>CAMRHE010000065.1:15000-615000 GCA_947044405.1 Leptodactylus fallax | reverse complement strand
GTATCATGCCCCATAGTGGCCCCTGCACACAGTATCATGTCCCATAGTGGCCCCTGCACACAGTATCATGCCCCATAGTGGCCCCTGCACACAGTATCATGTCCCATAGTGGTCCCTGCGCACTGTATCATGCCCCATAGTGGCCCCTGCACACAGTATCATGCCCCATAGTGGCCCCTGCACACAATATCATGCCCCATAGTGGCCCTGCACACAGTATCATGTCCCATAGTGGCCCCTGCTCACAGTATCATGTCCCATAGTGGCCCCTGCACACAGTATTATATCCCATAGTGGCCCCTGCACACAGTATTATACCCCATAGTGGCCCCTGCACACAGTATTATATCCCATAGTGGCCCCTGCAAACACTATTATTCCCCATAGTGGCCCCTGCACTTAGTATTTTGCCCCATAGTGGCCCCTGCACACACTATTATATGTCCCATTGTGGACCACCCATGAACAATTATTATACTGTGGGGTCTTTTCAGACCCCAGAGTATAATGATCGGAGACCCAGGGGAGGATACAAACATAAAAAAACAACGTTGCTTACCTGTTTCTCGCTCCGTTCCACTCCCTGCTACTTCAGCCTTCTTCAATGTTGGACCAGGCCGGCGTCATGTGATGCGGGCCGGCGTCGCGACGCAAAATGACGTCCGCTGACGTCTGGGATGTCACCAAACAGGCCCGAAGCTCCTGCACACAGTATTACGCCCCGTAGTGGCCCCTGCACACAGTATCATGTCCCATAGTGGCCCCTGCACACAGTATCATGCCCCATAGTGGCCCCTGCACACAGTATCATGTCCCATAGTGGTCCCTGCACTCTGTATCATGCCCCATAGTGGCCCCTGCACACAGTATCATTCCCCATAGTGGCCCCTGCACACAGTATTATATCCCATAGTGGCCCCTGCACACAGTATTATATCCCATAGTGGCCCCTGCACACAGTATCATGCCCCATAGTGGCCCCTGCACACAGTATCATGCCCCATAGTGGCCCCTGCACACAGTATCATGCCCCATAGTGGCCCCTGCATACAGTATCATGTCCCATAGTGGCCCCTGCATACAGTATTATATCCCATAGTGGCCCCTGCACACAGTATTATACCCCATAGTGGCCCCTGCACACAGTATTATACCCCATAGTGGCCCCTGCACACAGTATTATATCCCATAGTGGCCCCTGCACACACTATTATTCCCCATAGTGGCCCCTGCACTGAGTATTTTGCCCCATAGTGGCCCCTGCACACACTATTATATGTCCCATTGTGGACCACCCATGTACAATTATTATGGGGTCTTTTCAGATCCCAGAGTATAATGATCAGAGACCCAGGGGAGGATACAAACATAAAAAAACAATGTTGCTTACCTGTTTCTCGCTCCGGTCCACTCCATGCTACTTCGGCCTCCTTCAATGTTGGACCAGGCCGGCGTCACGTGATGCGGGCTGGCGTCACGACGCAAAATGACGTCCGCTGACGTCTGGGACGTCACCAAACAGGCCCGAAGCCTGGAGAAGCGTAGGACTGGTAAGTACATTGTTTTTTATGTTCCCTCACCAACTCTGGGCCTCCGATTATTATACTCCGGGGTCTTTTCTAAGGGCCCATTACTGGGTTTATTAAAAAAAAAAAAAAAAAAAAAGCATTGGGGGCCCACGGGGCCCCGTAATGTCCCGGGCCCTGTGGCAGCTGCTACCGCTGCTACCCCGGTAGTTACGCCCCTGAGGCTATGTCACACTGTTTATTGACTGAGAAAAAAAAACCTCTAAATAACAGAGTTTTATTTTAGGTATATATGAGCAGCAACAAAAATTCTGCTTACGAAATGAATATTTTTTCAGATTAACACTCCATCACCCTGTGTTTTGGGTCAGCGGAGCACAAAAAAACAAAACAAAACATTAAATAACATTTTTTTTTTCAAGTTAATGCAGGTTGCAGTACTGTATATAGGCAGCAACAAAAAACGCTTAAGAAACACTGCGTTACACTGTGTATTGGGAGCAAAGAAGAAATAACAATAAATAACAAAAGTTTTGTTTTCAGATTAACACAGACTGTTAGACTGTATATATTTTGTGAACAACAAAAAAAAAAAAACCCTAATTAATGGAGATTTTTCTCAGATTAGCGCAGGCGGAATCAGCATTTGATTAGAACAGCAGTTTGTATGTATTTAATGAAAAAAATTTAAACTCTTGCCCAGAAAACTAACAGGACTGACGGTCTTAAAAAGTACACAGCCTAAAAGTGCCTTATGGATATGGCCTTATTTTTCAAAACTGACATGTCACTTTATATGGCAATAACTTTTTGACGCTTTAACTTACACAAGTGATTTTGAGATTGTTTTTTTTGTGACACATTGTACTTCATGTTAGTGGTAAACATTGATCAATATTTTATTTATAAAATATATGGATTTATTTATATAAAACAATAGGAAATTTGATGGAAATTTGGAAGAAAAAAATCACTTGCACTTCATGTTAGTGGTAAACATTGATCAGTATTTTTTGCATTTATTTATTTAAAAAAAAAAAGAATTTTGATAGAAATTACAAACAAAATCGCAATTTTTAAAATGTGAAATCCTCTGTTTTTAAGATAGATAGTCATACCGCCCAAATATATTAATAAATATTATCTACCATATCTCTGCTTTATATTGGCATCATCTTTTAATTGTCCTTTAATTTATTTTGGACATTAGAAGGCTTACAAGTGTAACAGCGATTTTCCAGATTTACAAGAAAATTTCCCAAACAAATTTTTTAGGGACTACTTCAGTTCTGAAGGGGATTAAAAAGGTCTATATATTAGAAACCCCCATAAATTATCCCATTTTCAAAACTGCAACCCTCAAATTATTCAAAACAGCATTTGGGAAGTTTGTTCACCCTTTAAGCATTTCACAGTAATTAAAACAATACATAGGTGAAATTTAGACATTTCATTTTTTTTCAATAATACATTCATTTAGCCCTAAAATTATCACATTCACAAAGGGTTAAAGGAGAAATTATATCTCACAGTTTGTTATGCAATTTCTCTCGACCACAGAAATACCTAACATGTGGTGTAAACTGATGTTTGGACACATGGCAGCACACAGAAGGGAAGGAGCTCCACTGGGCGTTTGAAAAGCAGATTTTTCTGGAATAGTTTTCAGGTGCCATGTCTCATTTGCAGATCCCCTAAAGTACCAATACAATGGAAACCCCCTAAAAGTGACCCCATTTTGGAAATTACACCCCTCACAGAATTTATCAAGGGGTATAGTGAGCATTTTGACCCCACAGCCATTTCACAGATTTTATTAACATTGGGATGTGTAAATGAAAAATTACTAAAATGTCACTTTATTCCCAAAGTTTTCATTTTCACAAGGGGTTAAAGGAGAAAAAGCATATAGTTTGTTAAACAATTGCTCCTGAACACGGCAATGCCCCATATGTGATCATAAACTGTTGTTTGAGTACATGGTGGGGCTAAAAATGGAAATAGCACTATTTGGCTTTTGAAGGGCGGATTTTGCTGGAATAGTTTTCAGGTGACATGTCGCATTTGCAGAACCCCTAGAGGACCAATACAATGGAAACTCCAAAAAGTGATCCTGTTTTGGAAACTACAACCCTCACAGAACATATCAAGGGTTATAGTGAGCATTTTGACACTATAGCTGCTTCACAGATGTGAAAATGAAAAATTATTTTTTTTCCAATAAATCATCAATTTAGCCCCAAATTTTTCATTTCTACAAGATGATAAAGGGGAAAAAGCTCCCCAAAATTTGTTACACAATTTCTCCTGAACATGGGAATACCCCACATGTGGTCTGCTGTATGGGTACATGCCCCAAAACCATAAAAGAATGGAAAAGACACTCAGCATACACAAAAATATAAAAATATATAAGTTTAATAGATTCATTAAAAATTACATAAATGACAATGTGACAAGAAAACAATGCACAGGTGTCAGACATAGGGCAGAGACCATAGTTACAGAAAAATATAGTCATAAAGGTAAGTAATATACTAGTAATGTACCACTAACACAAAAAGATAACTAGATAGTAATGTATTTAAACATTCAATAATATGTTAGTCTGTAATTAGGCCGAAGGCTATCATTGTATCATTTTAAAAAATAGATACAATACAATATTGATATATCAAAAATACATATGCAAAATCTGTACTCATGCTAGCTAGCATACTGAGAAATGATCAAAATTAAGGCCCAATAGTACATACAGTGCTGGCCAAAAGTATTGGCACCCCTGCAATTCTGTCAGATAATACTCAATTTCTTCCAGAAAATGATTGCGCTCACAAATGCTTTGGTAATAATATCTTCATTTAATTTGTCTTCAATGGAAAACCACAAAAAGAATTGTCAAAAAACAAAATTGGATATAATTCCACACCAAACATAAAAAAGGGGGTGGACAAAATTATTGGCACCCTTTGAAAAATCATGTGATGCTTCTCTAATTTGTGTAATTAACAGCACCTGTTACTTACCTGTGGCACATAACAGGTGGTGGCAATAACTAAATCACACTTGCAGCCAGTTGAAATGGATTAAAGTTGACTCAACCTCTGTCCTGTGTCCTTGTGTGTACCACATTGAGCATGGAGAAAAGAAAGAAGACCAAAGAACTGTCTGAGGACTTGAGAAGCAAAATTGTGAGGAAGCATGAGCAATCTCAAGGCTACAAGTCCATCTCCAAAGACCTGAATGTTCCTGTGTCTACCGTGCGCAGTGTCATCAAGAAGTTTAAAGCCCATGGCACTGTGGCTAACCTCCCTAGATGTGGACGGAAAAGAAAAATTGACGAGAGATTTCAACGAAAGATTGTGCGGATGGTGGCTAAAGAACCTCGACTAACATCCAAAAAAGTTCTAGCTGCCCTGCAGTCCGAGGGTACAACAGTGTCAACCCGTACTATCCGTCCGCGTCTGAATGAAAAGGGACTCTATGGTAGGATACCCAGAAAGACCCCACTTCTGACCCAGAGACATAAAAAAGCCAGGCTGGAGTTTGCCAAAACTTACCTGAGAAAGCCAAAAACTTTTTGGAAGAATGTTCTCTGGTCAGATGAGACAAAAGTAGAGCTTTTTGGGAAAAGGCATCAACATAGAGTTTACAGGAAAAAAAAAAAAGAGGCCTTCAAAGAAAAGAACACGGTCCCTACAGTCAAACATGGCAGAGGTTCCCTGATGTTTTGGGGTTGCTTTGCTGCCTCTGGCACTGGACTGCTTGACCGTGTGCATGGCATTATGAAGTCTGAAGACTACCAACAAATTTTGCAGCATAATGTAGGGCCCAGTGTGAGAAAGCTGGGTCTCCCTCAGAGGTCATGGGTCTTCCAGCAGGACAATGACCCAAAACACACTTCAAAAAGCACTAGAAAATGGTTTGAGAGAAAGCACTGGAGACTTCTAAAGTGGCCAGCAATGAGTCCAGACCTGAATCCCATAGAACACCTGTGGAGAGATCGCAAAATGGCAGTTTGGAGAAGGCACCCTTCAAATCTCAGGGACCTGGAGAAATTTGCCAAAGAAGAATGGTCTAAAATTCCAGCAGAGCATTGTAAGAAACTCACTGATGGTTACCGGAAGCGGTTGTTCGCAGTTATTTTGTCTAAAGGTTGTGCTACCAAGTATTAGGCTGAGGGTGACAATACTTTTGTCCGGCCCATTTTTGGAGTTTTGTGTAAAATGATCAATGATTTGACTTATTTTTCATTCTCTTTTGTGTTTTTTCATTGCAAGCAAAATAAATGAAGATATTATTACCAAAGCATTTGTGATTGCAATCATTTTCTGGAAGAAATTGAGTATTATCTGACAGAATTTCAGGGGTGCCAATACTTTTGGCCAGCACTGTACCTATGATTACGTGGTACACTGCACAAATGGTCCATGCCCGGCTGACACCACCCTGCCCTATGTCTGACACCTGTGCATTGTTTTCTTGTCGCATTGCCGTTTATGTAATTTTTTAATGAATCTATTAAACTTATATATTTTTATATTTTTGTGTATGCTGAGTGTCTTTTCCATTCTTTTTTGGTTTTGGTGCTGTTATATTGGGATCTAAGACACTTTAAATTACGGAAGCCAGCTTTATTTATTTGGGCTATATAGGACAATTCATGTGACTTTTGCCCATTTCATGCCCATTTTTTAATAATAATAATAATAGTCCTTTAATAGTCCCACAATGGGGAAATTCAGTAAGTGTAATCAGGTTTTATTGAAGTTTTATATGTAACAAAACAATAACAAAACATAGCATAGCATACCAGAAGGTGCATTAACAATGCCATAAGCCAGTGCATAGGCAAACCATCAAGTCCAAAACAGGTATGTCAAAGGAAAAACAAATATGAAAACAATGAAGGACTGAGAAAAAGAAAGTAAACTGTGAGAGGCATCAGTATAAAACCCTGCCCATGGTATCCAGGTCAATAAGAAACAAAGAGTCTTACAGGGACCACAAAACCTTGGAGAAGAGCAAGAAAGTAGAATCAGTAGGAAACAGGGCAGAAAGCAACAAGTAAACAAAGACACAGGGGGGGACAGGCAACAAAGGAGGAGAAAAGAGGAGGGAGGGGGGAGTCCGGGGGGAGGGGCAGAAACTGCCAGGGCAACAGAGAGGAGTTTCTTAGGACCGGGATGGCTTATGAGAAGAGAGTGGTAAACTCCAAAGACTCCTGAAACGCAACCCACGGCCGCCAGAGGGCATCAAACTTAGAGGAGTTTGTGAAATTCTCCGCAGCCAAAACCTCCATCCTCCTGATAAGGAACTCCTGTAGCCACTCCATCAATGAGGGGGTTGTAGTGCTTCGCCAGTGCCGAGGCATAACCATCCTAGCGGCCGTGAGAAAAGTCATGCCCATTTTTTATACCATGTTTTTTGTTTGTATGGGTACATGGCAGGGTTCAGAATGGAAAGAGCACTATTTGACTTTTGGAGGACAGATTTTGCTGGAATAGTCTTCGGGTGCCATGTCGCATTTGCAGAGCCCCCTAAAGTACCAGTACAATGGAAACCCCAAATAAGTGACCCCATTTTGGAAACTACACCCTTCGTAGAATTCCTCAAGGGGTATGGTGATCATTTTGACTTTATAGCTGTTTCACAGATTCTATTAGTATTGTGATGTAAAAATGAAAAATTCCTTTTTTTTTTCTAATAAACCGTCCATTTAGCACCATATTTTTAATTTTGTTTTTTAACATTACAGTTTTTATTAGTTTTCAATAAAATGTATAACATAAGGTCTTACTGTTCGGTATAAGAAGCAGAACATAGGGAGGCTAGGGGTATGGCAAGTGACGAGTGGGGAAACATGACAAATGGGATGAACAGTAGGGAAGGGTGACAGTAAGGGAGCATAAAGCTCTGACGTAGCAGAGCTATTCAGTAACAGTAACAGAGGGGTAATACAACTGTTAACAAAGCAAAAGCTTTTGAGAGAGGATTTTGACCTCTAGCAATTAAAGACAGGGGAAAAGAGAGTATGGAGGACTATGAGGAAGAGTCAGAAAGACTACAAGGAAAAGGGAGAAAGGGGTGAGACAGAGATATGACAAGGAGGCAGTGAGGGAGGGTCTAAGGAGGAGGACATGGAAAGGCGGTTCGAAAGGTGGCTGAGTAGTAGAAAGAATTCTGGTGTGAGCTATCGTCCTGCTTGTATTCCACAATAAGGTCCACAATGCGGCAGAAATTGAGAACCTCCTGCAGCCAGTTAAGTATTGAGGAGGAGAATGTAAACTTACGCAACCTAGGTATGACGGTCCTGGCTGCAATCAGGAGAAATCCCAGGAGTTTGTGGAGAACTGCTGTATGGGTAAATGGTGGGCTCAGAATGGAAAGAGTGCTATTTGGCTTTTGGAGGAAAGATTTTGCTGAAATAGTTTTCAGGTGCTATGTCACATTTGCAGAGGCATTACAATGGAAACTCCTCAAAAGTGACCCCATTTTAGAAACTACACCCCTCAAGGAATTTCTCAAGGGGTATTTTGAGCCTAATGTACAAAGTGAAAATTGAAATGTTTAAAGAAATATGCAATTTCAGTGCCCAGTACGTTGTGACAGCTTTGTGTCATCAGAAACCTGCACTCCTAAAACGATGAAGTGAACTATCCTGGGTATAAAAAAGTTATAAATGTGGGTGTAAACTGCTGTTTGGGCATACAGTAGGACTCAGAAGGGAAGGAGCACTGCACTTTTTAGCTTTTGGAGTATAGATTTAGAGGGACTTTCTGGATGCCATGTTGTTTTTGCAGAGCTTTGGAGGTGCCCGCAAATGGGTATTCTCCAAGAAGTGACCCCATTTTGTAGGGGCAATTTTAGGGTCTCTGCAAATGTGACATAGCATCCAGAAACCAACAATCTAAATCTGCATTCCAAAAGCACATAACGCTCCTTCACCTCTACACCCTGTGGTGTGCCCAAATGGCAGTTTATGCCCACATGTATGACACTGTTGTACCCAGGATAAGATAATAATAATAATAATAATAATAATAGTCCTTTAATAGTCCCACAATGGGGACTTAATGCCATATGTGGGTATGTATAATCTGCTGTTTGGGCACAGCCAGGCACAGAAGGGAAGGAGTGATATTTTGTTTTTTGGACATCATGCCACTTTTGCAGAGCCCCTGAAATGCCAATAAAGTGGAATCCACAGACATGTGACCCCATTTTGGAAACTACACCACTGAAGGGATTTATCAAGTGTTGCATTAATTTAATTTCCAGAAAGGAATGCGCAGCTGATTCATTTAATTCATTTCTGAAAGATAAATTATAGCAACACTTGGGGGTTAAAAATGCACACTGTACATTCCTTCATGGGGGTAGTTTGTGGGGTCACATGTCAGGGGATTGCACTTTACTGAGATTACAGGGCTCTGCAAAAATGTCATGACGTCCAAAAACCAAACCGTCTAAATCTGTGCTCCAAAATCCACATGGCGCTCCTTCCCTTCTGTGTCTGGCTGAGCCCAAACAGAAGTTTATACCCACATATGACATTAAAAAGTGGAATCCCCTAGGAAGTGATCCCATTTTAAAAACTGCACCCCTCAAAGAATTTATCAAGGGGTGTAGTGAGCATTAGTATCCAAGACGTGAATGCACAGGAAATGGAGAAAAATGCATATGTAAGCTGTGTGGAGTACATTGAGAACACCAAATTCCCTACTATTTTCCCAGTAGCTCCTATGACTGGGGGGGGGGGGTCACTCTGGGGGTCACTTCTGGTTTCTTTTCACTTGTAAACTCTAAATTTGGGATGTACCCTAATATACGCTGGCACAGCTTATACATTCCCTTCCTGCCACAGCCAGTTGTGTTCTAATGATTTGGTGAATTTGGGGGGATTTGGGGTTCACATTGTACAAGCTATATTTATTTATTTTTTTTGGTGATGTAGCCATATGAGGGCTTATTTTTTGCGGTGTGAGATGCATTTTGTAATGACACTATCTTTGGGTGCCTATAACTTGGATGGATTAAAGAAAAACATCAATTCTGGCATAGCTTTTTACCTTTTAATTTTTTTTTTCCCATGCAGCGTACAGCATAAGTAACATGTTACCTTTATTCTGTGGGTTGGTACAATTACGGTGATACCTAATTTATATATTTTTTAAATTACTAATTTTCAGAACCTAAACCCAATTGGAGACATAAATCAATGATTATAAATCAATTAATAAGAGTTGGTTGAGGGCTTATTTTTTGTGGGACAACCTGGTTTTTTTTTTTTTTTTTTTGGTACTGTCTTGGCGTTCATATGACTTTTTGATCACTTTTTATAGCATTTTTTGTAAGGCAAGATGGCAAAAAATCATTTTTCCGACGCTTTTTTCCGTTTTTATTTCCCTGGAGTTCACTGTTCAGGTTAAATAATGTTTCAATGTTTTATTGTATGGATTGTTACAGACACAACAATACCAAGTACTGTATGATTGTTTTAATACAAAATTAGGGTTTTCTTTTATATAATTCATTTTATATAAGAAAGGGGCATTTTGTGACTTTATTCATTTATTAATGTTTTTTTTATACACTTCACTTATGGGGGATGGGGGACATTAACATGGCGGAACCCCTTAGATGCTGCGGTCATGTTGAGCTCTGACCAGGGGTTAGTGGAGAGGGTGTTAGCTGTCAGTTACAGCTAACACCGGCTTCCAATGCTGGCTACTCAGATAGTAAAAGTACATCAATTTGCATTAAGGCCCAGGCGACCAGGATGGCATTTGTTCATTTTGGTTAAAACTGAACAATTTGGAATATTCTGGTCGAAACCCGTTCATGATGAATCGGTTTGCCCATCTCTTGTAATGTACCTATTATGTATTATTTTCCTCTTATTTTTGCTTATAACATTATGTTATATCACCCATACCATATACTATATCCTTTGCCCTCTGAATGAAGAATTATGCAGATAATTGTATATTGTTTCTAAAATTATGAATTAAATTGTATCCTCCTTGAGAACCATGAGATTACAGGCAAATTGAATAGGAAGTTCTATAGTAACCTGCTTTCATCCTACACAAATCTTCCATAACAACTAACAAAATAATTAAGGAAGAGACATCCACATATCACTGTGCTGTTCAGTCCTTGTATTACTGAAGTAATTATTAGGCCATCATTACTGGCTTCAGACTGCTGCAGAGATTTTTCACCATTTAGCAGCATGCTAGCCAGTAGCAGGAGGAGGCTGCACTCTTAATGGGGCTTTTGCACGTATTATTACATTATAAATGAGTTTCCTGTTGGAAGGCAGGTCAGTTTCTCAGTGCTCTCTGATGGCTATTAGTTGTTAATATCCTTTCCTAGTGCACTGGACAGTTTATTCTAGCTAAAGCCTGTTCTAGGCTGAAAAGGGAAAAGGTGAAGAGGACCATTACCTGACTGGGAATAGCTTTTGCGTTCCTCACTCACACCTGCCCTTGTCCATTCAAAAGCCATTGAACACACATTATATATTACTGTTACATTATTATGTAACTGCTTTATTACTTCACAGCTAAATGGAGCTGTGTACATTCTCATCAATAAATGGACAAGGAATTCTCAAGGGGCCAGTCCCCAAGTGTTAGAGCTTTACAAAACATATACCTCTCCAAATTCCATGCCCCTTAAATCATAGACAACAGTCCAAAACCCACTTCTCATAATATAGTACAAGGTATAAAGTGGATACAGTATTAACACAATAGTACTAACAATTCTAAACAAAGTCAAAGATGTTGCTAGGATCTGAAAATGCCTAGAGCATAACTATTGCAAAATACACAATGCCACTTTTCCCTTAGGTCATAGGCTCATCATGCAGTGAATAAATAAAACCACCATACATTGACCAATAATGCCATGATACAGTTACCTAAAGATATTGCCACACAGTGATTGAATAATACCCTTTAATGGATGAGATGGGAATAGCCCTGTCTCCAGCTAACTGAAATGGTCTAGAGTTAAGGACTCAGCAGAATGCAGCTGTTCTACATAGTTTCCATAACTCCTATACAGGTAAATAGGTGTAACAGAAACAATTTAGTACAGTGTAAATACAGAAGCTAAGGAACCAGCATAGCTCACTGTGGTGCACTATTTCCATAACTCCTATTTACTTCTATGGGAGTCATAGAGCAACCACATTCAACTGTTTCTTGGCCCTCTCTGACTGAGATGGGAATATCCCCTTAACAGTACTACCAAAAGCTTTGCTTATAAAGTGAGGAGTCAAGTGAGTGGTTATTCTCAGTGATACACACTGATACAGAAATAGCTGTCAATCGCAGATTAGAACCCCTCACTCCACAGCAAAACATATAAAATAATAAAATATTAGTGGTACAGAGTTTTTTCCTACAAAACTAAATCAATCTGCTCAGCCCCTCTTGCTCTATAACAGCTTACCCACAGACTACATTGTATTTGTATGTGACAGGTTCAGTGGCATAACTAGGAATGGCTGGGTCCCAAGGTGAACATTTGACATGGGGCCCCCCCGAACACCCCCCCCCCACAAACCGCATTCCTGCACATACTATAATGCCCCATAGTGGCCCATACACACACTATTATGTGCCATAGTGGCCCCTGCACACACTATTATGCCCCATAGTGGCCCCTGCATAAATTATTATGCCCCATAGTGGCCCTTTCACACAGTATTATTCCCCATTGTGGACCATCCATGAACAATTATTATATTCTGGGGTCATTTCAGACCCCAGAGTATAATGATTGGAGTCCCAGGCGAGGATGCAAACATAAAAAACAATGTTACTTACCTTTTCCTGGCTCCGGCTCACTCCCCGCTACTTTCGGCCCTCTTCAATGTTGGACTAGATGTCAGGTGAGCCAGGCCAGTGTCGCGACACATAATGATGCTGGCCTGGCCCATGTGGTGTCTGGGACATCACCAAACAGGCCCGAAGAGTGCTGGAGTGCCTGAGAGGTAAGAAACATTGTTTTTTTCTTCCCCTCACCGCCACTGGGCCTCCGATCACTATACTCTGGGGTATTCACTGTCGGCTTTCTAGTGGTATATGAAACCGCATGTGCATGAGGACATGAAAGGTCCTCTTTAAGTGATAGACCAACACAAAGTAGCAGATAATTGTGAATTGGAATGAAAATGATACAGGGTTTTAAAAATTTTAATCAAATAAAAATCTGAAAAGTGTGACGTGCAAAAGTATTCAGCCCCCTATATCAATACTTTGTAGAGCCACCTTTCCCTGCAATTACAGCTGCAAGTATTTTGGGGTATGTCTCTGCCACTATGGGGCATAATACTGTGTGCAGGGGCCACTATGCTGCATAATAGTGTGTTCAGGGGCCACTATGCTGCATAATACTGTGTGCATGTCATTTTGGCTGGACAGTAAACGCCGTAAAACGAAGCCCATAAGAATGTCGCACAAATGCTTCCCAGTACATTATACAGAATAACTAATGGTAGCATCATCAAGAAAAATTTGTCCCGCAAACATTAAGACCTCATATGCCTCTGAGAGCGGAAAAATAAAGGTTATGGGGTTTGGAAGGGGGGTAGTCAAAAAACGAAAATTGAAAAATTCCTTCAGGAAGGGGTTAAAATCTCACTAAAATACATTTAAGTTTGTGGTTGTAAGGTGACAAAATGTGAAAAAGTTCAACAGGTATGAATACTTTTGCAAGCCACTGTATATAGCAACAGATTCTAACTACAAAAAAAAAGCCTGTATCAAAAAAAAAAATCTAAGCACTAATACAATCAGCACTAAGGTGGCAGTCACAGGTACAGGGTTAAAAAAAAAAGGGGGGGAGGACAACAAAAAATAAAACATTTCCCCAAAAAAGGGCTTTTGGTAAGGGGTTAATTTAAAGATAAAACAGCAGCCAGCAATGGGGGGGAAGCTGTGCACAGAGGGAAAGGATGGATGGATTGAGGGTGGCAGAGGGATGGAGGGTGGCAGAGGAGGTGGAGGGTAGCAGAGGAGGGTGGAGGAAGATGAAGGTCTCTTCAGACCCCAGAATATAATGAGTGAAGGCCCAGGGGAGGTGATTAAACATAACTAACAGTGCTATTCATCTCTCCTGGGTTCCGGCGCAGGTCTTCTGGCCTGGCCTGCCAGCCGAAAAAGCTAGAATATCTTCTGAAATTGAAAGGATTCTATGACCATGAGAACATCACTTGAGTGGCAGAAAAAAACCTGGATTATCCTGCTGGTTATCCCTGAATGGGGGCAAATGACACATGAAAATTTCCCCAAAAAATTGTGGCATACCATCAATGTGCCTTCTATTTCAAGAGTAATAAAGAATTGAGTGTAGAAAAAGTTGACCCCTTTATGGCTGCACACGCAACACGAAAAATTTGTGGCACACTATGAGTGTGCCTAACTTGCCAGCTGAAACAGCTGGACTATCTTGAAAAACTGATCATGAGATAGAAGTTGTTCTTCTTCATCTCACAGTTATGTACCTGCCTTGCACTCATGAAGTGATGTCAGTACTAGAAAGAACATGGCCTTGCTGCATTTCTAGACTGTGGCCGCTGACACTCAAAACATTGACTCAGTGGGCAATAAAAGCTATGTATTGTACCTGCCCATAATTGCTGCTCTACATATTGACGGTGGCATGCACCTTTCCCCAAATGGATATTTACATGGAGAGGCCCACATGGAGATATCAAGCAGAGACAACTTCCCTAGAGAAATAATGGCAGTTAGGTATTCTCCATAGAGACTGTGGACTGCACAGCCAGTAACTAGGCCAGGTGTGAGTTACAGTTCCAGACCAGCCAGATCACTGGGTGCAGATTGCTGTTTACTGGACACACATTTCGTTATGGATAATGACTGACATTGGTATGGAGGAGGAGAAGAAGATTATAATAATAATATTAACCCATAGAGTTATGTCCTGGTGGACGTGACTAAACATGGCTGTTTCAGAGTGGCCGCACTAGCTTCCAGGTCTGCGCTGTTTCATACAGCAGGGACCCGGCAGCATTGCCTTTATCAGAGATGACTCTGATCACGGGCATTTAACCACTCAGATGCCGTGGCCAAGTGTGACCACGGCATCTGAGTGGTTACTTTCACTTTCTATTTGCTTCTCGGTAACAGGATGTCCCCCCGTGGCACGATCGCGGGAGGCGTCCCATTACCATGGCAGCATGGAGCCTTCTGAAGGCTCCCAGGCCTGCCATTGTATTGTAACTACTGAAGCCTGCCTAATATTGCAGTCTGTGGCACAGGTGATCTAAAGATCACATGTTCAAGCCCCCTAGGGGGGGCTAAAAAAAAATAAATTAAAAATAAAAGAAAAAAAGTTTTTAAAAATATAAAAAAAATAAAAATAAATAAAAGTTTAAATCACCCCCCCCTTTCCCTAGATCACATAAATAAATAAAAGTAAACAAACACATTAGGTATCCCCAAGTCCGAAAATGCCCAAACTATTAAAATATAAAAACATTTGTCCCATACGGTAAACTCCGTAGCAGGAAAAATAAATCAAAACGGCTGATTTGGCGTTTTTTCGCCAAATTACATCCCTAATAAAATGGAATAAAAAGTGATCAAAACATCATACATCCCCCAACATGGTTTCAATGAAAATTACATATCATCCTGCAAAAAAAAGACACCTTACAAAGCTCCGTATGATGATGTTAGAATATGGTGATTCAAAGAATTTTTTTTTCTTCAAAATTTTGAATTTTTGTAAAGTTATTAAAACATGAAAAAAAAAAACTATACAAATTTGGTATCACTGTGATTGTACTGACCTGCAGAATAAAGCTAACATAGCATTTTTACCACAGAGTGGAAGCCGTAAAAAAAAAAGACATAAGAAAACAGCGGTACTGCGATTTTTATCTCAATTCCACCTCATTCTGAATTTTTTCCTGCTTCCTGGAACATTGTTCAAAATAATAAATGGTACCACTTTGAAGTACAACTTGTCATGCAAAAATCAAGCCCTCATATGAGTATGTAAACAGAAAAATGAGAAAGTTATGGATTTTGGAATGTAAGGAGTAAAAAACGAAAACACAAAGATAAAAAATGTCTGTGTCTCCTAAGGGTTAATAATACATTTTATTTATATAGCACCAACATATTCCGCAGCACTTTACAAATTGTAGGGTTCAAGTGCAGACAAAAAGAGACATTACAGAGTAATAGTCAATTCACACAATGGGATCGAGGGCCCTGCTCGCAAGAGCTTACAATCTACAGTATGAGGTAGAGGGGGTGACACAAGATGTAGCAGGGGCCGTTTTTGTGATAAAGGCAGTGGTGCTTCTATAATAAGGCGAAGTGAGATGGCCATCTCAGGCGCTGCTATCCGTGGCAACTTAGGGGGTTGGCATTTTGACAAATTATTTAACCTAAACCAGAACAAGACAGGCCCCTTTAAAAAACATGCCAATCTGGGCTGGCTTAGAAGCGTAATATGAAATGTTGCTCTGCACTCTGTATAGTAGTATAAATATAAATCCAAGAACTCCGTTTATTATGCAAAAAGTGAAGATATAATTTATTGGTGTTTCACCATTGGTAATGTTAGTACTCTTGTTCATGCAGCAATACAGAATAATAGTCATAAAACACTTGGTGGGGTCTCCCAGATGTTTCAGTGATTTACTACCTTCTTCAGTGGGAGAAGACGGGTGCCAAGTCAAGTGAATGCTGGTGTGTAGAGGGAAGGCACATGGCATGGCTGCAAGCAGGTCTTGCCTCCAACTTTATGTCAATTAACTTTGGTATCAAACAGTCTATGGATTATTGCTCACCCTTATCTATGATTTCTATCACTAATCTGCCTGTAATTGATTCAATCTGACTAAACTGTGTTGTAATTCTCCTACTACTAAGATAGTCTAGCTCTATTGCAAGCTTTGCAGTACTCAGTGCTCTGCATCAAACAGTGATGAATAACACATCCACCATCACTGAAATGCCTCATGTTCCAGTTCACACAACCAATGGCATAACTAAAGTCTTGTGGGTCCCGGTGCAAACTTTTCGATAGAGCGAATTCTTGATAGTGACGTGCTGCAGCAATATCTGAGATACTTGAAAGTGATACAGCTTTAGTACCCACCACAGCAGTTATCAAGAATATGGTGAGTGAGCAGCGCAGCGCCTAGCATGTAAACAATACTAGGACAGTATAATATGTATGCTCCAAGAGTGGCTCCCACACAGTATTATATGCTCCACGGTGGCCCCCATACAGTATTATATGCTCCAAAGTGGCCCCCACACAGTATTATATGTTCCATAGTGGCCCCCACACAGTATTATATGCTCCCAGTGGCCCCCGCACAGTATTATATGCTCCACAATGGCCCCCCACACAGTATTATATTCTCCACAATGGCCCCCACACAGTATTATAAGCTCCACAGTGGCCTCCACACAGTATCATATGCTCCACAGTGATCCCACACAGTATCATATGCTCCACAGTGGCCCTCACACAGTATTATTTGCTCCACAGTGGCCCCCACACAGTATTATAAGCTCCACAGTGGCCTCCACACAGTATCATATGCTCCACAGTGATCCCGCACAGTATTATATGCTCCACAATGGCCCCCCCACACAGTATTATATTCTCCACAATGGCCCCCACACAGTATCATATGCTCCACAGTGATCCCACACAGTATCATATGCTCCACAGTGGCCCTCACACAGTATTATTTGCTCCACAGTGGCCCCCACACAATATTATATGATCCACAGTGGCCCTCACACAGTATTATATGCTCCACAGTGGCCCCCCCACACAGTATTATATGCTCCACAGTGGCCCCCATACAGTATTATATGCTCCAAAGTGGCCCCCACCCAGTATTATATGTTCCACAGTGGCCCCTACACAGTATTATATGCTCCACAGTGGTCCCCATACAGTATTATATGCTCCACAGTGGACCCCACAAAGTATTATATGCTCCACAGCGGCCCCTGCACAGTATTATATGCTCCACAGTGGCCCTACACAGTATTATATTACACAGTACTCCCAAGAGTTTCCCCATAGAACCGGTGCTATTATTATACTTTGGGGGGGTCACCTCAGACCCCAGAGTATAATAAGTAGAGGCCCAGGGGAAGTGATTAAAAATAACAAACACTTATACTCACCTTGCCTCACCTCTCCTGGGCATCCTCACTCCATGCGGCTGTCTTCATCAACTTGCATGGTCCTCTTCTGTCTGGCGACTGAGGTCAAATGCCCCAGTCATCACTGCCGGGGCCTGTGATTATACCTCAGCGGTCACATGGGGCGCAATGATGTCATTATGACAGCGAGCTCCATGTGGCCACTGGGACCCAATCACATGGTCTGGGGTGCGTCTGAGGTGCGTGACCTCAGTCACCACCTGGAAGAGCCCTGGAGAGGATGCCGAACCCAGGAGAGGTGAGTATAAGTATTTTTTCATTTTTAGTCTCCTCCCCTGGGTTGGCATCTATTGGGAATGGGCCAGGCGACATCCCAGGCCCCTTTCCATTAACAATATCTATAGCGGTCGTGGAACCAGGCTTTCCTCGACCACTATCATGGTGATCCAGGGCCCTGGCCATTTCCAGCTGGCAGCGGGCCCCCTTCCCCCCCGGGTCACACCCCCTGCGACCGCGATCGTTATGCCACTGCACACAACCTTATATATTGTATATGACATCAGCACTGTAAAGTGTCCACCTACCACTGACTATTGGATGAAACGCCATCAGTCTCATTTGCATAAGACTTCAAAGTTGTTTTTCTCCAAATTTACAAAAGTGACATACATAACAAAGGTATGATGTTTGTCACTGTTATGTGCTCTGTAATGTGTTGGTAACAGTTCAATATGCTTGGGAGAGATGGCAGACTCCCTTTA
This sequence comes from Leptodactylus fallax, assembly GCA_947044405.1. Lineage (NCBI taxonomy): Eukaryota > Metazoa > Chordata > Amphibia > Anura > Leptodactylidae > Leptodactylus > Leptodactylus fallax. Next base: position 596,523 of record CAMRHE010000065.1, on the reverse strand, counting down.
TTAATTCATAACCTCATCCTTTTATTTGAGACCATGCAATACTGCCTCAAAAAAAAATTATCTCATACTGCACCTATATGTTAAAATCCAATGCATTAAGAAGTTACACTACTTTCTAGTCTATATTCTTTTCACCATGTCTTTAACCCCTTCCCGACATCCGCCATAATAGTACGGCGGATGTCGGGTGTTTAAATACAGCAGAGACCTGGCGCACTGATCACGGGTATTAACCCCTCTGGCGCCTCAGTCAAAGCCGAACCGCCATTTTACCAGCGGCACATGGGCGCCACCATTTTGACGGGGATGGTCGGCACCTAGAGCAAGCTCCGGGGCCAGCATCCCATTACTATGACAGCCGGGAGTCTTGTGGAGGCTCCCAGGCTTCTCTTTAGTATCTTTTGCTCTATGCAGCCTGCAATAGAAATGCCGTTTTTTTTGCAATGCATTGCAATGCACTGCATTAGTGATCAGACCCCCTGGGGTTCAAGACCCCTAAAGGGTCTAATAAATGCAAAAAAAAAAATTAAATGAAAGTAAAAAAAATACAGTATATAAAAAAAATAAATAAATAAATAAAAGTTCATATCAACCCCCTTTTCCCTAGAACATATATAAAAGTACTTCAGTACTGTGAAACACATATATATTAGATATCCCTGTGTTCGAAAATGCCCGGTCTACAAATCTATAAATATATTTTTCTCATACGGTAAACTCCGTAGCGGGAAAAAAAATCAAAAGTGACAAACCTCCGTTTTTTCACTGTTTTGCCTCTGATAAAAATTTGAATAAAAAGTTATCAAAGCAATAGCAAGTCCCCAAAATGGTATAGCTAAAAAGTACACCTTCACAAAAAAGATGCCCTATGCATCCAGTATAAAAAAGTTACAGGTGTCAGAATATGGCGACTTTTAGAAAAAAAAAATTTTGGCACAGTTTTGGATTTTTGTTAAGGGGTTAAAATGTAAATAAAACCATATAAATTTGGTATCCCTGGAATCATACTGAAACATAGAATACAGGTGACATGTCAAAACGAAGCCCATAAGAAGATCGCACAAATGCAGTTTTTCTTCAAATCCACCCCATTCTGAATTCTTTTCCAGCTTCCTAGTACATTGTACAGAATAATAAATGGTAGCATCATGAAGAAAAATTTATCCTGCAAACAATAAGACCTCATATGGCTCTGACAGCAGAAAAATAAAAAAGTTATGGGGTTTGGAAGGGGGGGGGGAGTCCAAAATGAAAAACGAAAATTTCCTCTGGCAGGAAGGGGTTAAAGACATCTTTTTTTTCACACATAATAGCAAAATCAAAACTATTTCATGGTAGTTTTTAACAGAAAATGCATTTTTTTGTTTTTTTATGTATTGTACTGCTCTGTTGGTAACTCATATGTAATATGTATATAATATTTAATTAGATATATATTAAATAGAAAATATTTTTTTCAGTTTGGTTTCAGTACTTTACTACTGAAGGCTTGTTTAAAACATGGAGCTGTGAGTAAAGAGTAAAGCTCTGTGAATAATTGTTCTCCTAGTTTCAGTGTTATATTTCTCATTGCTCACTTGACAGTTCTTTCACCAATAACAATAGATTCACTTGGAAAATAATGATTCCCTTGATTTCAGTGATATTAGTATTACTTCAAAGATTAACAGCCCTATTGACTTCACCAATAGGTGATGTCTATAGGCCACAATGTTTTGCAGCTGTTTTTAACAGGCAATTTTTTTCTTATGTACAGTTGCACTAGAAAATTTACATACCCCGGTACATTTTTTTGTTTTTTGGCCTTTTTTCAGAGAATATGAATGATAACACAAAATCTTTTTCTCCACTCATGGTTAGTGGTTGGTTGAAGCCATTTATTGTCAAACTTCTGTCTTTTCTCTTTTTAAATCATAATGACAACCAAAAACATCAAAATTACCCTATTCAAAAGTTCACATACCCTGGTGATTTTGGCCTGTTAACATGCCCAGAAGTTGACACAAAGGGGTTTGAATGGCTACTAAAGGTAACATCCTCACCTGTGACCTGTTTGCTTGTAATCAGTGTGTGTGTATAAAAGCTGAGTGAGTTTCTGGGATCCAGACAGACTGTTGCATCTTTCCTCCAGCCACTGATGTTTCTGGATTGTAAGTCATGGGGAAAGCAAAAGAATTGTCCACGGATCTACGGGAAAAGGTAGTTGAACTGTATAAAATAGGAAAGGGATACAAAAAGATATCCAAGGAATTGATAATGCCAGTCAGCAGTGTTCAAACTGTGATTAACAAATGGAAACTCAGGGGCTCTGTAAAAACCAAACCATGGTCAGGTAGACCAACCAAAATTTCGGCCACAGGTGACCGGAATATTGTTCGGGATGCAAAGAAAAACCCACACATAACATCCGCTGAAATACAGGACTCTCTGAAAGCTATTGGTGTGGCTGTTTCAAGATGCATAATAAGGAGGCACTTAAAGAAAGATGGCCTGCATGATCGAGTTGCCAGAAGAAAGCCATTACTGTGCAAATGCACTCATCAGCCAGAAGCTGTGCATGGGACATACCTGGACATTCCAACATGACAACGATCCAAAACACAAGGCCAAGTCGACCTGTCATTGGCTACAGCAGAAGAAAGTGAAGGTTCTGGAGTGGCCATCTCAGTCTCCTGACCTCAATATCATTGAGCCACTCTGGGGAGATCTCAAGTGCGCAGTACATGCAAGACTGCTCAGGAATTTACAGGAACTGGAGACTTTTTGCCAAGGAGAATAGGCAGTTTTACCATCTGAGAAAATAAAGAGCCTCATCCACAACTACCACAAAAGACTTCAAGCTGTCATTGATGTTAGAGGAGGCAATACACGGTATTAAGAACTGGCGTATGTGAACTTTTGAACAGGGTCATTTTGATGTTTTTGGTTGTCATTATGATTTAAAAAGAGAAAACACAGAAGTTTGACAATAAATGGCTTCAACCAACCACTAACCATGAGTGGAGAAAAAGTTTTTGTGTTAACATTCATATTCTCTGAAAAAAGGCCAAAAACCCAAAAAATCTGCCGGGGTATGTAAACTTTTTAGCACAACTGTATTTAGCCAAACCGGTGATGTCCTGGGATGTTTAGTTACAATCCTCTTGATGGACAGCCCTACATTATGGATTTTATGTAACTTGGTTAAATGGATTTTTCATGTTTTCTTGTTAACCTATTAATTTTGTAGAATATATTTTGCATGTAATTTTATATAACATTAGATTATTTGTATGACAAAAATGTCTAATCCCACCTTCTCACTCCAGGCAATAACCTAATGGGCTCTGTAATATAACCTAAACATGTTATATATTTCAATGATTCCTAACATGTAAAAAAAAAACAGATGGTGTACTGGCTAAACACATCTATCATGTGTAACTTTAGTGTCGGTTGAATAAAGGTGTTTAACAGGAATACTTCCTACATCATGATTTCTAAACAATGCTCCTGTTCCACAGTCCTATAGTGAATACCTAAAATTCAAGCCTACCAGGAATTATTTGCACAATGAAGCTTGTTCCAAATCCTAGCGGGAGTTCAGTGTATCTCACAAGGCTTGAAATCTGGGGGCAGCTGGCACTACTTCTAATCCTTACTGCCGCTGAAGAGGTGCTGGTGTCACCCCTCATACACTCCCCCTGTAAGCTGCCTATTCAACACTTAAACTGTTCTTTGGTCATTACAATGTAAATATAGCTTTTCATGGACTAAGGCTTTTTTATGAAGGGGGGGCTAAAAACATTTAGCCCACTTAACCCTGCTGACAAAAAAAACCCCACTGAATTAGCCATTTACACGCTGCTCGTGCGAAAAATCCCTTCTCCAAAAGACTGTGGGTATATAAACAGCTACGCTTCGGAGGAGGTGAAAAGAGTTTAAAGCCTGTCCGTGTGCCACAGCTTCTTTCCAGCAATAGGCCAACCATTGATGGAAAACAGCTGCTTAGCTTTAATAGAACAATGATTTATTCATAGTGATTTGGGGAGGGTAAGAGGAAAACTTATGTCTAAAACATTTCTTTTCTTTCACAGGGGATTTGAGTGTCTGTAGCCACACAGACACTTAATTCAGGGCGTGGATGGGGGGGTGGGGTTAGGGAAAGTCTGTCACAAATATATATGTCAAACAGGTGTGGGGACAGCAAATAAATAAGAAAAATGTAATGTTTATAAGTCGTGATTGATTAAGCACACTATATGGTATATACAACCATTTGCCACTCATGCCACATTATTTGCTGATTTAATTGTTATGTACTGAAGATTTCTATTGAGACACAAAAATGATGGCATATTTAAGTGAACCTGTCACATGAGAATGTAGTCCAGTCTGTCGGCATCATGTTATAAAGAAGAGGGTGTGGGGCAGACTGATATATAGCTTTTCATTAAGATTTATTAGAAGTTGTAACTTTCTGGTCTTAGCAATCCAGTAGGTGGCTTTATTCAATGACTGATGGTCTTTCCTGCCTGAACATCCATACATATATCAGACACTCGACTCGAAAGTCCAGAAAGAGCAGAGTTGAATCAAAAAGTTACAAATTAGGCCGGGCCCCACATAACGGAAAAATCTGGCCAATTCCATCCACACATTGCAGAAAAATATCTGCAGCGGACTTGCTGCGATTTCTAAAATTGTCATATTTTTGTAAATCGCAGCATGTCTATTATACCTACGGAAATGCTGGCATTTTCGGTATGGGTATAATTGAAGCAGAAAGTCAGCAGAGGAAAACTCTGTGGACTTTCTGTTAAAAGCGATGCAGAAAAAAACGTGATGCGTTTCCACCGCGGTTTGTCCCACAGCGCTTTTTGGCTGCAGCTACATCCTTAGCCTTATACTGATTCTAAATCTTCTCAGTCCCTCATGCTCTACGATATTCTACTGACACATTAGACTACATGCTCAATAAGACAAGTTTTTTTGACACTATGATAGGTGTCAAACCATTGAATCTAGAGAGTGTATTATCAAACAGTATACAACAGTTTATACTTTTTTTGAAAAGAAAGTAATGTATATAAAATAGATGCATATACCATAGATAGATAGATGAGATTCAGTGAGGTTTAAAAGGAGTCTGTTAGCAGGAAAATTGGAATCAAACTAATGACAGTACCTTGTAGAGCTGCTTCTACACTTTCCAAAGATGCCTTTCTTTTTTTTTTTTAACTAATTTTTCTTGAAAAAATTTTTAAACGTTAACAAAAATATGGAGAAGAGAAAAAAAGGCATGTAACATGTTACACCAAAAATTCAAGTGCTTATCGCAATCAGTGGATAATAAGGCACCAGCGACAAGACAATCGGACGAAAGACAGGCACAAGGGGGGAAAAAGCAAGGAAGGGCAAAGAAAGAGAAGAGGGGCAATTGCAGAGATGTTACAAATTTCTCAATGTGCAGTAGGTGTCCCATGGGACCCACATGGCATCAAAGGCAGGTACAGTATTATTGAGAGAGTTGATAAGGTATTCAAAATTGCGAACATCCTTGAGCCTAGCAAGGAAGTCAATGTCTGAAGGGGAGGTGCGTAGATTTCCAGTGTATTAAAGTCTTAGCCTCTGTACAGAAAGATGCCTTTCTTATTCTGCATTGCAGCTCCCTTTTCATGAAAATTAAGATTGTATTATTATGCAAATTAGCTGAAAAGGGCTTGTTTTTTTGTTATATCATATATATTATACAGCTGCATATAAATATCCTATATGACACCAAAACCAAGTTTGGAGACCATTTAGATAAATACAGTACAGGAAAAATGTTGTGACTTACAGATGAGGCCCGGTTCACATCTGCGTTCTGGTTTTCGTTCGGGGAGTCCGCTTGGGGACCCCCCAAATGGAAACCTATAGGCATAAAGTGGTTTACCTGGGAAACCCGTGGACCCCATAGACTATAATGGGGTCCTTGTGGTTTCCACTCGGTTTCTGCATGAAACTGCTCTTTTATGCATATAGGTTTCCGTTCGGGGGTCCCCAAGCGGACTCCGCGAATGGAAACCTGAACGCCAATGTGAACCAGGCTTGACGTCTGTGACTGTAATCATTCACATCTTCCATCTCTTCTACCTGGACCACCATGGCCATTTCTTCCAGCTGTGACTTGTCTCTGTAAAGTTTGGAACACAGACACCTTTGTTTCCTCACTTTTCCAGCACCTGACCCACATTGTTCTCACCTACATAAAATCTCTATCTAGCTGTTACCCCCAATTATAAAATACATAATATAAAAATCCCCTGGAAATTAATAATGCTTCTACCTGCTCACTTTAATTTATAGTGGCCCTCAATGAATAATGTCTCTAATTAATAATGCCCTGTGTACCCCTTAAAGCAATAATCCCCAATTACCACCTAAAATTAATATTGACCAATTCCCTTGTTATTGGTTATACCCCCTTATGTTTCCTTGTCCCCTGATGTTCTCTTACATAAATATTACTCCCCTAAATTACTATCATAAATAATTTCCCACTTGTATTAATAATGCCTATTAATAACCTCTTTACGCTGCTGATGTGCTGCTGATGCTGAGGGGGCTATCTGGAGAATATTAAAGTTTACCAGTGCTTGTCAGTAAACTTTATTATTCCCTGGAAAACCCCTTTAATACTGTCCCAATGCCCCCTTATATTCATACTTCCTCCATTGACCTTCTTTATAAATTATACCTCCTTATGTTGCCACAGGTCCTTCCTTAAATATAAAGCCCCCAATTGCACTCTTATATGTATAGGAACAGCTCTATAGAAGCCAGGAAAAGAATAAAGAGAGGCAGGATTTCACATAAAGAACATAAAATATGTTAATAAAGTTAAAATTATCTGAAAGTTTAGTTATGTCTTAAGATAACAATAAAGCAATATGACTGCCCTAAAATAACTACTGTAGCAATTCTGTAAACAACAGTTTAAATCTGTAGCTATCAAACTACAGTAATGATATAAAAATGTCTAAAATGTTTACATTTGGATGTTTATATTGCACAATTTGTAGAGTAGTCAGCACCTGCAGAAATACATCACATCTCAGCCAAAATATTACCTATATTACAAATGCAATTATCATTACTTCAATATGGTAAATGCTACAACTATATTTAAAGACTGTTGTATTGTTTTACTTTTAACTAGCAATTTATATAAAGTGCCAACAGTTCAGTATAGTGAACAGTTCTTGTCTAGACAGCTCGATATAAGGACCGCTGGTGGTCACTGCACATGCATATGAGCATGCAAACAAGTGTTGTCTCATTGTAGAGAAAATTATGTAGTTATGTAGTAATGAAAAAGGATATATAACTTTAGCAGACCATAAGTGCCCTGCATGGTAATATACAGTCTTTTATATTTTCCTAAACAATGTACATATTGATGATACACTATATAAAACTCCTCTATTCCTATATGTAGTCATTAATAATAAAAGTCAACATGTGGATACATCTATACAGAGCACAGTCCTGTACGAACCAAAAATAAAGGTGGTTTAATTAGAAAAACATTTGCATTTATTTCTCCCCCTACAAAAATGTCTATACATATGTATCCGTATGAATGGAAATGAAGGCAAATTAAATACCTAAAATGTATTTATAGTAATTGCATTGGTTATCCTTTTTAAGTAAAAAAAAATACAGAAAAACCTAGATAATATATATTTCTATAGACATAGGACTTAATAGTGAAAACTCATGTAAAGAAATGAAGAATACTCCAGTAATGAGGCAGGGTTAACTCATCCCAGTTTCAATATGTTTGTTACCTGCTTTTTTTTTTGTAGTATATTGTATTTATGTTTAATTCCTCTGGACCCTGTTGGATCCGGTCACAGTTCTGCAGCCACTGACTTAAGGTTTTTGGTTAGTTACTTTTTATAGTATTTTATTTCACAAATAAGCCCAACTATCTGCGTTGTGTGCCTTTACTCAGAAATAATGGAGTTGGGCTTGAGTGAAAGGACATTGTGGCTATAAGCAAAGGAATCAGACTGTGTTCGAAGCAATGACCTCCGACCCTCTCAGCAGCTGCCTCTCGCGTTCAGTGTTCTTTGGTTAAGTGCATCTTTTCTGGATATATTATGTGCTTGTCAAAGTTCTATTGTCATATAATGATACTATTGTGCCTTGCCATGAAGAACTATCACTATGGTCTCACTGTGAAACAGGAGATTTTAATCAGCCTTGACATGTTTTATAGACATTGAGAGTCAATAGAATCAGATTATTTATACAGATTAAGGAAAGAGATTTAGTATTCCTTTTTCCTTTTCAGAGAATTATTGTCATATTGGAGAAGCATTATATTATTTTGTTGGACAACACACATCTTTTTAGTGCACGCACAATATTGTGCTATGTTCAGCACTGTATATTTTATAATTTTAACTTGAGTGGTATTTTATATTAAAAGGGATGTCTAGTGAGGAAAAATGTTGATAAAGTGCTCAGACTGGATTAATAAAATAAAAGAAGTAATACTCACCTCATTGATCCTCTACCAGTCTCTTTATGTTGTTGTTGGGTCCCTCAACAGACAGAAAAATCTCCTCAGCCAGTGTATCTGAAGAAGTACCAGAAAGTAGAAACCTGCAGGGAAGTTTGCAGTGTAGGGTAAGTATTGCTTCTTTTATGCTTTTTACCCACTCTAAAACCTTTATTAAAATTTTTTCCCCAATGGACAACCCTTTAATAGGAAAATGGGAAGTGTTTTTTTTTCACTATTTATAAGCCAAGCACTTCTGTTCTGATTAAATATGTCAAAGTACCCCCAAGACTTTGATCATACACAGTGCAGCACTTATTGAAGGAACAGTGTGAGAACAGTGCAAATATCCTTAAATAAATGACATGCAAACCTCTGGCATGCATGTACTACAGGTTGAAAACCTCAGATCTAGCTGTCAACAACCACTTCCCACATTATGACATAATAGCACATCATAGCAAGTTAGTTAGGCCATCTTTTTTCTATTTCTATACGAGCGGCTCTGCGCATGTCCAGCGGCCATCTTTTTTCTAGACCTACATGAGCGGACATCGCAGGGGGTGTGATGCAACGGCAAAGGTAGAAGTAGAATAACCTTTCTAAAGGCCGACGTGTCCTTAGTTTAAAATGCATATCCCCATATCCCCAGGTTCTCTGCAGCCAGGAAAATAGCTGTTTTTTAATGCGATTCGCCGCAAATTAATTCGGATCGAATTGAATCGTTTTGGGAAATTCAGCAAAGCTGCCAAATCAAATTTTTGAGAAATTCGCTCATCTCTACCCAAAATGATGCCATTGAAAAGTATAATTCCCTAGCAAAAATCATGTCTTCAAATATCTAGAAAAGTTATGGCTTTCAGATTGCAACAATGGTAAAATGGAATTAGTTACCATGTCCTGCAAATGAAAACTGGCAGTGTTCTTAAGGGGTCAACAGCATCCTTTAAAGGTGTACCTCCATGGGTTTTTTTTTACATTTTTTTAAATGCAAATGATTGGTGCAAAGGAACCCTTGGCTGTCTACCTCACCAATTATTTTTGGCTTCTCTGATTGATTACTCCTAGAGTTTGTGTACTGGGCCATTCTATGTAAATGGATATTGTATTTGCATACATAACATTTTTGTGTTTCTTACCTGCAGTATGGTGAATATTCTCATCTGGAGTAAATTTGAAAGCATAAGGACAATGATAGAAAAAAATATGGAAAGTTTAAAAAAATAGACAGGACAGCGTGACAAAGACAGCTGTGGAGAAGAAAAAATTCAGGATGTCTTCTGAAGGCAGCACACTTTTTTAATTTCTAACACATGGGCACATGATGATGAGATGGCCCAGGGCAAAGTGACATCTTTGTTTTTAGTCAGGAAGGAGCAGGACAATAACACAGACCCCTCTGTGTCTCTCTTTAGGGAGCGTGCGTGTGGAAGACACATTCACAGCTTGTAGACATGTGATTCCTGAACTGAAACAATACACCCGCAAAGTGGAGGTTTTGAAGAATAAGTCCTAGGAAACTTTAAAGATCCCATTCCATCTTGTCAGTGATATCAATGGCTATAAAACAAGTTGTAAGTTGTATGTAAAATCTAGGAGGTAGTATGGATCAACTGTAATAACATAAAATAACAACTTGTAACTAAACATATTCCCAACTCACCAGGATAATGAATAATTCATTGTCATCATGAATGCAGCAATGTTTATTGCATGGCTCTTTGTAGAAATGCCAGAATCTAGGTTAGAGTTATTGCTCTGTTACTATGAAATGAAGATACTAAAGCTTGGTACAGCCAGGAGAAGGGATCATTTTGGGCAAATACAAACCCATTTTTTCAGTTTGCATTGTCTATGCAGATATGACAAGTCGTATAAAAAAAGCATAAAACCATCAGCAATAAAGCAGATTGTATACATAAAATGCAACATAACATAGAGAGAGTTTAGTTTACAGTTTAGACATCACTGAATATGTTGCATATATGAAGTTATCTTGTGCTGTGTTTGTTAGTATATACATGCCATCAGATGTATGTAAACTTAGTTACAGTATGTCTATTGTTTCTATTTTAGAAGGTCTGTTTATCGGAATATGATGTTGTACTGCATTGTCTTTAGCAAAAGAATTATTCTAAAAATTATCATTAGTTATATTTACAATTGCATTTATTAGTTTTGTGGGGTTTGTGTAAGTGAAAATTGTTTTTTTTAACCAAAAAAAAAATTAGTTGGGCCCCCTTTTCTTCTTTTAGCTACTATGGGTTTTGCTTTCATTTGTTATTATATGTGGACGTTTCGGTGGGGGGGGGGGTGAAATATTGTATGCAAAAGTAACAGTTAGTTTGTTTTTGGGGGGGGGTTTTTTTCTTTTTTGGTGGTGTTTGGGGGGGGGGGGCGTTGTGTTTGTTTGGTTGGGGTGGGTGGCCTTCCGCTGTTGTTGGGGGGGTTGGGGGGTGTTTGGGTTGTTTGGGTCGGGGTGTTTTGGTTGTGTGTGGTTGTTGGCGGGGGGTGGGCAAGTGTGGACCTAATTTTCGTGGGTGGTGTTTTCTTGGTGTGTGTTTTTGATCTGGGGAAAGCTTTTTTGTTGGCAAACAACTCAATCTTTGTTTCATCAGTCCACAGGACCTTCTTCATGGTGGCTTGTTGTGCTTTTGCTCTGGGTTTTGGGGGGGGTGGGGTTTTCCCTCCCTTTTTTTTGGGTGTGTTGTTTGTGGGGGTCTCTGTGTGTGCCGTTTTGGGGGGTCTGTGGGTGTTTTTTTTTTTTTGGGGGGGGGGGTTGGGTGGTTGGGGGGGGGGGGTGGTTTGTGTTGCATCCTTAAATATTATTTAAAAAAGAAGGTTAACCCAAATTTTAAAAATATAGGGGTGCCCATAACTTTTCATAAATAAATGTACCAGTGGACTGGTAAAGCAATGAGGTTCTCTGTGATAAGTACATTGCTCTTTTCTGCAAGGGGCATATTTTGCTTTCTTGCACAGGAGCCCTTTGCTATCTGTACCCATCCCATGTCTTCTATTGAAAATGAATTGCTCTCTTCATTTTGGGATTTTGGCTAGACATATGCTGCCTATTTTAAGTGTTTCTGTGTAACAACGAGGCCAATTTTACACAAGCACATTTTTGTGTCTGTATTAAAGCCAACACATCTAATGATCCAAAATAACAACAGTATGACTCTGTTAGTTCAGTTCACTGGACCAGGCTGGTGTAATGCCCGTAATATAGGAACTAATATCTATTGAAATTCTGCAGCAGGAACATTTCCTTACAGTTCTCAGAGTTGTAGTCTACCAGCATTTCTTGCTGGTTCATTGTCTGCACAGTTATTGTACATGATATCTGAAACTGAAACAGTATTTCCCTAAAAATAAACTCCTTAGAAGGAAACACCATATGATAACACAGCGAACCATGTGCGCCATAAAACAATACAATAACACAACCTAGTAACATATGATAGTAAACATATCTATGTAGGAGGCCAGGAACTGTACAGTAAAAGGATCTAAGTAAACTGTACTTCACTTAGTAGATACTTAACTACAGCTAATATTACGTGTTCATTTTCAGCAGATACTGCCCCAACAGTCCTATGAACAGATGTACACTGATTGAGTGAATAGAAAAAAGACATATTACCCCAGAGTGCAGCATAAAATCAAGTCAGTAAGTTTTTCTTTCACCGTGCACAGTCAAACAGGTTGGAACTAAATACAACAACTGGTCGTTCAACTAACATGTCCAAGCGCACAACTCAGCACTCCTTAGCACATTTAGACTATAACAACAGACAAGCAGTTTGAGGGCCATTACTAAGGGAATCCAAAAGGCAAGATTCCAGTGGGCAAAAGAGAGCAACAAATTGATCACTGAGCAGTGGAGAAACTGTCTGCCAGATGAATCTAGATTTCTGTTGTGCCATACTAATGAAAGGGTCAGAATTTGGGGCAAACAGCATGAAACGATGAACCCCAAAGGACATCTAAATTGCTACTAGATGGGTGTTCTGATAAAGCAGATACTTAGAGTATATTTGCCATAGACTGCCAGTAATACAAATAATTTATACTTCTGTTTTTAAAGGAAAGTATACTAAACTTTCAGTACAGACACAGCTGTAGGATCATGCCATATACTGGGAAAACATGAAAAAAAGGATGTTGTTAGGCAGTAAACTCAGGATCTTGCTGTATATATTAACTGTTCCCAATAAAGACCATCAAAACTATGAGAAGATAAGAAAATGCATAAAGTGAAGCACTCACCTGAATCTCCATTGAAATAGAGCTCTATCCATATTTAAAGAGGCATGATTCTTCCGTTGGATCATGGGCAGGTATATACAATACAGAAAAAAAAATAGACCCAGCACTGTTATATTAAAACTATGAAACCTTTATTATGTCACTTCTTAAAGTACAGTGTTGCCAGTTATTACATTGGGAATAGCAGCATGGGCACCGTGTCACTGCCACAGCAGTGACTATGCTGCTATATAAATAAAAGCATCGAAGCTATGACTGTTCTGCAGGGTATACTCATGCTATAATTTACAATTAGTTCAAAATAAGTAAAACAATGTATTTGCAAACTTTTATATATTTTCTCAACGTAGTCTATTTTGTGCAACATTGCTTAGATTAACTAAATGTGTGTGAAGATTCAAGGTATCATACATGTGCATTGATATCAATACCCACCAAATGGCCTGAGAACATTGTTTGCATAAGTAGACCCAAAAATACAGGAATGCCATCTTCTGGCAGCTCACATGATGGTTTTCAGCTTGCAAGGAACTCTCTTAGTTAATAAAGTATTATAAGCACCAATAAATATGCAATACCTCCTTGATCTTTGAATTGACAATAAAACTATTTGCCCTAAAGCCGATAGTTAGTGTGACAGAAGCTGCCCGTAACAAGGTGGGCAGCTGTGACTGACAGTTCTGCTCTGCCAGACCCTCAGGTCCTCTCCTGACTATAGAGGTGAACTACTTTTAGGGAATGCTTGCCTGCAGCAGAGTTGGGGTGGGATCAGACCTTGACCCTATGCTCTCCTTCCAGATACAGAAATCATACATACAAATAATAGATAGATAAGGCGGTCAGTGAAAGGATTAACCCTTGAGTTAGTACTTTTATTTTGTTGGGATATGCCTTTTGATTCCCTATATTTTATAATCTTTCTTTTGAGAAGGGATGTGTTTGCTTTCAACATGACTTTAAAATCTTGATTTTAACAATTTGTTTTTTTCTTGCTCCAATATAGTACAATATGATATAATATGTAAACTATCTATATATATATACCGTGCGCACTGCTTTAACCCCTTTCTGGCACAACTATGTGCTGTTATTGAATTTTTAATTTTCACTTCCTGCCTTCCAAAAGCCAATCCTTTATTATTTATCTGTTCACATAGCCTTAGGAGGGCCTGTTTTTTGTTTGACAAGTACTTCCTATTGTCACCATTTAATATTCATATTGGGAAGCTGGAAAAAGATATTAATGGGATAAATTGGATAAGAAAGCAGTTGCAACATTTTCTTGTGGGTTTTGTTTTTATGGTGTTCATTAAAAATATAAAACTTTGAAAAAAAAATTCATTCAAAGTGCCACATTCTGACACCTGTAACCCTTTTATATTTCTATACATGGAGGTGTGTAAGGACTCTTTTTTTCTGTGGCAAAGTGTAATTTTTATTGATACCATTCTGGGAAATGTATGACTTTTTGAACACTTTTTATTGTATTCTCTTTGGGTGATGAAGCATCCAAAAAATGGTAATTTGAACATTTTGATTTGTGTTCCGTTATGACATTCCCCATACAGGGAATGGGGGAATTCAAATTTTTATTTATTTTAGTTATTTAATTAGGCTTTTAATATTAAAAAACATCTATTTTAACTTTATTTTAACCCTCTAGGGAGCTTGAATATGAGATCTTTAGATCACTTATACGACAGAGTACAATACTTTAGTCTATGACTAAGTTCTGTATTAATTGAGCTCTGGCACAGCAGAGCTCAATAGGAACTTTACACTGGCAGGCTCCCGTTATGTTGCAGGTGGCTATTCAGTCACTGGAAGCAGGCACCTTCTGAGAAATGATTTCTAAGATGCTATAATCATAATTGACCACAGCATGTGAGAGGTTAAATGTCCATGATTGGAGTTTTCTGTGTATGTATCACAGACACTGCCGGCAGATGTCTGCTATGCAAACAGCAGCACATGCCAACACATGCTAGATTATAAGGCTGTTCTAGAAGCATACGAACTCATAGGGGCGCAATGTGCCTTTATAAAAATCCAGACTAATCATTGAAGGGAATGTATAACTATTTTTTATTTTTCTGACTGCAGATTTTTTTATTCTATTTTGTGTACAGAATGATGGGGGTTGTCATTTTGCCTGAGCTTTGTGAAATGCATTTAGTGATATGCTTTACAGCACTCCCATGGCTATAGGCACCAATGATCTGGATCCAACTCGGCATCTATTGTCAGTAGTGAATATAATGATGGGTCAGTGGTGCTATCTTGTATTGTGATCTTGTGTGTGAATTAAATGAGGTGACTGCTGCAAATACAACCCTCTACAAAATTGGCAAGTGTCAGGCCATTATTAAGCTTTTTTAAAAAACATAGATAGTAACAAAAGTGGAAGGAGCAGAGTAAGAATAAGACCACAGCGGAAATACATCGCATTTTTTTTCCCAGTGTTTATCACAGAAAGTCCACAATGTTTTCCTCTGCAGAATTTCTGCCTCTATTATACCTATATGAAAAATGCCAGAGTTTCCATAGGTATAGGTAGGCAAGCGTTTTTGAAATCGCAGCATTTTCGATTTCCGATTTTTTTTTTCTGCAATGTGTGGATGGGATTAGCCAGAATCCCATCCACTTCGCAGGTACTGTAAAACACAACATTTTCACAAACTGGGGCCCCTTCCTTAAAATGTAAAAAGTTACAAAAATTTTGTACAAATAAGTCCGAAAGTCACAAAAACCTACTTTGCAACTTTTCACTCTAGAATTCTGACATTCAGAGATTGAGAAATTCCCCCCCCCCCCCATTTGTTTTATAAAGGTGGACATGAAACAGGAAATGTGAGCATCTGGGAGTTCACTTAATGGCTTTCACTCCAAACACAAATTTAGAACATTGAACAGTGCTGCGTATGCTGCAACCTGTAGTGGGCATTGACACTTTGATAAATGGTATTTGCCAATTTACAATAACAAAAATTGTAAATTGAATGAAAGGCATCCAAAGAGGTAAAGCACAATTACATGCTTCATGCTGGTCTCGGTAGAAATAATGGAGCTGATTAATTAACACTGGTGTATACTGTAGTGTTCTAGTCTACAGATTAATAATAATAATAATAATAATAAGGTGCACATCTCTTAATAATCTTGGAACATCTCAGGACGCCTGTGCATCAGAAATTGAAACGTAGAACTCAGTTTTCTGGTGCAAATAATGTCAAATTTGTCACAGTGTGTAGCCCTTCCCCTTCTCTACCAATACCCTACCCACTTTTAAGAAAGGTGGCAAGTGGCACGCAAATGTGGGAAGCATCACACCATCTACTATGTTTCTCCGAAAATAAGACAGGGTCTTATATTATTTTTTTGCTCCGAAAGATGAGTTAAGGCTTATTTTCAAGGAATGTCTTATTTTTTTCCATGAACAACAATCCACCCACCAGAGCCCCTTACACCCAAAACAATTTAGAGTTGGTAAGTGCTAATGGTGGATGGGCTCTAAAATGGCCCCTTGCCATTGCAGCAGTGTTCTACTGCAGCCAAGTGTAGAAGTTGACTCCCCCTGGTGACCAGAGGCAGCCACAATGTAGTCATGCCAGCTGGAATACCCAATCTGTGTGTGAGAAACCAGCACTACCTGTAGTCAACCCTTATTGTTGTGGAGAACTCTCTCACTAGTGCCATCTTGTACAGATAGCTTCCTTAAATGTGTGATTCTCTTGGGGGTGCAATTCTTTTTGGGGTGTCTGTTTTCATTGATGAAGGGTCTAGTGTATTTACTTTTTAACATGTATAGCTGTCTGGACACTTTTTTTTTTTAATGAACTGAAGCTAGGGCTTATTTTCGGGGTAGGGCTTATTTTCGGGGTAGGGCTTATTTTCGAAGTAGGGCTTATATATCAAGTATACTCCAAAACTCCTGAAAAATCATGTTAGGGCTTATTTTCGGGGTAGGTCTTATTTTCGGAGAAACACGGTATTAACATGTTTGGATTCTGACACTTCCCATGTATTACCCATTACTTCAGAGTATACAAGGTCAACCTTTTTTTTGTAAACACACTGTGGCAGATGCACTAATTAAAATGTGCCAGTATTCTGGTGTAATACATACCAAAAGCTTCCGTGCATGCTTTACAACTATATCTAAGTGTATTAGACACTTTCTAACAGGTTTTATACCTTGACTGACAAGTAGGCAGGAATTATCGGGAAAGGAATTAGACTTAATATATAAGCCCCATGCACCAAAAATGTTTTTATCGGAAACTAAGTAAACTAATAAATTTAGACTAGACAGTCTAATAGTGAGCCATTTTTCAAACAGCAATAGAAACTTTGGAAATTCTAGTGCAGTTTAAGGCTCTCTAGTCTACATTTGCACTGTCTAAAAGTTAGACAGCGTTAGATTATCTGCTCCACTGTATCAAATGTGACACTGTATAATATACACTTGGGCAGATAAACTAATACTAAGTTTTAGACAAAGTGCAAATTTATTATTTGGTTTTAATTTTTGACAAAAAAAAAAATGCAATAAAATTTTGGTGCACGCTGTTACATATTAAACTCCACCCCTTAGCCAATAAGCCCTTGCCAGACAAGGCACAGAAATTGATAAAACGTGCCTAAGGCTAAGGCCCCACGTAGCGAAATGCAGCTAAAAACGCTGTGGAAAAACCACTGTGGAAACACATCACGTTTTTTTCTGCAGCGTTTTTCATTGTGTTTTCACAGTGTTTTCCTCTGCGGACTTTCTACCCTTATTATACCTATACAGAAAACGTCAGTGTTTCCACAGGTATAATTGATATGCTATGACCGAAGTGCAGCTTTTCCACTGCAGATTTTTTTCTGTAATGTGTGTAATGTGTAAAACTCTGCGTTTTTTTTAAAGCGGGGCTTCAGCCTAAAACACATAGAAAGGTTTATCAGCCCCACTGTATCAATGACTGGAAAATAGCACATCAAACAAATTTTATACTGGTACTCCAGTCTAAGTACCCCACTGGGGTCAGTTGAAATACTATAGCTAATAATGTGCCAACTAATATGTATTTTCTTTGTTCTAAAAATCTATGAAGATTCGATCAGTTATGGCAATATGCCAAAACTTCAAAAATTTGAAAATCCCTTTAATATCACCAGATCAGACAGATACAGAACTGTACAAATTGTGATTACTATATCTTTATGCATTAAATCCTGGGTTGAAAGATATATTTGCCGTGGGTGCCGAACACATTTGTTCTACCTCTGCATTGTTCTGCATAAAGCTGAGGCTATTCACATACATTTTGATAAACAGATATATCAATGGGCCGGATAGATAGATGGATATTTTCCACAATTTACTGTTTTTTTATGGCAGTGGTCTCATTCGCTTCAGCTAGACAAACCCAACTGCTGATGCTGTTCTGGAAACACATTGAGATGTAGCCATAGTGTTTCCTCTGGTCTTTCAGAAGCTACTGAATTATCACATCTGAGAGATGGCCATTTTGTATAATTTTAATTTTTTTTAGTGAAGATATATAATTTTCTGGTAAACCTGCTACTTGCCTAACAGAAGTACTGTATGATTATACTGTATTATAGTTTTACAGCCAACAATATACAAAGAGGATATGTTCATTGAAAGCTTAGGAACCACCTAGTATGCTAAAAAAACCTTTGCATTGGTATTATAGTGCCATCTAAGGGCAGTATAGGAAATCTGTTTTCTCAACTGAATATTTACTTCTATCAGAACTAGTTCATTTTAGAGCAACAAAACAGTCTACAGTGATTTACAATTAAGAAAAACCTGAACTGTACAAAGCTAGCAAAATGGTCAAATAATGAATAATTATGCTAAATATTGTTTGCAGTGTCATTAATTAATATTTGTTTAGACTAAGTTTGGATTTTGAGGCTAAGGCCTCACATAGTGAGCCACAGCCTAAAAATGCAGCATAAAAGACTGTCGGGGAAATGCATCACGTTTTTTTTTGCAGCATTTTTCACAGAAAGTCTTCAGAATTTTCCTCTGCGGATTTTCTGGCCCTATTTTACCTATATGGGAAACGCCAGAATCTCTATAGGTATAATTGACATGCTGCGATTTAAAAAAAATGCAAGCGTTTTTGAAAATGCAGCTGCAGATTTTTTTCTGCAATATGTGGATGGAATTAGCCAGAATCCCATCCACTTTGCAGGTAATGTGCATGAACCCATAGAAATGAATGGGTCAGTGTGCTATCCGCGAAAAACATGGACAGCATTCTGATCTCGTCCACGGTCGTCTGCAAGGGGCTTAAGGTTGAGGCACCACATTGCGGAAACACAGCTTTTTGTTGTTGTAGATTTTGCTGCCGTTTTTTGAGCCACAGCCAAGAATGAATAGGAAATATATAGGAAGCACTTATACTTCTATCTTCTGCTAAGCCCACTCCTGGCTTTGGATCAAAAAACTGCAGCAAAATCTCCAACAAAAAAAAGCTGCATTTCCGCAATGTGTCAAACGCAGCACTGCAAGAATGTATATAAATTTCCTTGCAGTGTTAATAGTGGACCGCTTGAACATATAAAAAGTTAATAAATATATTATTGTATATCATTATATGATGAAAGATTCACTTTAAATGGTCATGATGACTGTATTCATCATATTTATTAGCCTGATACACACTAAGCACAATGCATGTATAGTGCCTAGTCTAGCGCTTTATACCATTGTAAATGTATGGCGTTGGTTTGAAGCTTCATTTAGCAGGAGCAGATCCACTGTCTGGCATTGATTGATGAGCACTATGTTGTGAACATAGGAAGCAGCTGTGTTTGTGCCTTTATTGGACCCAGTAATCCCTAGATCACTGAGTAGTCCCTGGAATGACAGAGCTGCTTTACCTTGGCAGAACCACATTAGCTCTGCCAGTGACTCCTACCTCAATATTTCAGAAGCACTGATGTACATTTCAAGTCTAACTCATGAAAGCTTTCTGGCATGAGTTATAGTAAATATGTCAAGCCAAGGCATCCCTGCCCCACTTCACCTTGGTCTCCATCCTGTTCTGCCCACTTTCCTAAAAAGTGGTGAATGTGACACAGAAGAAAAAATATGGTGCTTCTTTGACACAAGAAAGGGCTGTGTGGAAGAGCTGCTCCTTATTTACACACCCAGTCTGACTGGGGGAATTCTAGAGCTGTCAGTCTGGATTCACTATTTTTTTGACGTAGTACAGTACTTGTGCTTTAGACACAGCAGAAATGTCATACTTTGACACTTATGCTGTTACTGCTTCTCTATTGTCTGGGTTTTGGGGTAGCGTATAACCCACATTTCACTAGCAAAGGATGTATATTGACCTACGTTTGTATTGGCAATGTAGGAGTTAACATTTTCAATCATACTTTTGATTGGAAAGGTGTCATGCAGCCTTGCTTGTGAGTAATACTGCCCTCTGGCCCTGGCTTGGGCCTTTAGGGAAGAGCATCTGAGTTAGATTTCAATTTTCCCTTTTGATTTGAGCTCATTTATAACACAGCGACTTGGGGCCCCAGAGTGTGACAAAGTGTTAACTCCGTCTGTAGCACTGGGCATCTGAGAGAGATTATTAGTCAGTTCCTATCCTTGTCACCAGCAAATTAATGTTATCGGGGACAACTCTCTCCACAGAAGACGCAAATGAGAGGAAACTATATTGTACTTTTTCTAAAACCTATCCTTGTCTAATTGACTGACCCAAAGGTAAAGCCTGCTACCCTTAAATGTGGACCTACATCTTAGTGCCTTTATAAAATCACACGTGGTGAAACATGGTTATACAATACATGGTACAAAATATAAAAAATAGCTAGTAATATCTGTTTTACTATTTCTGCCTGTTATTATATATTATTATTTTATAGTAAAGAAAAATACATACATAGTCATGACTTGAACAAAACAGTGGTGGAGGAGGGAGAGGTGTGCAAGATAAAGGCTGGAAAGGAAAAGAAAACAACTGGGAGGGAATAAAACGGCAAAAGGCATATAACTCTGTTTGGAGCATTTTTTTGAGCCAAATCCAAGAATGGCTACAAAAGGAATGGGAAATATATAGGAATCTCTTATACTTCTACCTTCTGCTTAATCCACTCCTGACTTTCGCTCAAAAAAAGTTGCGTTTCCGCATGGTGGGGCCTTAGCCTAAAAGGGTTTTTCCATGAATATACTGTAAGCAATGGCATAGTGCCACCAGCCAAAGTGGCTGCAGCGCTATAAAAGCAAAGTGTTTCCCCAAGCCTAAGGCCACAGCCACTTGGGCAGTAATCATATCTGGTTGGCCTCTGTGAACCTGTCAGCATTTATGTTTCTGCAATCTATAGTAGTAGCATTGTGGATAAGATTATACAATTCTCACACTCATGACATCAATGGGAATTAAGCTGTAGTAACACTGGAGCCTATCCACTTCCAGCTCCATACACTGTATAGTATGGGGACCAGATGCGGCTCCCAACAGCTGTTGGCCTCCCACTGATCAGATATTTATGACCTTTCCTAATAAAAAAAACTCCCAGAAACCGCACATAGCAAAACGCAGCAAAAAAATGTGGCAGAAACACATCACGTTTATTTTCCCATCGTTTTTCATTGCGTTCTCACTCTGTGGACTTTCTGCAGGCATTTTTGAAAACACAGTTCTTCTGCTGCAGATTTTTTTCTGCAATGTGTGGCTGGGATTAGACAGAATCACATTCACTTTGCAGGTACTGTAAAATGCAGCCTTTTTTGCTTCTGCGTTTTTGCAACGTAGGGCTTCAGCCTAAGTCAACAAAGTAGGAAATGATAGCAGGAGAAAGGCTGAACTATGTGATATATACACCAGGTTTATATAGTTTGTAGCAGAATTTCTGATACACCATCAGAGTAAAAAGCAGAGTAAATTCTGACAGGGCACCAAGAAAGTACAGGCCTCACATTGCAGAAACACAGCTTTTTTTATTGCAGATTTCGCTGCATTTTTTTGAGACAAAGCCAGGAGTGAATTGAGCAGAATGTATAAGTATAAGAGCTTCCTATATATTTCATATTCCTTTTGTAGTCATTATTGGCTATGGCTCAAAAAACTGCAGCAAAATCTACAACAAAAAAGTTGCTTTTCCACATGGTGGGGCCTCAGCCTAAGGCTGGGTTCACACCTGCACCTCGTACATGTTCGGGGTTTTCTCTCTGCATTTTTCGCCCTTCTCGGGTGGAAACCGGGCGGACCCCATTATAGTCTAAGGGGTCTGCGGGTTTCCGCAGGTAACCGCTTTTTTAGGGGGATTAGGTTTTCTTGGGGACCCCCCGAATGGAAACCCGAACTCAGGTATGAACCTAGCGTCAGGCCCCTTGCAGACGACCATGGGTGAGATCAACGTGCTATCCGTGTTTTTCCTGGATAGCACAATGACCCAGTCATTTCTATGGGCTCATGCACACGACCGTGATTTTCACTGATCAGTGTACGGGCCGAGAGTCTGTGCCTCAAAATACAGACCAGGTCCTATTCTGTTCAGTGTTTGCAGAACGGACTCATCCATAGAAGTCTATGGGAGACTAAAAACAAGGATGGCACACTGATGTACTCCGTGTGTTATCAGTGTGCCATCCATTTTTGCGGACAAGCTAGGGACATCCTTAGATGTCTCCTGTGTTTTTTTATGGTGGATCCGCAAACTAGGATCACACACTGATGACACACAGATGACACACTGTCCGTTTTTGCAGACATACGGCACTGATGCTGAAGACACACTGAAGACACACTAAAGACACTCTGTCCGCAAAAACTGAAGACTAATTACTAGTTTGCGGACTGCAAAAAACACACGGTCGTCTGCAACCGGCCTAAGAGTCCTGCTTACCCCACCCACACATACGCAGCGTGTAATAGAAGTGAATGGATTTTACTATACACTACATTAGTATTGGACTGTATTGTATGAGCGATCAGAACCCATAGGATTCAAGGTCTCTGGGGAGTCTGAACATAAAAGTAAAAAAAAAAAAGTTTTTAAAAGTATTAAAAAAAAACACAAAAAAATTCAAATCTACCCTTTCCCTAGCTCACATATAAAAATAAATAAACAATAATAAACATTAACACTTTAGGGATCCCCTGCTCAAAAATGATGATCTATTGAAATATAAAAATATTTATCCCATACGGTAAACGTTGTAGCAGGGAAAAAAAAATCAAAATAGCCAAATCACGATTTTTTTCAACTCTATGCCTTTGAATACAAAGTGATCAAACCATCAGACTAAAAACTACATCTTGTCCCGCATAAAAAGACAGCTTACCCAGCTCCATACTTGAAAATATGAAAAAGTTACAGGTGTCAGAACATGGCAACACAAATTTTTTTTTGTATTTTTCAAAGTTTTTCATCTTTAAAAGGTATGAAAAAAATTACAAATACTATATAAATTTCCATATCCTGCTCTTGGACAGGGCAGCATAAATAGGTTAGCATACCTGCTGTAAGTAAAGTTACAGTTCTATAGAAAAACTTTGAAATACAGTCTTTTAACCTCTTCACTCCACTCACGTAGAGCTGAGCAAACATCTTACTCCATTGTATGGCAGAGTGAAATTCTAGTATAACGTGCTCTATTTAGAAAAAAAAAAACATATACCTGTTGGGGAATACAGTGTGGCTACCAAACAACAACAGTTTATTATCACTGATTCAAAGGGAATAAAATTGAGGTAAGCTAAATTGTCATAAATGGAAAAGAATAAACTGTTCATTAAGTTTGTTGAGTATTAAGAGGGTTAAGTCCTTCCTAATGTGATAGTGTGACAAGAGAGAGAAAGAGTCACTCAGAGCAGAGATGAAATACTTTTCAGATAGACAAGTTGATTATTAAAAAGAAGTGCAAAAAAATGAAGCCTCTGGGCCCAGCTCTCACATACAGTTGTCAAAATGTCGCTGAAAGATTGGAGGCCAAGAAAGTGAGTCTGGCCTCAGGGGTAGTATGTTCCTTTGGCTTTCCCAGGTGTACGCTTGCCAGTGATAAAACTGTTACCTGGGAACTACATCCTTATGCCAAAATCTAGTAGAGCAGCCGGGGGATTAAGGGTGGGGGAAAAAAAGGAACATTGTGAGCAGAGTGAGGGGCCACTATAATAGAGAGAGAAGACGAACTCAGGCTAGGGCTCCACATATTGAAATCCTTTTTTTATTGCATTTTCGAGTTTTCCTCAGCGGACTTTCTGCCCTATTATACCTATATGGAAAATGCCAACGTTTCCGCAGGTATAATTGACATACTGTGATTTTCAAAAAAGCAGGCGTTTTTGAAAACGCAGCTGTTCCGCTGCTGTTTTTTTTTTCTGCAATGTGTGGATGGGATTGGCCAGAATCCCATCCACTTTGCAGGTACTGTAAAATGCAGCGTTTTCTCAACGTGGGGCTTCAGCCTCAAGGTGGGTTTCCACTAAATAGAGTGAATTGAATAGTAAGCCTTAAATTCATGTAAAGTCAGTAGGATTAGGATGGTTTCACACAAAGCATTTTCCATGCATTTCTTGCCACAGTTTATAAACAATAAGCTTCTTTTTCCAATAGACTTTTCAAGAGGACATGAAAAACTCCAGAAAAAAAAACATATGTTACAAATATGCCATAGAACTATATGCCATAAAAAAACACTGGTAAAACAGCAATGAAAAAAAAACACTTCTAGGCGGAATTTGCGGTGGAGTCTCTCCAATGCAGATGTGAACCTAGCCTTAGGCCTGACGTAGCGAGCCACAGCCAAACAACGCTGTGGAAAAAACCATGGAGGAAACTCATCGCGGTTTTTCCTCAGCATTTTTCCCAAAAAGTCTGCAGAGTTTTCCTCTGTGGACTTTCTGTTTCTATTATACCTATCCAGAAAAAGCCTGCGTTTTTGTAGGTATAATTGAAATGCTGCGATTTACAAAAACGCAAGTCAAAATTCCAATCATGAATAAAATTTGCATACACACTAAATAAACAACTTCCATTAAAAACAATGTAAGCAAAGACGTGATATCTCACATGCCTAAACAAAGGAGTCACCTCTACAGTGACGCAACCCAATGGAGGGAATCGGAAGATGGGAGTTGTAGTTGTGGTTGTGATGTCATGGGTAGGCCAAAGACACTCAACCAACTCCTCCAGTCCACCTCCCAGGCTGGACAATATTGAAGGGGCCTGCGTAGTACCTGATGGTGATGGCAGTTTTTTCAGGGGCGCTTCCAGTTAGTGAGTGGTCCTATCTTATCCTGAGCCATGTGATGGTGTTTGAAGGGACCTGATGGTTTGCGTAGGAACAACTCAGGAAGCAGTAGTGCAGTTGAACCAAGATGAACTTTACTGTGGTAACTGGTAACACATGCAGCTTCCAGATGGAAGTCGTAGTTGTTAGCAATACCACTGTAGTAGCTGATACTAGACTTGGGATGAGGGGTGCCCAGAATATGAGCTGGTGGTATGGTGCCTTTTCTCCACTCCAAATATATAAAGTCTCTGCCTTACCCACTATGGCTATGGAGGCTGAATTAACTGAAATCCCAGGAACCAAGAAACATGGAGATGAATGGGTCCCGGCTAGTAGGTTCTACAACCAAGACTATTGGGTCTAGACTAAATGTCAGTGTTACACTGACATGTATAATACCCTGCAATACAAAAGTCCCCTAGTAGGTCAAAATAATTTTTTTTTTAAAAAAGCCTAATAAAGTGTTAAAATTTTTTATAAAAAGTAAAAAAACAAACATTTCCCCTAATACACAACTTTATTATAATAAAAATAAAATAATAAGCAAACCAACTCATAGTTGGTATCCCCATGTCCAAAACAATCTGCATTAAATAACTAACATGTTATTTAACCCACACAGTGAAATCTATAAAAAAATTAATAAAAACAACACAAAAATTTATATTTTGTTAATCAAAAAAACTCATAAAATTATAGAAAAAGTGATCAAAATTTTGAATGCACCCTAAAGAGTACAGATGAAAACTGTAGCTTGTCCCACAAAAATTATGACACTACACAGCTTCATCAATTGAAAAATGTAAAAGTTATAGCTTTTATTATATGGCAACACAAAAACTATGTACTGCTATTGAGCAAAAGTCGTAAAATGTAAAGAACAATTTATAAATTAGGGTGGGTTCACACCTGCGCTTGAGTCTGTCCGCTGCCAATCCGAGTGAAAATCTCGGGAAACAGGATAGGCATTGGATACCTACAGGTTAGTGACGCATTGGTTAAAAACCCATTCATTTGAATGGGTTTTTAAAGCAATGCACGGTTGTGTGCTTACACCCTCTGTGCTGCGAAGCCGTTTTTTTTTCATTGGACACAAAGTCCTGCATGTCCGACTTTGTTTCCAACGAAAAAACTGGATTTGCAGCGCAGGGGGTGTAAGCGCACAACCGTGCATTGCTTTAAAAAACCATTCAAATGAATGGGTTTTTAACCAATGCGTCGCTAACCTTTCGGTATCCGATTCCTATCCTGTTTCCCGAGATTTTCACTCGAATTGGCAGCGGACGGACTCAAGCGCAGGTGTGAACCCACGCTTAGGCATCACTGTAGCTGTACTGACCCACAGAATAAAGTTAGAATTTCATTTAGACTGTATATTGAGCGATGTGAAAACAAAACACAAAATAATAAACAAAAAAAATTGAATGAATGAATGAATGAATGAATAAATAAATAAATAAATAAATAAATGTTAATGGATTATACATATGGGTACATCAATGGAAAAATGAAGTTAAAGCTCTCAGAAGACAGGGATAAAAAGGAAAAGGTATTCCTTGTCCTGAAGGCCAAAATAGATTGTGTCATTAAGGGCTTAAAAAACCCCTATAGATAAACTGTATATAAACGAACAACACCCTAACAGTAGAGATCCACAAAGTCAGAACTCAGGAACCAGAAACTGATCTTTCAGCAATAATTATGTAAAGTGATTGTCCAGGATAAGTAGGGTTTTTTTTTTGCAAGGGGTAGGTAAAGGTGAAAAAAATAACAAAAAAACCCATACTCCGATGCTCCGTGGTCTTGTTTTGGAGGAAGTTCCCACTGCACATGATGCTGAGGCCAATCAGTGGCCTCAGCGGCCTAAGGAAAGGACACAA
Source organism: Leptodactylus fallax (assembly GCA_947044405.1). NCBI lineage: Eukaryota > Metazoa > Chordata > Amphibia > Anura > Leptodactylidae > Leptodactylus > Leptodactylus fallax. The sequence continues at coordinate 569,567 of CAMRHE010000065.1, read as the reverse complement.
GACGTCACAGGTCACATGTGACTTCCACCAGAAGAGGACCCCGGGAGCAGCACGACCAGACTGCGGTGGGAGACACTGGAGCATCAGGGACAGGTGAGAATGGGTTAACCGCCTTGCAAAATAAAAACGTTTATCCTGGACAACCCCTTTAAATAATATTGCTGAAAGATCGAAAGATCAGTTTCTGGTTCCTATGTTCTGACTGATTGCCTTCATATGGTGTTACTGAAATAACTAAAGTAATCCCTGAATAAATGATACATTACAAACAACAGGGCATGTAAAGTCAACCACTAAGGAAATCATACAAAAAAGTCCAAATTTATAAAAATTATTAATATTTATTTTACATATATAATATATATATATATATATTTTACATATATAAGAATACAGGGGGCGTGGCTTGGACCTTCACCAAGATGGCTGCTGCTTAACAGAGCTCCGCTGTAGACATCGCTTTCAGCGGCTCACAGCATCACTCGCAGAAGAGATTTTAGCGGACGACCCACTCTGTGAATAGATTGCACTGCCAGGACTCCTACACATGGCAAAAAGGGGGAAAAAAGGGCCACCTAAGCGGCTAATGGACTTTTTTACCGCGCCTGGACAGTCGCAAGGTGGCGCCGGTGCGGTCCTCGCCGCGCCGCTGGCAGGGACAAACGAGGACATAATAGCTGAACACTGAACACAGCCTAAGGCATGGTGTGCCATCACCCACTGTTTTTGCGTCAGAGCATAATACTATTGTGGACACACATAACGATCTTGAGGAGGAGCTGGCGGAAGTAAAGCTTAAGTTAGCAGATATAGAAGACAGAAACAGACGTAATAATGTCAGATTTTGGGAGATACCATAATCAGTTAATACCAAGGACTTGGTTCCTTACCTACAGCAACTGATAAAGGCTATTCTGCCTCACTGCTCTGATGCAGACCTGATCATAGATAGGGCTCATCGCCTTCCAAAGCCGAAAGGTGTTCCTGATCACCTTCCCAGGGATACTCCAATTATTGCAGTTCTTCGTCAGCACAATATTCGCTACAAGTGGGGCTTCCCGACTAAAATTATTGTCACTAAAAATGGTGTTGCTCATGCCTTTAGCTCTTACCATATGGGGAAGGCCCTTCTCCTACAATGGAACCTCCCGCCTCCCACCCCAGACGGAAAGATGAAGCCCACTTCTACATCCTCCAGGCTTTGACCCTCCGTGGAAAACCAGCAACTCTTCTGAGTGAACTCTCACTGCTACCTATCCGATGCAAGCCACCTGTTGTGTTATTTTCCTTTTTCTTGAAGACTCCCCACCCCCCCCCCCCTCCAAGTTTGCACAGTTTTCTACTGCCCGGTCACGTTAGACTCGCTTGTACCCTTGTACTTTTTGTTAGATACATGTGTATGTTTGGATTTCCAGGATCCGTTTATAACCCCTTCCTTCCTCTCAGGCTGAGCTGGACTGTCCTGATTCATAATGCTCTTTGTGTACCGATTTGCTATGGCTGTACAATACTATTTTTCTACTCTCAAATATGGCATTTAATGTTTTGTCCTTTAATGTAAGGGGCCTTAATAGCCCTTTTAAATGGTCACTTCTTTGGAGAGAAGCTCTCAGAACTGCCGCTGATGTCTTATGTGTGCAGGAAACACATTTCTGCGACCCCCCCCCCCATCCTCTGAGAATGATCCATAAATTGTTTCCGCATATTTACTGTTCTAATGCCCAGAAGAAGGCGGGCATTCTTTTTGCTGTTAAAAATACGGTGTCTTTCCAGTTGCTGCATTCCCTTATTGACTCCAAGGGCCATTATATTGCTCTTGTTTCTACGATAGATAACTGTTTGTTCACTATTTTGAGCGTTTATTGCCCCAACTCCTCCCAAATCTCCTTTCTAAACTCAGCGATGAGAAAGGTTGGGAAAGGTAGAAATGTTCCGCCACAATTAGGCCTTTGGATTCATCATGAGGAATTTTATGACGCTCTCTTCACGTGTCTGAGCATGACTACACTTTTTTTTTCGACTAGTCATCACTCCTACACTAGAATAGACATGTTTCTTGCCCGGAACGACTTGATTGATCATATCAGTAGGTGTGATATAGATAATATTACGTGGTCGGACCTCCTTCCTGTTTCCTTCCCACATGCTGTGGATAGATCTAGCCGGATGAAGGTCTGAAGACCGAAACATTGCATTCTCTGATCTACAGCTCCACTTTATCATACTCTACATAACATGGAGTTGTTATTGCATCTGTAAAGCACCTTTTTCTGTAACGAATTATTGTGCAAATAAAGTTTCACTTAGTTCATCACAAAGAAACTTTTGTGTGTGCAGCAAAATTCATTCTCTGGATATGGGTTGGAGAACCCTTTCTGCTTAGCACCACAACTACTAAGAGTGTGCGGTACCAGCAATACTTTCTCTACGAGATCTATTGCTAGGCTAGAAGGTTAGCACAAGACACCAGACCCCTCTCTATTGCTTTCTGTCAGGAAGGCAAGGAACAATCTGGCTAATCTTTTGTTGACGACGTGATCCTCTCCCTTAAATACACAAGTACACAAGTACTACTCTTGCCTTTGTGTCGCGGATATTATTGGATTTCGGGGCTGTGTTATATTATAAAGAGAATGAGGCTAAATCCCAGTTATTGGGGTTGAATATTTCGGGATCAGCTCTCTGATATCTTAAAGCCAACTCTCCGTATCACTGGTGTCCTCATTCCATACCATATTTGGGCATTAAAATTATTGCTAACCCCAGGGATTTAGTTAAAGCAAACTTTCCTGGGCAGCTGTCCTCTATACAGCAAGACCAGCAATGACCTGGCCAAGTTTGAGAATAGTTGGATGGGGCGGATAGTGCTCTACAAAAGGTTGGTCCTCCCCAAGGTTCTTTATTATCTACGCACTCTAGTGGTCCCTGTTCCTCACTCCATTTTTAGCGACTTTCAAAAACAGATGACTAGCTTTATTTGGGGTAACCACAAACCAAGAGTTGCTTTTTCTATGTTGATGAGGGACGGGGCTCATGGTGGAATGGGTGTCCCCAATTTGTTTTGCTATCATAACGCTATAGCTCTGGGCCAGATTAAATATTGGCTCACCTCTAGCCACGATAAATTATGGCTGACTATGGAATACCATTTAGCACAAGTGCCGAACTGGAGGGACCTTTTTACGCTCTTTGACACTTTCGGATAGCATGTCAACTTCTACTTTCCCCGGTAGTCATAGTTACTATCGCGGCTTGGAAATTCCTTTGTGCTATCAACAATAGTTCTGTTCCTGGGGTGCCCTTGAATATTCCCATTGCTGTGCTTTCGCATAAGATACCTCATTTGTCTCTTGACGCATGGCATAGGTGTGGGGTTCGGTATTTTTCTGATCTCTTCATACACGTTGGCATAGCGCCATTTGAAACTCTTAGGGATATACAGTATATTGTCTTCTTGCTACCAAAGAATTCACATACCATAGGTTAATTTCCTATTTGACTTAACACCCCTCAAAACAGATTCTTTTGCCGCAGACGGCGGCCGATCTACTAAATGTATCTTCTCTTACCAAGACAAAACCGCTGTATCAGACTTTGAATCTGGATTGTGTCTTCCAGAAGAATAAGTCCGTTCTGAGGTGGGAAGATGACTTTGGCCGTCGGTTTGCAGTGCATCAATGGCAAGAGGCAATTAAGTGGGCCAAATGTTCCACTGCCTGTGCCTCCGCCCCTTTTGTTCCTCTGTATTTTCGCTGGTTAATAGCCTTTACTGTCATAGTCTCGAGCCTGCCCCACAGTTGGCCTTGCTTTTGTTTGGCATCCACTTGGTTCTGCATAAACATAGGACGGTTATATGTCAGATTTTTGGAGCGGCTCATTTGTTGATAGCCCGCAGATGGAAGACTGATGCTTGTCCATCTCTATCAGAATTGATAACTGTGGTCACCACCAATTGCCAGTTTGAACAAATGTATGCCCAGTAGAAATGGTAGTCGGGATAAATTTCAGACTCAGTCTTAGACTGAAGTATACATAAATAAATATCATGCTGTAAGTTCAGATCACAAGCGATGCAGTTGGGCTGGCAAATATGGCCAACACACAGATGTAGCATAGTTAACCTGAACATATGCAATTGGATATCTTATCACAGAAGACAACAAAACAATGAAAAGTTTTTTGTAGTTAATAAAATATCAAGCTTCAGCAGTTCAACAAATTGCAGAGGTTCTGGTTAACTCTGCTACATCTGCATTTCTCAGCCCAAACACAGTTGTGTGAAACAGCCCTTAAAGGAAATCTGTCAGGTCAATCTGGGACACTAAACCACCTTTATAGACCTGGGGTTTAGTGTCCCAGATCGCCCTGTTGTAATGCAATCTGCAGGCGCATTAAAAATAAAAAAAACCTTTATACCTACCTAGATAAGGGTCCAATCGACGCTGTTTGGTGAGATCGGTCCAGCTTATTCATGAGACACGCCTCCCGGCGCCTGCGCTCTTCTTCAGTGAAGCCAAAGATGGACACCCCGGCTTCACTGCGTGATTGTAGGGCATGCGCACTGAAGACGAGGAGCACTCCTCTGACTTCATTGAAGAACTGCGCAGGCGCGGGGAGTACAGCGGCAGGGTGAGTATAAAGCTTTTTTATTTTTAATGCGGCCATGGATTGCGTTATAAAAGAGTGATTTGGGACACTAAACCCCAGGTCCATATGGACGTGTGCGTGGTTTAGTGTCCCAAATTGCCCTGACAGATTCCCTTTAAAGGGAGTCTACAATCTCCCCCAAGCATATTTAATCGTCACTACCGTGCTGCAGAGCACATTACAGTGGTAAACATTATACCATTTTATGTATGTCACTTTTGTTGATTTGGAGAAAAGCAATTTTGAAGTCTTATGCAGTTGGTGCACAGGGGGCAGGCCTTCACCTGCCTGGAGTACTGCTCTTGTCACACAAACCCCTACCATCTCCTGCCTGCACCACCCATGCTGTGGCAGTTGATCCTCCCACTGCTATGACATTACCCATCCAGGGCCTGTTTTAGACAAACTGTGTCCCTGGGCAAAATTAAAAGCGAGGTCTCAAATGCTGATATACCAACAAGGCCATCATATTTCCAGTGGCAGCCCCTTTAATAACGCCCCCTTTCTGCCCTCAAAACAGTAACAACCACCTCTGCTTATGCCCACACAAAATTCAAATAACCACCTCCTGCACGGCACATGGGTTGCTCCAATTCCTGGACAACCTCTTTAAAGGATTTATCCATCTTTATAATATTTAGGACATCAATATTTGATAGCCCATCAATATTACATCTGCGATGATACAACAGCCAGGACCTCTGCAGATCAGCTTTTCCAGGACAGTGCGGCTACAAGTAATGGTAACAATTCTAGGAGCGACGCTGTTCACTTGCCATACAGGGTATAGCAGTGGTGCACATCATATGGTGGGTGAGCAGCATGGCTCCCATCATGTTATTACCTTTAGCCACCCTGTCTCGTACAGCTGATCTGCAGGGGTCCTGATGGTGGGCCCCACAAAACAATTCCACTGGTGGGCCCTAGACATCCCAGTCTGACACTGGTCCACATTGTCAATATTAGCCCTCTCCAATATCCAGTGCTGTTTGGTGACATAGTGAGTACCACACTCAACTTGGACCAGAGGAACCGAAGGAAAGAGTTGTCTCAGGAGCTTAGAAAGAAAAATTATAGACAAGCATGTTAAAGGTAAAGGTTATAAGATCATCTCCAAGCAGCTTGATGCTCCTGTGACTACAGTTGCACATATTATTCAGGAATTTAAGATCCATGGGACTGTAGCCAACCTCCCTGGACGTGGCCGCAGGAGGAAAATTGATGACAAATCAAAGAGAAGGCTAATACGAATGGTAACAAAAGAGCCCAGAAAAACTTCAAAAGAGATTAAAGGTGAACTTTAAGCTCAAGGAACATCAGTGTCAGATCGCACCATCTGTCATTGTTTGAGCCAAAGTGGACTTCATGGGAGACGACCAAGGAGGACACCATTGTTGAAAACAAATCATAAAAAAGCCAGACTGGAATTTGCCAAACTACATGTTGACAAGCCACAAAACTTCTGGGAGAATGTCCTATGGACAGATGAGACAAAAATCTAAATTTTTGGCAAGGCACATCAGCTCTATGTTCACAGACGGAAAAATGAGGCATACCTTGAAAAGAACACTGTCCCTACTGTGAAACATGGAGAAGACTCTGTTATGTTCTGGGGCTGCTTTGCTGCATCTGGCACAGGGTGTCTTGAATCTGTGCAGGGTACAATGAAATCTCAAGACTATCAAGGGATTCTAGAGAGAAATGTTCTGCCCAGTGTCAGAAAGCTTGGTCTCAGTCGCAGGTCATGGGTCTTGCAACAGGATAATGACCCAAAACACACAGCTAAAAACAACCAAGAATGGCTAAGAGGAAAACATTGGACTATTCTGAAGTGTCCTTCTATGAGCCCTGACCTAAATTCTATTGAGCATCTTTGGAAAGAGCTGAAACATGCCGTCTGGAAAAGTCACCCTTCAAACCCAAGACAACTGGAGCAGTTTGCTCATGAGGAGTGGGCCAAAAGGTTGTGCAACAAAATATTAAGCTAAGGGTACCATCATTTCTGTCCAGGCCTGTTTCATGAGTTTTCTTTTTAAAAAATTCTGTTGAAGCATGGTTGAAAAGCAATGTCTGTCTTTCATTTGTTCATTTTCATAGAATTTTTATATATTATTACTTTTGTTAGATTCAAGTTATTTCTGTGACCATTGTGGGTTTTTCTTTCATTAAACGAGGGGAACCAACAATTTTGTCCACGTGTGTATATAATTTCCTCTTATAATAGCCCCCTTATATCTAATAGTTTCCTCCCTTATAAATAATAGTCCCCTTATAAATAGTTCCTCCCTTATACATAATAGGTCCCTTATATATAAACAGTCTCCCCCTTATAACAATCCACCTTATATATAACAGTTCCTGTTCTATAATAGCCCCCTTATACAGTCATATGAAAAAGTTTGGGCACCCCTATTAATCTTAATCATTTTTAGTTCTAAATATTTGGGTGTTTGCAACAGCCATTTCAATTTGATATATCTAATAACTGATGGACACAGTAATATTTCAGGATTGAAATGAGGTTTATTGTACTAACAGAAAATGTGCAATATGCATTAAACCAAAATTTGACTGGTGCAAAAGTATGGGCACCTCAACAGAAAAGTGACATTAATATTTAGTAGATCCTCCTTTTGCAAAAATAACAGCCTCTAGTCGCTTCCTGTAGCTTTTAATCAGTTCCTGGATCCTGGATGAAGGTATTTTTGACCATTCCTCTTTACAAAACAATTCCAGTTCAATTAAGTTTGATGGTCGCCGAGCATGGACAGCCCGCTTCAAATTATCCCACAGATGTTCAATGATATTCAGGTCTGGGGACTGGGATGGCCATTCCAGAACATTGTAATTGTTCCTCTGCATAAATGCCTGAGTAGATTTGGAGCTGTGTTTTGGATCATTGTCTTGCTGAAATATCCATCCCCGGCGTAACTTCAAATTCGTCACTGATTCTTGTACATTATTCTCAAGAATCTGCTGATACTGAGTTGAATCCATGCGACCCTCAACTTTAACAAGATTCCCGGTGCCACACAGCCCCAAAGCATGATGGAACCTCCACCAAATTTTACAGTGGGTAGCAAGTGTTTTTCTTGAAATGCTGTGTTTTTTTGACGCCATGCATAACGCCTTTTTGTATGACCAAACAACTCAATCCACAGGACCTTCTTCCAAAATGAAGCTGGCTTGTCCAAATGTGCTTTTGTATACCTCAGGCGACTCTGTTTGTGGCGTGCTTTCAGAAACGGCTTCTTTCGTATCACTCTCCCATACAGCTTCTCCTTGTGCAAAGTGTGCTGTATTGTTGACCGATGCACAGTGACACCATCTGCAGCAAGATGATGCTGCAGCTCTTTGGAGGTGGTCTGTGGATTGTCCTTGACTGTTCTCACCATTCTTCTTCTCTGCCTTTCTGATATTTTTCTTGGCCTGCCACTTCTGGGCTTAACAAGAACTGTCCCTGTGGTCTTCCATTTCCTTACTATGTTCCTCACAGTAGAAACTGACAGGATAAATCTCTGAGACAACTTTTTGTATCCTTCCCCTGAACAACTATGTTGAACAATCTTTGTTTTCAGATCATTTGAGAGTTGTTTTGAGGAGCCCATGATGCCACTCTTCAGAGGAGATTCAAATAGGAGAACAACTTGCAATTGGCCACCTTAAATACCTTTTCTCATGATTGGATACACCTGGCTATGAAGTTCAAAGCTCAGTGAGGTTACAAAACCAATTTTGTGCTTCAGTAAGTCAGTAAAAAGTAGTTAGGAGTATTCAAATCAATAAAACGATAAGGGTACCCAAATTTTTGCACCGATCAAATTTTGGTTTAATGCATATTGCACATTTTCTGTTAGTACAATAAACCTCATTTCAATCCTGAAATATTACTGTGTCCATCAGTTATTAGATATATCAAATTGAAATGGCTGTTGCAAACACCCAAATATTTAGAACTAAAAATGATTAAGATTAATAGGGGTGCCCAAACTTTTTCATATGACTGTATATAATAGTCTCTCCCTTATACACTGTGTTCCAAATTATTATGCAAATAATATTTTCTCATAGTTTCCAAAATTACCTATATGAATTGCAGTCATTGTAATTTTCCAGTCATCAGGGCCGGTGTTAGGGGGGGGGGCAAACTGGGCAATTGCCCAGGGCCCCGTCCCCAAAGGGGCCCCCAGGATCCGGAACCTGATGACTCCGGATCCCGGAGTCAGGCCCGGCCAAAGCACTAACAGAAAGGGACCGCAGGGCCCCTTTCCGAGGTGAGGAAAAATAACAAACATTTTTACTCACCTGTCCCTGGCATCCGACGTCATCATCTGGCGTTCCGGACATCACTGCTGAGGCGCTGAGGCCTGGCTCTCCAGAGGGGCCCCCCAGTATAATGCTCCAAAGTGGCCCCACAGAATATAACATGCTCTCCAGAGCCCCCCCACTTTATAATACTCCATAGAGGCCCCGCAGAATATAACATGTTCTCCAGAGGGCCCCCCTCCCCAGTATAATGCTCCACAGTGGCCCCACACAGTATAATATGCTCTCCAGAGCGCCCCCCAGTATAATGCTCCACTGTGGCCCCACACAGTATAATATGCTCTCTAGAGGGGCCCCCCAGTATATTATACTGTGCGGGGCCACCGTGGAGCATTATACTGGGGGGGGGGGGGCTCTGGAGAGCATGTTATACTGTTTTGGGCCACTGTGGAGCATTATACTGGGGGGGCTCTGGAGAGCATATTATACTGTTTTGGGCCACTGTGAGTATTATACTGGGGAAACCTCTCTGGGCAGTATATTATACTGTGTGGAGGCCATTCTGGAGCATGTTATACTGAGTGGGGTCACTGTGGAGCATTATTCTGGGGGGGGCATCAGCAGAACATATTATATTGCGTGGCGCCACTGTGGGGCATTATTTGGGGGGGACTAATGAGTATTATACTAGGGGGCCCTCTGGGGAGCATATTATACTGCGTGGGGCCTACTGTGGAACATTATACTGGGGGGACGCTCTGGGGAGCATAATATATTGCGTGGGGCCACTGTGGAGCAAAATACTGGAGGGGGCACTGTGGAGCATTATACTAGCGGGGGCCCTCTGGGGAGCATATTATACTATGGGCCACTGTGGAGCTTTATACTGGGGGAATGGACAGTGTGGGGAGCCTGTTATACTGTGTGGGGCCACTGTGGAGTGTATTATATTGTGTGGGGCTTTTCGGGAGCATATTATACTCTGTGGGGCCATTGTAGAGCATTATACTGGGGGGGACTGTGGGGAACATATTATACTGTGGGGGACCACTGTGGAGCATTATACTGGGGGAACCCCTCTGGGGAGTATATTATACTGTGTGGAGGTCATTATGGAGCATGTTATACTGTGTTACGCCACTGTGGAGCATTATACTTGGGGGGCATTGTGGGGTGCATATTATACTGTATGGAGCATATTATATTGTGTGGGGCTGCTGGGGAGCATATTGTACTGTCTGGGGCCACTAAGGGGTAGTATACTGTGTGGGCCACTGTGGAGTATTATACTGTGTGGAGCCTTACAGACCATGTGGGACCACAATGGGGGGCTCAGGGGAGCATTTTATACTGTGTGGGGTCACTGTGGAGCATTATATACCATGTGGGGAAACTGGAGGGCTCAGGAGAGCATTTTATACTGTGGAGCATTATATACCATGTAGAGCATTATACTGTGGGGGGGGAGGGCTCACAATTCCTGCTGGCAGCCCTGTGTGCTATGTCTGCATCACAGCTCCCTCACTATAATCTTGCACATACATGTAGTGCTCCATGGCCATGTCATTCCCCATACAGTACTATGCATGAATTGGCCATGAAGTTATTGGGACCTGCACAGTACTATAGGGGCTGACTATACTGGGAACATACTCAGTAACACCAGATAGTCAGCACATATGTAAGACTTCAGTGAAGGAGCCGTGGTGTAGGCTATTAGCAGGAAGCTGTTGGGTGGGGCCCCAGAACAAGTTCCTTTGGTGGGCCTAAGGCCCTTCAGTCCGACACTGTATAATGGAGAACTATTATATATAAGGATGGGTTACTATATATAATTGGGAAACTTAAGTATGAGGGGGCTATTATTTATAAGAGGGGAACTATTTATAAGGGGGGTTTAATTGTTAAGTGGGCTTATTTATAAAGGGGGCTATTAGTGATAATGGGGACTATTATTTATAAGGGTAACTATTATTTATGAGGGGGATATTATTTTTAAGGGAGCAGTATTATTTTTACGGGGTGACTGTTACTGATAAGGAGGGATATTACTGATACAGGGCACTATTTATCATTTATAAGGGAGCTATTATTAATAAAGGTGTAAGATTATTTATAAGCAGGGACTATTATTTATAAGGAGGCGCTATAATAACTGGGTGCAAAAATCTAATAGGTGGTACAAAGGTGCTCATTTGAATTGTATGTGGTAAAATAGGGCTTGTTATTACTTTTTTGTTGGCAGAAAGGAGGCGTTATTATAGGGGTTGTCACTGGAAGACGATGGTGTTGTTTGCATATCAGCATTTAGGGCCCCGCTTTTAATTTTTGCCCAGGGCCCCACTTTGTCTAAAACCGGCCCTGCCAGTCATCAACTATTTGAGTATAATTGAAAGGTTTTTGAACAAACTGCCTATGATAACAGTATATTTAAAAAAAAAAATAAACACTCAAAATGCTTGTTTTAAATTATTATGCACAGCAGAATTTGCAACCTTTTCATTTTTATTAAGAACAAAAAAATGGTCATTGTGAAATTATAAGCATTAGCAGGTTATTACAAACTGAAATCAAACAGTTTTCAAGCCAAAACTTTATTCTAGGTGATGTTACATTTGCACATAGGACCCTTTGTTCGAAAGAAGCTTCTGAACTCTCTCGTCCATTGAATTTGTCAGTTTTTGGATGGTTTCTGCTTCAATTGTTTTGCATGAGGACAGAATACCCTCCCAGAGCTGTTGCTTAGATGTGAACTGCCTCCCGCCATCATAGACACTCCTTTTGATGATGCTCCAGAGGTTCTCAGTGGGGTTGACAGTGGATAGAGGAGGTCGACAGGATGGCTTACGCACAGCTGCAAACCTCTGAAGGACCCTGCATCTTGTTGTTCGGGGGACGTTGGAGGCACCAGCAGCTTCAAAAACTTGTCTGCTGCTACGACAAGGCATTTTTGAAGCTGCTCTTTTAACCTGACGTAATTGCCTGTTGGAAAGAGTCCTCAATTTTCCCTTATCAGCACGCACACGTGTGTGCTGTGAATCAGCTACCTACTTCTTGATTGTGCGATGATCACGATGAAGTGTCTTGGCAATGTTGATTGTAGTCATGCCTAAACACTCCACAATTTGTTGCTTCTCAGCAGCCGACACATCCTTTTTCTTTCCCATTTTGGCTGAAAATGTAGGCTGCTTAATAATGTGGGACAGCCTTCTTAAGTAGTCTTGCCTTTAATTGGACACACCTGCCAAACTAATTAGCACAGGTGTCTGCAATTGCTTTCAGTGATATAAAGAGCCCTGACACACATCACCATCAATGAGTTTAACTGACAAACAAAAAAATTCTTACCTTATCACTCCTAAACACTTTTTGCATAATAATTTGGAACACAGTGTAAATAACAGTTCCCCTTTTATATATAACAGACTCCTACTTATATATAATAGTTCCTCCCTTACACATAATAGCTCCTTATATATAATAGTCTTCCCCTTATAACAGCCTCCTTATACATAATAGTTCCTCTCCTATAATATTCCCCCTTATATATAACAGTCCCCCCTTATAATAGCCCCCCTTATATATAATTCCTCTCTTATAATAGCGCTCCTTATATATAGTAGTTCCTCTCCTATAGTAGCCCCCCTTATATATAACGGTCTCCCCTTATAATAGCCCACTTATATTTAACAGCCCCCCTTATATATAACAGTCCCCCCTTATAATAACATCTCCTTATATATAACAGTCCCCCTTATAATAGCCTCCCCTTATATATAATTCCTCTCTTATAATAGCACTCCTTATATATAATAATCCCTCTCCTATAATAGCCCCCCTTATATATAATGGTCTCCCCTTATAATAGCCCACTTATATTTAACAACCCCCCTTGTATATAACAGTCTCCCCCTTATAATAGCCCCCCTTATATAATAATTCCTCTCTTATAATAGTGCCCCTTATGTATAATAGTTCTTCCGTTATAAATACTAGCCCCTTTATATTTAATATTTCCTCCACTGTAAAAATTAGCCCCCCTATAAATAATAGTTTGCCCCCTTAGCAGTTAATCCCTTTCCCTTAACAGAAAACAATAAATCTTTTGCTCACCTTACTGCGTTCCCATGATGAACGAAGCAGCCGAAGATTCTCCCTGTAGTAGTGGCATAGATGGAGCGATGCAGTGACATCATCACGCCACCTGTGCCGCGAAGTCCTGGGTGTTACCGGCGGTCCTCTATGGCAGAGCAAGGAATTTTCCATGCTCTGTCATAGGATTAAGCAGTATTGGCTTGAACAGCACCTGTGGAGCTTCTGGGATTCAAGCCATCAGGCGCAAAAGCCTAATGCTCCGAATCCCAGGGGCCCCCTTAGGCATGGGGGCCCTGGGCAATTGCCCAATTTACCCCTCTAATGCCCACCCTGCACCCATCCTACTTGAGGCTCACTACCAGTGCACCTTCTACCTAAATTACATAGCATAGCACATAACACATAGCATATCAAAGTTGTTTTTCTCCAAACCTACAAAAGTGACATACATAACAAAGGTATGATTTTTATCACTGTAATGTGCTCTGTAATATGGTGATGACAGTAGAATATGCTTGTGGGAGGTGATGTTAAAGGGGTTTTCCAGCCAAAAATGATTTTTTTTTAAAAAAAGGCCTGTTAGTGCAGTGTTTTGAGTGATTTCTTAGTTCTCTGGGAGCTCCTGGCATCTTCTGCTTTTGTTTACATGGTTGAGCCTACAACTACCATGATGCATTGCTCTTTACTCAGATCCCCCTCTCACTCACTCCCCCTCCCTCTCTCACTCACTCACACCCCTCCCGGTCTCCCTAGCTAGCCCGCCCACTACTAGCCCTTCCCAACTAACTAACTCAGCCCACCTCCCCAACCAACCTCATCATACTTACCTGTCTTCCTGTCTCCTCTTCTTGACGTCTGCCTGAAGTGGAGGAGATGCTGGCTCTGCGCTGCAGGCCTCCCATGCTGCCAGGAGCCAAGTCCGATGTCACTTCCGGAAGTGACATCACGGCTCAGCTCCGGATTGGAAGCAAGAGAAGCCGGGTAAGTATTGTGTGCCAGCTTCCCAGGCACTATTGCGTGTGTGTGGGGGGCTGGCACACAGAAGAAGAAGAGGTAGCCTTCCCTGGATGATGCATCAGGCCCGGATCCAGAGGAAATGGTAAGTACAATGGGGCTGGGGAGGACTTTACACTGACGTAACGGGTCAGGATATGGATTAGACCCAAAGACCTACATATATTACTGAAAAATTATAGAATATGAAAAAAATATATATACTGTATATTAGAAAGTTGTGGGGGGACATGGGGGATTTAGTCACAAATTGTTGATTTATCCTGGACAGCCCCTTTAACATATCAAACTGCGTGTACAGTAGATTCTATAACCTTAGCAGGGGTGTAACTAGTAAAGACTGGGCCCCATAGCAACCTTTTGACTTGGAGCCCGCCCATGGCATTGCACTGCCTTTCCTGGCCCCCACACAGTAAAGTCCCATTTATACACACTATAATGTCCCAAAGTGGCCTCCAGACAGTATAATATCCCATAGTGGCCCCTTCACACAGTATAGTGTCCCATAGTGGCCCCTGCACGCAGTATAATGTCCTATAGCAGCCCCTGCACACAGTATATTGTTACAGTGCCTTGCGAAAGTATTCGGCCCCCTTGAACTTTTCAACCTTTTGCCACATTTCAGGCTTCAAACATAAGGATATAAAATTTTAATTTTTTGGTGAAGAATCAACAACAAGTGGGACACATTCGTGAAGTGGAACGAAATTTATTGGATATTTTAAACTTTTGTAAAAAATAAAAAACTGAAAAGTGGGGCGTGCAATATTATTCGGCCCCCTTAAGTTAATACTTTGTAGCGCCACCTTTTGCTGCGATTACAGCTGCAAGTCGCTTGGGGTATGTCTCTATCAGTTTTGCACATCGAGAGACTGAAATTCTTGCCCATTCTTCCTTGGAAAACAGCTCGTGCTCAGTGAGGTTGGATGGAGAGCGTTTGTGAACAGCAGTTTTCAGCTCTTTCCACAGATTCTCGATTGGATTCAGGTCTGGAATTTGACTTGGCCATTCTAACACCTGGATATGTTTATTTGTGAACCATTCCATTGTAGATTTTGCTTTATGTTTGGGATCATTGTCTTGTTGGAAGATAAATCTCCGGTCTTTTGCAGACTCCAACAGGTTTTCTTCCAGAATGGTCCTGTATTTGGCTCCATCCATCTTCCCATCAATTTTAACCATCTTTCCTGTCCCTGCTGAAGAAAAGCAAGCCCAAACCATGATGCTGCCACCACCATGTTTGACAGTGGGGATGGTGTGTTCAGGGTGATGAGCTGTGTTGCTTTTACGCCAAACATATCGTTTTGCATTGTGGCCAAAAAGTTCGATTTTGGTTTCATCTGACCAGAGGACCTTCTTTCATAAAGGCCAGATTTGTGCAGTGTACGACTGATTGTTGTCCTATGGACAAACTCTCCCACCTCAGCTGTAGATCTCTGCAGTTCATCCAGAGTGATCATGGGTCTCTTGGCTGCATCTCTGATCAGTCTGCTCCTTGTTTGAGATGAAAGTTTAGAGGGACGGCCGGGTCTTGGTAGATTTGCAGTGGTCTGATACTCCTTCCATTTCAATATGATCGCTTGTACAGTGCTCCTTGGGATGTTTAAAGTTTGGGAAATCTTTTTGTATCCAAATCCGGCTTTAAACTTCTCCACAACAGTATCACAAACCTGCCTGGTGTGTTCCTTGGTCTTCATGATGCTCTCTGCGCTTTAAACAGAACCCTGAGACTATCACAGAGCAGGTGCATTTATACGGAGACTTGATTACACACAGGTGGATTATATTTATCATCATAATATTGCACGCCCCACTTTTCAGTTTTTTATTTTTTACAAAAGTTTAAAATAACCAATAAATTTCGTTCCACTTCACAATTGTGTCCCACTTGTTGTTGATTCTTCACCAAAAAATTAAAATTTTATATCCTTAAGATTGAAGCCTGAAATGTGGCAAAAGGTTGAAAAGTTCAAGGGGGCCTAATACTTTCGCAAGGCACTGTACATAGTGGCCCCTCCATGTGCTGTTCTCCTCATATTTGTTAGTTAACTGTCCTGTATTACCAATTCCTTTTCATGTTGTTTATATGCATTCTTGGTTGCTGCATCTGCTGGCCAGAATTTGCATGCCGCATGTCTTGTTCTTATAATTAAAGTTTTTTCTCTCTGGGCGTGGTTTTAGGCTGCCCTGGTCCATGTCACTTACTGCAGCCATTTTAGTTCTTTAAAGCTGTGTGACTGGACATACAAACACTTTGGGCTTGTGAAGGCATACGTTTTTGACCAGCAGTTAGCCTCAGGAAAGACACCAACAGGACAGCATCATACCACTACTAAGCCATTACAGTATTGTGTCATCGCTTGTCGCTGTTCTTGGGTCAAATAAACCCATCTTTATTCATATCACCGTGTCTACGTTTGAATCCATCTAACCTGAGCTCCTGCCTGTCCGGTCTGCTGCACTGCTTGGATACGAAGGTAGGAAAGTCACACAGCCGCTATCAGTTACACCTTCATTCGCCTTTATGTGGGGACAGAACACTCCACACATTATAATGTTATATAGCAGTCACTCCACACAGTGTAATATTCCATAGAAGCTCCTTCCCACAGCAGCCCTGAGCAAGAACGGGGATCAGTAAGTAAATAGGGCCCATTACCTGCTGAGATTACTATGGCGGTACTTACGCCACTGCTCCTCAGTCTAATATACAATATAGAGCTTGGCTAGGCTGGTATTAGATAAGATTTTTTCTTGTTTTTATTCTCCTACAGTTCAAGCCTCAAATTAAAGATATCTGTTCTCGTGTTTAACAAGCCATCAAAAAAGTAAAAAATATGAGATCATCAAATGGCTTCCAAACAACTTCCAAAACCATATTGTAACCTAAACATCACACAGTGAAATCCACTAGCCAATGCTTATTTGCAATAGAAAAGTCTTCAGGCTTCAGAATGTGCACTATTAGAACAATTGAAACAGTATCTACAGGGTTGAGTAATCTGTACAGCAGCAGAGTTTCTGGTCTGTAGTGCCTACAGCATGAGTTAGTCATTATCACAATGTATTACAGTCATTTATCAGTCCAATGTATAAAGAATTTCCATACCTATTTGTCTTGTGGTGGAATTATAAGAAGGCTTTCTATGTATCAAGCAGATCAGAGGTTTTTGGTTTAGGTTTCTATTATATCAGTGTGCTGATAGATATTTCTATATCATATGTGACATATGTCCTTATGACAAATCAATGCTGACCCTGTGGCCAATTAAGAAAAAAAAGACTGATAAATATACAATACGGGAGATTTATGAAACTGTCTAAATAGGAAAGCTGTCTTTGGTTTGAGGGCTAGGTTGTCATATGGTACTCTTCCCAAGGCCACAAATAGCTATTCTAATGTGAGACATTTATGGCATAAAGACGGTTTATGACATAAATTTCTGATCAGAGAGGGTTTCACTCTTGGGATTTCCAGTTACTAGGAGAATAGCGATTCCCTTCTCAGCATTTCCAATAGGAGTTGAGGTGGACACACATAAGAGTGGTATGCTTCAATTAAATGGGCTGTCCAAGACCCAAAATGAACTATTTATCCTTAGGATTGGTTATTAATATGAGATTGGCGGGGGTACGACACCCAGTCTGCATCCGACCATCTGCCATAGCCAGTGGCGTAACTAGGAATGGCTTGGCCCCAAGGCGAACATTTGACATGGGGCCCCCCCGAACCGCTGCCCCCAATCGCCCCCCCCCCGGACCGCCCCCTCCAACCCCCCCCCCCAAAAAACGCATTCCTGCGCACACTATTATGTGCCATAGTGGCCCCTGCACACACTATTATGCCCCATAGTGGCCCCTGCACACAGTATCATGCCCCATAGTGGCCCCTGCACACAGTATCATGTCCCATAGTGGCCCCTGCACACAGTATCATGTCCCATAGTGGCCCCTGCACACAGTATCATGCCCCATAGTGGCCCCTGCACACAGTATCATGTCCCATAGTGGCCCCTGCACACAGTATCATGCCCCATAGTGGCCCCTGCACACAGTATCATGTCCCATAGTGGCCCCTGCACACAGTATAATGTCCCATAGTGGCCCCTGCACAAAGTATCATTCCCCATAGTGGCCCCTGTACACAGTATTATATCCCATAGTGGCCCCTGCACACAGTATCATGTCCCATAGTGGCCCCTGCACTGAGTATTTTGCCCCATAGTGGCCCCTGCACACACCATTATATGTCCCATTGTGGACCACCCATGAACAATTATTATACTCTGGGGTCTTTTCAGACCCCAGAGTATAATGATCGGAGACCCAGGGGAGGATAGAAACATAAAAAAACTATGGTGCTTACCTGTTCCTCGCTCCGATCCAGTCGCTGCTGCTATAGCTGCCTTCAACGTTGGACCAGGCCGGCGTCACGTGATGCGGGTGTAGCCCTATTTGGGGGGGGGGGTGAGTATTATCCCTCCCACAATAGACTCTGGCGCTGACCTGTGTGTATAATGGGACCTGAAGCCTTCGCTGAATGGAAGAGTGGGAACATATATGAAATATATCAGTGCCTCCAACCAGGATAGAGCCTCTGTATTACAGGGAGGATCTCTTCCTGGGACTTACCCATGAAGTACAGTTAGTAGCCTTAACAAGGATCACTGTACTAATCTCACAGTCTGAAGAATACATACAGATACCACATAAGGTTATAACAGTAGCTTTATAAGAATCAAAAGGGTAATAATACATACATACAATATACTCAGAACACAGCAGTACTACAACAACCAGCAAGTCCACAACAGTCTTAGGTTATATACCCGGGTATATATCTATATATATATATATAGATATATAGCAAGATTCCGGTGCACAATACCTCCAGGCAACAGAAGAGATGCAGGGGCCCCTGTGGATGACTGTGGATCCTCGGATTCTTCCAGGAGATGATAGACAGCCGATCAGGAGATTATGATAATGATGATATTCTTCACAGGCAGCAAACAGGGCGACGGTGACGGCAGTAGATGCAGGCCTGACTAGCCTAACACTGAGTCCTTAACCTGCCAGCTAAACTACTAGTGCAACCGGGCCTCTAACTAGCTAGTTGGCCGTCGGAAGCCTAACCTATCACTGCCCTGAACTATATATATATATGGATCCCTAACTACAGTTACTAGCTAGGTCCTGTGAGTATATAGGGGGTAACACATACCTAACTATATACTCTGAAGTAAAGAGGAACAGGTGGCTCTGAAATAAGGTCACTAGCTGATCTCAAGGATATAGATTCTTAAATATCTGTTTATCTACTCCTTAGAATTACACCTACCACCTGCCTTAGACTCCCCCAGACATAACATGTCTGTCTCACAGCAGCTCTACCTCACCTCTCTCCCCCCAGCAGCTCTGCCTCACATGTGTCTGACTCACTGTATTTATAAACAAACCCTGCACTGAATGCCTGGGGTCTCTGAAGCCAAACTGCAGGGGCAAAGAAGCTAGATACATTATATACTAGTAGAAATGGCAGTTCCCTACACGGGCAAGGCGTCACAACGAAAAATGACGTCGGGGACGTCACCAAACAGGCCCGAAGCCTGGAGAAGCGCAGGAGAGGTAAGTACATTGTTTTTTAATGTCCTGGGCCCTGTGGCAGCTGCTACCACTGCTACCCCGATAGTTACGCCCCTGGCCATTGCCAAGTTGCACTATTTCATCTCAACTGCAATAACACAGTCGGACCACTGCACAGTATATGGAACCATCTACTTCTGGCTGTGCAAATGACAGATGATTGGTACTGATCAGATGTTGGACCATCACCAATCTCATATTAATAAGATGTCCTAAGGATAGGTCATTCATTTTGGATTTTGGACAATGACTTTAACCCGTTCATTGCTAGGGAATTTTGCACCTCTGGTAGCCACAACAATTTTCACGTTCAAGTAATCTAAATTATAACATAAAAATAATACTAGCTGCCATACCTATGCATTTTTTTTTAAATAGATGCCTGGCAATTTATACACACTGGAACTTCTAAACCATATATATTTCTTGAAAGAAGACATCCTAAGGATTTACAGTTCTCTTGAAGTACTATAGCAATGTCCACCGTCATGTAACTTCGTGAGGAACACAAATTATTGGAAAAAAGCATTAAAACATATGCTGATGTTTACACACAAAAACACATGCAAAAATAATAGATCAAGGTGTGCAAAAATTGTAATTATCATAATCATCAACAAGAGCTTGCAGTGGCGTAACTATAGTCTTGTCGGCCCAGGGCAATCTTTGACCAGGGCCCCCAACCCCCTCCCTACAGCGGATTATTAATAGTGATGAGTGCTGCAAATATCTCAGATACTTCAACTGAAAACTAAATAATACTGGGAGCTTCATGCTCTGGGAAATAGCTGATCTATGGAGGTCCTAAGAGATATAAGAGATCAGTGAAGGTCCAACACCCAGAATCCCATGCTGATCAGCTGTTTAAAGGGACCATGGTGCTTTTGCAAGTACCCTTAACCTTAACTATTTACATTGCACAGTATCTGTTATATAGTGGCCATGCAATGTAATTATAGCCTGTAATAACATCACACGGCTGCTATAAAACAGATGGTATGATGTACATACTTATACTCACCTTGACTCACCTCTCCTGGGCATCCCGGCTGCATCCGTCTCTCTCCAGCATCCTCTTCAGGCCTCAACCGTGACCCCCAGGGTGCATAACCTCAGTCACAGGCCAGAAGAGGACACTTGGGATCATCAGAAGCACAGGAGAATTGAGTATAAGTGTTTGTTATTTTTACTCACCTCCCCTAGGCAAACTTCTACTGGAAAGAGGCCCAGCAGCATGTACATACATGAGATGATGCCGGGCCCTTTTCCATTAATGAGATCTATAACGGAGATAGCTATCAAAGAACCAGGCTTTCCCTGACTGCTATTGTGGTGTTATGATTAGACTGTAGATGCAAGGCCACAATAAAAGCAATAACAGGAGATTGGCTGATAACTGCTAGCAGTAGAGACAGCTATGTAAAACTAGCACACTTCTGCGAGCCAAGGCACCTTCACCAGAGCTTGTCCCGAGACAAGATGTACTTGAGCTGAATCAGGGAATCTGACTTGTCACCAGACAGAGAGATGTACCAATAATAAATGCACCACTGCAGAAACCAGAACAAAGCCTACTAAAACTTATGCAGGGGCGAGGAGACAATATAAGTTGTACAGCAGGGTCAAAACCAGGAGACAACGTAATAGACAAAATCAGGAGCAGTATAAATTAAACCAGCCAAGCAATAAAAATCCAACTGGGAACGTCAAAGCAGAAACAGGAGGCAAAAATGGAATCCAGGGAGCAAGCCAGAGGTCAGTAATCAAATAGGTATTCACAGTCAAGATGGAGTGCAAAACTAAGAAGCAAACTAAACTAGTTGGCACTCGTCTCAGGAAGGAGTGGTCTTATATAGGCCTCCTCAGCTACTAATTGGTCCAAGCCAGGAAGTCTCTGAAACTGCAAAAGATTCCCAGGTGGGCATGGTAACGTTAAAGGTGCATCAGCGGGGTAGAGAATCCTGACAGTACCCCTCCCTTTATGAGGGGCCACCAGACCCTTAGTTTTCAAAACAGATCTCTGAATCCTAGGATGTCAGATTTTACCCATAGAATCAGTCCTCCTACTACCGTGTTTCTCTGAAAATAAGACAGGGTTTTATATTATTTTTTTCTCCGAAAAAAGGGCTAGGGCTTATTTTCAGGGTAGGTCTTAATTTTTTCCATGAACAACAATCACACATTTGATCGCTTTTTATTTCAACTTTTATCAGAGGTGAAACAGCAAAAAAACAGCAGTTCGGCACTTTTGATTTTTTTTTTTCTCACTACGGCATTCACTATAGGGTTAAAATATTTTTATAAGTTTGTAGAGTGGGCGTTTTCGGACATAGGGATACCTAATGTGTATGTGTTTCACAGTAATATTTTATTTTTATATGTATTCTAGGTTAAGTGGGAGGGGGCTTGAACTTTTATTTCGTTTTTTTTATATTTTTTAACTTTTTTTTTTTTTTTTTTTTTTTAACTATTAACCCCTCCTAGGGGGCTTGAACCTGCAATCATCCCATAGACGTATTGCAGTCTATGGGAGATTACCTATATTACTAATGAGGCTGGTCATAGACCAGCCTCAATAGTAATTTTCCTATGACAGGCCTGGGAGCCTTCATAACGTTCCCGGCTGTCAAAGGAACAGGTCGGCTCCCGCGATCTCACTGCGCGGGAGCCGACCTGCAACGTGAAAGGTACGGGGCTGGTGGGGACCAGCCCCGGGGATAGTTTCTCTGCTTTGGGGGATCGATTTGGAGGGGGGGGTCACGGACTGGCACACTCAACAATGCCCGCTATCAGAGTGGACTCTGATCGCGGGCATTAACTGCGGGTCTCTGCTGTACAAGGAGACCCGGTATAGTAGCTATAGAGGGTGGGGACCGACCCTAGGGACTGCGAGGGTGAAGCGCGGAGGTCACACTTAGCAATGCCTGCGGTCAGAGTCCATTCTGATCGTGGGCATTAACTCCGGCGGTTCTGCTACTTTGGTGGGAAGGAGGTGGGGTCACGCTCAACAATGCCTGTGATCAGGGTAGACAGTGATCGCAGGCATTAACTCCAGGTCTCCGTGAAGACCCGGTACGGCAGCTATGGTAGCCGCTCTGCAGCAGAGCGGCCGCCATCTTTAAGGACCCGGCATCTGCTGTAATCGCACGGCAGATGTCAGGAAGGGGTTAAATTAGCTAGGGATTATTTTTGGAGTAGGGCTTATATTTCAGGCCTACTCCAAAAAACCTGGAAAATGTAGCTAGGGGTTATTTTCGGGGTAGGTCTTATTTTTGGAGAAACACGGTATAAACAGACTGAGATTTTCTCAGGTTTGACTGGTCCTGGACTGTATGCAGTTTGTCCTCCTCATAACTCTTTGCCGTGCAGGCAGGAGGAGAGTCACAATTAGGAGTATTGGTACTAGTAACCTCAACTGAGCCATTGACCTTATTATAAGACCCAAATGACAGAGAGGTACTACAGGTCTCAGCAGAATTATGTACAGTGTCTTTAAAAGAAAATCAAGGTATCACATGATATACTGTAGTAGAGACAGGTAAGGTAAAACAAGAAGCATTACATGTAGAGCACCATTTAATCAGCTCCCTTTTTTCCTAGTCAAGTACTGGATTATGGGAGTATAACCAAGGAAGCCCCAACACAAATTTAGCAGGTAAATTATCTAGAACAAGGAAAGAAATAGTTTCAGAATGCACAGAGTGTATTTCCAGAGGGACTGGTACAGTGGCATATTTAACCGGGCCCTGAGACAGTGGGGTACAGTCCACAGCGGTAACATTGACAGGAGTCACTAGTGGAAACATAGAGATCACCAACTGTCTAGAAACCCGAGAGCTTAACAAAGTAGCCGCAGAACCACAATCAATAAATGCTTTACCAGCAACCATATTACCATTAGCTGATAACTGAGCAGATAACATAATTTTTTGAGAGAAACGGTGATACCTGGTCGCCTAGGTGGTTCTCTTGTGAACCACCTAGGTGCTGAAGCCGTTCTGAAGCCGGACATTTAGGACAGCCCTTTAGCAAGTGACAGGCATCTCCACAATAGGAACAAAGTCCTTTTTGCCTTCAATATGTTCTCCTCTCAGGAGTCGACCTACTGAATCCTAGCTGCATAGGTTCATGGTGCGACTCAGGTGTGAACTCAAGTGGAGGCAGAGGAGTGGAGTCAAAGGATCGTTCTGTTTTGCATTCACGTAAACGCCAGTCCAAACGAATGGTGAGAATCATGGTTTCATCCAGAGATGCAGGTTGCGGGTAGCTTATTAACAAGTCCTTAATAGTTTAGGACAGGCCCTGATGAAACTGGCAGCAGAGAGCAGGATCATTCCATTATTAGTGAACTGACCATCTATGGAATTCTGAACAATAATCTTCCACTGGACGACAACCTTGGCGGAGGACAATCAAGTTTGATTCAGCAACGGCTGTAAGGTGAGGTTCATCATAGAGTAAACCCAGCGCTGTAAAAAAACGGTCCACAGAAAACAATTAGCCATCACTTGTCTCAGGAGGGCATGGTCTTACAGTGGGTACGGAAAGTATTCAGACCCCTTTAAATTTTTCACTCTTTGTTTCATTGCACCCATTTGCTAAAAGCAAAAAAGTTCATTTTATTTCTCATTAATGTACACTCAGCACCCCATCTTGACAGAAAAAAAACAGAAATGTAGATATTTTTGCAAATTTATTAAAAAAGAAAAACTGAAATATCACATGGTCATAAGTATTCAGACCCTTTGCTGTGACACTCATATTTAACTCACATGCTGTCCATTTCCTTCTGATCCTCCTTGAGATGATTCTACTCCTTCATTGGAGTCCAGCTGTGTTTAATTAAATTGATTGGACTTTATTAGGATAGGCACACCTGTCTATATAAGACCTTACAGCTCACAGTGCATGTCAGAGCAAATGAGAATCATGAGGTCAAAGGAACTGCCCAAGATGCTCAGAGACAGAATTGTGGCAAGGCACAGATCTGGCCAAGGTCACAAAAGAATTTCTGCAGCACTCAAGGTTCCTAAGAGCACAGTGGCCTCCATAATCCTTAAATGGAAGAAGTTTGGGACGACCAGAACTCTTCCTAGACCTGGCTGTCCAGCCAAACTGAGCGATCGTGGGAGAAGAGCCTTGATGAGAAAGATAAAGAAGAACCGAAAGATCACTGTGGCTGAGCTCCAGAGATGCAGTAGGGAGATGGAAGAAAGTTCCACAAAGTTAACTATCACTGCAGCCCTCTACCAGTTGGGGCTTTATGGCAGAATGGCCCGAAGGAAGCCTCTCCTCAGTGCAAGACATATAAAAGCCCGCATAGTGTTTGCCAAAAAAAACACATGAAGAACTCCCAGACTATGAGATAAGATTCTCTGGTCTGATGAGACGAAGATTGAACTTTTTGGCGTTAATTCTAAGCGGTATGTGTGGAGAAAACCAGGCACTGCTCATCACCTGCCCAATACAATCCCAACAGTGAAACATGGTGGAGGCAGCATCATGCTATGGGGGTGTTTTTCAGCGGCAAGGATAGGATGACTGGTTGCAATTGAAGGAAAGATAAATGCGGCCAAGTACAGAGCTATCCTAGAAGAAAACCTCTTCCAGAGTGCTCTGGACCTTAGACGGGGCCGAAGGTTCACCTTCCAACAAGACAATGACCCTAAGCACACAGCTAAAATAACAAAGGAGTGGCTTTGGAACAACTCTGTGACCATTCTTGATTGGCCCGGCCAGGGCCCTGACCTCAACCCAATTGAGCATTTCTGGAGAGACCTGAAAATGGCTGTCCACCAACGTTCACCATCGAACCTGACGGAACTGGAGAGGATCTGCAAGGAAGAATGGCAGAGGATCCCCAAATCCAGATGTGAAAAACTTGTTGCATCATTAGCAAGAAGACTCATGGCTGTAGTAGCTCAAAAGGGTGCTTCTACTCAATACTGAGCAAAGAGTCTGAATACTTATGACCATGTGATATCTCAGTTTTTCTTTTTTAATAAATTTGCAAAAATATCTACATTTCAGTTTTTTTTCTGTCAAGATGGGGTCCTGAGTGTACATTAATGAGAAATAAAATGAACTTTTTTGCTTTTAGCAAATGGCTACCATGAAACAAAGAGTAAAAAATTTAAAGGGGTCTGAATACTTTCCATACCCACTGTATATAGGCCTCCTCAGCTGCTAATTGGTCCAAGCTAGGAAGCCTTTGAAACTGCAAAAGCTTCCCAGGTTGACATGGTAACATTAAAGATGCAGCAGCCAGATAGAGAACCCTGACACGTGGTGCTGCAGGGCCATCTTCAGCTGGCCGCGGGCCCCCTGCCTATTTGGACCCAATTGTTACGCACCTCAGAGCTTTCAAAACACTGAAACAGAAGTCAAGCAATATTTAACTTCCACAAATGTGCTAAAATGTCCTACTATCTTTCAGCTTCTTAATAATCTCTCTGACACTTTCTCGCTGAACTTCCTCGCAATTTTACGTACCCTACAGACCCTACGTATCCCTTACTCTCTGGGATACCAAAGGCTTCTCTTGGCTCGGTCGCATTAATCTGCTGAAAATGAATGTTCTCCCCAGACTTCTCTATCTTTTTCAAACCGTCCCCATATTACTACCCAAACATTTTACTACGGTCCAGAAAACGTTCACTAAGTCAAAGCCCCCGAGAATCGTGAGGAATACTCTTATCAGGTCCAAACAGAGTAGAGGGCTGGCAGTCCCGGATTGCTCCAACTACTACCTGGCTGCGGTAACTGCATGTATTCTATCTTGGCATCACTCTGCACGCTCTAAACTCTGGGTTGCCTTGGAGGGATCTCTGAGCCCGCTCCCTCTCACTGCCCTCCCGTGGCTCCATAAGCGCTATTGGTGGGACAGTTCGATTCATGTGCTCCCCTATGACACGTGTCAGATACTCAGATCCTGCCAACGCTATGGTGCTGTGTGGAGACTGTTCCAAAATGATGGCCCTATGACCCCTATATCGGGCAACCCAGACATTCCTGCTGCGCTTCACTCTTCTTTTCTCTCCTCTACTGTAGGCCAACCTATCCTCAGTTTTCATCGGGTAACATCCTCCTCCTCCCTCCTCCCCCGCTCTGAATTGCTCACCTCCGGTTCAGATCCTGACTCTGCTGCCTCCCACTGGCAATATGCCCAGCTTTCCCATTTCTATGCCACTCTCAAGACATCACATGACCTCCATACGGAGTTATTGCCTTTTGAATGCTTGTGCCTCTCACCCCATATCCCAGCTCATACTGTCTCACTTATCTATGGCATGGTACTGGAGGACTCCGCTGACTGCCTAATGACTACATTCACTATGCCACTGGGGGTCTTGTTCTCACGGGACGTGTGGTGATCGGCTTCTCAGGCATGCCACAAGTTCTCCATATCATGTAAGGCAAAGGAGATGAACTATAAGATCCTCTCTCAATGGTGCAGAGTTCCGGCAGTCCTCCGTGAGATCTATCCCTCTACCTCGGATCGATGCTGGAGATGTAGTATTGACCGGGGCACGATGAAGCACATCTGGTGGGGGATGTATACAGGGTCGGACTGGGGTGCATAGGGCCCACCAGTGGGATTGATTCTAGGGGCCCACCCTACTGCCATATGAAATATCGCCCATCCAGTTTTTGGCATCATGCACGTTTAACGTGCATTTTCACGCACAATACAGTGTGCAAAACAGAACTGTATTGTCCTTTGTACTACATCAAAGTGAGTTTTCTCTTAAGCAATGCAAATATCACTTTTAGCTGAGCCTTAGTTTATTGTCTTTGAATAGAAAAATGTATTTTATTTTATATATGGGTATGCATGGTGCATATCTGAGATCTGTATGATGCGGATCTTAAATACATTCAGGCATGAGACCTAGCACACAAACTATATTACGTTCTACACACATACACAGAAAAGCAAACCAAAATTATTTTATTTCACAACAAAAGGCAACCAAATAAATAATATTTAAATAAATAATATAAAATTAAACATTAACTTCTCCTCCATCACAGACATTAACTTATCCTCCATCACAGATAGAGTTCAACAAACATTACAGATAAAATAGTGCAGATAGCCGGCCTGTTTTGCCAGGCAAAGTGACAAACATCAAAGTAGAAAACTGATGGACCCCATTACAGTCAAAGGGGTTCATCAACATCGGCCATATGATGGACCTATCCCTGTCAGGATTTCCATTTTCTTTTTCTATAAACTTAGTTTTAATGTATCAGACGCACGATACAAATAACTAACCTTAAATAGAGCAGTATTAATATAATAAGACACATAATGAAAACCATTTTACACAACCAGGTTACAGCAGCAGTTTCTGAAGAACAGAAGATGAGTTTGCAAATCGATCAACAATGCCATCATAATCTAAAGACATGGAAATATCGCTCTCAATGTTCATTAAAATGAGGGATTCTAAAAGTTCTTGTCCAATCAATGACCTCAACCAATTTTTTACAATTTTTTTTTTTTTGAAAACACTCTTTCACAGGAAACGTGCAGGCCAGAGCGCCTTATATGCCACAAAAAGAAGGGCCACTGTTTTTGGCCCTTTCCAGCCTAATAATACCAGTCTGCAACCGTCCCAATCCCCAGCTGTCTCTTTAGACAGCTGGGTATTGGATGATATCCAGCTCTTCCCGGCACCCCTGAAGGTGTTGGGTACCGGGGTAATAATTGGAGGGTTAGTGCTAGAATATTCACCAGCTAAGACTAAGCCACACCGTAGTAATGAATGCTGTCTATCAGACAGTCGCCATTACTAAGGGGGTAAGAAAGTATTTAAAAAAAATCAAGAGACATGAGAGAAACTTTTTTATTGAAATAAAAAATCCCCCAGACAACCCTTTTTGACCATTTTATTACAAAAATTAAACAAAAACGATGATCATTGATGGATTCCAACGAATCCGATGCAATCCAAGCGATCTATCATAACCTGAAAGATAAAAAAACACAAAAGATCCTAGCAGTATGAAAAATTTTAAAAAACTAGTGACCTTCAGCTGTCTTCCTTATTATTTGGTAAATTTAATGAACACTGGCTTCTATTCGGGCGCAGGGGACCTGTAGCTGACACAGAATCTTGACTCATCTGTGAGACAGAATTCCGTCTCATCCTAAAGGTAGGTGTGCCAGAATGAGCTAGTGAAGGGACTCCTAAGTTACATAAGAGTCCCTTCACTAGCTATGTGACCTGAGTTACTCCCACTCACATTTAAAGTAAGCTATTGAAGTGAAATTCTGTCAATGTGCCTGGGAGTAAACCAATCACAATGATGTGTAATAATATCGATCCAGCGTGGCAGCAGCTGACAAGCTAATTGCTGTCTTAGTACCTTCGAAATCAGGGTAGTACAAGGGAACTACCCAGCTTTCCAAGATACTGACACGCCTCAACATTGGATCAATATTTTTAAACACTTCAGTGTGGTAGGGTTGAGAGGCGGGAGCTGAATCAGCTGATTGGTGCAGGATCTGGGAGTCAACCCCCACACCGATCAGATGCTGATGGCCTTTCCTGCGGATAGATCATCAGTATCTATTGTATTCACATCCTGGACAATCCCATAAAAAACAAAAACAGATGACTATCAGTCAATAATTGATGTTGTGAAGCACCTACCCTGAATCACTGTCTATGCTTCCAGACCAACCGTCTGTGCAGTAGTCTCAGGTCTGCACAAGGGCATATGTTCTGGTGGATTCCACAGTTTTCACATTAAGCCTAGATAGAAGAATGCTTAATGCTATCATTTCATTCACTGCAGAGAGGAAACAGATTTGGGTGCTATATTATCTTATTTTATATCTGTAAGACACAGTCTAGTTGGGGCTTTAAAGGGGTTTTCCAAGGCTGAGTAATTGATGACCTATGAAATCATCAATTAAAAATTGGAAAGGGATCAGCACCTGTTCACGTGACGTGAGTGCTGCAGCCTCTTCAGTACTTACCAAGCACAGCTCCATAGTGACTGTGCTTGGTATCACAACTCAGCCCATTCACTTTAATGGCACTGAGCTGTGATCAGGCCATGTGATCAATGAATATACTGTTACATGTCCTGTGAAGTAGAAGCAGCACTCAGAGAGGGCCATTGCCTCTTTAAACAGCTGAACCACAGGGGGACAAGGTGTAGTGTGGCATCCCAGAGCTGGCTATGGCTGGGCTGAGGGTGATCTCTGTGCATTGTATTATTTCCTGTTGCTTCATAGCCTGTGTCACATAGCAGGGGGTCCTGAGTCTCACACAACACAGCGCCACCTAGTGAGCCTCACACATGCATTACACCTCCCATAGGATTGAATAGTAACCAAATGTCCAATGGGAGGACATTGCCTGGGAAAAGGGGAGGAGTCAGCTGATCACTGGGTCCCCATGGTAACACCCCTGCAGGAAGGTCCTGCGTGTGAGGAGTTAGAAGTGTGGAGTGTTAGGAGGAGGAGGTGAGGAGATAAGTGTGATGTCCTGTGAAGAAAGCAGTGAGTTTAGTGCAGGAATCTCAAGTCCTAGACAGGCCCAGGAAGGTTGGAGAGCTGACATACTCCAGCTATTCAGAAGATCCTGTCCCCTGTCTGCCTAGCCATCGCCCTGAAGGAAGTCAAGCATCATTATCTTGTCAGCATGAGACTGTGGAGAGAACATTCTGGAACACGTGCTCCATAGCAAGTATCACAGGATCCAGGGGCCAAGGCCAGACCTGTGGAATATCCTGCCACCCTGACTATTGCACCCCGAAACTCTGAGCTATCAGGACCACATAACGTGAGTGGGGAATATTATGTACTAGTATCATGGTGGGCATCCTCCTATGAGCCAAATAGGAGCCCAGACGCACCTTAGGGCTGTAACACTGAAGTATAAGGGGCTAGGAACACCTTTCATCAAGTCTACCCTGCACCCCAGGACTTTGCTGTGTCACCAGGCGTACCCCGTTGTTTTGTATTGAAGAAACTGTTTAAGCATTTGTGCCTCCACACCCATGGAAGTAAAAGTTCAACTTTACAACCGTTTCTGTGTCTGACTCTGCACCGACAACATCAGGGCGCCCCAAACACCACCAGTCGGCACAGTATAGGGGAAGCGCCCCGGGGGAACAATCACCACCAACATTTGTGCAGCCCCCTCATCACCGGTACCAGTGGTGGTAACGTCGGACAGCACCAGCGCTGCGCCCTCGTGCCCAGAGACCGTGACAAGTCTGCGCTGTTTGCACCCCGCAATCCCAACTGCAGCGTTACCTTCCATCTGGTCACCGCAAGAAAAACTGGCGTCACGAACAGGATACGGGTGTGTGCCATTTTGAGAAAGTCGCCACGAAAAGTGCGCCAAATTGTCTCCAGAGCATCGGTCTTTATTGTGGACTTTGCTAAGATCAAGTTTATTCCCTGAGAGTGCTTGCCACAAAGAGGGGGAGCCCTATACCCCTGAAGTAAGCCCTAAAGACTGTCCTCTCAGTGTGTTACAGCCCTGGAAGAGTTAAAACGCCCAGGACTTGTTTGCTGCGCCACATCGCTGTGTAAGAACGCCCACAAAGGGTTAACTGTACCTTGCAAAAGTGCGGGAGATTTTTAGCACTGCCCATGAGGCCAGGAGACCCATCTGCCGACATCTTAGGAGAGCCCAGAATGCTGAGCGCAATGCTCCAGCGCACCCATACAAGAAAGTGAAAGGCGAACGTGCCGGCGCCATTTCTGACTCTCTGATGCCGCATCACCGTCCCTGCTGTGCACCGCTGATCTCTGGTCCACGCTGCAGTTGCTGTCAGTGAGTACTGTGCCTCCCTGTCCTTGTCTTCAGTCCTCCCACGGCCCCAGCAAGTGTTTTCCGTGTACAGTGTCCGTGGGGAGTGCCACCATTAAAGAGGGGGAGCACACCGTCAGCCTGCATCACAGTGACTCTGTTAATAGCTACAGCATTCTTAAAGGGACAGCATTCCAAGTTGTAGTCTCCATTCCCTGCCAGCAAGCAGTTGAGTTTCTTAAAGAGACGGCGACCTAATTTCAGTCATACCTGCAAACAACATGACTGAGCAAAGTGACATTGTGCCATCTGTTTCTAGTGATCCAGCAGTGCCCATGGCGAGCAGCCTACCATTCTCCATGCCATTTTACCCTGGCGCACCATGGCTGCCGTGCTACAAAGGGGAGGCGCATACCCTCAGGGACTTTCGTGAGAAGATGCTGTCTCTCTTCCAGTTCTATCCTCTGAATACAGAACAGCAGATACAGATCCTGCTGGGCCAGCTTGAGGGTGCTGCAGCTAGGGAGGTCAAATCCTGGCCTGCCTCTGACAAAAGAACCCCTGGGCAAATTCTGGACAAACTCCAGGTGAACTTTGACGTGCGATCTGTCTCCGAGGTAAAGATGCGCTTCTTTTCCAGACGACAACTACCTGGTGAGACCCTGCGGGACTATGCTTTATCCCTCCAAGAGGCATTCAGAGCTGTGGTGTAAGTGGATCCACGTGAAAATGTGGACTCTGATAAAATCTTGCTTGACCGCTTCATAGAAGGGGCGGGTACCACATTGCTCCAGAGTCAGTTGCGAATGCTTGCTGCACAACATCCCAGCATCACGTTTTCTGACTTCAAGGTCCTTGCCATCCAGGTCTTGGGAAAGGAGCAGCCCCAGCCGAGCCCAGTCATCTGTGCTCCCTCACCTGGACCCTCAACAAGCATTGCTCCAGTTGTCCTGCCACTACCTCTGGGTACCTCACCTGCTGCCCAAACTGTGCAGACTACACCAGCAGACTCCAGAGATGACCTTCTGGCCCGAGTGGATCATCTGACCCGTGCCATGGAACAGATCACCGTCCGTCTAGATCGTCTGACCCAGCCGTCTTCATCATCCAGTGATCCTTTGCGAAGTCTCAACATCTCACCTGAGTCGCCACCCAGACGTCCGTCTTCAGTGAAACCTCCGCAGAGTGAGAGGCCATACTGTACCTATTGCCATAGATATGGACACACCAGGCCTCAGTGTTTTCAGTTAAACGGGCCACCCCCGAGGCAGCGGGCCGCCCCTCGGGAGGAAAGAAGAAGGGCCCAGGTGAATCTTCAGTGCCATTGTCACGCTTCGTCTCAGCCTGCCCACACATCACAATCCGGGTGAACGGCGTCCCTCTGACAGCGTTGGTGGACACTGGATCTCAGGTAACAACCCTGCGCAAGCAGGAGTTCCTTGAACATTGGGACTTAGGTGTGTTGAATAGAACACCTGACACATGGATAAATCTGTGTGCCAGCAATGGACAGCCCATACCACAGCAGGGTTATTGGGAACCCACTATCCAGATTGGGGACTTGAAACTGCCTAGACAGGGTGTAATTGTCACTGATGTAGAGGATGATAGGTTTGCAGTTGTAATATTAGGAATGAATGTTTTACGCCATTGCTTTGCAGAAGTGTTGGATGCCTTGCATGCCTCTCTCCTTACAGCTTCTCCCAGTGACCAGCAGACCATTCAGCGGGCCATTCGTGTACTCAATGCCCAGCACAAGTTCGCCAACAAACAAGGTGAAATTGGTCGAGTCCGGATCCAAGATACCCGTCCAGTAACCCTACAGCCTGGAACAGAAACTATGGAGTGGTGCCGTGCCCGTCCGGGCATAGAAAATCAGGACTACGAGGCCTTGCTACAACCCATACAGGTAGATGGCCAACCACTTGTCATGGCTGCCCGCAGCCTTGTCACAGTTTCCAATGGACGTGTTCCTGTCCGCTTAGTCAACTTGGGCGATGCTCCCGTGAACCTCCACAAGTTCCACTCTGTGGCCCTGCTACACCGGTTAGCACCAGAAGACATTCTCTCTGGTGATTCTACCGCCACACAGCGTTCCACCCAAGCTGCTGAGAACATTCAGAATGGAGCCACGAAGTCCTGGTGGGATGAATTGAACGTGGGAGACGCCAATACCCCTATAGAGCAAATCAATGGGGTTCGCAATGTGGCCAAGCGTTACCAACAGGCATTCAGCAAACACCCATTGGACTTTGGTAAGACCATGACCATACAACATCGCATTCTGACTGGCGACCACCATCCAATCAAGGAGCGTCACCGTCCAATACCACCAGCGATGTACCAACCGGTGAAAAAGTTGATCCAAGAGATGCGAGATGCTGATGTCATCCGGGAGAGTAACAGCCCCTGGGCAGCCCCGCTAGTCCTTGTCAAGAAGAAAGACGGAACCCTACGATTTTGTGTGGACTATCGTAAACTCAACAACGTCACGCACAAAGACGCATACCCATTGCCGCGGATTGAGGAATCTCTAACGGCTTTAGGATCAGCTACATGTTTCTCAACCCTGGACTTAACCAGTGGATACTGGCAAGTCCCTATAGCGCCTGAAGATCGTGAAAAGACTGCGTTTACGACCCCGATGGGACTCTTTGAATTCAATAGTATGCCATTTGGGCTATGTAATGCCCCAGCCACATTCCAACGGCTTATGGAGAGGTGCCTCGGCCATGAGAATTTCCAGAGTGTGCTACTGTACCTGGACGATGTTATTGTATTCTCCCGGACATACCAAGAACACCTTCGTCACCTGTCCGAGGTATTCAAGGTACTTATACAGCACGGCCTAAAGTTGAAGCCCTCCAAGTGCTACCTGTTGAAACCCCAAGTTCACTACCTTGGGCATGTCGTGAGCGCACAAGGCGTCCAACCTGATCCTGAAAAGATCACTGCAGTCCAGAACTGGCGAAGACCGACTACCATCAAAGAAGTCCGAAGCTTCCTTGGATTCGCAGGTTACTACCGGCGTTTCATACCACACTTCGCCCAAGTAGCCGAGCCTCTGAACGAGTTGTTGCGCGGTTGTCCCAGAGAAAACTACAACCGAAAGCTTCCGGTAGACTGGACAGCGCGTCAAGAGGAAGCCTTTCAAGCGCTTAAAGCACTTCTGACGCAACCACCAATTCTAGCCTATCCCGACTACAGTCAGCCATTCCGCTTGTACACAGATGCAAGTCACCAAGGTTTGGGTGCAGTGTTGTCCCAGGTTCAGGACAACAAAGAGCGAGTCATCGCCTACGCCAGCAGGAGTCTGAGAGGCGCGGAGAAGAACGACCAGAACTATAGTTCTTTCAAACTCGAACTTCTGGCGCTTGTCTGGCCCGTGACAGAGAAGTTTAAAGACTACCTGGCTGCCACACCCTTTACCGTGTACACAGATAACAATCCGTTGGCGCATCTGGACACTGCTCGACTGGGAGCCCTTGAACAACGGTGGGCCTCAAGACTCGCGAATTACAAGTTCTCTGTCAAGTATCGCAGTGGCAAGTCCAACGCTAACGCTGATGCACTCTCAAGGTTGCCTGTGGGAGAAGAACCACCCCGAGAAGACATCTGGGAAGAGGTGGAGATGCCACCATTCTACAACAAGTTTGCCCAACAGGTTGCTATTGGTGTCCCTGTAGAAGGAGAATCTCTGGCGAAAACAGCTGCCGAATCCCTCCAGGAGCCATCTCTGTGGAAAACGTTCCAAGAAGAGAGCAGAGTTTTAGGAGAATTGTCAGATTTCCTGCTTACAGGAAGAATACCAACCCGTGTAAAGAGAGGTCTTCATGACGTGGAATTAAAACGCCTTTGGCGACAGAGGAAGCGCCTGTTTGTCCAACGAGGCCTGCTACATAGAAACACTCTTGATCCTGTCACAGGTGAAAGGCTTCATCAGATCCTCGTACCAAGAAGAGACGCACAGATGATACTTGAGGCGTATCATGACAGATCTGGTCACTTCGGGGTACAAAAGACCGAAGCTACCATCCGTCGTCGCTTCTATTGGGTTGGGATGAGGAGTGACATTGAGAGTTGGTGCCGAGAGTGTCCCGCCTGTAGTATCACCAAGGAAGGTCGAAGAGATCAGAAGGCCCCTCTACATCCAATTAAGACTCAAAAGCCGTGTGAAATTGTTGCTCTGGACCATGTGAAGTTGGGTCCCACACGTTCCGGCTACAGCTACGCTCTGACAATGGTGGATCATTACTCCAAGTTCCTTGTCATCGTGCCTGTCAGAGATCTTACAGCAAGAACTACGGCTGAGACCTTCTACGCAGAGTTTGTCCGCCATTACGGTTGTCCTGAGCATATCCTCACCGACCGTGGATCGGCGTTTGAATCCCAATTGTTCCGTGAGCTGTGTCAGTTCCAAGACTGCAAGAAGTTGCGAACCACAGCGTATCACCCTCAAGGGAATGGTATGTGCGAGAAGGCAAATCAAGTGATCATCGGCATGCTAAGAACAGCCGCAGTTACACCTGGTGTTGAGTGGCCTGAGCGTATCAAGGACTTGGCCTATATTTACAACAACACACCCCAAACATCTACGGGATACGCACCATTTTATCTAATGTTTGGAAAACAAGGTCAACTTCCTTCAGACTTAACCCTTGGTGTGAAGGTCCCTGACACCATCAATCCACTACCCATAACAGACTGGGTTGTTGAACACCGCCGACGTATGGAGGAAGCTAAAGAGATAGTTGAAACGCGCATGGATGAGGTTCGTAGGAGACAACAGGAGGATTACAACCATCGCGCCCATGCAGCGCCCCTGAAAGTTGGCGACCGTGTATGGTTAAGGAATAACCATCGGAATGGGAAATTGGATCCATTCTGGGAGAAAGAGCCATACAGTGTCATCTCCATACCATATCCTGAATCCGACGTGTATGAGATCTCTAAACCTGGGAGACAGCCCCAAGTAGTACACCGAAACCGTCTGAAGCTGTGCCTTAAAGAAGGACTACCCACAGAGGTGCCCCCAGCTGAGACAACGAGTACAGAGATCTTGTCACCGTATGAAGCAAAAGAGAGACACCCAACGTTAACTGAGCTTATGTGGGCGCCTAAACTACTACCATTTAGCTGTTATCCACCAATTGCTCTAGTGCAAGAGAACCCTTCGACAGATGAATTAATTGATTTCAGTGACTCTGTTCCTGATTCAAATCTCGTTCCACTTAGGTGTTCTGAGCGTACCACAAAAGGCATACCTCCAACACGCTATAGTGATGCCATGGCTGTCCTTGGGTAAAAGAGGTTAACTGTCTCTGCTTCTGTATATATGTTATTCCTGCTCTGATTACATTAATGTTTTTCCTTTTTGTATATACAGTATATATATAATATCTTGCCATGTAACATAGTATTTACATTTATATGCAACAATCCAAGCCATAGTGCCTGGCTCACCGAGCCAAGGAAGTTCTGTTACCCCATTGCGGTATGGACATTCGTGCTAGAGTGCCTACTCTTCCTTACAGAAAGGACTGTTTATTGTTTCTCAGAGAGACTCTCATGATAATGGACACTCACAAAATTTGTGCCAGAGAGCCTCTGGACCCATTTGCACTACTGTTGTTTCTATATGGACTGTCTGATGGTACCGCCAAAAGGTTCCATAAGTCTGAGTTTAATTATCTCTCCGTTACCCTTCAGACTTCTCATGGACATTCCAGGACTATGCCGGGAGGTCTTACCTAAGTATTATATTTTTCTAAACTGTTAGTGACATTTGTACTTTATTCGTATTTATTAACGTTATGTTACATTTCTCACCTTCACCCCAGCCTGTCGCCGAGGTCGGCTCAGTGAAAGAGGGGGGAGTATGTGGCATCCCAGAGCTGGCTATGGCTGGGCTGAGGGTGATCTCTGTGCATTGTATTATTTCCTGTTGCTTCATAGCCTGTGTCACATAGCAGGGGGTCCTGAGTCTCACACAACACAGCGCCACCTAGTGAGCCTCACACATGCATTACACCTCCCATAGGATTGAATAGTAACCAAATGTCCAATGGGAGGACATCGCCTGGGAAAAGGGGAGGAGTCAGCTGATCACTGGGTCCCCATGGTAACACCCCTGCAGGAAGGTCCTGCGTGTGAGGAGTTAGAAGTGTGGAGTGTTAGGAGGAGGAGGTGAGGAGATAAGTGTGATGTCCTGTGAAGAAAGCAGTGAGTTTAGTGCAGGAATCTCAAGTCCTAGACAGGCCCAGGAAGGTTGGAGAGCTGACATACTCCAGCTATTCAGAAGATCCTGTCCCCTGTCTGCCTAGCCATCGCCCTGAAGGAAGTCAAGCATCATTATCTTGTCAGCATGAGACTGTGGAGAGAACATTCTGGAACACGTGCTCCATAGCAAGTATCACAGGATCCAGGGGCCAAGGCCAGACCTGTGGAATATCCTGCCACCCTGACTATTGCACCCCAAAACTCTGAGCTATCAGGACCACATAACGTGAGTGGGGAATATTGTGTGCTAGTATCATGGTGGGCATCCTCCTATGAGCCAAATAGGAGCCCAGATGCACCTCAGGGCTGTAACACTGAAGTATAAGGGGCTAGGAACACCTTTCATCAAGTCTACCTTGCACTCCAGGACTTTGCTGTGTCACCAGGCGTACCCCGTTGTTTTGTATTGAAGAAACTGTTTAAGTATTTGTGCCTCCACACCCATGGAAGTAAAAGTTCAACTTTACAACCGTTTCTGTGTCTGACTCTGCACCGACAACATCAGGGCGCCCCAAACACCACCAGTCGGCACAGTATAGGGGAAGCGCCCCGGGGGAACAATCACCACCAACATTTGTGCAGCCCCCTCATCACCGGTACCAGTGGTGGTAACGTGGGACAGCACCAGCGCTGCGCCCTCGTGCCCAGAGACCGTGACAAGTCTGCGCTGTTTGCACCCCGCAATCCCAACTGCAGCGTTACCTTCCATCTGGTCACCGCAGTAGGACCCCCAACAGGTCTCCAATTGATGACATTTCTAAGGATAGGTCAGCAATAAAAAAAAAAAGGAAAGTCCTGGAAAACCCCTTTAAGCTAAGCCCCACATGGTATCCCGCAGCAAAAAAGCTCTGCAGGAAAAACCACGGCAGCAACGCATCACAGTTCTTCCTGCAGCGCTTTTGACAGAAAGTTCGCAGAGGTTTCCTCCGTGAACTTTCTGCTTCCATTATTCCTATAGGGAAACCGCCGGCATTTCCGTAGGTATAATTGACATGCTGCAATTTCCAAAACCTAAACTGTTTTGGAAATCGCTGCATGTCTGCAACACGTATATTAATGCAAAGTGGGGATGGGAATTGATAGAATCCCATCCACTTTGTTGTGATTGTAAAACGCTGCTTTTTTTTTCCTTGGCGTTTATGCCGCGTTTATGCAGACTCCAATAGGTTTTCTTCCAGAATGGTCCTGTATTTGGCTCCATCCGTCTTCCCATCAATTTTAACCATCTTCCCTGTCCCTGCTGAAGAAAATCAAGCCCAAACCATGATGCTGCCACCACCATGTTTGACAGTGGGGATGGTGTGTTCAGGGTGATGAGCTGTGTTGCTTTTACACCAAACATATCGTTTTGCATTGTGGCCAAAAAGTTCGATTTTGGTTTCATCTGACCAGAGCACCTTCTTCCACATTTTTGGTGTGTCTCCCAGGTGGCTTGTGGCAAACTTTAAACAAGACTTTTTATGGATATCTTTGAGAAATGGCTTTCTTCTTGCCACTCTTCCATAAAGGCCAGATTTGTGCAGTGTACGACTGATTGTTGTCCTATGGACAGACTCTCCCACCTCAGCTGTAGATCTCTGCAGTTCATCTAGAGTGATCATGGGCCTCTTGGCTGCATCTCTGATCAGTCTTCTCCTTGTTTGAGATGAAAGTTTAGAGGGACGGCCGGGTCTTGGTAGATTTGCAGTGGTCTGATACTCCTTCCATTTCAATATGATCGCTTGCACAGTGCTCCTTGGGATGTTTAATATTTGGGAAATCTTTTTGTATCCAAATCCGGCTTTAAACTTCTCCACAAAAGTATCACGGACCTGCCTGGTGTGTTCCTTGGTCTTCATGATGCTATCTGCGCTTTAAACAGAACCCTGAGACTATCACAGAGCAGGTGCATTTATACGGAGACTTGATTACACACAGGTGGATTATATTTATCATCATCAGTCATTTAGGACAACATTGGATCATTCAGAGATCCTCACTGAACTTCTGGAGTGAGTTTGCTGCACTGAAAGTAAAGGGGCTGAATAATATTGCACGCCCCACTTTTCAGTTTTTTATTTTTTACAAAAGTTTAAAATAACCAATAAATTTCGTTCCACTTCACAATGTGTCCCACTTGTTGATTTTTCACCAAAAAATTAAAATTTTATATCTTTATGTTTGAAGCCTGAAATGTGTCAAAAGGTTGAAAAGTTCAAGGGGGCCGAATACTTTCATACGGCACTGTACTTTATCCATAGGACAGACCATAATCCAGGTTGAGGCTGGTCCTGAGAATTTAGTCTGACTGAATCCAGGTTGAATGTAGCCATGCCCTGCTGGATAGGAAGCATCCATGCCCTCTTTTACTTTAATGGGAGTAACTGAGATAGCCGAATTCCTGTACTTTACTATTTCAAGCACTTCCATTTAAGTTAATGGGGGCACGGTCGCCTCCCGTCCAGCTGGGCACGGCTGCATTCAGCCTGGATTCAGTTAGAAGAAAAACACCCTGATTCTGTGGAATCGATCCTATGGATAACAGATAACTATTCTTCATGGCATAACCCCTTTAAAAATGTTATCCACCTTCTAATGTTCTAGGCTACATTTATACGACAGTGCCCAGCACAGTGTACACCCAAGGAAAATCTGTTTTCAAGGATCCCTCATTGACATGAGTCTATTGAGGGATCCATAAAATCACAAAAAATCGCCTGTTTTATTTCTTTCTTGGATCATTCACAGAGACTGTTAAAACAATGGTCGTGTGAATAGATCCATTAAAATCTATCGGACCATGTGTTGTTAATACATCAGCCAGCACACGGTCTTGTAATCCTGTCGTGTGAAAGAGCCCTTAGATCTGTGGAAGTCTGACAACCTGGATCCCTGCAGATCAGCTGCACCAAGACAGCGTGACTCCCAGTAATGATTACATACCAGGAGCCACGCTGCTCACTGACTGTACATAGTGTAGCTGCGGCTTTTGGTACTGTAGTGCCACCTCATAGACTTCAGTGGGACAGCACTGCAGTACCTAAAGCCACCACTACACTTTATACGACTAGTGAGCAGCGTGGCTCCTGGTGTGGTAACATTACTGAGAGCCATGCTATTCCACTGCAGCTGATCTTCTGGGGGTCCGGCGTGTTGGACCCCTGCAGGTGGTATATCAATATTAGAATGTGGATAATCCCTTTAAAGGGGTTGTCCAGGCTAAAATGTATTTTTTTAATCAGACTGGGAGAAGTGAATAAAAAAGAAAAAAAAAACACATTCACCTGTCCCCGATGCTCGTGTGTCCTCCCGGTCTTGCAGCTCTGTTGTTTTCTTTCAGAGAAAGTCCCCACCACACATGACTGCTAAGGCCAATCCGCAGCCACGCCGAAGGACACAGGAAGTCACTACTTGTGACGTCCCCGGGTCCCTTCTTTAGGCCGCTGATTGACCTCAGCAGTCACGTGACCGACGAGGCCAATCGGCGGCCTCAGCAGAAGGGAACCGGGACGTCACAGCCAGAAGGCAGCCGAGTAGCAGGACCGGACTGCACTGGGAGGACACTAGAGCATCGGGGACAGGTGAGTATGGTAATTTTTTCACCTCCCCTGGCATAAACAAACAAACAAAAAAAAAAAATTAACAACATATGGACAAAAGTATATTGTATTGGGGGTTGGTTAAAAAGGTTATATCTGCCATATAAATAAATAAGCCATGTTAAATCAGCCCCATAGTATTTACACTGTACGAATAGGATACATGACGTTAAATAGGATGCATGACATTTTCTTTTTTAACATCATGCATCCTATTTGTACAGTGTAAATACTATTTATTTACTTATTATGCTTACTTGTATAGCGCCATTATATTCTGCAGCGTTTTACAGACGTTGACAGTCACTGTCCCATATAGGGCTCACGATCTACATATGACTGTCAATGTCTGTAAAGCGCTGCGGAATATGATGGCGCTATACAAGTAAGCATAATAAATAAGTAAATAAATAAATGGTGCTGATTTAACACAGCTTGTGTGCTAAAAAAAACTGGTGTACAAGCCATTAAAAAAGTAACAATTATTTTGCGCAAGTGAAAATTTTTGCGAAAAAAAAAATTGAGACTTTTTGAGTTTTGCACACCACTTTTCTGGCCCTGT
Source organism: Leptodactylus fallax (assembly GCA_947044405.1). Classification (NCBI taxonomy): domain Eukaryota; kingdom Metazoa; phylum Chordata; class Amphibia; order Anura; family Leptodactylidae; genus Leptodactylus; species Leptodactylus fallax. The sequence continues at coordinate 527,700 of CAMRHE010000065.1, read as the reverse complement.
CATTTTTATAATTTACTTCAGTTTTCTAGTGTTAATGATGCCAGAGATCTACAGTGCCTTGCGAAAGTATTCGGCCCCCTTGAACTTTTCAACCTTTTGCCACATTTCAGGCTTCAAACAAAAAGAAATAAAATTTTAATTTTTTGGTGAAGAATCAACAAGTGGGACACAATTGTGAAGTGGAACGAAATTTATTGGTTATTTTAAACTTTTGTAAAAAATAAAAAACTGAAAAGTGGGGCGTGCAATATTATTCGGCCCCTTTACTTTCAGTGCAGCAAACTCACTCCAGAAGTTCAGTGAGGATCTCTGAATGATCCAATGTTGTCCTAAATGACTGATGATGATAAATATAATCCACCTGTGTGTAATCAAGTCTCCATATAAATGCACCTTTATACAAACTTTTTGGCCACAATGCAAAACTGTCAAACATGGTGGTGGCAGCATCATGGTTTAGGCCTGCATTCCTTCAGCAGGGACAGGGAAGATGGTTAAAATTGATGGGAAGATGGATGGAGCCAAATACAGGACCATTCTGGAAGAAAACCTGTTGGAGCCTGCAAAAGACCTGAGACTGGGACGGAGATTTATCTTCCAACAAGACAATGATCCCAAACATAAAGCAAAATCTACAATGGAATGGTTCACAAATAAACGTATCCAGGTGTTAGAATGGCCAAGTCAAAGTCCAGATCTGAATCCAATCGAGAATCTATGGAAAGAGCTGAAAACTGCTGTTCACAAACGCTCTCCATCCAACCTCACTGAGCTCGAGCTGTTTTCCATGGAAGAATGGGCAAGAATTTCAGTCTCTCGATGTGCAAAACTGATAGAGACATACCCCAAGCGACTTGCAGCTGTAATCTCAGCAAAAGGTGGCGCTACAAAATATTAACTTAAGGGGGCCGAATAATATTGCACGCCCCACTTTTCAGTTTTTTATTTTTTACCAAAGTTTAAAATAACCAATAAATTTCATTCCACTTCACAATTGTGTTCCACTTGTTATTGATTCATCACCAAAAAATAAAAATTTTATATCTTTATTTTTCAAGCCTGAAATGTGGCAAAAGGTTGAAAAGTTCAAGGGGGCCAAATACTTTCGCAAGGCACTGTACATCAGGAAGGAGCTGGTGTGGAGTTCTGTTTAGGCGCACGGACTCCAGAAGACGCGACTAATTTATGTGTGCACCTCATTATAAATCAGGCGCAAAACTCCGGCAGGTGGAAAACATTGTTTTTGATGAATAAGCTGTGACTCCCTTCATGTGGATCGCCGTGTCGCCTTGTAATTCCTTCACTCATGTTAGTGAATGGAGTTGCATTGCCACCTGAGGGTCCCAATACGACTCCATCACTAATGTGTGAAAGAGTCCCAAGGAGACACGGCGATCTTTGGTTGCATGATGGAAGTTGTAGTGTAGCCACAGCCTTAGGCTAGGTTCACATCTGCAGCAAGCTCTCTGTCATAAAGGTCCGCCATGGGAACCAAATGACTGAGAGATGGACTGTTAAAATGGTGGTTACACACAGACACCGGCAGACCTCACTGACTATAATGAGGTCCGCCGGTGTCCGCCATTTTCAAACTGAAAGTGACGGACAGAAAAGTCCTCAGTGGTTTCTGCGACTTAGGTATTGTTATGCTGGAGCCCTAGAGCAGGAACCAGCATAACAATACAGTGGGATATTAGTTTTGGGGGGTGGACTACAACTCTCAACAGATCCAGAGCATCTGGAGCTGTTGGGGTTGTAGTTCTCAGAGGGGTCAGTGAAGCTGAAAGACTTGGGGGCAAAATAGGGGAAAAAGTTGTTTTGTGTGTGTGGGTAAATAGTACTTACCTTCACACTGTTGGTCTGGGCTCCTCTGCTGAATCCCGCCGCCACGCACAGTGTCATGATGTCAGTGACGCTGGCAGCAATGTGCTGCAATTGGATTGGCTCCAGCAGCTGCCGATCAGGATGAAGACTTCAGGAGGCGGCCCAGTAGGGACAGTCTCCTGCCGCTGCGCTCCGCCGGCAGCCGGCCATCTTCATGGTAGTTGCAGCATCCCAGAGTGCTACTGCTTTTGTTTTTTTGTCATTGTGCCTCTGGGTTTCATGTTTGTAAGTTCTGTTACATGTTAAATCTCATTGTTGTGCAGATTACCTTGTATTTTCCCCCTGCAGTGTTCAAAACCTTGCCTTAGTTCAGTCCTGGCCTATCACACAGGCCACTGGGTGGGGTTGTAGGGAGATATTATCTGCCCGGCGACGGTTGGTCAGTTAGTTCAGTGCATGCTGTAGACCAGACAAGGTGTGCAGAGCTGACCTGCCACCAGCCTCTGGACTGAAGGCCAACCACCGCTCTCACAGCCTCAGGAGGGATACCATCGTCCCCAGGCTCTTCTGAAGGCAGCCCAGAGCAAGGGAGTAAAGCTATCCAAGCTGCTGGACTCATTTGGTGCCGTGCCAGGAGGATCAGGAGAGGACCCTGACAGGAGAGTCGTACTCGGGCCTAGCACTCAGGTAACCAGATCCCTGTCAGGGCTCCCTGTAACTCCATCCCCAGCATACCGGCTGGGAGAGGCAGAGAGGAGGAGTAGAGGAGAGCCATCCTCTGGAGCCTAAATCACCCTGGGCACCCTCCTAGAACCAAGCCTGGGAGTTGGACACTGTAAGACTACTACCCCCATCTGGAAGCTGCTGTTGACTTACTGTTCCAGTTGCCTAATAAACGGCTGTTTGGTTTACCTGCACCGCTGACTCCTGAGTCGTGCCCGCATTACCATCAGGGCCCTTCCGAACACCACCACACCAGCTCAGGTAGGAGAGGTCTCCCTCTTCAACTGGAAGTACCCCGGGGGAAAGAACTACTACCACCACCATCCGGTAGTGCTGCAGGACCCCCCTCGACTTTGTCCGGCCTAGGAGTGGGATTGGAGCGTTTGGCAAAATGAGGACTAATAGTCAGGGCTCGGGGCCCACCAGAGGATTCACCGGTTCTTCGGTGGGCCAGTCCGAACCTGGATGTACACTACGCCCCTTTTGGTCAGAGGTACGTCATATTATCGGACGGTCACTGGCATCGCTCTGGACGGTGATCCTGCTCCTCTCCTCCTCTCCATCTTTCTGTGTAAATTTAGGAAGCATACCCATAAACTCATAGGCTTCCTATTAGTGGCAGCAAGGTCCGTTATCCCTGGATTGTGGAAATCCCAGACGCCCCCCTCTCTGTTGTCTTGGCTGCAGGAGGTTTTCCTTATCTGCAGCATGGAAAACTTGCTCGCAGAACTGAAACAGGACGACAGAGCCCACCAACAAACTTGGCTCCTGTGGAATTACTTTTATTACTCTGCTGAGTTCCAGTCTGCCTTCCCCTCTGTGTCTCCTTAACAGTTCTGTCCCCCCCCCCCCCCCGTTCTTCTCTCACTTTCTATTTTACCAGTACGATTTACATTTGCCTTCATTCTTGTTATTGTTTTTATTGTATGACTCTGCTGTGACAGACCCTTTGTTACTCTCCCCCACACTGTTCATTGTTGTCCCCCCTGATGTTCCTTGTTCTCCCCACTCCTCCCCTCCTTTCCTATGTACCACCTTAGTTGAAACTCTGTTTGCCTTGTTTTATTTTTGTTCTTATACAACACTTTAATAAATTACTTAATGTTAAAAAATGTCCTACCATCCACAAATGTGTTGAAATACTTAGTGCAGGCTGCAAACAGCTACTATGCTACCAAAATCTACATTCTTTGAGAGTGAACCATTTAGAGAAAGTGCATTTGAACAATATATACAACTGTATTCATACATCTCTGCAGCAAACAGTGATTATAAGCAAAAATTACACAAAAGTTTTAATTTGCAATTAAAGTGCATACACAAGCAAACCCTTTATGCAAGCAAAATGTACTTTCCAAAAAACTTTAAGATGTCTATAGATGTTTGTCTACATTCACAGTTCGTCGCTACATCTACAAGTGCAAGTTAAAACTCTACCATGCAAAGCGAAAGATATATATCAACAACACCCAGAAACGCCGCTGGCTTCTCTGGGCCTGAGCTTATCTGAGATGGACTGATGCAAAGTGGAAAAGTATCCTGTGGTCTGACCAGTCCACATTTCACATTGTTTTAGGAAATCATGGACGTCATGTCCTCCAGGCCAAAATGGAAAAGGACTGTCCGGATTGTTATTAGCGCAATGTTCAAAAACCAGCATCTCTGATGGTATGGGGGAGTGTTAGTGCCCATGGCATGGGTAACTTGCGCATCTGTGAAGGCACCATTAATGCTGAAACGTACATACAGGTTTTAGAGTGACATATACTGCCATCCAAGCGACGCCTTTTCCAGGGACGTCCCTGCCTATTTCAGCAAGACAATGCCAAGCCACATTCTGCATGTGTTACAACAGCGTGGCTTCGTAGTAAAAGAGTGTGTATACTAGACTGGCCTGCCTGCAGTCCAGACCTGTCTCTCATTCAAAATGCGTGGCGCATTATGAAGCGCAAAATACGACAACAGAGACCCTAGACTGTTGAGTAACTGAAGTTGTACATCAAGCAAGAATGGGAAATAATTCCACCTACAAAGCTTCAACAATTAGTGTCCTCAGATCCCAAACACTTACTGAGTGTTGTTAAAAGGAAAGGTGATGTAACACAGAGGTAAACATGCCCCTGTCCCCGTCTTTTGTTGCCCCTTGCACAGCTTTTTTGGAACGTGTTGCAGGCATCAAATTCAAAATGAGTGAATATTTGCAATAAATAAATAAAGTTTATCTGTTTGAACATTAAATATCTTGTCTTTGTAGTGTATTCAATTGAATATAGGTTGAAAAGGATTTGCAAATCTTCGTATTCTGTTTTTATTTATGTTTCACACAACGTCCCAACTTCATTGGAATTGGGGTTGTAATATCACATGTCTGCTATAAAACAGATACTGTGTGATATGAATAGTGAAGGGCCCCCATGCAGTACAATCTGCCCCACAGTGGCCCCCACGCAGTACAATGTGCTACACAGTGGCCCCCAACACAGTACAATGTGCTCCACTGTGGCCCCCAACACAGTATAATGTGCTCCTCAGTGGCCCCCAATACAGTATAATGTTGTCCACAGTGGACCCCACACAGTATAATATACTGTGTGGGGGCCACTGTGCAGCATAATATACTCCAAAGTGGTCCTCACACAGTATAACATGCTCCTGTACTTAACTGCACTCCCACGAAGAGCAACCGGGCGGCCTCTTTCCACCGCAAAGCAGGTGCTGATGAATGACATCACGCCTGTGTCAGGGAAGAGGTACAATCCTCTGTCAGTGTAAGCCGCACTCCCGCGGCCTACACTGACCGTTTTCAGGTGTATGTGCATTTGCACATACAACTAATAGAAGCGCTGGATTGCTCGCAGGGGGAACTGTGACAGCTGTCCTGAATTCCCCGTTAGCAAGTGATTGATGAGCCTGGCTGGGGAGATGGCGCACGTGCCCACAGAGAGGGCTCTGAGTGCCCCCTCTGGCACACGTGCCATAGGTTCACACCACGGCTATATACAAACTGCAACTCTACTCAATAAATGTAAATCTCTAAATCTAAATAATATAATAACTAGGGCCACTTTTAGATTGGCATTATATGGGTGTTTTATTGCTCATGTATTATTGACACCACCTCTGAAGTTCCCGTTGTTCATCAGTTCAAGTGCACTCTGGATTTAATGACCCAATGTAGGTCTGGATGTGGCATGTGAAAGCCCCCAAATACTGATTTTTTTCTGGTCTCAGTCAGGGGGTGGAATGTTTTCTGTGCCTGTCCAAAAAGTATTATACATTCATCTTTATTGATAATTGTTATTGCTATTACTGTAGCTGGTGATGGATATCAGAGTAGCAGTCAACATATTTTACTCTAAAGATCAGGCAGGGACAGGATAGGCACAGTTTTCTATAGATAATCGTGTTACATCCCTCAGGCAACGATGTGTGACAAGTGCACGGAAAGGGGCTCAACCCATTCATCAAGCTAGACTAAAAGATTCCGGCACACTTGTAGCATAAACTCCAACTTATTGGGAATCCATCATATGTAATATTTCGGTCAAAGAAAAGACCTTCTTCAGAAATTGAATTGCAGTAGAACAGGAGTAAAGTGAAGCATAGGAACACAAATGGGTGATGAAACCGCTATGTGAGAGGTCAGGATAGGGATAGTGTCAAGCTGGGTACACATCTACACCAGGGTCTCTATTTGGAAACTTTGTCGCAGTGACCACCGAAAATTGCTGAACGAAAAAGTGCAGCAAATTCAACTTTTTCATCTGGCAGTTTCAGTTTAAAACTGATCCCATTACAGTCAGTGGGGTCCACCAGGCACCCTTGGTGTTCACTGTTTTAGTGTTCCATGTGTCTGTTGTTCCAACCAGGATGGACAGGCAGTTGCAGATGTGAGCACAGTGTCAAATGTAAATTTTATTAATATTCGTATGTGGTGTGAGTATTTGATGCCACAGTCTGGATGCTTGTAAATATCTAGGTTGTAGTTTCAATAAACTGCCCGATTAGGCTCAGAGGGGGGGATTAGATTAGACCCCTATATGTGACTCCTATATGTACAGTTTGCTCTTTGATTGATTGAGGAGGTAATATCACGTACAGAAGTCCATGTTACCACACCCCTGGGATGATCTACAGATTATACAAAGTAAGGAGAAGCTATTCTTCTTCTCCTCTTCCTGTAGCCTGTTAGCACATCAACCTCTGCCCCCCTTTCTACCACCACACTCTCCAGAGGTGAGAGACAGCTGAGGCTGAAGGGGGGACACTTTAACAGGACATACCTCAGGATCTATGACAGCTAGAAATAGGAGTTAGGATTCATTTTATAGATTAGAGTTGCTATTACATAGCTAGGTGCTATAGATCTGGAGTTAAAGACAGTTCAATACATAGCCCAGCAATGAGACTTGCAGGTTTATGTAGCTCTCACTTCAACTGATTATAACTCTGGATTAATGGCAGCTAGAATTGTAATGGCAGCATCACTTTAAATGAATCCTAGATCATGTTTTTATCTGCTATAGATCCTGTGAAATTGGCATATCTCATACATCCTTAGCTTCTGAAGTGCCTCCATGTCAGGATGTACAAGATATATCCTTGGCAGGGAATGGATTAAATATTATCAAAGTTAGGAAAACAGCCCAGTGTTTCTGAACTTCCAAAAACTACATCTAAGAGAGCACCTCTTCATGTCACCTCTTTCTCTCTAAGTGTCGTAGAGAAAGAACTTTCTAAATAAGAGGAGTCAAAGATTGGTAGAGACAGCCCAAAACAGGATTGCAGACCTCAGGGTATGCACCCCTGACCTAAATTCTCACTGACTCATGTGCAATCTTGGTCTGTAGTTGTTCTGTTTGTTTTGTTATGTACATAATTAATATAGTTTTTAATGTGCAGTATATTAAATGAAATCATACAGAACCATAGAAGTAATCGTATTCTGAAGAAATATTTGTAATATCGATAAGTTACATTTGTAATACACATCTGAGTTTGTAATTACAGCTTATTGAAATATAGTGATCGCAAAACAGAGAATTACAAAATAAACACTGAAACACCACAGAGCTATAAAAAATATTCATATAGTCTTTGCAGAATAAGTTAATGCAGACACAATTATCTATATTGTGTGTCAGTATTTAACTTGCCAGTTTATTAATCAAATGTGAATGAGGTCTAAGTCAGAGTGCTCATAAATCCTAACAAAGGACTTGCATATTTGTTTAGTTCTTTTCTTTCTTTTATGCTTACAATAGAGAACACTGTCATACATTCTTATGTATCATTCCAGAAGGTTTCCTATCACTGCTACAAGGTATACATAAAATACATATATTTCCTTTGTGTCAGCGGAACAGAGTCCCGGGTCTGGAGGGCAATTGGAGGAGATGGATCAATAGCTGAAAATGAGATGGCAGAGTGATGTGAGAGACTGAAAGGGTGTGAGAAAAAGGGGGGCTAGATGGGATTATATGCATATGGTGCACAGGCTGCAAACGTATAGTCATGGTGGTTATTAACCTCTAAGTCGCGGATAAATACAGACATGGGAAGGTAGGATGCATCTTTATTCCTGCACTGTGAGAGGTTAAATGCTAATATACTTTGACTCATTAAAAGAGGGGATTTTAATGATGCCTTTTTTCACTTCAGTCCTTTTCTTAGCTTGTAACACTGCCGGGGGAAATCATTAGACACAAATTTGTGTAAATGAAGCTTATGGGGCGAAGTAGCATCCGTAATTATGGGACAGATCTGAAGGAAGAAGCTGGCAGAGTAATGAAGTGTTACGTTAACACTTCTGCCACTGAAATCTAAAATATTATGGCAGTTATAAACTAATTAATTTTCCTTTAACATAGTGATCTTAATTTATTTCTTATATTTAAGAAAGTCAACTGATTAATCTATTAAAGTTTTCGAAATAAATATGTGTTCCTTATATTCCTATAATATACTGAATCGGACAACTGCTATATATCCTTTATTTGTAATTCATTCTATTTATGTGCCCTAACACATGACATTAAGCAGGGATACAGGATACAGGTAGGTGAGATTTTATCTGTCCTGTGTTATTTCATTTTCTATTCTGCTTAGGTGGCACTAGAAAATAAGCCGGGCAGAATGCATGTATAATTGTTTTATAATACAACAAGAAAGGGTATGTGTTAGCTCACCTGATTCAATAACTTGGTGGTAGCATCTTCTATGAGTAGTCCATGAGCTCCAAGTCAACTCCAGGTGCTTGTATTAAAAGCTAAGTAGTAATGTTCCAGCATCAGGACAAAATTATATAAGATTTAAAATTCAGTTTATTGAAAAATGTTAAAATGATATGACGTGGACAACCAGAAAAAATACAAGGAGATTCACTCAAAAGAGTCTCCAAATATTCTGTAAAAACTTGCTATGATGAAGCAATCTGAACGAAACAGCCTTAAATGTGCTCCTCAGTACATGGAGCTTTGAACAGGCCAGGATGCCCCAGCGTCAGAATAATGAGGAAGGCGATGGACAACCATTGCAACATTTAACCTCTTTTTGTGACTTAGAGATGCGTACCCCCTTCACTCAATCACTCAACTTCTCATCACGATGGTACAGTACAGTACTGAGCAGAGCGATTTTGTGGTGTGAACCTATTGAGTCACCAATTTATTTAAGTGATGTCAAAGTGAATTTAGAAAGAAATATGGTGTCCATGAAGTACCCTCATAGAATTTTATTCAGAAGATGTTATGAGAACTATAGACTGCAAACTCTGAGACACCTAGGACAGCAGACTGAGAGATGTTATTCAACACGTCAAAGAGCTACAAAAAGGATACAATTGCGTATCGTGTCAGTGTTGTTCAGGAGCTCAAAGCGAGTGATATGGAGAAAAGAGTCAGATACTGTTACTGGTCCAGACATTTGTGAGGATCAATTATTATTGGGCTTCACATGGTTCTTTGACAAGGCGTAGTTTCATTTGTTGGTTTATGCTACCTCACAAAGCACCCATATATGTGCCGCTGAAAATCCCTTTGCCACTCACCAAAAACAATTCCATGATCAAAAAGTCGGTGTATGATAGGTTGCGCATCATAGGCCCCATTTTTGATACCACAGTGAGCACTGATGTGTACCTGAACATTTTGGAATAGTTCGGCAATCTACTGGATGACTATGAGTTAAAAGGTTATTTCCAGTAAGATTGAGCAGCGTGTCACACATTATAAAAGAGAATGACAGAAATTCAGTCCTTTTTCAACAAAAGGATAATTTCAAAAAGGGCTTTGGCCACCATGGTTGCCGGATCTGATACCAGCAGACTTCTTCCTTTGGGGTATGTTGAAAGGAAAAGGCTATCGGAACAAACCTTGCACAGTGGAAGATATGAAGGAAAACATCCAATATGAAATTGCTGCTATTCCCCGAGATATGCTTGCAGGCATGTTCAGAACATGGAACGCTGTGTCAAAATGTGTCTTGACAGAAAACGACGATCACTTCCAGTATTGCATGTAATGTAATTGATTATATATACATCAAGGCATGTAACATATTTTTTGGTTTAGATTGCTTCATCCTAACAGGATATTTGGGCCCTCTTTTGAGTGAATCTCCCTGTACTATGATAGTTGCCACCAGGCGGATCCATTTCTTACACGTTTCATACAATATCCATTCAGTACTTAATCACAATTATACATTCATAATGGTGGCTCTGTAATGCTGCCGCACAATGTTCGCAGCTGATCAACCTTTCCTGTTGTTGTTTTTATCAGTTTCTCTAGGGTGTGTGTGGCTTTTCTAGTTGTATAATGAGAACACACAGAACATCCATAAACTAATGAATGTTGCTACATCTCCCCTGTATATTCCAGTTCAGGATACCATGCTGATGCCTGAACCAAGGGCATTCCTGCTTTGTTGCAAAGGTGTGCTATTAATTTGTGTTCTGTGTACAGATGGATACAATGGGGGGAGTTTATGAAGTTTTCATGGGTATTTATGAGTTTTACTCCAGTTTTCCACTGTAAAAAGTCCCTTTTTAAGTACTAAAAATGTCACTTTTCACCTATTTTCCTCCACTCATTGCAATTTGATTGAAAATGAGTGGAGCGGGATGTGGAGTGGGCATGGTGAGACTTCCACAGCCTGACATGTTTATTATAACTTGTACCAGAAAACCAGGGGCCAGGAGGTTGGGAGAAGTAGTATCTGTGGCTATGGTGGTAAGAATCTCTACCAGATCCTGTGGCACACCTCAAAGATTGGTACAGTGCAGAGGGGGCCTGCAGGGTATGTGATGGTGGCAGTACTGTCCCCCAAGACACATCCTAGTAGTAAACCTCCCTGCTCCTGATGGTGGTTGGAGTGCCCATTATGGTCAGTATAGGTATTATAATGTTGTACTGTGTTATAGAAAGTAGTGATTTCTTCACTCTTCCACTATGGTCAGTATAGGAATGAGACTCAGGAGACAGTGTTGCAAAAGGAACTCACGGTTTATTGATGAAGAAAAGGGGATTGCAAACAACTTAATCTAGAGGCTGGAGGTACAGTACTTGGGGACATCTACAGAAACTGCAGCTTAATTTTAACATGGTACTTTCCAGTGTTAGTCTGTGTCTCCCTTGGTGGAGCAGTATTCCTCTTAAGCTCCTTGCAGATGACCGTGGGCTAGGTAAGAGTGCTATCCGGGTTTTTTTGAATGAATGGGGCCACAGAAGCATGGCCGGTGCATGGGCAGCACTTTTTTGACATTGTGTGCAGTTAGCCTTAAACAGTGTGCTGCAACTCTCCTAATTCACAAGGCATCTGCAGTGCTCTGCCTGCAGGGTGCAGATCCAAAAGGGTTGCCGTGTGTGACCTGTGTCCAACAAACAGGTGACTTGGATATAAGGTCTATATAACATTACTCTTACAGTGTCTTCTTGTACACAATATCTCCCAAATGAGGAGGAATTACTCCCATCTGACTGCAGAACAACACAACACAATGGTTTACTTCTAACTGATTTAGGGCTAGTCTAACCAGGGACTGTAGCTCAAACTGCCCACTCTCCCTCACATCCTCCTTCTGGCACAAGAAGAAATGAACTTCATTTCCCTCCCTAACTAGAGATTCCTGAATCAAGGTTGTATCATCAGCTCAGTTCTCCAGCCTATAGGCCCTATATGGTTTGCCCCATTAAAGGTACAATTAAATACCAAATACATAAAGTTGCATCAACACAAGACATGCAATTAAATATACTTCATCCATTTTGCAGTGCTACCATGTGTGCCTCTTAATTGTGATGTAGCCAGCAGGGAATAGATTAAGACTTGCATGTTAAATACCAATCCAAATAAATGCCTACGAAAGGCTTAGAACTCTGGCTTAATTCAAGCAAAAAAATGGTCTACAAGTTGCATAAAACATTTATTATGTGTTTTAGGCTGAAGCTCCATGTTGCAAAAATGCAGCGTTTTACATTACCTGCAAAGTGAATGGGTTTCTGGCTAATCCCATCCAAATATTTCAGAAAAAAAAATCAGCATTAGAAAAGCTGTGTTTTCAAAAATTCTTGTGTTTTTGAAAATCTCAGCATGTCAATTATACCTGCGGAAATGCTGGCGTTTTTCCCTATAAGTATAATAAGGGGAAAAAGTCCGCAGAGAAAAACTCTGGAAAAACACAATGAAAAACACTGAGGCGTTTTTTTCCACAGCGTTTTTTTGTTGTGTTTCACTACGTGGGGCCTTAGCCTCAAACACTTTTTCGTCTGGCCCAACAAGGGGTGTGGCTTAGTTGGAAAGGGGTTCAGTTATGATAAGATGTTGCAAAATTCTGCCACATATTTGTGGAAAATTTATAGTCCAGGATTGGTCATGTTGACAAATCTGGCTCATTTTAAAATTGTCTAGTTTAAGTTTGCACTGTCTAAATATGAGTCAGGGTTAGTAAATCTGCCCCATTGTTTCTTTAAATGTCACAAAAAGTATTTTAAATTGTATGAATGTATAATTCATACACCTCAGAGGTGGACTTCGAGAAGATTTGTAATTGGACAGAAACCCCTCTGCAGGCAACAGTGCTCCCTTTAAGGTATGTGGCTCTCGGCTATCATCATGCAGCAGCACTTTTCACAAATTGGCCAGTGAAGGGGGGAGTGTCCCTCCTCCTCTTTTACTACTGCTGCCTGCTAACTGTGCCCTGCCTCAAGATCCCCATCTGGGCGTTTTAAAGGTAAAGGTCATACTTATATAATATTATTAACCCCTTAATGACAGAGCCTTCAGGGCGAGGCATACTTTTTGCTTTTTTTATCCTTCTGAGAGCCATAGCTCTTTTTGTGGCTCTCAGAACACAGGGATGACAATTTTTCCATTGATGTACCCATATGACAGCTTGATTTTGCCAAGACAAGATGTATTTTAAAATTGAACTATGAGTAATGCATTAAAAACTTTTATTTTTATTTTTTGTTGGGGCAAATAACAAAAAAAAAAAATAGCAGTTCTTCAATTTTTTGGTTTATTTTTTGTGTTTTGTTTTTACATCACTCACCATACAGTATAAATGACATGCTGCCTTTTATGCCATAACTTTTTCAATTGCTCGAGCTGTGTAGGGACATATTTTTTGTGGGAAGAGCTGTAGTTTTCATCTGTATTCTTTTGGGGTACATTCAATTTTTTTGATCACTTTTTATTCCATTTTTTGGGAGATTAACAAAAATATAAATTGTGTGGGTTTTTTTCATTTATTTTTATTACAGAGTTAATTATGCAGGTTAAATAACATGTTAGCCCGTTGTTTTGGATGTGCTGATACCAATTATGTGCTGGTTTGTTTTTTATTTAATGTTTAAAATAATAAAGTTGTTTGTTAGGGGAAAATTGTGATATGTTTTGTGCTTTTTTTGGTAACCCCCTGGGTACCCTCTGTTCGCACTTTGGGGGGGTCATGAGGCTGAAAGAGAGAACCCCTTCCCTCTGTCTAACCTCTTTACATGCTGCAGTCGCTATTGACTGTGTCATATATAGCAGTTAACCATCACCAGCAGTTGTGGCTGAGACCAGCTGCATACGTCAGACGGTCTCTTGCCGGTGATTGCGCATGTACACTGGCAGTGTCCTGCGCAATCACCGTGACAAATATATTCTAGATATAAGCAGAAAAAAAAAACACAGAGTGGCACATAGAGTAAAACCGTAAAATGTATTGCAGTATTTGACGGGAAAACAGTGATCTAGGAAAGAGAGGAGAGTGCACTCACAAAATAAAGTGGTCAAGATGTACTCACACCTGATGAAGTTGTGTGCAGCCACAACAACTTATGAAAGCATTGAACCAATGGTCTTTAGTGTAGGGCAGCAGCAGAACCTCAAGCCGTCTTTGCGCCAGACAAATGTTGTATCATAGGATAGGAAGGGGTCATGGAATCACAAAAAAAGGAGAGGTCTCTGAACTTACCATAGAAAGATTCTTTTATTAGTGTCTAGTCACACTAAGCGTTTCAGGGGTAACCCCCTTTATCAAGTGTATAGGTGAGATCTCACCTATACACATGATAAAGGGGGTTACCCCTGAAAAGCGTAGTGTGACTGTGGAGACATGCTATGTTAAGTGCGGAGACCTCTTCTTTTTTTGGGATTCCACAATCCCATCCTTTCCTAAAATATATTCATGGAGCATGACAAAAATATTGATCATGGAGCGGGAAGGGATTAAATAAACAGCACAAGGCTACATGTGACTGCAGAGAGAATAACCACCTTCCCACAATATTCCCCCCCCCCCCCCAGGTGAAATAACACACATGACAACCAATTAAACTCTTTTAGTGAACGGGGTCGGCAACAGCTTTATTTATAATTCTCTCCATTATAACCGTTAACTCGATTAACTCGGTTGTGACGCAATATGCCGGCCACAGGTCTCCCTGCGTGCAAGTTCACCATTACATCCGCCAACAATTCAAATACCGCCAGCTGTGACTTTAACAATGTAGAAAAATTCAATACTAAAAAGAGAAAACAGTCAGTAAAGAGAAACACTGGAGGGCAGAAGGGGAAGTAGAGGTGGCTGTGAGCAGGAGTAGGGATCGGTGAGTAAGGCTGCGGGCCTACGGCAAGAGTATTTGTTGGGCAAACCCAGCAAGATTCATCCCATGAGTTTTGCCTGGTGGTTCCATTCGGACAGAATACGTCCTAACTGAAACTGCTATTATTATAGTATAATGATCCAAGGCCTGGGGATAGTGATCAGCATAAAAAAAAACAGTGTTACTTACCTCTCCTGAGCTTCGGTGGGACTCCTGGCTGTCTTCGGGCCTCTTTAGTGACGTCACTAGTGACAACAGTTCAATGACATCACAGATGTGGGTTACACCGGCATCATTATGCGTCGTGACACCAGCCTGACTCACGTGCTTTGAAGAGGAGTCACACCTGAGCCCAGTAGAGGTAAGTAACACTGGTTTTTATGTTTTTGGGACATAATACTGTGTGAAGGGACCACTATAGGACATTATACTGTGTGAAGCAGCAGCTAATATAAAAATACAAAGTATTGCCCATA
The DNA here is from genome assembly GCA_947044405.1 of Leptodactylus fallax. Classification (NCBI taxonomy): domain Eukaryota; kingdom Metazoa; phylum Chordata; class Amphibia; order Anura; family Leptodactylidae; genus Leptodactylus; species Leptodactylus fallax. The sequence continues at coordinate 512,585 of CAMRHE010000065.1, read as the reverse complement.
AATTGATATATTCTTTATATTCATTATGAGCATACTTTGTGTATTTTTATATGTTGGTATTTTTACTCATATATTTTTTTTAATTTAACATAATGTGATATTCTGTTTTTACTTGAATGGGTTAATTGTCATTATGTAATAGGTATATAGTTTTTTTCTAGCCGTAACTGTTTTTATCTGGAGTGGTTTTTTCTATATATGGCACGATCTTAGCTGGTCCACGTATGCACATTGGTTATGAATATAGCGCCAATCGTATAACATTACTTGGCTGTCAGCATATTGATCAAACCTTAGCGCATGCGCAATCTTCATATTTGTAGATTGGCACAGCTCTTTTAATATTCTTCTATTGCACATGCATGGAGATTTTTCCTCCACATCAGCACTAATCTCGCAATGTCTGACTGACATCGCGTCAGTATTGGTCTCGAGATGCCTGCCGACATTGTGCATGCGCTGTTCGCCCACTTCCAGTGGCGATTTGTCTGCCACGCCTTCTCCATGTTCTCATCCATTGATTTCTATAGAGGTACGCTATTTTGGTTTAACGCTTATTTATAATTCACCTGTGTTATCTGGTATTGATTGAATATTATGGCCAAACAATGCCTTTAGCGGGCGAAACGCGCATCGGGCGATGCGTGGCATCTTTGGTGTGTCTTATTGCACTAATGGTACCTACAAAGTGGTAATATGTTTGTGTGAGACGTCTCCCTAATTTTGTTTTATGCACTTGCTTTTTTGGCAGTGTTGTCATGCTTGGAGGCTTTTTGTCACCTTATAGGTATTATCTTACTGTACAGTTGTGATTTATTTGAGTGCCAATATAAATATATAAATTTTTTTACTCCAGTATTTTGGAGGCCATATTGCTACCACTTTTTTGTAGGTACAGGTGCATCTCAATAAATTAGAATATTTTTGAAACGTTCATTCGTTTCAGTAATTCAGTAATACAATTCATACTCAGCAGTCTTCCATGATTGTGTGTCCTACTGAACCAGACTGAGTGACCATTTAAAGCCTTAGGAAACCTTGGCAGGTGACACACTGAATTTGCAATACTGAACTTTTTTACAATATTCTAATTTATTTAGATTTTGGTTTTCATTACCTGTAATCCATAATCAACATTTACAGAAATAAAACACTTGAAATAGAACACTATGTGTGTAAAGAATCTAGAAAATATAGGAGGTCACATTTTTAATTTAATTACTGAAAGAAATAAACTTTTCAAAGATATTCTAATTTATTGAGATGCACCTGTATTGCTGGTATTTTGACCTTCTGGTCTATACACCCTGTATAACTGTGTATATTATTGCTATAAGTAAATTTTTGTATTTTATTATGAATTTAATAAATGTATTTCTTTTATGAGTGTGGGATTTATTTTTATATGTTTGTATTTGATCTCACTGCAACATTATTCATTTGCCTCTCTTTGTGGCTTGTCATTACTAGCTGTGTATGTAGTGGTGAACCTAGCCTCTTTGCTGCCTGAGGCGGACTATAGAAAAAAAAAAATTGAGTTTCCATGCTACTAGCTTCACACACTGTTATCGTTGAACTGTGGTACCTGTGTAAGCGCTGTGACCCCTTCTCTGTATACATAGTGTCATTCATCTCATCGCAGCCATGTAATGTAACTACAGCCTCGTCCTATACACATCCATGTTACAAGGCTGTAATTACATCACACGGTCACTATCAAAAGACAGCGTATAATATAAACAGGCGCCATAGCCCCTGTTTATAGCGCCCCATTTACACACACTATAATGTTCTGCAGCAGCTCCTGCGCACAGTATTACGGCCTGCAGCGGCCCCTGCATGCTGTATTATGCCTCGCAGCGCCCCTGCACACGGTATTATGCTCCATAGTGGCCCCTGCACACTGTATTTTACCTCGCAGCGGCCCCTGCACACGGTATTATGCTCAATAGTGGCCCTTGCACACGGTATTATGCTCCATAGTGGCCCCTGCACACGGTATTATGCTCCATAGTGGCCCCTGCACATTGTATTATGCCTCGCAGCACCCCTGCACATGGTATTATGCACCATAGTGGCCCCTTCACTGGTATTATGCTTCATAGTGGCCCCTGCACAGGGTATTATACTCCACAGTGGACCCTGCATACGGTATTATGCGCCATAGTGGCCCCTGCATACGGTATTATGCTCCATAGCGGCCCCTGCACACGGTATTATGCTCTATAGTGGCCCCTGCACACGGTATTATGCTCCACAGTGGCCCCTGCACTGCTATTATGCTCCACAGTGGCCCCTGCATACGGTATTATACCCCATAGTGGCCCACCCATGAACTATTATTATACTCTGGGACCTTTTCAGACCCCACAGTATAATGATCGGAGACCCAGGGGAGGGGACAAACATAAAAACTAGTGTTACTTACCTATCCTGGACACCGGTGCACTCTCTGCAGCTTTCAGTCCTGTTTAATTGCGCACAAACGTCACGTGATCAGGCCGGCGACGCGACCTGATGACGTCACCAGAGGGCCCAAGCCTGCTCGGAGTAACATCGGATCGCAGGAGAGGTGAATAGCATTGGTTTTTATGTTCCCTCATCTCCCCTGGGTCTCCGATTATTATACTTTGGGGTCTGAAAAGACCCCAGAGTATAATAATAGTAGAATTAGAGGCCCACGGCCTCACTTACTGAAGCCCGCGGGTGCTCACAGCGGCATCCACTTCCCCTTCTGCGTCCCATTGCAGAAGGGGAAGCGGAGGTGACCACGAGCAGACGCGGGGTAGGTAAATAAATAGGACATTACCTGCTGGGGATACTCTAGCAGTTTACGGCCTATTTATACATAAAGAAAAAAAGTTCTCCTCACTTACCTGCGATCCCTTGATGGAGCTGCCGCCTGCTCTTCTTGTCCGCGATGTCTGTGTCTCAGTGTAGGAGGCACGGTTACGTCATTGTAGCACCGCCTGCGCTGGCATGCAGAGGTCTCGTAAACCAGCCCAGGACAGGCCATACTCAGCTTTGTTTAAAGCGGCCTGTCCTGGGTTGGGTTACATTAAATAAATAGTAAAAATTCCGCCCCCCAGACTGTGACGGAAAGTGCCGCCTGAGGCGGCTGCTTCACTTCGCCTCATTAGCGGTGCGCCCCTGTGTGTATGACTATGTCTAACATTGAGTGGCAGCAAAGCAGACTTGAATCATTGCAGTCCCTTCTGTAAAGAAAGAAACCCATGCATCTCTACAGTTAGAAATAATCAAAAAGTAAGTCAACATTCACACTACCTTTATTAATATACTCTGCTGTCATCCGTCATAGGACTTTAATTGTAACAGAGTAACGGACACAGACAGAGCCCCCTCCATCTGTGTACTGTAGGTTCCATTGACTGTAATGTAAACAATATGATGGACACTTAAAAAACACAATAAAAGAAAGCTTCTGTTTATAGAGTTCTATCTACATCTGTCATTTAACTGTCATTCCTGTGATGGTTAATAACAACAGACTTAAATAGCAGTATTGTTAACCTAGCCTAAGGTGACCCACCTACAGTCTGAGAAAAGCAGCAGCAGCAGTTCAAAATATAAGAACTTTCAGAAAAGTGCTGGCGATAAATAATCTAGCAATTTATGCAGTATATAAGAATACTGAGGAACTGATGCTTTGTGCACACTAGTAACCTAGTAACAGCCAGTTGTCATTTTCATAGTCATGTATCACCAGAAGCAATGACAGAGGAACTGTCCAGTGCACAGTTTTAATAAAGAAAACTCCAGCTGACATTTTCTGGACAATTTCATTGCTTATTTAACACCCAGCATAGCATAGTATGCTGCAATATTTTATTCAGTGAAACAATTAGAAACCTGACACAAAGATTGGTTACAAAACTAATCCATCCTATGCATTGTAAACCCTGACAACAGTGTGAATGGAGGCTTAAAATGTTTTGCTCAATGTGCCGAGAATTATTTTTAATTATACAACTAATTTAATTTTTAAGAATTTCATATCAATCATGCACATATTTTAGTTTAATATTTTCTGGTGAGCATAGCTATATACATTATGTTGATTTGGGGTGTTTATTTCTGTGTTCTGTGTGTTTGCCTGCACATAGCTCTGTGAGCATAATGTTGTGAAGTAGCACATATTCCCTTGTGGCCTTATTTGTACCATGCTGTGTTGGGTGACATATGTGAAAGATATTCTCCCCCTGAAGCAAGCTCTGTAATATCAATGAAATATACCATAATTTTTCTGCATGCCTTCATAGGAAACCAGAGCCATACAGAGATACAGTAATGCACTTTTATGGACACCCTACAGAATACATCAGTGAAATCTTGAGGATTTTGTCATTCTAAGCACGACAATTAACATCTATTGGCAGGGCCGTTTTAACACATTGGTGGGCACAGTGCAAAGGTTTCATAAGTGGGACCCCCCATCACCACCACTTAAACATACCTGACCCACCCAAATTAAAATGGCCCCCACATAATATAATTCCTTCTTACTAGCCCCATACAATATACATGGCGATGCCCCTGCACTTATAAATAGTAGTCCTCCCTTATAAATAATATGTCTTGTTCACAGGTAACTGCACCCTTATTAATAATATTTATAAGGTGGTCATTATTTATATGCAGGGACTATTATTTAAAAGAGGGTCTAAGATTCCTTGCTTATAAATAATAATCCTTGCTTATAAATAAAGGTCCCTGCTTATAAATAGCACTCTTTATCAGTAATTGTCCCTCCTTATAAATAATAGTCCCCATTATAAGTAATAGCCCCACCTTTATAAATAATAGTACTACCTTATAGTTCCCCCTTTTAAATAATAGTCCCCATTTATAACTAATAGCCCCCCTCCCTGTTATAAATAAGAGTTCCCCTTTATTTATAAAGAACAGAACTGTTATTTATAAGGGGGAACTATTATGAGGGGGATACTTATTTTAAGGAGGGCTTTTTTAAGGGGGAACTATTGTATATAAGGGGAAAATTTTTATTTTTAAGGGGGCTATTATTTATAATAGATCCCCATTATAATAATATAATAATAATAATAATAATAATAATAATAATCATCCTTTAATAGTTCCACCATGGGGAAATTCAGTGTGTTACAGCAGCAAAGATAAGCAATACAAATACAACATATACAAGAATGTTCCAAGGACCTCCTTGTGATCTGCCCAGTACAGCTTATATCCCTCCTTAAAAATAATAGTTCCCCCACTATAGATTTTCATTTTTGACCCCCCCCCCCCTTCCAAACCCCACAACCTTTTTATTTTACCGTTCTCAGAGCCATATGAGGTCTTAGTGTTTGTGGGACAAATTTTTCTTCTGGATGCTACCATTAATTATTTTGTGCAATGCACTGGGAAGCTGGAAAAAAATCAGAATGGGGTGGATTTGAAGAAAAAGTGCATTTGTGCAACTTTCTTACGGACTTTGTTTTTTACGGCATTCACTGTGCAGCCAAAGTGATATGTCACTTGTATTCTATTGTTTTGGTACGATTCCGGGGATACCAAATTTATATGGTTTTATTTACATTTTAACCCCTTAACACAAATCCAAAACTGTGCAAAAATTTTTTTTTTTCTAAAAGTCGCCATATTCTGACACCCGTAACTTTTTTATACTTCTGTGTACGAGGATGCATAGGGTGTGTTTTTTTGAAGGACCAGGTGTACTTTTTAGCTATACCATTTTGGGGAATGTTTATTGCTTTGATCACTGTTTATTCAAATTTTTATCAGAGGCAAAACAGTGAAAAAACGGTCGTTTACCGTACATGAAAAATATTTTTATAGATTTGTAGTCCAGGTGTTTTCGTACACAGGGATACCTAATGTGTATGTGTTTCACAGTATTTAAGTACTTTTATATGTGTACTAGGGAAAGGGGGGTGATTTGAACTTTTAATATATAATTTTTTAATATTTTTTTTTACTTTTTTTTTTTTTTAATTCATTAGACCCCCTAGGGGGTCTTGAACCCCAGGGGGTCTGATCACTAATGCAATGCATTACAATGCTAATGCATTACAATGCATTGCAAAAAAACTGCATTTCTATTGCAGGCTGCAAAGTGCAGCCTGAAATAGAAAGATACAAAAGACAAACCTGGGAGCCTGAAGCTTGCTCCAGGTGCCGGCAATCCCCAGCAAAATGGGAGGGCGCCCGCGTGCCGCCAGTAAAATGGTGCCTCGGGGCACTGATCGGGACATTAGCGCCAGCCAGGTCTCTGCTGCATAAAACAGCAGAGACCCGGCGGCTATGACGGCCGCTTGGCTCACCCCGATACATTTGTAAATGGAGCTCCCCAGGGCAGAAAGTCTGGTGCTGTGATCCGGGGGCCCCCGCAACTATAGGATCCGGTGCAAGTGCACCGTTTACCCTATGGTTAAAGTGGCCCTGTCTGTTGGGTTGAAGGACAAATTTCTGAGTAGTATGATGCTCTCATGAATAGCCCTTCTGGATTCTCCAGTAAATTTACAGTAGCGATTAGCATAGTTTACAAGTGAAAATATATTGTTCATTGATGTCAAAATAGTAACACTGAGATTAGGAGGATTAAATAGTTATGTCCCGGCACCCATTAACCCTATTGTAGATACTGAACCACACACAGTGAGGGTAACAGCCTGTACTAATCTGTGTTAAATTAATGAGATGTTAAGAGAATTAGGCAGCAGTTAGAAACTGGATATAATGTGTATTTCTCTCTGCAAGCTGTGGGGTAGTGAAGCTTTTGTGAAATAACCAATTATCGATTAAAATTCAGCGTTTTATCATTAAGAGTGCAAAAGTCAGTATTCATCCTCAGCAGGTAATACTTTTCTAATAAATAAAATAGTATTTTGTAAAAATATCATTGTAGGTCATGAAGAAACAAGTTCTTCAAAATATAAAGATCTCTGAAAACATATTTGTCTGATATCTTTAATTTGTCAAAATTAAAGCAAACCTCTCATTTTACTCATCCAGGAAAAATGGTCCATGTGCAGGCCATATTTCCTAGACTGAAGTGGGCCATAAGAATTGAAGTCACGGCATCATAGTGAGATATTATGCAGTGAGCTCTTGAACAGACAAACTGCTACTGTACTGAACTGGCAAGTTTATGTCATGTAAAAGCAGCCTGTAAAAGCCTATCAGGACAGTTTTCTTGGACCAGATTCACCCATTGATGTGAATGGGTCTATGAAAAAAACGGTGCCACACTGATCTATTAAATACACATACAAAGCTAGGTGTGACTTGGTCATGTGAATAAGGCATTATTCTTTGCATTTATTGTCATTTAGTTTTCCTCATACCTTTTCTCTCCCCTTCACTGAGCCCAGATCTTGTTGGCTTCGTCTGTTCTCTCCATTACTAGGGGTGTGTCCCCAGTGTGAGAAATCTGGCATTCATGTAGGTGATAGGACTTCTTGTTCCTGACTTCCTATCATGCACTGGCCAATAGGAAGCACAGTATTGCCTCTTCATTAACCCTGTCATGCTCCCTCCCCCATTCAAAGCTAGCTACAGTATTCTTTTGGCTGTTTCTGAATATTCTATATATGTAGAATGCATTGGTTGCACCACCGCTATAGCAGCCACTAGGGTCCACGATCTTAGGGCCCCATGCTGCTTTTTTTTTTTAATAGGCCGTTACCTGCTGGATTGCCCCTATTTACCAATCGCCGCTCCTGCCCACCGCCACCTCTGCATCCCATATCATATCACTGAACAGAGTCAGGATGTCGCTGACGCTATTCAGTGCGGTGCATGGGACCAGAGCCGGCGTTAGGGGGGGCAAACTGGGCAATTGCCCAGGGCCCCGTCCCCAAAGGGGCACCCGGAATCCGGAACCTGATGACTCCAGATCCCGGAGTCAGGTCCGGCCAAATCAATAACAGAAAGGGACCGCAGGGCCCCTTTCCGAGGTGAGTAAAAATAATAAACATTTTTACTCACCTGTCCTTGGCGTCCGACATCATCTTCTAGCGTTCCGGGCATCACCGCTGAGGCCTGGTCACAGCGGTCACGTGGGGTGTTCTGACAGCGTGCCTCACGTAATCGCTGAGGCCCAATCACAGGCCTCAGAGGTGACGTCCACAACGCGTGACGTCAGCCGCAGAGAAGAAGAAGCCGACGGGGATAGCGGAGCAGCGCGAGGAGGCCCAGGAGAGGTAAGAACAAGGTAAGTATAACTGTTTGTTATTTTACCTTACTTACCCCGGGCCTTCGATTATTATACTCTGGGGTCTGAAGAGACCCCAGAATATAATATAATAATAGCACTGTAGGGCCCCTGTGGAGCATTATACTGGGGGCCCCCTCTGGATAGCATATTATTCTGGGGGGCCCCATCTGGATAGCATATTATACTGTGTGGGGCCACTGTGGAGCATTATACTGGGGAAGGGGCCCTCTGGATTGCATGTTATATTCTGTGGGGCCTCTGTGGAAAATTATAATGTGTGGGGGGGGGGGCTCTGGAGATAATGTTATATTCTGTGGGGCCACTTTGGAGCATTATGCTCTCCAGAGGGGCCCCCCAGTATAATGCTCCAAAGTGGCCCCACAGAATATAACATGCTCTCCAGAGCCCCCCCACTTTATAATACTCCATAGAGGCCCCGCAGAATATAACATGCTCTCCAGAGCCCCCCCACTTTATAATACTCCATAGAGGCCCCACAGAATATAACATGATCTCCAGAGCCCCCCACTTTATAATACTCCATAGAGGCCCCGCAGAATATAACATGTTCTCCAGAGGGCCCCCCAGTATATTATACTGTGTGGGGCCACCGTGGAGCATTATACTGGGGGGGGGTCTGGAGAGCATGTTATACTGTTTTGGGCCACTGTGGAGCATTATACTGGGGGAGGGCTCTGGAGAGCATATTATACTGTTTTGGGCCACTGTTGAGTATTATACTGGGGAAACCTCTCTGGGCAGTATATTATACTGTGTGGAGGCCATTCTGGAGCGTGTTATATTGAGTGGGGTCACTGTGGAGCATTATTCTGGGGGGGCATCAGCAGAGCATATTATATTGTGTGGCGCCACTGTGGGGCATTATTCGGGGGGGACTAATGAGCATTATACTAGGGGGCCCTCTGGGGAGCATATTATACTGCGTGGGGCCTACTGTGGAACATTATATTGGGGGGACGCTCTGGGGAGCATAATATATTGCGTGGGGCCACTGTGGAGCAAAATACTGGAGGGGGCACTGTGGAGCATTATACTAGCGGGGGCCCTCTGGGGAACATATTATACTATGGGCCACTGTGGAGCTTTATACTGGGGGAATAGACAGTGTGGGGAGCCTGTTATACTGTGTGGGGCCACTGTAGAGTGCATTATATTGTGTGGGGCTTTTCGGGAGCATATTATACTCTGTGGGGCCATTGTAGAGCATTATACTGGGGGGGACTGTGGGGAACATATTATACTGTGGGGGACCACTATGGAGCATTATACTGGGGGAACCCCTCTGGGGAGTTTATTATACTGTGTGGAGGTCATTATGGAGCATGTTATAATGTGTTAGGCCACTGTGGAGCATTATACTGGGGGGCATTGTGGGGTGCATATTATACTGTATGGAGCATATTATATTGTGTGGGGCTGCTGGGGAGCATATTGTACTGTCTGGGGCCACTAAGGGGTAGTATACTGTGTGGGCCACTGTGGAATATTATACTGTGTGGAGCCTTACATACCATGTGGGACCACAATGGGGGGCTCAGGGGAGCATTTTATACTGTATGGGTCACTGTGGAGCATTATATACCATGTGGGGAAACTGGAGGGCTCAGGAGAGCATTTTATACTGTGGAGCATTATATACCATGTGGAGCATTATACTGTGGGGGGGGGGTGCTCACAATTCCTGCTGGCAGCCCTGTGTGCTATGTCTGCATCACAGCTCCCTCACTATAATCTTGTACATACATGTAGTGCCCTATGGCCATGTCATTCCCCATGCAGTACTGTGCATGAGCTGGCCATGGAGTTATTGGGACCTAGTCAGCACATATGTAAGACTTCAGTGAAGGAGCCGGGGTGTAGGCTATTAGCAGGAAGCTGTTGGGTGGGGCCCCAGAACAAGTTCCTTTGGTGGGCCTAAGGGCCTTCAGTCCGACACTGTATAACGGAGAACTATTACTATATATAATTGGGAAACTTAAGTATGAGGGGGCTATTATAAGGGGGAACTATTATTTATAAGATGGGCTATTATTTATAAGGGGGGAACTATTATATATAAGGCATCCAATATAAGGTGGGAGCTATTATTTATAAGAGGGGAACTATTTATAAGGGTGGTATAATTGTTAAGTGGGCTTATTTAAAAAGGGGGCTATTAGTGATAATGGGGACTATTATTTATGAGGGGGCTATTATTTTTAAGGGAGCAGTATTATTTTTACGGGGTGACTGTTACTGATAAGGGGGAATATTACTGATACAGGGCACTATTTATCATTTATAAGGGAGCTATTATTGATAAAGGTGTAAGATTATTTATAAGCAGGGACTATTATTTATAAGGAGGCGCTATAATAACTGATGACTGGGTGCAAAAATCTAATAGGTGGTACAAAGGTGCTCATTTGAATTGTGTGTGGTAAAATGGGCTTGTTATTACTTTTTTTGTTGGCAGAAAGGAGGCGTTATTATAGGGGTTGTCACTGGAAGACGATGGTGTTGTTTGCATATCAGCATTTGGGGCCCCGCTTTAAATTTTTGCCCAGGGCCCCACTTTGTCTAAAAGCGGCCCTGCATGGGACCTCCAGGAGGCTGAAGGGGAAGGGGAGGCAGCAGTGAGCAGGAGCTGGGATGGGTCAGTAGGGATGCGACACTTAGAGTATTTTTTGGGCAAACCTTGTGAGATTCAAGGTTCACCTGACAGTTACATTTGGAATGAACACATCCGCAACAAAATGGTATTATACTCTGGGGTCTCTTCAGACCCCAGAATATGATGAACGGAGGCCCAGGGGAGGTGATTAAACATAAAAAAAAAACAGTGTTACTCCTGGGCTCCAGGCCTCTTCAATGATGTCACAGACCATTGAGGCCTGTAATTGATCTGTATTGACATTGGTGGAACCCACGTGACTGCTGAGGCGCAATTACAGGCCTTAGCAATTTGTGATGTCATTGAAGAGGCCTGAAGACTGGCACCAGAGACCATGAATGGTGAATAACACTGTTTTTATATGTTTAATTACCTCCCGGGCTGTTATAGAAATGTGATGTCTCTTTAATTTTTAGCTTGCTATTCTCAAAAATCATAGAAATGCATTTAGCAGAAGAAGCTTACAGTTGTTGATAAGTGTGTATTGGAAGCAAGACTGGCAGCCAGATAACCAAGCTCGGTCGACATGTCTCACTACAGTAGAATTGTTTGTTTTTAAACTTTCTGTAACTTGTCCTTCAGAGAGACTGGAAATTAACACTGCTTACGCAAACAGCCCTCAGCACGTAGCTGCGCAGTTTACAATCAAAGTCTCTCCCTTCCAAGCTTTGCAATACGTAGCTGTTAGGACTAATATGCATTGATTATTGAGATGAGCAAGGGGGTGTGCCAAGACCCTCATCCCTCCAATGATCAATCAGGTTTACCAGTTTTTACGCATGCTCTATTATGATTGACATGACCCTTCCCTTTTCTGTATAAAATCTTAGGCTATGTTTTTAATAAACACAACTTGCATAACACCGACTACGTGTGTCAGGCTAGTTCTTTCTCTGTGAGCTCACGAGATATATATATATATATATATATATATATATATATGGATTACAAATAATTTGGCACCACTTGACAATCAGAATTTTGAATTATGCTCATTATACTCTATCTAGTGTAGGGGGTGGGGGATGGAGACAAGTCAAAAATGTACTATGGGGCCCAGTCTTTGCTATAGTCATCCATAACAGAATGTGTGGCCAGCAATATGCACCCAGTCATCTGTCAGTTGTGCAACTTAAAAGGGTTGTCCAGGCAAAAAAAAAATAAATAAAAAAACATACTTACCTTTCCCCAGTCCATTGTTTTCTTCCAGCGGAAGTACCTGCCGCATGCGACCGCTGAGGCTAATCAGCGACCTCAGCAAAGGGCACGTGACATCACTACCTGTGATGTCTCAGGGTATCTTCCTGAGGCCGCTGATTGGCCTCAGCAGTTATGTGACCGCTGAGGCCAATCAACGGAAGGGATCCGGGACATCACAGCCGGCAAGCAGCTTCACTTTGAGAAGACACCAGAGAAGCAGGACTGGACCGCGCTGGGAGGACACCAGAGCACCGGGGACAGGTGAATATGATTTTTTTTTTTTTCCCACCTCCCCCGGTCTATTTTAAAAATATTTATTTTGCCCTGACAACCTCTTTAACTTACACCTATCAAGCTGCTGGCAGTGCAGCCACTGTCATACCACAGCGTTTTGACAACTGAGGGCATGCACTCAACCTTGATGGAGTATACTTAGCCACCATTATTTCTCTAGGAAAGCTGTCCCTGCCTTATATCGCCATGTGTCCGAGGACACATCAATTTGGGGAAAGGTGTCGACACATGGAGCAGCAATTATGGACAATGATAATACATGGCTTTCACAGCCCATGGGGTGAATGTTTTGAGCAGCAATGGCCACAATGCAGAAACGCACCAAGGCCAGGTGGTAATTCCACTCCAATAGTGCAGGCCCAGTCCACCTCCTCTGGATCCTCCTCTCCGGACCATTTCCTACCACCATCTTCACCAGGGCAAGCCATCGCTTCCACTCCTCTCCCTCCACCTCCTGCTTTGTTTCATGGGTGTACGGCGAAGCATTGCCATACGGTTTCGAAATTAATGAGCCTGGATCAGAGTACCCACACAGTGGAGTAGCTGCTTCTCTGTATCCTGCAGCAAGTATTCCGCTGGATGTCTTGTTGCCAACTCCAACTGGGCAGTGTTGCCAGTGACAAAGGCACCAATATTGTTGCTGCACTGCAGTTAGGACGACTAACACATTGTCCCTGTATGGGAAAAGTCCTTAATCTGCTGGTTCGCAGCTTTATTAACCTGTATAGTGGCTTAAAAGAGATGCTCCTCATGGCCAGAAAAATGAGCATTTCAGCCATTTTTATGTAGCAAAAAACATCACATTCAATTTGCAGTGACAAAACGGTCTGCCTTTGCATCACCTTATCTGTGACATTCCAACTCAGTGGAACTCCACTTTAAACATGCTGGAGCATCTGTGTGAGCAGCAGAAGGTGGCTCAGTGGTTAGCACTGCAGCCTCACAGCACTGGAGTCCAGGATTCAAATCCCACCAAGGACAATATCTGCAAGGAGTTTGTATGTTCTCCCAGTATTTGTGTGGGTTTCTTGTGGGTACTCCAGTTTCCTCCCACACTCCAAAGACGTACTGATAGGGAATACAGATTGTGAGCCCTATATGGGACAGTGACTGTCAATGTCTGTAAAGCACTGCAGAATATGAAGGCGCTATACAAGTAAGCATAAAAAAACAAAAACAAAAAAAAAAAGGTGGTGAATGATTATTGCATGCAACAGACCACAGGAACGATATGTTACTTTGAGAGGCTCATAAGGGAAGTGTTCCGGCTTCTCAAACCCTTTGAAAAGCTAACAGATTTGAGGGATAACAGTAGTCTTAGACACTTGCTATAAAGACAAAATGGGGGAATTCTTCCCTGCTCCCCAAAGGGAAGAAAAATTAGAATATTATCAGGATAGGCGGTATACCCAGTTTGCTGCAGTGTTTAGGGAGAGCACGGCAACTGCCAGTTGCATGCGTACCCAGGTGGCCTCTGCTCCCTCAGCCATTGCTCCACCTCCTTTACCAATGTCAGAAGGAGTAAAAGCAGCAGCCAGGCCCAGTACAGTACCTGGAAGTTGATGAACCAAAAATTTTTCAGCTTGCAGCACCCACCTGCTGCACCAACAGGTACAGTCATACCTAGTCATACTGCCACACATGCTGCCTGGTGCCTACCACCACTCAGGCAGACATGTCCTGCAGCCTGGTCCATCATATTATGCCCTGCCACACTACCACAAATGTTGCCACAGCTGCCTAGTGCCTACCACCACTGCCACCACTCAGGCTTCATGTTTTGCGGCCTGGTCCATGATATTATGCCCTGCCGCTCTGCCACACATATTACCACAGCTGCCTAGTGCCGCAACCCAGATGGAGGAGACCGGAGGATGGGAGTTGTAGTGGTGGATGATGTGCCACCTGCTAGGCCGAGCATACTCACCAAGTACTCCAGCCCTGCTCCTGGACTGGACACCGTCGAGAGGGGTGGTGATAGTAGTTTCCCCCGGGGAGCTTCCAGTTGGAGAAGGGACCTCTCCTCTCTGATCCGGTGTGATGTTGGTCAGAAGGGCCCTGATGGTAATGCAGGCACGACCAGGTAACAGTTTTTCTTGGCAACTGGAACAGAAGTAACAGCAGCTTCCCAATGGGGGTAGTAATACAACTCTGTCCAATCCCCTTGCCTTGGTGTTAGGAGGATGCCCAGGGATGTTACAGGCTCTATAATAATAATAATAATAGTCCTTTAATAGTCCCACAATGGGGAAATTCAGTGTGTTACAGCAGCAAAGATAAGATAAGATAAGCAGATACAAATACAAATACAACATGTACAGGAATGTTCCAAGGTGAGAGGCATTACATTAATAGCAGACAGACAGATAGGACGTAGCAGAGGGGGGGGGGGATTTAACAGGCAGAGAGATATTTCAGTTCTCTGTGTGTAATGATCTCCGCTTAGGTCGGTGTTGGTTGTACAGCCTAACCGCGGTGGGGGAGGAAAGACTTCCGATAGCGCTCCTTCTCACACCTAGGGTGGAGCAGTCGGTCACTGACAGTACTGCCCAGCGCAATCACAGTCTCATGCATGGGATGGGAGTTATTCTCCCGCATGGAGCTCACCACGGACAGTATCCTTCTGTCACCCACCACCTGCACTGGGTCCAGTGGGCTCCCCAGGACAGAGCTGGCCCTTCTAATCAGCTTGTCAAGTTTATTTCTGTCCCTGGTTGATATACTGCTCCCCCAGCAGGCCACTCCAAAGAAGATGGCTGATGCCACTACCGAGTTGAAGAAAGTCCTAAGAAGTGCCCCCTGGATTCCAAAGGCTCTCAGCTTCCTAAGCAGGTAGAGCCTGCTGTGGCCCTTCCTGTACAGGGCCTCCATATGATCTGCCCAGTCCAGCTTATTATTAAGGAGCAAACCCAGGTACTTATAGGTGTTCACAATCTCGATGCCCGTCCCCAGGATGTCCACTGGTTTTGGAGGGCATCTGCCTTTACGGAAGTCCACCACCATCTCCTTGGTCTTCCCCGCGTTAATCTTCAGGTGGTTCTGGTGGCACCAGTCCACAAAAAAACGGTTCAGTTCTCTGTACTCCCTGTCATCATCGTCTGTGATGAGGCCTACTATTGCAGAGTCGTCAGAATACTTCTATAGGTAGCAGCTAGATGATTTGCACCTAAAATCAGCAGTGTACAGTGTGAAGAGGAAAGGGACGAGAACCGTACCCTGAGGTGCCCCTGTATTACAGATAACGGTACCTGACACACAGTCTTGGGCTCTCACGTATTGAGGTTGATTTGTGAGGTAGTCTAGGATCCAGTTGGAGAGGTGGTGGTCCACTCCAGCAAGGCCCAGCTTGTCCCTCAATAACCTGGGCTGTATGGTGTTAAAAGCACTTGAGAAATCAAAGAACATTATTCTCACTGTGTTCCCTGGTTTCTCCAGGTGAGACAGAGCCCTGTGCAGAAGGTGGATGATGGCATCATCTACCCCAATGCCCGGTCGATAAGCAAACTGGAGAGGGTCCATAGCGGGGCTCACTAGAGGGCGAAGATATGTGAGAACCAATCTCTCTAAGATCTTCATCAAGTGGGATGTCAGTGCTACAGGTCTGTAGTCGTTGAGGTCCATAGGGTGAGGTTTCTTTGGAACTGGTACCACACAAGAAGATTTCCATAATTCAGGGACTATTTCCTGCCTCAGGCTCATATTATACATATATGTAATTATACCACACAGCTGGTCCCCACAAGTCTTAATTAGCCTTGCACTGATGTCATCTGGCCCTGCGGCTTTCCTCGCATTGATCTTTTTCATCTCCTTCCTCACCTGGGCCCATGTGAAGGTCAGACTGTGGTCAGATAAAGACAGATTTCTGTATTTACTGGTCTGTTGGGAAGTAGCCACATGGGGTGAATGGGGTGAAGTCATTGTGGTGAGGGGAGCTGAAGGACATGCTGGGGTGGGAAGAGCTGGTGTGTGATGAAATCTGTTGAAGAATAGGTTTAGTTCATTAAGCCAGTTAACATCTGCCTCAATCTGGCAGACAGACTGTTTATGACCTGAAATTGACTTAAGCTCCTCCCAGACCCCCCTTATGTCTTTTCTTTCCATTTGCTTTTCCATTTTTTCCTTATAACTGGCTTTTCCTTGCCTGATTAGATGCCTCAGCTCCTTTTGTACTTCCCTCAACCCCTCCTTATCTCCTTATCCTGAATGCCATCTTTTTCTCCTTAAGTAGTGTTTTTATATCAGAGTTAATCCATGGTTTGTTGTTGGAGAAGCACCTCACCACTTTTGTGGGTACTGTGTTGTCCACACAAAAATTAATGTAGTCCGTTAAGCAGTGTGTGAGTCCTTCTATATCTTCTCCATACGAATCCTGCAAAACTTCCCATGCGGTTGTGTCAAAACAATCCCTCAGAGCCTCATCACTCTCCTCGGACCATATCCTCACTGTGCGGGTGACAGCTGGTTCTCTACGTACAAGTGGCTTGTACACAGGTCGGAGATGTACTAGGTTGTGATCCGATCTTCCCAGGGGCGGTAGGGCTGATGAGTTATATGCCTCCCTAACGTTGGCAAAGAACAAGTCCAGTGTTTTGTTGTCTCTTGTGTGGCAGGTTACATACTGTGTGAAACTGGGAAGTGTGGATGATGGAGAGGCGTGGTTGAAATCGCCAGACACAAGAAGGAGGGCCTGGGGGTGCTGAGACTGTAACTGGCTCAGCGTGGCTTGTAGGACCTCGCAGGCAGCGTCAGCTTTCGCAGAGGGTGGGACATATGCAGCTATCACGATGACATGTGATAGTTCCCTTGGTAGATAGAAGGGTCTCAAGCTCACAGCTAATAGTTCAATGTCCTTACAGCAAGTTTGCTCCTTAATCACAATGTGCCTAGGATTGCACCATCTATTATTCACAAACATTGCCAGCCCCCCTCCTTTCCTCTTACCGCTCTCCCTTGTCCTGTCTGCCCGAAGGAGTTTAAAACCATCCAAGGAGACCAGAGAGTCAGGAGTAACTTCAGTGAGCCAAGTCTCTGTAAGTAGCATCATGCTGCACACCCGAAACTCCTGATGATGCCTGGTGAGCGCTGTTAGTTCATCCATCTTGTTTGCAAGAGATCTCACATTGCCCATAATGATGGAGGGAACAGTTGGTCGGTAACGCCTCTTTTTAATCCTCTGAAGAGTTCCTGCTCTGCAGCCCCTCCCCCCACTTTTTCTTTCTCCAGAGTTCTTGGGGGATGGGTGGGCAAATGGTATGCAGTCCTGCTGTGACTCTAAGCTGCAGTAGTTTCTCGCTTGTGTAGACAAAAGAAATGCCTGCAGACACAAGAGTTCCCATTTCAGCAGGACAAAAAGACAGATAAAAAAAAAAAAAAAAAAGGATCACAAAGGTCCAATTCCAAGTCTTTGTTTCTTCATTTCTTCATAATGTAAAGTCCATTAAGTAGAGAGATAAAAAAAAAAAAAAAAAAATAGGTATGGTATACTTCCCGACTACTACTCCTCTCGTGCCTCTCCCAGATGTGGATGCTGGGGATAATGATGAAGGGAGTCCTCTCCTGTTCCTCCTGGAATGGCACCAATAATGTCCAAAACTCCAGACAGCAGCAACTCCCTTCTCAGGGCTGTCTCTGGTTGAGCCTGGGGCAAAAGATAATCCTCCTTGAGGCTATATGGCTAGCCGTTGGACCTCAGTCCAGCTGCTGGTGGCAGGAAACCTCTGTACACTGTACTGCACACTCTCTGGAACTGAACTGAACTGAACTTAGGACCAATGGTCACCGTGGAGACTAGAGTCTTTTACAACCCCACCCAGTGGCCTGTCATTGGCCAGGGCTGAACCAAGGCTAAGAGTTTGAACACAGAGGGGGAAATACACAGGAAAATCTGCAAACAATTGCATTTAACACTTAACACAGAGGACGGGACATACCAACACAACTCAGAGGCACAAAAGACAAACAATTAAAGCAGTAGCCCTCCGGGATGCTACACTAGTGCCTAGCACCACTGCCACCACTCAGGTATACATGTCCTGCGACCTAGTCCATCATATTATTTTCTGCCACACATGTTGCCACAGCTGCCTAGTGCCTGCAGCATCCAAGAGTGCTCCTGCTTTTATTGTGTTTTTCTTTTGTGCCTCTGGGTTATGTTTGTATGTCCTGTCTATATGTTATATGATATATGTAATGTGTTTGCAGCTTTCCCCATGTTATTTTCCCTGTGGTTCCCCTGTCATTCAAAACCCTACATTTGATACAGCCCTGGGCTATCACAGGCCATTGGGTGGGTTTGGGAGACCTAGGTCTTCTGGGGAGCCATTACTGTGTGGAGCTGGAGTCAGTGCATGCTAGCACTGTGCACTGAGGCCTAGCAGTTCCTATAGCCCCCTGAGGAGGAAGATTGAAGCCCAAGGCTCATCTTAAGACAGCCCTGAGACAGACAATATCAACAGTCAGCACTTTGGACATTGTGCCAGGAGGAGCAGTGGAGTCCATTGACAGGAGGTGTTGTACCGGCACCTTCTACAAGGTAACCAGACTCCTGTCAGGACTACCCTGGAGTACAGACCCCAATATCTGCTGCTTGAGGAGGCTGAGGAGTGAAGCTGGTTTTGGAATGGAGTACGGCACTAGAGCCTTAAAGGGGTTTTCCGGGCAAAAAATGTTTTTATAAAAAAGGCCTGTTAGTGCTATTAATGATTTAATAAATGCACCCATATACCTTTAGCAGTGTTTTGAGTGATTTCTATGTGTCTCTGGGAGCTCCTGGTATCTTCTGCATTTGTTTACATGGTTCAGTTTCCTGCTATGTAACTTTCACACTAAGTCCTTTTCACCTCACTCCCCCCCCTTCCTCTCTCCCTGCCTCCCATACACCTCTCCCTGTCTCTCTAGCTATCCCTCCCACTGCTAGCTCTTCCCAACCCCCGACCAGGTGGCGTAACTAGAAATGGCTGGGTCCCAAGGTGAACATTTAACATGGTCCCCCCACCCCCGAAACTCCCCCCGCACAAACCACATTCCTGCACACACTATTATGCCCCATAGTGGCCCCTGCACACAGTATTATGTACCATAGTGGCCCCTGCACACACTATTATGCCTCATAGTGGCCCCTGCACACACTATTATGTGCCATAGTGGCCCCATAGTGGCCCCTGCACACAGTATTATGCCCCATAAAACAATGTTACTTACCTCTCCCCGTCCAGCGCACTCACCGCTACTTTACTCCCTCTTCAATGTTGGACTAGACGTTACGTGAGCCAGGCCGGTGTCGGAACACATAATGATGCTGGCCTGAACCATGTGACATCTGGGACGTCACCAAACAGGCCCAAAGACTACCGGAGCACAGGAGAGGTAAGTAACATTTTTTTATGTTCCCTCACCTCCCCTGGGCCTCCGATCATTATACTCTGGGGTCTGAAAAGCGCAGGCAGCCATGATCAGGAGCGGGGATTGGTAAGTAAATAGGGCCCGTTACCTGCTGGGGTTACTAAAGCATGTAACGGCATATTAAAAAAAAAAAACATCGGGACCAGGGGCCCACCGGGCCCCCTAATGTCCCGGGCCCTGTGGCAGCCACTACCCCAGTATTTATGCCAATGCCCCGACACCATTATATACTTACCTCTCTTCGTTCCAGGCTTCTTCCTGGGGGACGGCCCATCCTTCTTTTCTGACTGCCAGCGCTGCTCTGTGCTCTGCAGCAACGATCCACCTCTACTGCACAGGCATGGGAGCTGCGGAGTAGAGGTGGATTATCAGCAGCAGAGCGCAGATCAGCACTGGTACAATAGCGAATGCCGGCAGTCAGAAAAGAGGGAGGAGCCATCCCGGAGGAAGAAGCCTGGAAGGTAAGTATGATGGAGTGGATGGGAGGGGAGAAGTAGTGACGTTCCGTTTCCGGAAACGGGAAAATGGATCATCACTGGATAACCAGAAAATGTCCCTGGGGTGGTCATATGGGTAAATATACATTCTTGATTAATTATATGTTATTTAGAAAGTAGGAGGGGGGAGGGTGTTTAGATTAGTGTATTTCCATTTATCTTGGACAACCCCTTTAACATCACTGGGAACCCTCCTAAGACCAAGGCTGGGGGAGTTGAATACTGGGAGACTACAACCACCATTTGGAAGCTGCTTTTTTTCACTGTTCAGTTGCTCAGTAAAGTTCCAACCTGTTTCAACTGCACTACTGCCTTCCTGAGTTGTTCCTGCATAACCATCAGGGCCCTTCCGAACACTATCATACCGGCTCAGAGTAGAGAGGTCCCCTCTCCAACTGGAAGTACCCGAGGGGAAACTACCACCACCACCATCAGTTAGTGCTGCAGGATCCCCCTCATCGGTGTTCGGCCTAGGAGCAGAGCTGGGGGGAGTGGTTGAGTGTGCCCGGCTTAGCTGGTGGCACATCATCCACCACTATTACTCCCATCCTCCGGTTCCCTCCATCTGAGCTGTGGCATGCCTACCACCGCTGCCATCACTCAGACAGATATGTCATGCAGCCTGGTCCATCCTATTATGCCCTGCCAAACATGTTGCCGCAGCTGCCTAGTGCCTACCATCACTGCCACCACTCAGGCAGACATATCCTTCGGCCTGGTTCATCATATTAGTCCTTGCCGCACTGCCACACATTTGGCCAAAGCTACCACTACTTAGGCAGACTTGTCTGGTGCACCGTACCATTCCACTATAGCACACAGTTGGTGCCATTACCACAGTGTTGGTATAAAAAAAAAATTAATTTCACATCAGCTCCCTTCACAGGATAATTTTTGGTGGTTATTTTTTGAAAAGCCAATTCTTCATCACTTTTCATGTGGCTCACAGCCACAAATTTGTCTCTCAAATAACAATAAGCCCCTGTAGCACTTACAAGCCATCAAAACAGGCTAATTTTTCTACAAAGCCATTTCTTTTTGCAATATAACCACCATGTGTGTCTAAAAACCATGGGCACACACATTTCCCTAATAAATGGGTAATTTTTTGAGTGTTTTAAATGTTAAATGCATAAAAGTGAGCATCAGCACATAAACTCTGGTTAAACTCTGGATACAACTATGGTTTGTATCCTCTGCTTACCATTCATTTTTCCATAGGCATACATGGCACATTCACTTTGATATAACTTTAGCTGTGATTGCCTTAGCTAGAAATTGGATAGACAGGCTTCTAGGAACCCTAAGAGTATTCTACACTATGCTTTAGGCTAAGGCCCCACATTGTGGAAATGCAGCTTTTTTTTTTTTACTGGTTTTGCTGCGTTTTTTTGAGCCAAAGTCAGCAGTGGATTAAACAGAAGGGAAACATTTAAGTGCTTCCTTTATATTTTCTATTCCTTTTCAAGCAACTCCTGACTTTGGTTCAAAAAACTGCAGCAAAATCTGCTACAAAAAACACTGCGTTTTCATATCCTTAGTTTTAAGCCAATTTAAATTGTGGGTTATACCAAACTTTTTCGTCCCGAGGACCCAAGAACCTGAACACAAAGGAATTTTGAGAGGTTCGCCCATCTCTAACCAATATCAGGGACAGATCCAGAAAGTAGAGGAACCCTGTACAGTGATAGTATATGAGCCTATTGATTAAATCAGAGTACCAGTCAGAGGGCACCCCTTTCATAGCCCTTCAGAAAATCCCACACCAGTATGACAATCTTGCAGTAACTGAGAGCCTTGGAACAGTAACATAGTTAAGGTTGAATAAAGACACAAGTCCATGGAGTCCAACCTATAAACCTACCAAGTTGATCCAGAGGAAGGTAAAAAACCACCATGAGGTGGATACCAATTGACCCATCAGAGAAAAAAAAATCTTTCTTCCCAACTTCAAATATGGCAATTGGATTAAGTCCCTGCTGCTACCTCCGCACCCATTCAAACTTCTGCGCCATCCGGCCGCATGCTGCGGTGAGGAGGCGGGTCCGGCTGTGATTCTCTCCTTTGGGGTTTCTTGTATTGTCTGAACACTGTCCTATTCCCTCACCTCCTTAAATAATTTTCTACCACACCCATCTCCTTCACCTTGGTTTTCCACTGCTCCACTAATAGTTAATTTTAGTCTTACCTGTGTGATTCACAGCCTATCCTCCTATCAAGTCTGGGGAGGGGTTCTTCCTTCCTATTTATTTGCTCACATTCACATTGGCGCTGGTTATTGCTTCGTGCGTACTGGCTATTACTCCTTGATGTTTTTGTTGCCTGTATTCCTATTCCTGACCAATGGCTTTGAC
Source organism: Leptodactylus fallax (assembly GCA_947044405.1). NCBI lineage: Eukaryota > Metazoa > Chordata > Amphibia > Anura > Leptodactylidae > Leptodactylus > Leptodactylus fallax. The sequence goes on along the minus strand of CAMRHE010000065.1, from coordinate 489,944 downwards.
TTTGACTATTCTCTTGGATTTTGATTCTGTACTGCATTGCTCATCTGTTACCGACCCCTTGGCTAGCTGACTTCCCTTTTTGTTGTTCGTCCTGTCTGCGTACTGTGTTGCCACTTATATTAAGAAGGGACAGTCGACTAGTTGCTGGCTGTCACCTAGGACGGATCAGACAAGTTAGCCAGGGACAGTGGGTGGGGTTCAGCTTTAGGGCTCACTGTCTTGTTGTGCCCCTCCCCCCAGGGCTCTGCCGCAGCACTTACACCTGCATCAACATCCTATCTCAAAAATTTCTAGCTCGCATATCCTATGATATTGATTAACATAATCCTTCATAGACAGTAGAAAGCAATATTATTTTTATTTGAAGTGTGATGGTTGGCCCCCTTGTCTATAGAGCCCCGATGCAGCTGATCATTTTAAACATATATGGGCACACATATATTGTACTCCAGTTTTCTGACATATAATGGTTGAAAAAGTTGCCATCTTTTTGTACAACTCAGGTTTATGCAAAAAAAAAGGCATAGGTGGAGCTACAAGCCCCATCAGATTTATTGTCATTTACACCAGAAAACTGATGTAAATGATGCCTGAAATCTACACCAGCTATGAGCTGGCATAGATTTCACTGCAGGCACCAAGAAGAGAGTGCGCTTGATAAGAAAACTGGCATTTAAATGCCAGTTTTCATAAATCTAACCCATAGCATGTTGGAATTCTTCCTGTTGGATTATAGCTAATATTGTCTTACCTCTTCAAATCCTCGGCAGTACAAATATACTGTATGGGTGACGTTTTTTGCCCCCGTCTACTACAACAGAAGAGTAAAGAGTTAATAAGCAATTAAACTAATTAAGAGATCACCTTGCCCATAAAGACCTCTTGAGACAAGATGTGTAAAATATGCAGCAAATAAATGTATTAGGGAAGGAGCTCATGCTGGCTTGGATTTGAAGGAAAGGAAAATTACTGCTAAAACAATTTTAACTTTCCTTTTCATCCTGGCAGCACAAACATATGCAACAAAAAAGCAATAACAAGAGGGTGGGATTACTGCAATATCACTTGAAGTGCCTGTCTGCCAAAATTGGAATCCCTGGAGGCAGCAATGTTCAGCCTATAGTGATTGACAAATGTGGTGGCTGTTATTGCTATTTGATCAAAGTCAACATAATCCTGTTCTTCCCATGAGGTGGACGTAGAGCATGTAGAATGGGTCTTATCTGGTCGAGCCAAGACCTATCTTTCAAGGCATAACAATTCAGTATTGTGTCCTTAATCCAGCAGGCAAGAGTTGCTTTGCTGGCTTGAGAATCCTTATTACTGACTTGGAAGTGGGCAAAAAGGGCATCTGATTGTCTGAATTCACTAGTGCTGTGTAAGTAAATGGAAACAGCTGTCTTTGCATCGAGCATATGGAAGGACTCCTCTTCAGCGTTATGTGGATTGGGAAAAAGGTTTCTCATAGCCCTGAAGAATCTAAGAGGTTGGTTAGACAACTTTACTTCTGAGAAAGCATTGACAGCAGAAAGGTGGGCTTTCAGAGTGTTGAGTTTGAATCCTTTATCAAACCCTTCTTACAAGAACTGCAAAACTGATGGAAGTGATACAGAATATATGGAATTTTGTTCACTCAAAGAGATAACACCTTCCATATTCTTCCATATGCTCTGACTGTAACTGGTCTTCTTGTGGACAGTATTGTTTGAATGACCTCCAGAGAAAGACCCCTGTTTCCTAGTAATTGCGTGTCAGCCTCCAGGCCAAAAGCTGCAAAATCCTGATGTCTGGATGGAGAAACTTGTTCTTTCACAACAAATCTGGAAGGAGAGTCAACCTTCAATATTCTCCCCTTGGGAGAAGAAGCGAGAGGGGAAGTCATATTCAATTCGTATAGAAATGTCAATTGTCCAGGTAAGAGAGGGAGGCAAACCTGGTAGTCTTCTTGTTGTTTCTTGAGGCTAGCACATCGAGAGAAGGGTACCCCATTTGGTGCAACAGTTCTGATTTCGGCTCCACTCTGCTGGGAGGACAGGATTCCTTGTGAGACAGTCCACTTACTTGTTCAATACACTGGTCAGTGGACCTCATGGTGACCTCCCCCCCATTTGTTTATGTAAAAAACAGTAGAGGATTTGTTTGAATCAGAAATGCTTCTCCAGCTACATAGTGCTGGAAATGGAGTAGAGCCAGCCTTACTGCCAACAGTTCCTTGAGGTTGGATGGGGCTCGGTCCACAAACCCTGAGCCCATTTGGAGCCTAGAAGTTCACCCCAGCCTTTGAGTGAGGCATCAGTGGTGATCACCAGCTGGGTCTGGGGAAACAAGGATCTTACTGACAGGAACCCTTGGGTCTAGCCACCAGGTGAGGTTTAGCTTGTTCTGGTGCCAAATTTCATAGTTACATCCAGGTGTCTGTAGATTCTGATGCACTGTGCTAAAGTGTTGTTCTATAGCATCTTAAAATTGAATCTGGCCAAGCGGACTGCCTCCAGGGCTGATGTAAGGTAACCTAATACCTTCATTGCAAACTTGACTTGACTATGCCAGATGAGGTACTTGATCCCTCTCCTCAGATTGAGGACTCTCTCGCTGGAGAGGGAGATGGTAAAGCTCTTGGAATCCAGGAGTGGGGGACAAGTGAGATTTTTTTGTTGTTTACTAAAAAAACATGACACTCCAAGAACTGGATCACAATTGACAAGAGTGTGGAGAGAGTTTCTGCAGAGTCCGCTCTCAGTAACTAATCATCGATATATTGTATTATGAAGATTCCCTGTTGTCTGAGTGCTGCCGCTAGAACCATAGTAATCTTCAAAAACTAATGTGGAGCCATGGAAATGCTGAAAGAAAAGAATGTAAGCTGAAGGTACAGGACTTCAAAGTTCCTGCGCACGGCAAGCCTGAAGATACGACTGTGGGAAAGCAGAATCGGAACATGCATGTAAGCATTCATGCCTACAGGTCTACTGAGACCATAAAATCCTGTGGCTGTAGCATATCTATGATGAATATGACCAAGTCCATCTTCAATTTCTTCTTTAGAAAAAATTAAGGTTGATGATGGGTTTGGAACCAGACAGATAATGGAATCCACACCTATGGCTCTCTCTAAGCTTAGGGCACCTCTTATAGAGCTCTATTTAAGATGAATTCTTCCAGCAACTGAAGAACTACTGGTTTCCAGGGGAAGTTTGGGTGAACTGACTTTAATTCGAGACCCAGATGTCTGATGTAGTTAAAGTTCAAACGCTGGAAAATTCTAGAAGTTTTGCTTCTGCTAAGGCGTGAGATGGTTTGGCATCATAGAGAGCTCTTGGAGGAGTCACCACCCTTCTTTTTATCTTCTTTGTCTGTCAGATCCTCTGAAATATCACAAGGCATTATGGGAAAGGAGCTGGGAGCTCATGCGCCCTCTGTTGGATGTAACAGATCCTCAATTTGCTTTTGACCCACCGAGTCTTGAGACAGCAAAAGGGATTTTAGCCAAGCCAATTTCATTTATCTGCATACAGCGCCGTTTCGGGATTGTTGTCCCTCATCAGTGCAGAGCAAAATGAACTGGCTGGCTTTGTGGGAGGCAATATAATGCCTTGTGATATGTAGATGCTTAGTAGAGGGCGAAAGGCAATTTAAAACTCTACACACCTTCACTGGTGCTCTCCTCAAGGAGAGATGTCTCTGTCCATGATCCTCTGAAATTTCATCTGAGCTTAGGAGAGGTTCTTCTAAAGGAGAGAAAATCCTCTTGCAGGACCTCTTGATCTCTGAGAAATAAATTCTCTTATCTTCTGTTAGGGATTGAAGGATGGGTAGAAGTTGTGGTTTGAAATAGTAAGGAACAAACATTACTTGACCATTATTTAAGCCATAGGGCTCTTCTTCCACTAGTACTAATTTCTTGGAGGTCATCTTAAGGGTGCCTAAAGGAAATTTTACATTTGCTGTATTTTATTCTCCTTAGATTTATCAATGCTCAGAACATATTTCTGGATTCTGCCCTTAAGTGGGGGAGTCTGGTGGGGCATTTGCTCTAGTTGCTACCTGGCAGGAAGGCACTATTAAGCCACTCTGCCTTACCCTGGGTATTTACAGTGCCTTGCGAAAGTATTCGGCTCCCTTGAACTTTTCAACCTTTTGCCACATTTCAGGCTTCAAACATAAGGATATAAAATTTTAATTTTTTGGAGAAGAATCAACAACAAGTGGGACACAATTGTGAAGTGGAACGAAATTTATTGGTTATTTTAAACTTTTGTAAAAAAAGAAAAAACTGAAAAGTGGGGCGTGCAATATTATTCGGCCCCTTTACTTTCAGTGCAGCAAACTCACTCCAGAAGTTCAGTGAGGATCTCTGAATGATCCAATGTTGTCCTAAATGACTGATGATGATAAATATAATCCACCTGTGTGTAATCAAGTCTCCGTATAAATGCACCTGCTCTGTGATAGTCTCAGGGTTCTGTTTAAAGCGCAGAGAGCATCATGAAGACCAAGGAACACACCAGGCAAGTCCGTGATACTGTTGTAGCCCTATTTGGGGGGGGGGGTATGAGTATTATCCCTCCCGCAACAGACTCTGGCGCTGACCTGTGTGTATAATGGGACCTGAAGCCTTCGCTGAAGGGAAGAGTGGGAACATATATGAAATATATCAGTGCCTCCACCCAGGATAGAGCCTCTGTATTACAGGGAGAATCTCTTCCTGGGACTTACCCATGAAGTACAGTTAGTAGCCTTAACAAGGATCACTGTACTAATCTCACAGTCTGAAGAATACATACAGATACCACATAAGGTTATAACAGTAGCTTTATAAGAATCAACAGGGTAATAATACATACATAAAATATACTCAGAACACAGCAATACTACAACAACCAGCAAGTCCTCAACCGTCTTAGGTTATATACCCGGGTATATATATAGATATATAGCAAGAGTCCAGTGCACAATACCTCCAGGCAGCAGAAGAGATGCAGGGGCCCCTGTGGATGAGTGTGGATCCTCGGATTCTTCCAGGAGATGACAGACAGCCGATCAGGAGATGATGATGATGATGGTGAGATTCTTCACAGGCAGCAAACAGGGAGACGGTGACGGCAGTAGATGCAGGCCTGACTACCCTAACACTGAGTCCTTAACCTGCCAGCTAAACTACTAGTGCCACCGGGCCTCTAACTAGCTAGTTGGCCTTCGGAAGCCTAACCTATCACTGCCCTGAACTATATATATATATAGATCCCTAACTACGGTTACTAGCTAGGTCCTGTGAGTATATAGGGGGTAACACATACCTAACTATATACTGTGAAGTAAAGAGGAACAAGTGGCTCTTAGACTCCCCCAGACATAACATGTCTGTCTCAGCAGCTCTGCTCACATCTCTCCCCCCAGCAGCTCTGCCTCACATGTGTCTGACTCACTGTATTTACAAAACAAAACTTGCACTGAATGCCTGGGGTCTCTGAAGCCAAACTGCAGGGGCAAAGAAGCCAGATACATTATATACTAGTAGAAATGGCAGTTCCCTACACTCTCCCTCTGGTGAAATCTTTACGTCACGTCAAAGACATACAAAGTCATAGTATACAGTCAACATTACCAATGACAATATCAATATGGTTGCTTTTGCATTTACAGAGTCACAACAGGTTAATAGGTATACATGCCAGCAGGAGCGAAAATTGGTAACATATTGACCAAAGTGGACACTGCACCCACCCAAGCATGGTATAAATGAGGCTGAGTAGTAAATCTGGGGTCCCCCAAACTATCATATGTCAGCATAGGTGGAGGGTGTCTAATTCTCTCTCCTCTCCGTACCTCTCTCTGAGGTAAACTAGCATGTCCAGGCCCTAAACTAGGGTTGTCTGCCATGGGAGGGGATGGTGCTGGTGGCGTAGGAGAGCTAGATCCCTGCTCATCTGTAGACACAGATCTAGGTACGAATTCTGAAGTTTGAGGGTTCATAGGTCTCCCTGAAGGAGAAGATACTGGTGATCTAGGAACTTCAGGAGCCACAGTCCAATCACTCTCAGGAGTTTCAGGAAGGTCAGGTGGAATATCGGCTAAGGACTGTGGAGAATCGCAGGCCGAGCCATCATTGGAGATATCCATACCATCAATCTGAGGTACAGGCAACAAATGATTTCTATGCCAAGTCCTGATCCTTCCGTCCCGTCCTTTTATCTTGTAGACTGGTATTCCAGGCAACCGATCTACCACTGTAAAGAGTTCACTCCGCCATCGATCAGCCAGCTTATGTTTTGCAGATGCTCCCAAATTCCGTAGCAGAACATGGTCCCCAGGGTTCAATTCTCGGTATCTTACTCGAAGATCAAATCTCCTTTTATTTCCTTCATTCACTTTGGCCGCATTTTCCTCAGCCAGCTGATAAGCACTCTTAAGCGTTTCTTTCAAACGTGCCACGTATCGGTAATGATCTCTATGACTGATACCATCGGTAGAGACTCCCAACAAGATGTCAATAGGTAGCCTAGGCTCTCTTCCAAACATCAGAAAGTATGGTGAATATCCTGTGCTCTCGTGCCTTGTACTATTATAGGCATGCACCATAGCCTCCACTTTTCGACTCCAGGATCGCTTATCCTCAATTCGTAAGGTACCAAGCATATCAAGTAAAGTCCTGTTAAATCTTTCAGGAAGGGCATCTCCCTCTGGATGGTAAGGCGTCGTCCGACTTTTGCGGATGTTCAACAACTGAAGTAACTCTTTGATCAGGTTACTCTCAAAATCCCGGCCTTGATCAGAATGCAACCGGTGTGGTAAGCCATAATGGATAAAATACTTTTCCCAAAGCACTCTTGCAACAGTGACTGCTTTTTGATCCTTAGTCGGAAAGGCTTGAGCATATCGTGTGAAGTGATCAGTCACCACCAATACATTTCCAAATCCTCTGGAGTCGTTGTCAATACAAAGGAAGTCTATGCAGACAAGATCCATGGGGCCCGAACTCTTCAAGTGTCCCATGAAGGCCGCTCGAACCGGGACAGTCTTCCTCTGCAAACATCTGCGACAGCACCTACACAGACGACTCACGGTATCTCTCATTTTGGGCCAGTAGAATCGGTCTTGTATTAGGCCATAAGTCTTCTCAGGTCCCAAATGACCATGATAATCATGCAGACTTCGGAAAATCATCTTCTGAAAGCAGCTTGGAATAACTAGTTGGCGCCTTCCAGGGTGATCATGATACAGCACCACACGATAAAGTAGGCCATTGTCTATTTCAAACTTCTCCCAATCTCGTAGAAGTTGACTGCATTCAGAGGGTAGGGATGTCTTTAACATTTCTCTGTCTTGAGAACTCACTGCTTGATAAAGAGGTCCAATTAAAGGATCAGTCTTTTGACTCCAGATCATTCGCTTTGAAGATATAGAACAACTCTCAAAGGATCCTAAAGCGGCAGGGTAGGCAAACATGTCTGGTACAGCTTCGGGACCTCCCCCAATAGAGTCAATAAGCCGAGTTTCAGAAAAGGCTACTCGGTCTTCAACTACAGCAGCCATGGCACACAAAGCTCCTACTCCAGGACTTGGCACTTCTTCCCATTCATCCACTACTTCTGGACTAGGTAATCCAGGCCGTCTTGATAGAGCATCTGCCCCAATGTTCTTAGGCCCCGATTTATACTTGAGTGTGAATTGGTAGTTGGATAAAGCTGCCAACCAACGATGTCCTGTAGCATCGAGTTTAGCGGTTGACAAAACGTATGTCAGTGGATTGTTGTCTGTTCTTACTTCAAACGTGGCTCCGTATAAATAGTCATGTAATTTATCAACAATGGCCCACTTCAGCGCCAAAAACTCCAATTTATGTACTGGATAATTTTTCTCGCTGGGAGAAAGACTTCGACTTATGAAAGCTATGGGCTGTAACCCGGCCGGGTATTCTTGGTGCAGCACGCCACCTAATCCTTCAAAGCTGGCATCTACATGTAGCACATATGGCTTCTGTGCATCAGCATAAGCCAGAACGGGAGCTTCTGTCAATTTCTTCTTCAACAACTTAAATGCTTCTTCACAATCCGCAGTCCACCTCTCGCCAAAAAGGCTTTTGGAAGACCCTTTCTTCTTTCCCGGATCTCCTGCATCACTCTTCAACAGGTCGAGGAGGGCTCGCTCAATTTTTGAATATCCTTCCACAAATCGTCGATAGAATCCACAAAACCCCAAGAAAGATTGCAACTCCGTAATATTTTGTGGTCGGGGCCAATTCACCACAGCTTCAATCTTACCAGGATCGGTAGCAACTCCTTCAGCAGAAACAATATGACCTACATAAGTGACCGAAGATCTACAAAATTTGCATTTGTCAGCCGACAACTTCAGCCCCTCTTCTTTTAAGCGTTGGAGTACTCTCATGAGTCGTTCTTCATGTTCTTCCAGCGTCTTTCCAAACACAATAATGTCGTCAAGATATACAAGGCATTCCCGGGGCACTAAATCACCTAACACTCTTTCCATCAACCTTTGGAACGTTGCTGGCGCACCTTTTGTACCTTGCGGCATACGAGTGAACTGAAAGAAACCCAAGGGGCATATGAAGGCTGTCTTTTCCTGATCCTCAGGTGCCATTGGGACTTGATAGTATCCCGATCTTAGGTCCAGCACTGTGAACCAACAGTTTCCATTCAGAGCTTCCAGAGCTTCTTCAATTCTCGGCAGTGTATACTGATCAGGTAAGGTTCTCCGGTTCAGAGTTCTGTAATCCACACATAGGCGAATTGCTCCAGATTTTTTTCTTACCACCACAATAGGTGAGGCATAGGGGCTCTTACTGTCCACAATGATCCCCTGACCTTTCATTTGCTGTAGAGTCTGTCTTAACTCATCAACATCCTTTGGAGCAACTTTCCGTGGTCGCTCCCGGAAGGGAGTAGAATCGGTCAATCGGAAAGTGTGTTGAGCACTTTTAGCACAACCTACATCCATATCATCCATGGAGAACACTTCCGATAATTCAGACAACTTCTGTGTCAGTCGCTGATTCCAGGCCTCTGGTAAATGTGGATCACTCAAGTCAAGATTGAGATTAGGGATTGCATCTCGGATTTGAATCCTGCACACTTCAGCGTATGGATTTACTCCAAGCACAGGGTAGCAGTGGGCCACATTCTGGTATGGTCCAATTACGATCGGATGCGGTGAACAGTTCCTCACTGTCACACAGGTAGATAACTCCACTTTATTTCTCCAGTCCTTTCTCTCTGGGATCACCATCCAGCCATTATGGTTAATCATTTCTTCAGGGGTTTCCATAAGGACATAACTCCCCCCTTCAAGCAAATCGGGAGCAATGCTGGAGGCTACTCTCAGAACTCTCTCCCCGCCGGCAGGAACTTCCACGGTTCTCTCACCGATATGATATACCATTCCATGTCGATAGCCAGTAGACAGGGCATCACAGAGTTCTCTAAGATCAGAAGATATATTCACCGGCTGAGCTGCAGGGTTCCAATCTCTTCCAAGAAACTTCTGAAAAGCATAATGCACTGCGGGACAATTAGTGCCAAGTATCACAGGAGCTGCACAAGAATCCCCTGTATCAGGACAGACAAGAGCCGTAATCTTCATGGGAGCTGCACTCTGATCTTCTAATTCAGGGACAGCTATAACTACTTGTAGGCTGCCATCTACAGGATATGATCCTGAATTAAGCCCCCACAATTTCATTTGTCCTGTAGACTGAAGAGGTATATCCCTCAGATACTTTTGGTAGAACGAGTGATAAATCAGGGTCACTTGAGATCCTGTATCAAACAGGGCAGGAGCGGCATGACCATTGACAGTGACTTTGACAACGGACCTGGAGCCCGCGATAGCGCCTCTGGTCTTTACTCGGCCCGCCTTCCTTCGGTGTCTTTGATTCTGAATAGAGAAGACAGCACTGTGTCCCAATCCCTCACTGTCCTCCGTACACTGTCTGGCAGTATGGCCCGTCTGACCACATTTATAACAGGTTCTAGCATCCTTCCTCCATTGAGTGGCAGTGGGTGGAGTGGCGGACTGTCTAAGTTCTGACCGCTCCGCTGGTTTGTCCTTGTTTGAATTAGGAACAACATCTTCTTTAGAGATGCTTTTCGCTTTCTTAGGGGTACTAAAACTAATGTCAGCTTCTTGTTTCTTCACTAACTTCATTAAGTCAGGAAATGGAAGGACTCTATCAGATAGTAAGACCTTGAGTACTTGAGCAAGAGGATGATGAGGTTGTAACCCTCTCACCAACTGACTGGTTCTCATAGCGTCTACCTCTGAAGTAGATATAGCTGCGTGGTACACCAGACGTGAAAGAAGTAACTGTAAACGGTTAATAAAAGTAGAGACATTTTCCCCTTCTTTTTGACGAACCATTCGGTAATCAGCAACCATCTGGGCAAGGTCATAGTATGGCTCAAAGTGATCAGACAGTACTTGTATATAGTCCAATGCACTCACTCCTTCATGAGAGTCTCTGTACAAGCGGATCAATTCTGCAGCAGGAGACCGCAAACTTTCACTGATACGCTGCCGCTTGCCTTCTTCAGAGCAAGACCATTCCTTCAGGCATTGGAGAGTATGTTCTTTCCATATCTCAAAGTTTTCCTCCCCTTGTGGTACTGGGACATTACCAGAGAATACTTTTAGTTTCTTGTAGTGAGTGGCCTGCAGGCCCTGAGCTAACATTTCAGTCAGCCTGGCTAAAGTGCTAATAGCACTGTCACTAGAGGAACTGCTAGCGACGGCCATACTGGGGGGGTAACTGGCTGAGCGGGGGTTCTTCCTTTACCTGAACCAGGGGAGGAACAGGAGGTCGGTAATCCCATGTAGTAGCTAGTGGGAGGTTCCCCTCTGAGCTATATCGCTTCTCCATATCAATGACTATTCCCACTTCTAAATCTCAGCAGTGCCTCCAAATGTAGCCCTATTTGGGGGGGGGGGGGAGTATTATCCCTCCCGCAACAGACTCTGGCGCTGACCTGTGTGTATAATGGGACCTGAAGCCTTCGCTGAAGGGAAGAGTGGGAACATATATGAAATATATCAGTGCCTCCACCCAGGATAGAGCCTCTGTATTACAGGGAGAATCTCTTCCTGGGACTTACCCATGAAGTACAGTTAGTAGCCTTAACAAGGATCACTGTACTAATCTCACAGTCTGAAGAATACATACAGATACCACATAAGGTTATAACAGTAGCTTTATAAGAATCAACAGGGTAATAATACATACATAAAATATACTCAGAACACAGCAATACTACAACAACCAGCAAGTCCTCAACCGTCTTAGGTTATATACCCGGGTATATATATAGATATATAGCAAGAGTCCAGTGCACAATACCTCCAGGCAGCAGAAGAGATGCAGGGGCCCCTGTGGATGAGTGTGGATCCTCGGATTCTTCCAGGAGATGACAGACAGCCGATCAGGAGATGATGATGATGATGGTGAGATTCTTCACAGGCAGCAAACAGGGAGACGGTGACGGCAGTAGATGCAGGCCTGACTACCCTAACACTGAGTCCTTAACCTGCCAGCTAAACTACTAGTGCCACCGGGCCTCTAACTAGCTAGTTGGCCTTCGGAAGCCTAACCTATCACTGCCCTGAACTATATATATATATAGATCCCTAACTACGGTTACTAGCTAGGTCCTGTGAGTATATAGGGGGTAACACATACCTAACTATATACTGTGAAGTAAAGAGGAACAAGTGGCTCTTAGACTCCCCCAGACATAACATGTCTGTCTCAGCAGCTCTGCTCACATCTCTCCCCCCAGCAGCTCTGCCTCACATGTGTCTGACTCACTGTATTTACAAAACAAAACTTGCACTGAATGCCTGGGGTCTCTGAAGCCAAACTGCAGGGGCAAAGAAGCCAGATACATTATATACTAGTAGAAATGGCAGTTCCCTACACTGTTATGGAGTTTAAAGCTGGATTTGGATACAAAAAGATTTCCCAAACTTTAAACATCCCAAGGAGCACTGTACAAGCAATCATATTGAAATGGAAGGAGTATTAGACCACTGCAAATCTACCAAGACCCGGCCGTCCCTCTAAACTTTCGTCTCAAACAAGGAGAAGACTGATCAGAGATGCAGCCAAGAGGCCCATGATCACTCTGGATGAACTGCAGAGCTCTACAGCTGAGGTGGGAGAGTCTGTCCATAGGACAACAATCAGTCGTACACTGCACAAATCTGGCCTTTATGGTAGAGTGGCAAGAAGAAAGCCATTTCTCAAAGATATCCATAAAAAGTCTTGTTTAAAGTTTGCCACAAGCCACCTGGGAGACACACCAAACATGAGGAAGAAGGTGCTCTGGTCAGATGAAACCGAAATCGAACTTTTTGGCCACAATGCAAAACGATATGTTTGGCGTAAAAGCAACACAGCTCATCACCCTGAACACACCATCCCCACTGTCAAACATGGTGGTGGCAGCATCATGGTTTGGGCCTGCTTTTCGTCAGCAGGGACAGGGAAGATGGTTAAAATTGATGGGAAGATGCATGGAGCCAAATACAGGACCATTCTGGAAGAAAACCTGTTTGAGTCTGCAAAAGACCTGAGACTGGGACGGAGATTTATCTTCCAACAAGACAATGATCCCAAAAATAAAGGAAAATCTACAATGGAATGGTTCACAAATAAACGTATCCAGGTGTTAGAATGGCCAAGTCAAAGTCCAGACCTGAATCCAATCGAGAATCTGTGGAAAGAGCTGAAAACTGCTGTTCACAAACACTCTCCATCCAACCTCACTGAGCTCGAGCTGTTTTCCAAGGAAGAATGGGCAAGAATTTCAGTCTCTCGATGTGCGAAACTGATAGAGACATACCCCAAGTGACTTGCAGCTGTAACTGCAGCAAAAGGTGGCGCTACAAAGTATTAACTTAAGGGGGCCAAATAATTTGGCACGCCACACTTTTCAGTTTTTTTATTTTTTACAAAAGTTTAAAATAACCAATAAATTTCGTTCCACTTCATGATTGTGTCCCACTTGTTGTTGATTCTTCACCAAAAAATAAAAATTTTATATCCTTATGTTTGAAGCCTGAAATGTGGCAAAAGGTTGAAAAGTTCAAGGGAGCCGAATACTTTCGCAAGGCACTGTAGATACAGGGCTAGACTAGGGTAAAAGAAAGCCTAGCTACGACTATTACAGTAAAAATCAATAGTTAATATAAAGCAATATATTATACATTACATATTTCTCAGTTGCTTATTGTAGGTATTACTTTCAGGGGAGTGATCTATAGGGAGTGTAGAGGAAGCAATAGCACCTGCACCTGGCGCTTCAGGCCACCCAAAAGCGCCTTTGCCACAAAAGTGACCTCAATGTGAGGATTTCCACTAAGACTTGGGAAAATTTATCTTTAAGAGAATTTTTTAAGTCAGTTTTGCTTAAGTCTTCGTTGGTGTGATTTGCCTATGATGTTTGATAAATTAGATGCATCTATAAGTCTCACACAACTGTCCTGAAATGCTACTTCTCTTTTAACACCACCCACCGAGTTTAGAGAGTTTCTGACAATTTTAACTTCTTTTTAAAAGGTCGCTATAGATAAATCTATAGTACAGGCAGCTAGACAGGCTACCCACGCCCATTTTCCCACCCTCTTTTATAAAGTGTACAGAGTAGTGCAGAAATCAAAAAGTCACACATTTTTCATGCAAATTAGCTAAAAAAAAAAAAATCCCTGCTTTGCAACTTCTGTTTACTCCAGAATTCTGAAGTGTGGGGTTTCATAAATTCCTCCTCTGTATATTTCTCAGCTGTTACTCTGCTCATTGTAGCTATTAGTTCCAGGGGAGTAACTATAGGGGGGTGTAGAGGTAGCAACAGAACTTACCACAGGTACTTGAAGAGGCCTATACCTTATCTTACCTGTATGTTTATAACACTGAGACTATGTACATTTCTCATTGATCCCATTATCCACTTGTTTTCTAGCTTCAGTTGATCCCAAGACTATGGAAAAGCATCTCCAGTAGATGGGGTATAGCATGAAGTTCCTTCCTTCTCCTTTTGTAAATGTGGATGGAAGTGAACACAATGGAGATAGGTCACATTTACATGGCCATAATACATCCATGCTGGGGCTACAAATCTGGTATAACTAGCCAAATTTACAGCATAATAGAGTCCTATGATGCAGCTAGTTTGGGGCATCAGACCTGCTTTTGGGACGGGATTTGCAGCTGTTCTAATCTCTTATCTCTTATATACAGTATATAAAAATTAGTTTCTGTCTGTCTGTCTGTCTGTCTATCTGTCTGTTCTTTATGCGCGACCAAACGACTGGCCCGATCCTCAGCAAATTTGGCACACATGTACATTAGGTGTCCGGGAATATTTTAGACTGGGTCTCAGCTCTCTTGGACGTACCGTTCCTGAGATACAGTATTCCCAAAAAATGACCAGCATTAGCTAATACAAGCTTGCAAGTCTTTCACTCATATTCCAATTGCCATAAACACGGTCACATGTCCCTTATCAGCCAATAGAAGCTTGCAGGCACTTAGTCTCCTCAGGCACACAGGTTTCCATAGCAACCAAGCTATTTATGACCTGTATTAGTCAATAGCAGTTCGCAGGTCCTTAAATATTCAGTCATATCACGTGTATCAGACAATATAAGTTCACATTTAATTTACCAGTTTTCCATAACAACACAGCCATAAATAGACTGTACCTATACTGGACTCAGTGGCGTAACTAGGAATGGCTGGGCCCCAAGGCGAACATTTGACATGGGACCACCCTCAGCAACCGCCCCCCCGCACAAACTGCATTCCTACACACACTATTATGCCCCATAATGGCCCCTGCACACACTATTATGCCCCATAGTGGCTCCTGCACACACTATTATGCCCCATAGTGCCACCTGCACACAGTATTCTGCCCCATAGTGGCCCTTGCACACAGTATTATGCCCCATAGTGGCCCCTTCAAATAGTATTATGCGTACTTCCCGCTACCTCTTTAATATTGGACCAGATGTCACGTGAGCCAGGTATGCATCGCAACGCATAATGATGTTGGACTGGCCCACCGACGTCTGGGACGTCACCAAGGAGGCCCGAAGCCTGCTGGAGCACAGGAGAGGTAAGTAACATTGTTTTTTTATGTTCCCTCAACTTCTCGGGGGCCTCCGATCATTATACTCTGGGGTCTGAAAAGACCCCAGAGTATAATGATAGCCAGTGTTTGTGTGGTTCACAGCCCTCAGGCTTTACTTACCAATCCCCACTCCTGCTCACAGCCGCCTCTGCAGAAGGTGAAGCACAGGCGGCCGTGACCAGGAGTAGGGATTGGTAAGTAAATAGGGCCCATTACCTGCTGGTGTTACACCACAAGGTAACGGCCTATTAAAAAAAAAAAACATCAGGGGCCTGCCAGGACCCCTAATATCCCAGGCCCTGTGGCAGCCGCTACCACTGCTACCCCGGTATTTACGCCACTGACTGAAATGCCATACTGGATTTCATCATTCTTATAAATTGAAACATTTTTAAACTACTCATGCCCCCTGCAGCAAAATGCATGGCTGCTGCTCGAGCTAATGAAAACTTTCAGCAGACCCAAGCCCGTCTCCAATCTGAAAAGGTATGTCACAGACAACAGGGAGCTGCTGAAACAACCCAGAAGACCTAAGCCCGTCTCCAATCTGACAAGGCATTGTCAGCCACTTGCACACAGCTCCACTTCATGTTTCCATAACAACCCAGCCATTTTTCTTCACTGCTGTGGGTCAGCTTTAAAGGGGCAGGGCGCTGTGGATGACACTGTTACACAAGGTCACATACACACAGCTTTACTCCAGGTTTTCCATAACAACCGATCGCAGGTCTTTCACTGATATCCAAACTGAGATACACATGATCACATGACGCTTATGGACCAATGGAAAATCGCAGGTTCTTCAATCTTGACATACACACAGCTTTACACCAGGTTTCCATAGCAACCAAGCTATTTATGACCTGTATGAGTCAATAGCAGTTCGCAGGTCCTTAAATATTCAGTCATATGACGTGCAACACAGCCATAGCAACACAGCCATAAATAGACTGTACCTATACTGGACTGCCATACTGGATGTCAAGTACAAAACTGGCCAATTCTTATGGGGCCACTACACAAACAAAAAATGAAATGTACCCGGCTTTGCGTCCTTCTGCTAGTATATATATAAAAATGAGTTTCTGTCTGTCTGTTCTTTATGCGTGACCAAACAACTGGACCGATCCTCACCAAATTTGGCACACAGGTACATCAGGTGTCCAGCGAGATTTTAGACTGGGTCTCAGCTCTCTAGGACATACCGTTCCTGAGATACAGTATTTCCAAAAAATGACCTACATTAGCCAATACAAGCCTGCAAGTCTTTCACTCATATTCCAACTGCCATACACATGGTCACATGTCCCTTATCAGCCAATAGAAGCTCGCAGGAGCTTACTCTCCACATGCAGCTGTACTCCAAGTTTCCATAACAACCCCGACATTTTTCTTCAATGCTGTAGGTCAGCTTTAAAGGGGCAGGGCGCTGTGGATGACACTATTACACAAGGTCACATACACACAGTTTTACTCCAGGTTTCCATAACAACCCAGCCATTTTTCTACACTGCTGTAGGTCAGATTTAAAGGGGCAGGGCACTGTGGAGACACTACACAAACAAAAAATGAAATATACCCGTGCGAAGCCGGGTCCTTCTGCTATTATGTGAAAAAGGCCTTATGCTGCTTATTACTAAAATCATCAGTGCTTTTCTATACATATTACTATGTGGTATAGGAATGTCTGATTTTACCACTGACTTTAACTTTTCGATTTTTTAACACCTTATGCCAACCAATGTGGATGTACAAAAAAGATTTACAACAGTGAGTGAAGAACCCAAGTTTGAAGCAAAGAAACAGCTGTAAAGATCTATAAAGGTTAGACTGAAAAAAATTGCCCAAAAGTATCCAGGGGTTTTTAACTATTGTTATAACAATATTTTATAACACTTAAAGGGGTTGTCCAGGCAAAAATGGAAAACTCTTAACTTTTAAATCAGCCGAGGGCATTAAAGTCCCTTTGACTCGGTGAGTCAAAAGCAAATTGAGGATCTGTTACATCCAACAGAGGGCGTATGAGCTCCCCAGCTCCTTTCCCATAATGCCTTGAGGGCATTAAAAAAATAAAAAAAAATGCATACTCACCTGTTTCCAATGCTCCGATGTCCTCCCGCGCGTCCCGGTTCTTCTGCTCTGGCGGCTTCTCCCGGGTCTCTTCCTGGTCATGTGACCGCTGAGGCCAATCAGCAAAGGGCTTGCAATGTCACTACCTGTGACATCAATGGTCCTCTTCCTGAGGCCGCTAATTGGCCTCAGCGGTCACGTGACCGCTGAGACCAATCAACGGCTTCAGCGGAACTCCGGAAGAGACCCGGGACACACAGCTGATTTAAAAGTTAAAAGGGTTGTCCATTTTTGCCTGAACAAAGCCTTTCATAAAAAAAACACTAATAATAGTAAAAGTATTATACTTTGTAACAGACCATGTGGCAAAATAGTGGATGGAGTTTGTGTTTCACCTAGATTAATGGCTTTATCTATTTAAAAGCAACCAGGAAGTTTGTTCGGCAGAGATTACATTTATTTATTTGCTGCAGGTTTTTGGTTAAAACCTGGAAAGGACCTGATTTGCTAGAGTGTGGAAGAGAAGAGTGGGGAAGAGAAGGGTGGAGAAGGGCGGGCTGTACTGACAGGAGTGTGGACAGTTGATAAAGTCTGCAGCGCAGTCAGTCTGTGTGCTTGGCCTGGGGAACAGAGCAGGTGGCATATGCATGTGATTACTGGCATCCATTTGTTTGTAGTTTAGACATTAGGTCTGTGCTTGGTTTGGCAGTATTTTCTTTGGTGTATCTAGAGCTGCAGAGACATAAGTTTTTTGTTTATTGCGCGACCAAATGACTGGACAGATCCTCACCAAATTTGGCACACAGGTACATCAGGTGTCTGGGAAGATTTTAGACCAGGTCTTAGCTCTTTAAGATATACCGTTCCTGAGATACAGTATTCCCCAAAAAAATGACCTGCATTAGTCAATACAAGCCTGTAAGTCTTTCACTCATATTCCAACTGCCATACACACGGTCACATGTCCCTTATCAGCCAATAGAAGCTCGCAGGCACTTAGTCTCCAGAAGCACACAACTTTACTCCAGGATTCCATAGCAACCAAACTATTTATGACCTGTATTAGTCAGTAGCAGTTTGCAGGTCCTTAAATATTCAGTCATATCACGTGTATCAACCAATATAAGCTCACATTTAATTTACCAGGTTTCCATAACAACATAGCCATAAATAGACTGTACCTATACTGGACTCAGTGGCGTAACTAGGAATTGCTGGGTCCCAGGGTGAACATTTGATATGGGCCCCCCCCTGGCAACCACCCCCCCACACAAAAACCGCATACCTGCACACACTAATATGCCCCATAGTGGCCCCTGCACACAGTATTATGCCCCATAGTGGCCTCTGCACACAGTATTATGCTCCATAGTGGCCTCTGCACACACTATTATGCCCCATAGTGGCCCCTGCACACACTATTATGCCCCACAGTGGCCCCGTCACATAGTAATAAGTATCTTTTCAGATGCCAGAGTATAATGATCGGAGACCCAGTGGAGGATACAAACATAAAAACAATGTTACTTACCTCTCCCTGGCTCTGGAGCACTCCCGACGTCATGTGAGCCAGGCATGTGTCGCGACGCATAATGACATCGGAATGGCCCACCAACGTCTGGCATGTCACAAAGGAGGCCCGAAGCCTGCTGGAGCGCATGAGAGGTAAGTAACATTGTTTTTTATGTTCCCTCACCTCCCCTGGGTCTCCGATCATTATACTCTGGGGTCTGAAAAGACCTCAGAGTATAATAATAGCAGTGTTTGTGGGGTTTGCGGGCCACGGACTTACTTACCGATCCCTGCTCCTGCTCACAGCCGCCTCCACATGAGGTGAAGTGCAGGTGGCCGTGAGCAGGAGCGGGGAACGGTAAGTTCGGGCCTGTTACCTGCTGGTGTTACACCAGCATGGCCTATTAAAAAAAAACAAAAAAACATCAGAGGCCCGCCAGGCCCCCTAATGTCCCGGACCATGTGTCAGCCGTTACCGCTGCTACCCCAGTATTTAGGCCGCTGACTGGACTGCCATACTGGATGTCAGCATTCTTATAAATTGAAACATTTTTAAACTACTCATGCCTCCTGCAGCAAAATGCATGGCTGCTGCTCGAGCTAATGTAAACTCTCAGCAAACCCAAGCCTGTCTCCAATCTGACAAGGTATGTCACAGACAATAGCGAGCTGCTGAAACTCCCCAGCAGACCCAAGCCTGTCTCCAATCTGACAAGGCATTGTCAGCCACATGCACACAGCTACAGTCCATGTTTCCATAACAACCCAGCCATTTTCTGAAGGTCAGCTTTAAAAGGGCAGGGCGCTGTGAATGACACTGTTACACAAAGTTACATACACACAGCTTTACTCCAGGTTTTCCATAACAACCGATCACAGGTTTTTCACTGATATCCAAACTGAGATACACATGACCACAAGATGCTTATGGACCAATGGAAAATCACAGGTTCTTCAGTCTTCACATACACACAGCTTCACACCAGGTTTCCATAGCAACCAAGCTATTTATGACCTGTATGAGTCAATAGCAGTTCTCAGGTCATTAAATATTCAGTCATCAGCCAATATAAGTTCATATTTCATTTACCAGGTTTCCATAACAACACAGCCATAAATAGACTGTACCTATACTGGACTGCCATACTGGATGTCAAGTACAAAACTGGCCAATTCTTATGCGGCCACTACACAAACAAAAAATTCAATATACCCGTGCAAAACCGGGTCCAACTGCTAGTGTATATATCAGTGAATTATGTCAGGTCAGTGGGTATATACAGTGCTGGCCAAAAGTATTGGTACCCCTGCAATTCTGTCAGATAATACTCAATTTCTTCCAGAAAATGATTGCAATCACAAATGCTTTGGTAATAATATCTTCATTTAATTTGTCGTCAATGGAAAACCACAAAAAGAATTGTCAAAAAGCCAAATTTGATATAATTCCACACCAAACATAAAAAAGGGGGTGGACAAAAGTATTGGCACCCTTTGAAAAATCATGTGATGCTTCTCTAATTTGTGTAATTAACAGCACCTGTTACTTACCTGTGGCACATAACAGGTGGTGGCAATAACTAAATCACACTTGCAGCCAGTTGAAATGGATTAAAGTTGACTCAACCTCTGTCCTGTGTCCTTGTGTGTACCACATTGAGCATGGAGAAAAGAAAGAAAACCAAAGAACTGTCTGAGGACTTGAGAAGCAAAATTGTGAGGAAGCATGAGCAATCTCAAGGCTACAAGTCCATATCCATCTGTTCTCTGGTCAGATGAGACAAAAGTAGAGCTTTTTGGGAAAAGGCATCAACATAGAGTTTACAGGAAAAAAAAAAAAAGAGGCCTTCAAAGAAAAGAACACGGTCCCTACAGTCAAACATGGCGGAGGTTCCCTGATGTTTTGGGGTTGCTTTGCTGCCTCTGGCACTGGACTGCTTGACCGTGTGCAAGACATTATGAAGTCTGAAGACTACCAACAAATTTTGCAGCATAATGTAGGGCCCAGTGTGAGAAAGCTGGGTCTCCCTCAGAGGTCATGGGTCTTCCAGCAGGACAATGACCCAAAACACACTTCAAAAAGCACTAGAAAATGGTTTGAGAGAAAGCACTGGAGACTTCTAAAGTGGCCAGCAATGAGTCCAGACCTGAATCCCATAGAACACCTGTGGAGAGATCTCAAAATGGCAGTTTGGAGAAGGCACCCTTCAAATCTCAGGGACCTGGAGAAATTTGCCAAAGAAGAACGGTCTAAAATTCCAGCAGAGCATTGTAAGAAACTCATTGATGGTTACCGGAAGCGGTTGTTCGCAGTTATTTTGTCTAAAGGTTGTGCTACCAAGTATTAGGCTGAGGGTGCCAATACTTTTGTCCGGCCCATTTTTGGAGTTTTGTGTAAAATGATCAATGATTTGACTTTTTTTTTCATTCTCTTTTGTGTTTTTTCATTGCAAGCAAAATAAATGAAGATATTATTACCAAAGCATTTGTGATTGCAATCATTTTCTGGAAGAAATTGAGTATTATCTGACAGAATTGCAGGGGTGCCAATACTTTTGGCCAGCACTGTAGATGAGACATTTGAGGAAAGGATATGATTGGTTAGATGGCCAGCCTGTCCAACCAAAGCAGAATCAGGTCATGTAGTCCCCCATATGTTGCAGCCATGTATAAATAAGGCTAAATTCACATCTGCGCCAGAGTCTCCAGAAACCGCTGAAAATCGGCTGAGACAAAAGTCCTGAATGGAGAAATTTTCTCTCCACCAATTTTAAGAGGACCTTTCACATCCTCTGGCACCCTACCGTTGGAAAGCATAGCATTGAATTCAGCGCACTGTCAGTGTGGCATCCCAGAGCTGGCTATGGCTGGGCTGAGGGTGATCTCTGTAGTCATTGTATTATTTCCTGTTGCTTCATAGCCTGTGTCACATAGCAGGGGGTCCTGAGTCTCACATAACACAGCGCCACCTAGTGAGCCTCACACATGCATTACACCTCCCATAGGATTGAATAGTAACCAAATGTCCAATGGGAGGACATCGCCTGGGAAAAGGGGAGGAGTCAGCTGATCACTGGGTCCCCATGGTAACACCCCTGCAGGAAGGTCCTGCGTGTGAGGAGTTAGAAGTGTGGAGTGTTAGGAGGAGGAGGTGAGGAGATAAGTGTGATGTCCTGTGAAGAAAGCAGTGAGTTTAGTGCAGGAATCTCAAGTCCTAGACAGGCCCAGGAAGGTTGGAGAGCTGACATACTCCAGCTCTTCAGAAGATCCTGTCCCCTGTCTGCCTAGCCATCGCCCTGAAGGAAGTCAAGCATCATTATCTTGTCAGCATGAGACTGTGGAGAGAACATTCTGGAACACGTGCTCCATAGCAAGTATCACAGGATCCAGGGGCCAAGGCCAGACCTGTGGAATATCCTGCCACCCTGACTATTGCACCCCGAAACTCTGAGCTATCGGGACCACATAACGTGAGTGGGGAATATTATGTACTAGTATCATGGTGGGCATCCTCCTATGAGCCAAATAGGAGCCCAGACGCACCTTAGGGCTGTAACACTGAAGTATAAGGGGCTAGGAACACCTTTCATCAAGTCTACCTTGCACTCCAGGACTTTGCTGTGTCACCAGGCGTACCCCGTTGTTTTGTATTGAAGAAACTGTTTAAGTATTTGTGCCTCCACACCCATGGAAGTAAAAGTTCAACTTTACAACCGTTTCTGTGTCTGACTCTGCACCGACAACATCAGGGCGCCCCAAACACCACCAGTCGGCACAGTATAGGGGAAGCGCCCCGGGGGAACAATCACCACCAACATTTGCGCAGCCCCCTCATCACCGGTACCAGTGGTGGTAACGTGGGACAGCACCAGCGCTGCGCCCTCGTGCCCAGAGACCGTGACAAGTCTGCGCTGTTTGCACCCCGCAATCCCAACTGCAGCGTTACCTTCCATCTGGTCACTGCAAGAAAAACTGGCGTCACGAACAGGATGCGGGTATGTGCCATTTTGAGAAAGTCGCCACGAAAAGTGCGCCAAATTGTCTCCAGAGCATCGGTCTTTATTGTGGACTTTGCTAAGATCAAGTTTATTCCCTGAGAGTGCTTGCCACAAAGAGGGGGAGCCCTATACCCCTGAAGTAAGCCCTAAAGACTGTCCTCTCAGTGTGTTACAGCCCTGGAAGAGTTAAAACGCCCAGGACTTGTTTGCTGCGCCACATCGCTGTGTAAGAACGCCCACAAAAGGTTAACTGTACCTTGCAAAAGTGCGGGAGATTTTTAGCACTGCCCATGAGGCCAGGAGACCCATCTGCCGCCATCTCAGGAGAGCCCAGAATGCTGAGCGCAATGCTCCAGTGCACCCATTCAAGAAAGTGAAAGGCGAACCTGCCAGCGCCATTTCTGACTCTCCGGTGCCGCATCACCGTCCCTGCTGTACACCGCTGATCTCCGGTCCACGCTGCAGTTGCTGTCAGTGAGTACTGTGCCTCCCTGTCGTTGTCTTCAGTCCTCCCACGGCCCCAGCGAGTGTTTTCCGTGTACAGTGTCCGTGGGGAGTGCCACCATTAAAGAGGGGGAGCACACCGTCAGCCTGCATCACAGTGACTCTGTTAATAGCTACAGCATTCTTAAAGGGACAGCATTCCAAGTTGTAGTCTCCATTCCCTGCCAGCAAGCAGTTGAGTTTCTTAAAGAGACGGCGACCTAATTTCAGTCATACCTGCAAACAACATGACTGAGCAAAGTGACATTGTGCCATCTGTTTCTAGTGATCCAGCAGTGCCCATGGCGAGCAGCCTACCATTCTCCATGCCATTTTACCCTGGCGCACCATGGCTGCCGTGCTACAAAGGGGAGGCGCATACCCTCAGGGACTTTCGTGAGAAGATGCTGTCTCTCTTCCAGTTCTTCATAGAAGGGGCGGGTACCACATTGCTCCAGAGTCAGTTGCGAATGCTTGCTGCACAACATCCCAGCATCACGTTTGCTGACTTCAAGGCCCTTGCCATCCAGGTCTTGGGACAGGAGCAGCCCCAGCCGAGCCCAGTCATCTGTGCTCCCTCACCTGGACCCTCAACAAGCATTGCTCCAGTTGTCCTGCCACTACCTCTGGGTACCTCACCTGCTGCCCAAACTGCGCAGACTACACCAGCAGACTCCAAAGAGGACCTTCTGGCCCGAGTGGATCATCTGACCCGTGCCATGGAACAGATCACCGTCCGTCTAGATCGTCTGACCCAGCCGTCTTCATCGTCCAGTGATCCTTTGCGAAGTCTCAACATCTCACCTGAGTCGCCACCCAGACGTCCGTCTTCAGTGAAACCTCCGCAGAGTGAGAGGCCATACTGTACCTATTGCCATAGATATGGACACACCAGGCCTCAGTGTTTTCAGTTAAACGGGCCACCCCCGAGGCAGCGGGCCGCCCCTCGGGAGGAAAGAAGAAGGGCCCAGGTGAATCTTCAGTGCCATTGTCACGCTTCGTCTCAGCCTGCCCACACATCACAATCCGGGTGAACGGCGTCCCTCTGACAGCGTTGGTGGACACTGGATCTCAGGTAACAACCCTGCGCAAGCAGGTGTTCCTTGAACATTGGGACTTAGGTGTGTTGAATAGAACACCTGACACATGGATAAATCTGTGTGCCAGCAATGGACAGCCCATACCACAGCAGGGTTATTGGGAACCCACTATCCAGATTGGGGACTTGAAACTGCCTAGACAGGGTGTAATTGTCACTGATGTAGAGGATGATAGGTTTGCAGTTGTAATATTAGGCATGACTGTTTTACGCCAATGCTTTGCAGAAGTGTTGGATGCCTTGCATGCCTCTCTCCTTACAGCTTCTCCCAGTGACCAGCAGACCATTCAGCGGGCCATTCGTGTACTCAATGCCCAGCACAAGTTCGCCAACAAACAAGGTGAAATTGGTCGAGTCCGGATCCAAGATACCCGTCCAGTAACCCTACAGCCTGGAACAGAAACTATGGTGTGGTGCCGTGCCCGTCCGGGCATTGAAAATCAGGACTACGAGGCCTTGCTACAACCCATACAGGTAGATGGCCAACCACTTGTCATGGCTGCCCGCAGCCTTGTCACAGTTTCCAATGGACGTGTTCCTGTCCGCTTAGTCAACTTGGGCGATGCTCCCGTGAACCTCCACAAGTTCCACTCTGTGGCCCTGCTACACCGGTTAGCACCAGAAGACATTCTCTCTGGTGATTCTACCGCCACACAGCGTTCCACCCAAGCTGCTGAGAACATTCAGAATGGAGCCACGAAGTCCTGGTGGGATGAACTGAACGTGGGAGACGCCAATATCCCTATAGATCACATTAATGGGGTTCGCAATGTGGCCAAGCATTACCAACAGGCATTCAGCAAACACCCATTGCACTTTGGTAAGACCACGACCATACAACATCGCATTCTGACTGGCGACCACCATCCAATCAAGGAGCGTCACCGTCCAATACCACCCGCGATGTACCAACCGGTGAAAAAGTTGATCCAAGAGATGCGAGATGCTGATGTCATCCGGGAGAGTAACAGCCCCTGGGCAGCCCCGCTAGTCCTTGTCAAGAAGAAAGACAGAACCCTACGATTTTGTGTGGACTATCGTAAACTCAACAACGTCACACACAAAGACGCATACCCATTGCCGCGGATTGAGGAATCTCTAACGGCTTTGGGATCAGCTACCTGTTTCTCGACCCTGGACTTAACCAGTGGATACTGGCAAGTCCCTATGGCGCCTGAAGATCGTGAAAAGACTGCGTTTACAACCCCGATGGGACTCTTTGAATTCATTAGTATGCCATTTGGGCTATGTAATGCCCCAGCCACATTCCAACGGCTTATGGAGAGGTGCCTCGGACATGAGAATTTCCAGAGTGTGCTACTGTACCTGGACGATGTTATTGTATTCTCCCGGACATACCAAGAACACCTTCGTCACCTGTCCAAGGTATTCAAGGTACTTATACAGCACAGCCTAAAGGTGAAGCCCTCCAAGTGCTACCTGTTGAAACCCCAAGTTCACTACCTTGGGCATGTCGTGAGCGCACAAGGCGTCCAACCTGATCCTGAAAAGATCACTGCAGTCCAGAACTGGCGAAGACCGACTACCGTCAAAGAAGTCCGAAGCTTCCTTGGATTCGCAGGTTACTACCGGCGTTTCATACCACACTTCGCCCAAGTAGCCGAGCCTCTGAACGAGTTGTTGCGCGGTTGTCCCAGAGAAAACTACAACCGAAAGCTTCCGGTAGACTGGACAGCGCGTCAAGAGGAAGCCTTTCAAGCGCTTAAAGCACTTCAGACGCAACCACCAATTCTAGCCTATCCCGACTACAGTCAGCCATTCCGCTTGTACACAGATGCAAGTCACCAAGGTTTGGGTGCAGTGTTGTCCCAGGTTCAGGACAACAAAGAGCGAGTCATCGCCTACGCCAGCAGGAGTCTGAGAGGCGCGGAGAAGAACGACCAGAACTATAGTTCTTTCAAACTCGAACTTCTGGCGCTTGTCTGGGCCGTGACAGAGAAGTTTAAAGACTACCTGGCTGCCACACCCTTTACCGTGTACACAGATAACAATCCGTTGGCGCATCTGGACACTGCTCGACAGGGAGCCCTTGAACAACGGTGGGCCTCAAGACTCGCGAATTACAAGTTCTCTGTCAAGTATCGCAGTGGCAAGTCCAACGCTAACGCTGATGCACTCTCAAGGTTGCCTGTGGGAGAAGAACCACCCCGAGAAGACATCTGGGAAGAGGTGGAGATGCCACCATTCTACAACAAGTTTGCCCAACAGGTTGCTATTGGTGTCCCTGTAGAAGGAGAATCTCTGGCGAAAACAGCTGCCGAATCCCTCCAGGAGCCATCTCTGTGGAAAACATTCCAAGAAGAGAGCAGAGTTTTAGGAGAATTGTCAGATTTCCTGCTTACAGGAAGAATACCAACCCGTGTAAAGAGAGGTCTTCATGACGTGGAATTAAAACGCTTTTGGCGACAGAGGAAGCGCCTGTTTGTCCAACGAGGCCTTCTACATAGAAACACTCTTGATCCTATCACAGGTGAAAGGCTTCATCAGATCCTCGTACCAAGAAGAGACGCACAGATGATACTTGAGGCGTATCATGACAGATCCGGTCACTTCGGGGTACAAAAGACCGAAGCTACCAAACGTCGTCGCTTCTATTGGGTTGGGATGAGGAGTGACATTGAGAGTTGGTGCTGAGAGTGTCCCGCCTGTAGTATCACCAAGGAAGGTCGAAGAGATTGGAAGGCCCCTCTACATCCAATTAAGACTCAAAAGCCGTGTGAAATTGTTGCTCTGGACCATGTGAAGTTGGGTCCCACACGTTCCGGCTACAGCTACGCTCTGACAATGGTGGATCATTACTCCAAGTTCCTTGTCATCGTGCCTGTCAGAGATCTTACAGCAAGAACTACGGCTGAGACCTTCTACGCAGAGTTTGTCCGCCATTACGGTTGTCCTGAGCATATCCTCACCGACCGTGGATCAGCGTTTGAATCCCAATTGTTCCGTGAGCTGTGTCAGTTCCAAGACTGCAAGAAGTTGCGAACCACAGCGTATCACCCTCAAGGGAATGGTATGTGCGAGAAGGCAAATGAACTGATAATCGGCATGCTAAGAACAGCCGCAGTTACACCTGGTCTTGAGTGGCCTGAGCGTAACAAGGACTTGGCCTATATTTACAACAACACACCCCAAACATCTACGGGATACGCACCATTTTATCTAATGTTTGGAAGACAAGGTCAACTTCCTTCAGACTTAACCCTTGGTGTGAAGGTCCCTGACACCATCAATCCACTACCCATAACAGACTGGGTTGTTGAACACCTCCGACGTATGGAGGAAGCTAAAGAGATAGTTGAAACGCGCATGGATGAGGTTCGTAGGAGACAACAGGAGGATTACAACCATCACGCCCATGCAGCGCCCCTGAAAGTTGGTGACCGTGTATGGTTAAGGAATAACCATCGGAATGGGAAATTGGATTCATTCTGGGAGAAAGAACCATACAGTGTCATCTCCATACCATATCCTGAATCCGACGTGTATGAGATCTCTAAACCTGGGAGACAGCCCCAAGTAGTACACCAAAACCGTCTGAAGCTGTGCCTTAAAGAAGGACTACCCACAGAGGTGCCCCCAGCTGAGACAACGAGTACAGAGATCTTGTCACCTTCTGAAGCGAAAGAGAGACCCCCAACATTAACTGAGCTTATGTGGGCGCCTAAACTACTACCATTTAGCTGTTATCCACCAATTGCTCTAGTGCAAGAGAACCCTTCGACAGGTGATTTAATTGATTTCAGTGACTCTGTTCCTGATTCAAATCTCGTTCCACTTAGGCGTTCTGAGCGTACCACAAAAGGCATACCTCCAACACGCTATAGTGATGCCATTGCTGTCCTTGGGTAAAAGAGGTTAACTGTCTCTGCTTCTGTATATATGTTATTCCTGCTCTGATTACATGAATGTTTTTCCTGTGTGTATATACAGTATATATAGTATATAATATCTTGCCATGTAATATAGTATTTACATTTATATGCAACAATCCAAGCCATAGTGCCTGGTTCACCGAGCCAAGGAAGTTCTGTTACCCCATTGCGGTATGGACATTCGTGCTAGAGTGCCTACTCTTCCTTACAGAAAGGACTGTTTATTGTTTCTCAGAGAGACTCTCATGATAATGGACACTCACAAAATTTGTGCCAGAGAGCCTCTGGACCCATTTGCACTATTGTTGTTTCTATATGGACTGTCTGATGGTACCGCCAAAAGGTTCCATAATTCTGAGTTTAATTATCTCTCCGTTACCCTTCAGACTTCTCATGGACATTCCAGGACTATGCCGGGAGGTCTTACCTCAAGTTTCTAAGTATTATATTTTTCTAAACTGTTAGTGACATTTGCACTTTAGTCGTATTTATTAACGTTATGTTACATTTCTCACCTTCACCCCAGCCCGTCGCCGAGGTCGGCTCAGTGAAATAGGGGGAGTATGTGGCATCCCAGAGCTGGCTATGGCTGGGCTGAGGGTGATCTCTGTAGTCATTGTATTATTTCCTGTTGCTTCATACCTGTGTCACATAGCAGGGGGTCCTGAGTCTCACATAACACAGCGCCACCTAGTGAGCCTCACACATGCATTACACCTCCCATAGGATTGAATAGTAACCAAATGTCCAATGGGAGGACATCGCCTGGGAAAAGGGGAGGAGTCAGCTGATCACTGGGTCCCCATGGTAACACCCCTGCAGGAAGGTCCTGCGTGTGAGGAGTTAGAAGTGTGGAGTGTTAGGACGAGGAGGTGAGGAGATAAGTGTGATGTCCTGTGAAGAAAGCAGTGAGTTTAGTGCAGGAATCTCAAGTCCTAGACAGGCCCAGGAAGGTTGGAGAGCTGACATACTCCAGCTCTTCAGAAGATCCTGTCCCCTGTCTGCCTAGCCATCGCCCTGAAGGAAGTCAAGCATCATTATCTTGTCAGCATGAGACTGTGGAGAGAACATTCTGGAACACGTGCTCCATAGCAAGTATCACAGGATCCAGGGGCCAAGGCCAGACCTGTGGAATATCCTGCCACCCTGACTATTGCACCCCGAAACTCTGAGCTATCAGGACCACATAACGTGAGTGGGGAATATTATGTACTAGTATCATGGTGGGCATCCTCCTATGAACCAAATAGGAGCCCAGACGCACCTTAGGGCTGTAACACTGAAGTATAAGGGGCTAGGAACACCTTTCATCAAGTCTACCTTGCACTCCAGGACTTTGCTGTGTCACCAGGCGTACCCCGTTGTTTTGTATTGAAGAAACTGTTTAAGTATTTGTGCCTCCACACCCATGGAAGTAAAAGTTCAACTTTACAACCGTTTCTGTGTCTGACTCTGCACCGACAACATCAGGGCGCCCCAAACACCACCAGTCGGCACAGTATAGGGGAAGCGCCCCGGGGGAACAATCACCACCAACATTTGTGCAGCCCCCTCATCACCGGTACCAGTGGTGGTAACGTGGGACAGCACCAGCGCTGCGCCCTCGTGCCCAGAGACCGTGACAAGTCTGCGCTGTTTGCACCCCGCAATCCCAACTGCAGCGTTACCTTCCATCTGGTCACTGCATCAGCTTTCCTGATGTGTGCCTTGGTGCTGGAAATATCGTTGCCGTTAGTTTCCGCACCGATATCCCTTCACCGTCAGAAGGGTGGGCCTTACTGCTCAGCGTCATCGCTGGGCGGTAAGGAACTCTCCCTCTGACAGTACAATGCTATGGAAGAGCTCAACAATGACACTGAGCAGTAAGGCCCACCTTTCTGACAGTGGAGAGATATCGGTTCCAAAACTAATGGCACCGATATCTCCAGAACCCGGGCACACATCGAGAAAGCTGAGTGCAGTGAATTCAGCGCACTTTCAGTTTTCTAGTGGTATGTAATACCGCAGGTGTCAGAGGACGTGAAAGTTCCTCTTTCAGTTTTGAAACGGCGGACGCCATTCTAGTCATTGGGGTCCGCTGGTGTCTTTGTGTAACCTCTAAAATAATAGTCCGGCGGACCCAACCGATGGAGAGGCCGGAGCAGATGTGAACCTAGCCTAAGACTTTTCAATTAATTTTAAAATTACAGTTTTTATCTGGCCTTCATCATTTGCATATATAGCAAGACTCTTAGGAAATATAATGCTGATCATCCAGACAAATGTAATGCAAAACTGCAGTAAATACTGACAGCATAGCAAAGCAAATATATATAAAATTCTAGTTCAAGTTTTGGATATCATAGGGAATCTGTATTACTGTACATACACACACAGTCAGACACAAGACAGAACATGTGTACACATACACTCACAGAGAACGTGTACACACACAAACAGAACATGTACACACACACACAGACAGTACATGTGTACAGAGACACAAGACAGAACCTGTGCGTGCGCGCACACACACACACACACACACACACACACACGAACATGTGTACACACACACAAAAAAGACAGAACATGTGTGTACACACACACACACACACACACACACACACAGAAGACACAGCACGTACCTGGAACCGGGTCTGGGATTGATTACACTGGGCTGCAGCATCCTAATGTGATCAATCATCACCTGCAGTGTCCTCTGAAGGGAGTAGTACACACTGTTGTAGGAAATCTTCAGTTTCTTGGCAATTTCTCGCATGGAATAGCCTTCATTTTTAAGAACCAGAATAGACTGTCGAGTTTCACATGAAAGTTCTCTTTTTCTGGCCATTTTGAGAGTTTAATCGAACCAACAAATGTAATGCTCCAGATTCTCAACTAGCTCAAAGGAAGGTCAGTTTTATAGCTTCTCTAACCAGCAAAACTGTTTTCAGCTTTGCTACCATACTTGCACAAGGGTTTTCTAAACATCCATTAGCCTTCTTACACAGTTAGCAAACACAATGTACCATTAGAACACTGGAGTGATGGTTGCTAGAAATGGGCCTCTATACACCTATGTAGATATTGCATTAAAAACCAGACGTTTGCAGCTAGAATAGTCATTTACCACATTAACCCCTTCACGCATTCTCACGTACATGTACGTGGGAGAATGTGGTTAGTTACCGCATCCCCACGTATAGGTACGTGATGGTGATCAAGCAGACTCAGAAGCAGAGCCCGTGCGATCACCGCGGGAGCCCGGCTGTATTTGACAGCCAGGCTCCCGCTGCAACAGCGGGGACCAGTGATAACACCGATCCCCGCTGTTTAACCCTTAAGATGCCGTGGTCAATAGTGACCGCGGCATTTTAAGTGTTTGCTAGCGGCTCTGAGTGCCGCGGGCGGCATCGGGAGAGGGTGTTAGCTGTAACTGACAGCTAACACCCTGCTCCTTAACCTCCGATCGGTGCTCAACGCCGATCGGGGTTTTTAACCCCTTGGATGCCGTGGTCAAACATTACCGCGGCATTCAAGGGGTTCCGCCATCTTGCGGGCGGTATCGGAACTGGGTGTTAGCTGTAACTGACAGCTAACACCCTACTCCATAACCCCCGGTCGGAACTGAGTTCTGATCGGAGGTTTGACCGCGGCATCCAAGGGGTTCCGCCATGTTGCCGTTCCCCTCGTCACCCCCTGTGGCGAGATCGGGGGGTGCCGATATCTATCATCTGCAGCCTGGGGTCTGCCAAGTGACCCCAGGCTGCCTGGAGACCCCACTACCTGGTTGATCCTTCCGAGACCTCAGGAAGTCAGCACTGTGTTTCCATAGCGCTGACTTCCTGTATAGACTGCAAGACACTTGCATGCTTGTGTCTTGCAGTCTATAGTACTGAGCCAGAGATCAAAGTATCTCTGGCTCAGGTGTCCTAATGGGACACATGAAAAAGTAAAAAAAGTGAAAAAAAAAAATAAATAAAGTATGTGAAAAAAATTAATAAAAGAATAAAGCCCCAAAAATTCCCTTTTCCTATATAAAATGAATTATATAAAAAATAAACCTAAAAATTTATAAAAACAATACATATTTGGTATCGCCGCGTCCGTAACAACCTTTACAATAAAACTGAAACCATATTTAATGTACACAGTGAACGTCGGGGAAAAAAAACTGCAAAAAAAACGCCAAAAGTAATGATTTTTCGCCATCTCACCCTACAAAATATGACATAAAAAGTGATCAAAAAGTCATATGTACCCCAAAACAGTACCAATAAAAAGCACAGGTTGTCCCGCAAAAAATAAGCCCTAAACCAACTCTCTAAACTGAAAAATAAAAATGCTATACATCTTAGAAGATGGCGATGCAAAAAAAAATTGATTTATGTCCCCAAATGGGTTTTTGTTCTGCAAAATTAGTATCGCATAAAAAAACAGTATAAATGAGGTATTGCCGTAATCGTACCGACCCGCAGAATAAAGATAACATGTTACTTACGCTCTACGCTGCATGGTGAAAAATTTAAAAGGTAAAACGCAGTGCCAGAATTGATGGGGTTGTTTTTTAATCCACCAAGAAAGAGTTAATAAAATTTATTTAATAAGTTGTAAGCACCTAAAAATGATGTCATTAAAAAATACATCTCATACTGCAAACAACAAGCCCTCATATGGCTACATCACCAGAGAAATAAAGAAAATATAGCTCGTACAATGTGAAGACAAAAACCCCCCAAAAATCGCCAAGTCATTAGAACATAACTGGCTGCATAACTGTGCGAGCATATATAAGGGTACAAACCAGATTTAGAGCTTATGAGGGATAATAAACCAGAAGTGACCCCCAGAGTGACCTCCCCAATAATAGGAACTACTGGGGAAATAGTAGGGAATTTAGTGTACCCAATTTTCTACGCACAGCTTACATATTCACTTTTCCCCATCCGCTGTGCAGTCACGTCTGGGATAGTAATGCTCGTTACACCCCTTGATAAATTCTTTGAGGGGTGCACTTTTCAAAATGGGGTCATTCCCTAGGGGATTCCACTTTACTGGTACTTTAGAGGCTCTGCAAACATGACATGGCATCCAGATCCCAAACATCTGAATCTGCGCTCCAAAAGCCACATAGTGCTCCTTCCCTTCTGTGCCCTACTGTGTTCCCAAACTGCAGTTTATACCCACATGTATTACACTTGTCGTACCCAGAATAACGTACTTAATGTCATATGTGGGTATAAACTGCTGTTTGGGCACAGCCGAGCACAGAAGGGAAGGAGCGCTATTTGGTTTTTGGACGCCATTGCACTTTTGCAGAGCTGAAATGCCAGTACAGTGGAATCCCCTGACATGTCACCCCATTTTGGAAACTACACTCCTGAAGGAATTTATCCTGGGGTACAGTGAACATTTTTAACCCCCAAGTGTTGCTATAATTTGTTATCCATAAATGAATACGCAGCTGATGGTGAAAGGTGAAAATGACAATTTATCCAGGAATACGACATTTCAGTGTGTAATATGTTGTGCCCGGCTTGTATCAGAGATGAACGCTCCAAAAGCTGTTGTGCCCGGGATCCCCACTTAACAGTTTTTGGATTGTGTGTCTCTGCAGACATAAACTGGGCACAACATATTGGGCACATTATAATCCTCTTCAGAACTGAAGTGGTCCCTAAAAAATTAGTTTGGGAAATTTTCTTGTAAATCTGCAAAATCGCTGTTACACTTCTAAGCCTTCTAACGTCCAAAATAAATAACAGGACGATTAAAAGATGATGCCGATATATAGCAGAGATATGGTAGATAATATGTATTCATGTATTTGGGTGGTATGACTATCTGTCTGAAAAGCAGAGCATTTCACATTTTGAAAATTGCGATTTTTTTTACAAATTTCCATCAAATTTCCTATTTTTTTATAAATAAATACAAAAATATTCATTAGTGTTTACCAATAACATGAAGTACAATGTGTCACAAAAAAACAATCTCAAAATCACTTGTGTAAGTTAAGTCGTCTCAAAGTTATCGCCATATAAAGTGACACATGTCAGTTTTGAAAAACGAGGCCTGGTCCTTAACGCACTTTTGGGCTCGGTCCTGAAGGGGTTAACAATGTATAGAGTGTATTTCTGATTCATTTAATGTTATCTTCATTGAAAAAAACTGTGCTTTTCTTTCAAAAATAAGGAAATTTCTAAGTGACCCTAAACTTTTGAATGGTAGTGTATATATATATATATATATATATAAACAGTGGGGAAAAAAGTATTTAGTCAGCCACCAATTGTGCAAGTTCTCCTACTTAAAAAGATGAGAGAGGCCTGTCATTGACATAATAGGTAGACCTTAACTATGAGAGACAAAATGAGAAAACATATCTAGAAAATCACGTTGTCTGATTTTTAAAGAATTTATTTCCAAATTATGGAAATAGTGGGAGAACTTGCACAATTGGTGGCTGACTAAATACTTTCTTCCCCCACTGTATGTATGTGTGTATACACACACACACATATATATATATATATATATATATATATATATATATATATATTTTGTTTTTTTGTTTTTTTTATTGCAGTTATTAGACCCCCTAGGGGTCTTGAACCTCAGGGGGTCTGATCATTAATGCAATGCATTACAATGCTAATGCATTGCAAAATATTTGTATGATAGGCTGCCCAAACATGAGAGAGAGCATTTGGATGTTCCAGAAGAGTATTGGGCGAATGTCATATGGTCAGATGAAACCAAAGTAGAACTGTTTGGTAGAAACACAACTTGTCATGTTTGGAGGAGAGTGTAAGGGCCAAACATGATATAGACAGTCACATTTGACCGAGGCACTGGGGGCACTAATCGTGGGCATTAGCGCCAGGTCTCTGCTGTATAACTGCTGCAACTCCGGAGTGGCCGCCATATTTAAGTAACATTCATTACTATTTGGGGAATTTATTATGTTGTTTTTTTATTGTTCACATATAGCTTGTTATATATTTATGTATATTAATATTTTTACACATATGGATTTATCTTTTTTTTTTAAATTTATTTGAGGCTTATATATTGTAGTATTTGTGGTATTTACCTTTTGGTCACTCTGGCCTCTCTCTTTTCACACCTTGTTGTGTTTCACTACTAATTGTAGTTATATCTTGTAGCCAGCACTCCTCCTTTCAGCATGCAGTGTACTTGGTAACATCTGAGGTCATTGGCATCAATATGCATGCAGCATGGGACTGGCCCACTGGAGGGTCCTCTCGGGGGCTCAGTCACATTGCTAATGGAAAGGGACCCGGCGTCATGTGCCACCAGGCCCTCCCCCTTTTCAATAGAAGCCTGACCAAAGGGAGGTGCGAAAAAATAACAAAAACATTTATATGCTCCTCTCTTGGGCATCCGACAGTCCCAGGCATTATCTTCTGGATGATGTCACACGATTCTAGGGTCACTGCTGAAGACTGTGATTGGGCTCAGTGGTTACATGGTCACGTAACCTCTGAGGCCCAATCACAGAGCTCAGCGGTGACCTCTGGGACTTGTGATGTCAGCTGCAGACCTGAAGAGAAAGCCAGAGACAGCCGAACGCCGCAAGGATGCCCAGGAAAGGTGAGGCAAAGTGAGTATGTGTGTGTTATTTTCCCTCACCTCCCCTGGGCCTCTACATATTACACTATCTGGGGAGGGGGGGCTTTGAGGATCATTATACAGGGGGGGGGCACTGTGGGGAGACTATTATACTATGTGGGGGCTCTGGGGAGCATATTATACTGTGTGGAGCAATATATACCATGTGGAGTATTATACTGTCAGGGGGGCTCAAAATTCCTCACTAAAATGTTGTGTATGTTTGAGGTGCTCATGGCTGTCTCATTCCCCATACAGTACAGTCATGGCCAAAAGTTTTGAGAATGATACAAATATTAATTTTTACAAAGTCTACTGCTTCAGTTTTTCTAATGGCAATTTGCATATACTCCAGAATGTTATAAAGAGTGATCAGCTTAACAGCAATTACTTGCAAAGTCAATATTTGCCTAGAAAATGAACTTTATCCCCCAAAACACATTTCAACATCATTGCAGCCCTGCCTTAAAAGGACCACCTAACATCGTTTCAGTGATTGCTCCATTAACACAGGTGTGGGTGTTGATGAGGACAGGGCTGGAGATCAATCTGTCATGATTAAGTAAGAATGACACCACTGGACACTTTAAAAAGAGGCTGGTGCTTTCCATCATTGTTTCTCTTCTGTTAACCATGGTTATCTCTAAAGAAACACGTGCAGTCATCATTGCACTGCACAAAAATGGCCTAACTGGGAAGAGTATTGCAGCTAGAAAGATTGCACCTCAGTCAACAATCTATCGCATCATCAAGAACTTCAAGGAGAGAGGTTCCATTGGTGCCAATAAGGCTCCAGGGCGCCCAAGAAAGACCAGCAAGCGGCAGGACCGTCTCTTAAAAGTGTTTCAGCTGCGGGATCGGGCTACCAGCAGTGCAGAGCTTGCTGAGGAATGGCAGCAGGCAGGTGTGAGTGCATCTGCACGCACTGTGAGGCGGAGACTCTTGGAGCAAGGCCTGGTCTCAAGGAGGGCAGCAAAGAAGCCACTTCTCTCCAGAAAAAACATCAGGGACAGACTGATATTCTGCAAAAGGTACAGGGAGTGGACTGCTGAGGACTGGGGTAAAGTCATTTTCTCTGATGAATCCCCTTTTCGATTGTTTGGAACATCTGGAAAACAGCTTATTCGGAGAAGAAGAGGTGAGCGCTACCACCAGCCTTGTCTCATGCCAACTGTAAAGCATCCTGAAACCATTCATGTGTGGGGTTGCTTCTCAGCCAAGGGAATCGGCTCTCTCACAGTCTTGCCTAAACACACAGCCATGAATAAAGAATGGTACCAGAATGTCCTCCAAGAGCAACTTCTCCCAACCGTCCAAGAGCAGTTTGGCGCTCAACAATGCCTTTTCCAGCATGATGGAGCACCTTGCCATAAAGCAAAGGTGATAACTAAATGGCTCAGGGAACAAAACATAGAGATTTTGGGTCCATGGCCTGGAAACTCCCCAGATCTTAATCCCATTGAGAACTTGTGGTCAATCATCAAGAGACGGGTGGACAAACAAAAACCAACAAATTCAGACAAAATTAAAGCATTGATTCTGCAAGAATGGACTGCTATCAGTCAGGATTTGGTCCAGAAGTTGATTGAGAGCATGCCAGGGAGAATTGCAGAGGTCCTGAAGAAGAAGGGTCAACACTGCAAATATTGACTTGCTGCATTAACTCATTCTAACTGTCAATATAAGCTTCTGTTACTCATAATATGAATGCAATTATATTTCTGTATGTGATAAAAACATCTGACAAACACACATAAAAACCAGAGGGCAGCAGATCATGTGAAAATATAATATTTGTGTCATTCTCAAAACTTTTGGCCATGACTGTACTGTGCATGAACCAGGCATGGAGCTATTG
The DNA here is from genome assembly GCA_947044405.1 of Leptodactylus fallax. NCBI lineage: Eukaryota > Metazoa > Chordata > Amphibia > Anura > Leptodactylidae > Leptodactylus > Leptodactylus fallax. The sequence continues at coordinate 452,271 of CAMRHE010000065.1, read as the reverse complement.
AGGCATGCATAATACTATAGGGGATGATGATACTGGGAAAATACTCAGTAATGCCGGATAGTCAGCACAAATTCAAGATTTCAGTGAAGGAGCTGTGGTGTAGGTATTAGCAGGAAGCTGAACAAGTTCCTCTGGTGGGGCCTAGGCCCTTCAGTCCAATATTGTATGCATATATGTCTGATGTCACTGGTGTCCAAAACGCTTTGTTTGAGATGCTGGGACTTCTTTTTTTCCTCCTCCAACCCGGTGAGGTTAAACAGGTGTCTTATGTATTGGTGAGGGATGAAATCAGATGCCAGCACCTGGTTTCTTGACATAAATGACAGCTAGTCTGCTTATGCAGGGGCCAACATTCAGTTTGCTACGTAAGACTAATGTGGCTCTTACCTGGGGTGGTTTCAATTACCATACCACACTCCATCAGATATATGCTTAATTTTCTTTAGAGATTCACACATGGCTTCATTATTATTATTATTGTTTATTTATATAGCACCATTAATTCCATGTTGCTTTACATTTGAGGGTTTACATACAGTACACAAGATATACAGAACAGATAATACTAACAGTGATCAACTGGTACAGTGGGATAGAGGGCCCTGCCGCAAGGGCTTACAATCTATGAGGGAAGAGAGATAGAGACAGAAGGTGATGGGAGAGGCTGTTCAGGTGGTGATGTGGTGACAGTAGTGTTATTGGAGGTTGTAGGCCTTCCTGACTAGGTGAGTCTTCAGGGCCTTCTTGAAGCTTGTGACTGTGGGGGATAGTCTTATGTGTCTTGGTAATGAGTTCCAGAGTATGGGGGAGAAGTCTTGGAGATGATTTTGTGAAGAGCGTCTTTGGAGGATCAGAGGTTACGTGCGAGCAGATAGCGGGAGATTAGGTCAGAGATATATGGAGGGGACAGGTTGTGGATGGCTTTGTATGTCAGCGTTAGTAATTTGAACTCTATTCGCTGGGCAACAGGGAGCCAGTGAAGGGATTGGCAGAGTGGAGCGGCCGATGAAGAACGGGGGGAGAGGTGTATTAAGCAAGCAGCACAGTTTAAGGTGGACTGGAGAGGGGCGATAGTGTTAACTGGGAGGCCACGGAGAAGGGTGTTACAGTAGTCAAGGCGGGAGATTATGAGGGCGTGATGAAGGATCGGATTCGATGGATGTTCTTGAGTTGGAGGCGGCAGGAGGTGTTGAGGGTTTGAATATGCGGCTTGAAGGATAGCTCAGAGTCTAACGTTATCCCAAGGCAGTGGGCCCGTGGGACTGGGGTGAGTGTGGTTCCATTAATTTTGATAGATGGGTCAGGTGGGGGGCCGTGCGAGAAGGGGTGAAGATTATGAACTCCATTTTCTCCATGTTGAGTTTGAGAAAGCGGGAGGAGAGGAAGGAGGCTACGGCTGCTAGATATTCTGGGACTCTGGACAACAGAGGTACTGTCTGGTCCAGAGAGATATATTTGGGTGTCGTCGGCATAGCAATGGTAATGGAAACCATGGGATTCTATGAGTTGGCCAAGACCGAGGGTGTAGATGGAGAACAGAAGGGATCCTAGGACGGAGCCTTGGGGGACACCTACAGAAAGAGGGCGTGGCGGGGAGGTGGTGTGCGAGTGGGAGACGTTGAATGTGCGGTTGGTGAGATATGAGGAGATCCAGGAAAGGGCCAGGTCTGAGATGCCAAGGGATGAGAGCGTTTCTAACAGGAGGGAATGGTCGACTGTGTCAAAGGCAGAGGAGAGGTCGAGGAGGAAGAGGACAAAGTAGTGACGTTTGGCTTTGGCAGTTAGAAGGTCATTAGTGACCTTAGTTAGGGCAGTTTCTGTGGAGTAATGTGGTCTGAAACCTGACTGTAGTCTGTCAAACAGCATATTGGACGAGAGATAGATGGACGGTTCAGAGTGGACGTGTTGCTCCAGCAATTTAGAGGCATATGGGAGCAGTGAGATGGGGCAATAGTTGGCTGGAGAGGATGGGTCGAGGGTGAATTTCTTAAGTATAGGTGTGACGGTAGCATGTTTGAAGGCGGAAGGGAAGGATCCATTGGTTAGGGATAGGTTGAAGAGATGGGTTAGGGCAGGAGTAATGACTTCAGAGAGTTGGGGGATGAGATGTGACTGGATCAGGTCAAGTGCGCAGGACGTGAGGTGGGATTTAGAGATTAGGGTGGAGAGAGTTTCATCAGTGACGGTGGAGAAACAGGTTAGAGATGAAGAGCACAGGACAGTTGGGTGGGGCGGTTGTCAGGGGTGTAGGGTGAGACTGTCTCTGATGGTGTCAATTTTGCTTTTGAAATAAGAGGCAAAGTCATCAGCTGTGATAAGTGATGTTGGAGGGGGTGCAGGAGGGTGGATAGGGCAGATATTAGTGTGGAGAAGTAGACCTGCTTTGCAGAGGTGAGTGCATTCTTGAATGTGAGAACTGCCTCTTTATACCTAAGGAAGTCCTCCTGGGAGTGGCTTTTCTTCCAGTGGCGTTCTGAAACCCATGAGGCACATCTCAGTTTTTTAGTCAGGTCAGTGTGCCAGGGTTGCCTATTGGTCAGTCGAGCTCTGGTGTTAGAGAAGGGGGCCACAGAGTCAAGGGCTGAAGTGATGGTGATATTGTAGAAGTCAGCAGCAGTATCTGTGTCCTGGAGTGAGAATATGTCAGCGAGAGGTAGGAGAGAGTCTGAGGTCTGAGAGAGTGCGGATGTGAAGGTGATTAAGGTTCCTGCAGGGGCGGGTTGGTTTAGGGGTTGGGGGGTCTATTACAGAGGAGAGGGCAGAGAATGTCAGCAGGTTGTGGTCAGAGTGCGTGGACAGAGAGTTAGAGAGGTTGACTAGAGAGCAGAGGCAGGTGAATATGAGGTCCAGCGTGTGCCCCTTTGTGTGGGTGGCAGAGGAGAACCATTGAGAGAGATCAAAAGAGGTAGTGAGGGACAGGAGATTGGAAGCGGGGGGGGGGGGGGTTTGTGTTAATAGGGATGTTGAAATCACCCATGATGATGGTGGGGGTGTCAGTGGATAGGAAGTGCATGGATAAGAAGCTAGGTGGTGAAGTGGTCAATAAAGGCAAAAGTAGGTCCTGGCGGTCGATATATGACGGCCAGTTGGAGGGAGAGTAAATGCGAACAGAGTGCACTTCAAAGGAGGGGAGGGTGAGAGCAGGTAGCGGTTGGATTGGGGCAAAGGAGCAATTGTCAGACAGGAGTACGCCTATGCCTCCACCAGGTTTATTGTTTGGGCGAGGAGTGTGCGAAAATTACAGACCTCCATAGGAGAGGGTAGCAGGGGAGGTGGTGTCTGAGGGTGTTATCCACGTTTCTGTGATACCAAGAAATGATAATTTATGAGAAATGAAGAGGTCGTGGATGTAGTCAAGTTTGTTGTACAGAGCGAGCATTCCATAGTGCACCGGGGAGGGCGTGGGGAGGGGCAGGAGCAGGTAAGGTAGGTGTAAGGTTTAGGGGGTTCCGTGCGCTGATAGCAGTTGTGCAGAAAGATCTGACAGCAGGGAAGTGCTGGGGTGGTCCAGGATTAGGAGATATGTCGCCAGAAGTGAGGAGTAGCAGGGAGAGGGATAGCAGGTGTAAATAGGAGAGTGTGTGGGGAGGAAAGCTTGTAGGTTTGTGAGTAGCTGAGCAGAGAAGGTGAGATGGTGGGGTAGAATAGATGGAGAGATAAAGATAATTATTAGATAGAGATAATCATTAGATTCTATTGGCGGCATACACACATGGACAAAATTGTTGGTACCCCTCGTTTAATGAAAGAAAAACCCACAATGGTCACAGAAATAACTTGAATCTGACAAAAGTAGTAATATATAAAAATTCTATGCAAATGAACAAATGAAAGTCAGACATTGCTTTTCAACCATGCTTCAACAGAATTTTTTTAAAAAAGAAAACTCATGAAACAGGCCTGGACAGAAATGATGGTACCCTGAAAATAATGTGACCAAAGGGATATGTTAAATCAAGGTGTGTCCACTAATTCGCATCACAGGTGTCTACAATCTTGTAATCAGTCAGTGGGCCTGTATATAGGGCTACAGATACTCACTGTGCTGTTTGGTGACATAGTGAGTACCACACTCAACATGGACCAGAGGAGGCGAAGGAAAGAGTTGTCTCAGGAGCTTAGAAAGAAAATTATAGACAAGCATGTTAAAGGTAAAGGTTATAAGACCATCTGCAAGCAGCTTGATGTTTCTGTGACTACAGTTGCACATATTATTCAGAAATTTAAGATCCATGGGACTGTAGCCAACCTCCCTGGACGTGGCCGCAGGAGGAAAATTGATGACAAATCAAAGAGAAGGATAATACGAATGGTAACAAAAGAGCCCAGAAAACAAATCATAAAAAAGGCAGAATGGAATTTGCCAAACTACATGTTGACAAGCCACAAAGCTTCTGGGAGAATGTCCTATGGACAGATGAGACAAAAATCGACATTTTTGGCAAGGCACATCAGCTCTATGTTCACAGACAGAAAAATGAGGCATATCTTGAAAAGAACACTGTCCCTACTGTGAAACATGGAGGAGGCTCTGTTATGTTCTGGGGCTGCTTTGCTGCATCTGGCACAGGGTGTCTTAAATATGTGCAGGGTACAATGTAATCTCAAGACTATCAAGGGATTCTAGAGAGAAATGTGCTGACCAGTGTTAGAAAGCTTGGTCTCAGTCGCAGGTCATGGGTCTTGCAACAGGATAATGACCCAAAACACACAGCTAAAAACAACCAAGAATGGCTAAGAGGAAAACATTGGACTATTCTGAAGTGGCCTTCTATGAGCCCTGACCTAAATCCTATTGAGCATTTTTGGACGGAGCTGAAACATGCCGTCTGGAAAAGGCACCCTTCAAACCCGAGACAACTGGAGCAGTTTGCTCATGAGGAGTCGGCCAAAATACCTGTTGAGAGATGAAGAAGTCTCATTGACAGTTACAGGAATCGTTTGATTGCGGTGATTGCCTCAAAAGGTTGTGCAACAAAATATTAAGTTAAGGATACCATCATTTCTGTCCAGGCCTGTTTCATGAGTTTTCTTTTTTAAAAAAAATTCTGTTGAAGCATGGTTGAAAAGCAATGTCTGACTTTCATTTGTTCATTTTCATAGAATTTTATATATTATTACTTTCGTCAGATTCAAGTTATTTCTGTGACCATTGTGGGTTTTTCTTTCATTAAACAAGGGGTACCAACAATTTTGTTCACGTGTGTATGTCTGTCCTTCTGTAATATATGTGATTTATTTGTGGCTTATTTTGAACTTTGTGACTTTATTTACTTATTGAGCATATTCACTTATAGTCCATGTGCAATTTTGATGTTTATGATTTCTTTATGAATTTAGGCTACTTACCAAGATGGTCTTTGGTCTTATTGTGATGTATACCTACATTTGTTTTTTATCTATTCTGACCTAAATAAATAACTGGACAGGTGCTAAAATGCAGCGGAGCGGATTACAACAGTAGCCATTAGTTAGAGACTTCTATCTAGCTGTATATATAGCTGGAAATGGCAACAGAACTACTTTGTTGACTCATAGTGTTCTTGTGCCATGAACCACATGTTCTGAATGCAGACTACTAGCTGGGTGGTTCACTTCAATGGGGCTGAATTGCAATACTGGATACAGCCAATGGTCAGATATGGCACTGTTTCGGGGGGGGGGGGGGGTAGATCTTTTCATGTAATCCTGGGCTAACATTTTAATCTTCTTTGAAAATTGTCTACATTATAAGATTAAAGAGGACCTTTCACGTCCTCATGTATATGCTGTTTTACATACTGCTATAAAAGCCGGCTATGGGACGAGTACAGATAGAGGGGGCGATCCTTACAGCCCAGTGATGACGCTGAGCTGTGAGGAACGCCCCCCCAGTACAGTGCTATGGAGGAATACTGTCAGGGAGGGCGTTCGTCACAGCGCACCTAGACTGTCAGGAATGCCCTTCTGACAGTGAACCGTGAAACTACGACCCCCGATATCTCCAGCCCCGGGGTACATACCGGGAATGCCGGCAGTGCGCTGAATTCAGCGCGCTGTCGGCTTTCTAGCGGTATGTAAAACAGCATATACATGAGGACGTGAAAGGTCCTCTTTAAGTACTTGTAAGGAAGGTGCACATCATGTCAAAAATAACCCAGTACATAATTGTACCTAAACAGACTAAATCAGTCAGACGCTGGACACTTGGGTGGGCTCTTTACTGGACACAGAACTATTCTCTGATGTCCCTTACTCAAGGTACAAAACATTTGATACAGTTGTTTAGAGCCAAGTCTACCAAGTGCTATTTGTGGGGGTTCAAGGAAATCCTTACAGCAGGGGTAGGCAAACTTTTTTGTTCGGCGTGCCAATTTCGATTAAAAAATCAAAGTTGAGGTACGCTAAGTGCCGGTCAATAATTGTAATTCTGACGACCCCTGCACACGGTATTATGTCCCATAGCGGTCCCTGCACACGGTATTATGTCCCATAGCGGTCCCTGCACACGGTATTATGTCCCATAGCGGTCCCTGCACACGGTATTATGTCCCATAGCGGTCCCTGCACATGGTATTATGTTCATTAGCGGCCCCTGCACACGGAATTATGTCCCATAGCGACTCCTACACGCGGTATTATGTCACATAGTGGCCCCTGCACACAGTATAATATTCTAACTTTTATAATATTCCAATTGTCACCACTCACTACCTATTATTATCCTGTGGGGTCTCTTTAGACCCCAGAGTATAATAAGTGGAGGGCCAAGAGAGATGACAAACATAAAAAACAATGCTACTCACCTTTTCCTGCGCTACGCAGCCACTCTGTTCTCTTCGGGCGCTTCTGCCTGTAGTCAGCGACCTCCAATTGGGTCTCAGGGGTCACGTCATGTCATTATGCGTAATGACGTCGGACGTAACCCCTGAGGCCCTGTCAGCGGTCTCTTACGTCAGGCAGAAGCGCCCGAAGAACACAGAGCAGCTGCAGATCCAGGTAAATTGAGTTAAGATTATTTTTTATGTTTGATTACCTCCCTGGGAGCTCCGCTTATTATACTCAGTGGTCTGAAGAGACCCCACAGTATAATAATAGCAGTTTCGTTTCGGCCGTGTTTGGTCCGATCGAAACTGCTGGGTGAGGACTCCGCTGTCCATGCCAGGTAAATATGCCTCGCGTGCCGGGGGTTGCTGACCCCTGCCTTACAGTATCAAGACAATTTCTTAGATGACATAAGTTTTGGGGTTTTATTTTTAGTTTTACACTAGGTTCACAAGGGCATTCGGGGGGGGGGGGTCCGCTTGGGGACAAATCTAGCCTTTATGGAAGAGTGGCAAGAAGAAAACCATTGCTGAAAGAAAGATATAAGAAGTGCGGTTTGCAGTACATCACAAGCCATATAGGGGACACAGCAAGAAGGTGTTCTGGTCAGACGACACCAAAGTAGAACTTTTTGGCCTAAATGCAAAGCACTATGTGTGGCATAAAAGTAACACTGCTCATCACACAGACCACACCATCCCCACTATGAAACGTGGTGGCAGCATCATGCTGTGAGGATGCTTTTCTTCTGCAGGAACAGGAAAGCTGGTCAGAATTGAAGGGAAGATGGATGAAGCTAAATACAGGGCAATCCTGGAAGAAAACATGTTGAAGGCTGCACAAAGACATGAGACTGGGAAGGAGATTCATCTTCCACCAAGGCAACGACCCTAAACATACAGCCAGAGCTACAGTGGAATGGTTTAAATCAAAGAATATTCATGTGTTAGAATGGCCCAGTCAAAGTCCAGTCCTAAATCCCATTGAGCATCTGTGGCAAGACATAAAAATTGCTGTTCACAGACGCTCTCCATCCAATCTGGCTGAGCTTGAGCTATTTTGCAAAGAAGAATGGGCAAAAATCTCAGTCTCTAGCTGTGCAAAGCTGGTAGACACATACCCCAAAAGAGTTGCAGCTGGAATTGCAGCGAAAGGTGGCTATACAAAGTATTGATATAGGGGGGCTGAATACTTTTGCACATCACACTTTTCAGATTTTTATTTCATTAAAATTTTGAAAACCATGTATTATTTTCGTTCCACTTCACAATTATGTGCTACTTTGTGTTGGTCTGTCACTTAAAATCTCAATAAAATACATTTAAATTTGTGGTTGTAAGGTGACAAAATGTGAAAAAATTCAAGGGTAATGAATACTTTTGCAAGGCACTGTAGTTTTACAAGGCCTCGTATTTTGTGGGTACATAACATTTTTGATCAGTTTTTATTTTTGTTTTTGAGAGGTGAGATGATCAGAAAACATTAATTCTGGAATCTGAATTTTAATGTTTATGGTGTTTGTCATGTAGAATAAATAACGTATAAATTTTACTTTAGGGGTTGTTACGGATGTTGTGATACCAATTGTGTGAGGGTTTTTTTTTTTTTTTTCCATTAAGGGGGGAAAAAGTCTATTTTTACTTTTTTTCCTCAGTAAAACAAATTGGGTGCTACGGTCAGCATTGACCATAGCATAGAAGGGGTAAAACGCCAAGTATGCTTCTGACTGATAATGAGGGGGGTGATATCATGAACAAAAGTCGATGGTGCCCACTTTCCCTGGGGTCATTTGAAGGGGCAGGGACAGGAGAATAATAATTTTCTCCTCTCCCTGCACGGGCAGCTGTTTATGTTCTCCTGTACACTGATTAAACCAAAAGTGTGACTATATGCACCTCCGCTTTAACCAGTGATGTCTTAATCTATGGTGCCTACAGACATGATCTTGGTTTCTGGAGTTAAAGCCGTTTAAAGTCAGTGTCTCTGAACATGCTGTATTCGGGGTGAAGAGTAATGCACTTAGCTTAAGCCCTGAGTTAAAAACTGTAGGGAGAAATATATATATATATATACACACACATACACAGTATATATGTATAAGCAAGGAATCTTCATAGTGAGTGGAAGGGGAGGGACTGGTCTCTTCACATAGTAAATGGAGAGAGGAGGGGTTATTTTCCCTCACAGCCACCACACCCATCTGCAAGCTGCTTTCTCTGTGCACTGGCCTGGACTGGACATCTCACAGCTTTTGATGTAAGTCTACTTTTGTACTGCTATCTACTTCTATCCAACATAACAGGAGTTAGAGGGTCAATTGTATAGGGAAACTGAGTGGGCGGCCAAGGCAAGAGATATTAATTACCCAGCTATTGATAGTCATGGCTCTGCATAGACGTCAAAGGGGAGGAAATCAATCAACTTATTGCAGGACAATTTTATGGTCCAGCTTGTAGAAGATCAAACTAGATGGTATGCTCTGCTGGATCTGATCATTTCTAATAATGTGGGACTTGTTGGAAATGGCACTGTTGGTGAAAACCTTGGTAATAGTGACCATAATCTAATCAGATTCCACTTAAATTGTTAAAAACAAAGGCTGGGTTGCCAAAAAAATAAGCCAATTTTCCCAGGTTAAGTTAAGGCTGCAGTTCAGGATATAGACTGGGAACAGCTATTGTAAAATAGTGATACAAAGAGACATTTAAAGGGGTTGGCCACTTTCAGACCAATATTATGAGATACATCTTATTGTTTGAATAATAAGAAGTTATACAATTTCCCAATATACTTTCTGTATTAATTCTCAGTTTTCTAGATCTGCTTGCTGTCATTCATTCTGCTTACTCTCAGTGGGGAAAAAAAAAAAATCAGTCCATGGTCATGTGATGGACACAGGTGCACAGCTTATTATAGTCACAGCACAGTAATCAGACATCTGCCTGGTAACGAGCTGTGCACCTGTGTGTACATCACATGACCATGGACTGATTTTTATCCACTGGAAGTAACAGAATGAATGACAGCAAGCAGAGATCTAGAAAACTAAGAAATGTATACATAAAGTATATTGGAAAATTGTACAATTTATTATACAAACAATAACATTGGTCTCTATTGGACTGAAAGTGGCCAACATCTCAATCTGTCAAGTATATAGCAAAATGTATTCGCATAGGGATAAACATCTTAAAATAACCCCCCTCCATGGCTTACAGCTATGGTTAACCCCTTAACGACATTGGACGTACTATTACATCCTGTGCGCTTGGTACTTCGCGCAACAGGGTGTAATACTACGCCCTAGGGCGGCCTCCCCGCTCACTATGTGAGCGGGCGGCATCGGAACCGGGTGTTAGCTGTAATTGACAGCTAACACCCTGCTCCATATCCCCCGGTTGGAACTGAGTTCCGATCGGAGGTTTTAACCCCTTGGATGCCGCAGTCAAACATGACCGTGGCATCCAAGGGGTTCCGCCATGTTGCCGTTCCCCTCGTCACCCCCCGTGGCGAGATTGGGGGGGTGCCGATATCTATCATCTGCAGCCCGGGGTCTGCCCAGTGACCCCAGGCTGCCTGGAGCCCCCACTACCTGGTTGATCCTGCCCAGACCTCCGGAAGTTAGGCTATGCATCTGCATAGCGCTAACTTCCTGTATAGACTGCAAGACACTTGTAAGCTCGTGTCTTGCAGTCTATAGTACAGAGCCAGCAATCAAAGCATTGCTGGCTCAGGTGTCCTAATAGGACACATGAAAAAATAAAAAAAAAAAGTGAAAAAAAATAAAATAAAGTGTTTGAAAAAAAATTAATAAAAGGATAAAGCCCCATAAATTCCCTTTTCCTATATAAAATGAATTGTATAAAAAAAATAAAAACCCCTAAAAATAAAAACAATGCATATTTGGTATCGCCGCGTCCATAACAACGTGTGCAATAAAACTGAAACAATATTTAATGTACACGGTGAACGTCGGGGAAAAAGAAACGGATAAAACCCGCCAAAAGTAATGATTTTTCGCCATCTCACCTTACAAAATATGCCATAAAAAGTGATCAAAAAGTCACATGTACCCCAAAATAGTACCAATAAAAAGCACAGGTTGTCCCGCAAAAAAATAAGCCTTCAACTAACTCTGTAAACCGAAAAATAAAAATGTTACGCATCTCAGAAGATGGCGATGCAAAAACAATTCATTTATGTCCGCAAATGGGTTTTTGTTCTGCAAAATTAGTATCGCATAAAAAAACAATATAAATTAGGTATCGCCGTAATCGTACCGACCTGTAGAATAAAGGTTACCTGTTACTTATGCTTTATGCTGCATGCTGAAAAATTTAAAAGTTAAAACGCAGTGCCAGAATTGATGTTTTTTTTTTTAATTCACCAAGAAAGAGTTAATAAAATTTATTCAATAAGTTATAGGCGCCCAAAGATGATGTCATTACAAAATACATCTCACCCCACCAACAACAAGGCATCATATGGCTACATCACCAGAGAAATAAAGAAAATATAGCTTGTACAATGTGACAAGACAAAAACCCCAAAAAATCGCCAAATCATTAGAACATAACTGGCTGCGGCAGGAAGGAAATGTATAAGCTGTGCGAGCGTATATCAGGGGACAAACCAGATTTAGAGTTTATGAGGGAAAATAAACCAGAAGTGACCCCCAGAGTGACCGCTCCAATAATAGGAACTACTGGGGAAATAGTATGGAATTTGGTGTTCCCAATGCACTCCGCACAGCTTACATATTCACTTTTCCCCATCTGCTGTGCAGTCACATCTGGAATACTAATGCTCACTACACCCCTTGATAAAATTCTTTGAGTGGTGCAGTTTTCAAAATGGGGTCACTCCTTTGGGGAATCCACTGTTATGGTACCTTACAGGTTCTGCAAACATGACATGGCGTCCAGATCCCAAACATCTGAATCTGCACTCCAAAAGCCACATACCACTCCTTCCCTTTTGCGCCCTGCTGTGTTCCCAAACTGCAGTTTATGCCCATATGTATGACACTGGTGTACCCAGGGTAATGTACTTAATGTCATATGTGGGTATAAACTGCTGTATGGACACAGCTGGGCACAGAATGGAAGGAGCGCTATTTGGTTTTTGGACGCCATTGCACTTTTGCAGAGCTGAAATGCCAGTACAGTGGAATCCCCTGACATGTCAGCCCATTTTGGAAACTACACTCCTGAAGGAATTTATCCAGGGGTACAGTGAGCATTTTTAAACCCCAAGTGTTGCTATAATTTATTATCCATAAATGAATACGCAGCTGATTGTGAAAGGTGAAAATGACAATTTTTCCAGGAATACATCATTTCAGTGTGTAATATGTTGTGCCCGGCTTGTATCAGAGATGAACACTCCAAAAGCTGTTGTGCCCGGGATCCCCACTTAACAGTTTTTGGAGTGTTTGTCTCTGCTGACATAAGCTGGGCACAACATATCCGGCACTGAAATGGCGTATCTCTGGAAAAATGTCATTTTTAACTTTTCATTATCTGCGCATTCATTTCTGGAAATTAAAAGAATGCAACACTTAATAATGCTCACTACACCACTTGATAAATCCCTTGAAGGGTGTAGTTTCCAAAATGGGGTCACATGTCTGCGGATTCCACTTTACTGGCAATTCTTGGGATCTGCAAAAGTGACATGGTGTCCAAAAACCAAACTGTGCTCTAAAAACCAAAATAGTGCTCCTTCCCTTTTGTGCCCGGCTGTTCCCAGACAGCAGTTTATACCCACATATGGTGTTGCTAAGTACATTATCCTGGGTACACCAGTGTCATACATGTGGGCATAAAATGCCATTTGGGCACACAGCAGGGTGCAGATGTGAAGGAGCACTATGTACTTTTGGAGCGCAGATTTAGATTATTGGCTTTTGCAGAGACCCTAAAATTGCCCCTACAAAATGGGGTCACTTCTTGGGGAGTTCCAATTTACTGGCACCTCCAGGGCTCTGCAAAAACAACATGGCGACCAGAAAGTCCCTCTAAATCTGTACTCCAAAAGCTAAAAAAAACACAGTGCTCCTTCCCTTCTGAGCCTTGCTGTGTTCCCAAGCAGCAGTTTACACCCACATATATAATTTTTTTTCTCCCCGGAATAGTCCACTTAATAGTTTTAGGAGTGCAATGTCTCTGATGCCACAAAGTGGCCGCAACGTATTCTGAAATTGGATATTTCTTCAAAAACTTCAATTTTCACTTTGTACATTAATTTTTGGGAAGCATTTTTAGGCTCAAAATGATAATACCCCTTGATACATTCCTTGAGGGGTGTAGTTTCTAAAATGGGGTCACTTTTGAGGGGTTTCCATTATATTGGTACTTTAGGGGCTCTGCAAATGCAACATGGCACCTGAAAACTATACCAGCCACATCTGCCCTCCAGTGTCGCTAAATGGACGGTTTATTGGAAAAAAAAAAAAAAAAGTAATTTTTCATTTTTACGTCCCAATGTTAATAAAATCTGTGAAACAGCTGTGAGGTCAAAATGCTCACCATACCCCTAGATAAATTCTATGAGGGGTGTAGTTTACAAAATGGGGTCACTTTTGGGAGTTTCCATTGTATTGGTACTTTAGGGGCTCTGCAAATGCGACATGGCACCCGAAAACTATTCCAGCAAAATCTGCCCTCCTAAAGCTAAATAGCGCTCTTTCCATTCTGAGCTCCACCATGTACCCAAACAGCAGATTACAACCACATATGGGGCATTTCTGTGTTCAGGAGAAATTGTGTAACGCACTTTGGGGAGCTTTTTCTCCTTTGTCCCCTGTTAAAATGAAAAATTTGGGGCTAAATTGACGGTTTATTGGAAAAAAAGTAATTTTTCATTTTCATGTCCCAATGTTAATAAAATCTGTGAAACAGTTGTAGGGTCAAAATGCTCACTATACCCCTTGACATGTTCTGTGAGGGGTGTAGTTTCCAAAAATGGGGTCACTTTTAGGGGGTTTCCACTGTATTGGTACTTTGGGGGCTCTGCAAATGCAACATGGCACCTGAAAATTATTCCAGCAAAATCTGCCCTACAAAAGCAAAATAGCGCTCTTTCCATTCCGGGCCCCACTATGTACCCATTCAGCAGTTTACGACCACATATGGGGTATTGCTGTGTTCAGGAGAAATTGTTTAGCAAACTATGGGGTACTTTTTCTCCTTTAACCCCTTGTGAAAATGAAAACTTTGGGGATAAAGTGACATTTTAGTAATTTTTCATTTATACATCCCAATGTTAGTAACATCTGTGAAACAGCTGTGGGGTCAAAATGCTCACTATACCCCTTGATGAATTCTGTGAGGGGTGTAGTTTCCAAAATGGGGTCACTTTTGGGGGTTTCCACTGTATTGGTACTTTGGGGGCTCTGCAAATGCAACATGGCACCTGAAAATTATTCCAGCAAAATCTGCCCTACAAAAGCAAAATAGCGCTCTTTCCATTCCGGGCCCCACTATGTACCCATTCAGCAGTTTACGACCACATATGGGGTATTGCTGTGTTCAGGAGAAATTGTTTAGCAAACTATGGGGTACTTTTTCTCCTTTAACCCCTTGTGAAAATGAAAACTTTGGGGATAAAGTGACATTTTAGTAATTTTTCATTTATACATCCCAATGTTAGTAAAATCTGTGAAACAGCTGTGGGGTCAAAATGCTCACTATACCCCTTGATGAATTCTGTGAGGGGTGTAGTTTCCAAAATGGGGTCACTTTTAGGGGGTTTCCATTGTTTTGGTACTCTAGGGGCTTTGCAAATGAGACATGGCACCTGAAAACTATTCCAGCAAAATCTGCTTTTCAAACGTCCAGTGTCGCTCTTCCGTACGCTGCCGTGTGCCCAAACATCAGTTTACACCCACATGTGGGGTATTTCTGTGCTCTGGAGAAATTGTATAATAAACTGGGAGATGCATTTTCTCCTTTTAACCCTTTGTGAATGTTTTAAATTTAGGGCTAAATGAAGGGATTAGTGGAAAAAAATTAAATGTCTAAATTTCACCTACATATCGTTTTAATTCTTGTGAAATGCTTAAAGGGTTAACAAACTTCCCAAATGCTGTTTTGAATTATTTCAGGGGTAGAGTTTTGAAAATGGGGTGATTTATGGGGGGGGTTTTGATATATAGGCCTTTATAATCCCCTTCAGAACTGAAGTGGTCCCTAAAAAATTAGTTTGGGAAATTTTCTTGTAAATCTGGAAAATCGCTGTCACACTTGTAAGCCTTCTAACATCCAAAATAAATTAAAGGACAATTAAAAGATTATGCTAATATAAAGCAGAGATATGGTAGATAATATTTATTAATGTATTTGGGTGGTATGACTGTCTGAAAAGCAGAGAATTTCACATTTTGAAAATTGCGATTTTTTTTTTTTTCAAAATTTCCATCAAATATCCTATTTTTTTTTTTATAAATAAATACAAAAATATTGATTAGTGTTTACCACTAACATGAAGTACAATTTGTCACTAGAAAACAATCTCAAAATCACTTGTATAAGTTTAAAAAGTTCTAAAAGTTCTTGCCACATAAAGTGACACATCAATTTTGAAAAAGAAGGTCTGGTTCTTAACCCACTTTTGGGATGTGTCCTTAAGGGGTTAAAGGGGTGATTAACAATAATAAAAAATGCATTTAAAAATATAAATTGAAAGGGTAAGCTGTAGCCTTTGAGGATTACTAAGTGCTTAATAAAATCTGTAAAAGGGAAATAAAATCAGCTAAAATAAATAGTGAAAGGCAGGTGGCTATGGAAAGCAAAACTTACCCAATTCTTTAAATAATATAAATGCAAAGAAAGCCAAAAAAGGTCAGTACAAGGTAGGTCCCCTAAATAATAGTAATGGACATTTGGTCACCAGGGACCAAGAAAAAGACAAGCTATTAAATGGGTTCTTTAACTCTTCATATAAAGAAAAACAGGCAGTTTTTGTATGTGTCACCAGTGCTGGTAATACATCAACCAATATTCTAAACTGGATTAACATTGAAATGGCCCAAGCCAAGCTAAACGAAATAATTGTGAGCAAGGGTTTGGACCCAGATGGATTACACCCATGAGTACTTAAGAACAAAAAGGTACAGCAATGACTGGACTGAGTTCATTAAAGGGAGTCTATCATCCAGAAAACACATTTTTCACTAACCCTACATTGGAATAGCCTTTATAAAGGCTATTCTAGTCCTACCTTCGTTTCTGTTTTCCAGGCAGTGGTTTTTGTTTAAATTCGTCTTTTGTAGATACGCAAATGAAGATCACGGAGCACCCCAGCGTCATCGCCTTCAGTGTGCTCGCTCCCTCCGATGATGAGCTCCTTTGTTCTGTTTCCTCTTCTGATAAGTCATCAGCAGCATCAGTCTTCAGCGAGATCGCAATCTCGCGCATGCGCGGAAAGCTCTGCCACTTCGGGTTCGGGCAGAGCCAACAGTGCATGTTCTGTCGGCCATCTTGGTTTTCATGCTCCGCAGTACGCTTGTGTAGTTCTAAGGAGAACCAAGATGGCCAACAGCGCATGCGGAGAATTGCGATCTCGCTGAAGACTGATTCTGCAGCAGAACAAGGGAGTGTGAATACAACGGCCAAGAGGAGGGCAGCGAACACACACATATGTGCAAAAAAAACTATTTTACACAAAAACCGCTGTCTGGAAAACAGAAACAAAGGTAGGACTAGAATAGCCTTTATAAAGGCTATTCCAGCATAGGGTTAATGAAATATGTGTTCTCTGAATGATAGACTCCCTTTCATTTTTAGGGATTCTCTAGTGACTGGTACAGTGCCAAAGGACTGGCGCAAAGCAAATTCAGTGCCTATTTTCAAAAGGGGGTCTAGGTCTTCCCCAAGTACTTACAAACCAATGATGGGAAACTGTTTGAGTGGCTCTTCAGTGACTATATATAGGAGTATGTGGCTGTACATAATAGTATAAGAGACAGCATGGTTTTACTAAGGACAGAATTTGTCAGACTAACCTGATTTGTTTTAATGAAAAAGTGAGGCTGTGAATATCATGTTCCTGGACTTTACAAAGGTGTTTGACACGGTCCCACATAGACATATAAAATAGGTAAAATAAAGTTAATTTGTTTGGAAAAACTGGATTTTTGTACTTACCTTAAAATCCTTTTCTTGTTGTATTCATTGGGGGACACAGCACCATGGGTATAGACCTGGCCACTTGGAGGCTGACACTAGGAATATCAAAAGAAGTGAGCTCCGCCTCCAGTCTATACCCTCTTCAGTAGGAGTGACACACAAACCACCAAAAAAAAACCAAAAAAACAAAACAGAACCAACAACCACCACCATGTCCTGAATCCAAAAACGATCCGGGGCAGGATCAACAAGAAAACAAGGGAGGAATCTGTATCTCCAAATAAATACAACGAGAAAATCAATTTATAAAAGTCCAGTTTTCTTGCGTATTTCAGTGGGGGACAAAAGCACCATGGGATACCTAAAGAAGTCCCAGAGGGAGGGAATTACACAGCCATGCGAGCATCCTAGCGTACAGCCGCTGCAGAACCTACAACCCAAGGTGGCATTGGCAGAGGCCACAGAATAGATCTGGAAGAACCTGGAGAAGTTGTCTACAGAGGCCTAGGTTGCAGCCTTGCAGACCTGGGTAGCAGAAGGCTGATGCCAAAACACTCAGGAGGCGCCAACAAGTTTCAAAGAAGTGCAGTCACACAGAGAGGAGGTGGCCGATCCCTAAAAGCAGCCCGAAACCATCATGAGATGGAAACAGTGGAAACAGCCAGGCCCAAGTGAGGGCCCTCTGGGAGAGCGTCTCAACAACTAAAGGAGTCAGGAGACAAATAGACCCAGATTGCCTGAACCAGCTATGAAGAGATTGCTTAAGTTAGACGATATCTTCGAGATGTGGAAGAAACCACCTGAGGAAAAAGAAGGTGACAGAAAAAGGACAACCCTGTCCTCGTGGAGAACCAGAAAGAAAGGCTTCCTAGACAGGGAAGCCAGACCAGAGACCCTGCGGATGGAAGAGATAGCCACCAGGAAGGATAGCTTCCAGGACAGAAAACGAAGGAGAATCTCCCCAAGGCTCAGAAAGGGGAGCTGGAAGTAGCACAAGGGCGATTAAGATCCCACGGTTCCACTGGAGGGAGGAGCATAGTATGTCACTCCCTGCAGGAAGGTCTTCACCTAAGGACAGAAGGCCAGGGACTTCCAAAAAGGGATGGAAAGGGCAGAAAAAACTTGCCCCTTAATGGAAGAAAAAAATGACCTTGGTTTAGACTGAAGTGGGGAAAAGCCGGCATCACCATCACATCACCATACATAGGCCTTCCATGAGCTATAAAATATTAGTGCAGACTGGGAGTTTCAGGTCCTGGGCATGGGCTGAACAACAGGCACCAAAAACCGCTTTGCAATAGGACCTAGTCTTAAACGGCCATGCCAGTAAACACAGCTGATACTAAGCTGGAAAAACTCTCCTTGAGAAAGAGGGCGACTAACGGAGAAAGAAGCCAAGGAGCGTCCACCAGCAGGAACATGAGATCTGCGTACCAGTCCCAGTGGGGCCAATCTGGGGCTACCAGGATGGCTGGATCCCCCTTGGTCTTGAGAACCCAAGAGAGAAGAGGAGGGAACTAGTACCGAAGACGGAAGTCCAACCAGGAAATCACGGCAGCTATGTTCTGAGGCTCCTGGGCCGGACAATGTAGCAGAAGAGCTTGTGGTTTGATGTGGGAGGCGAAGAACTCTACATCAGTACCGCCCAACCAGGGGCACAACTGTAGAAAGATCTTCTGGAGAAGCCACCTCATGCCCTGGAGGAGCTTTCCTCGGCTTAGATAGTCTGCAGCCCAGTCCATGTCTGGAATGAGGACTTTCAACAAGTCTGGAACAAGGCGATCTGCCCAAAGAAGAGAGCTGGAGGCTACTAGCAAGTCTTCATAGCTCCTGGTGCGCCCCTGAAGGTTGAACCAGGTCACTGCAATGGAATTGGTGGTCTGGACTCTGACCACACGCCCTAGGAGGCAGGGACCAAGAAGATGGCCCTCAGTTTCAGTAGGTAGATCTGGAGGAGGTCTCTGCTTTGGACCACAAGCCCTAAACAGACAAGGCACTAAAGACCGTTCCCCAGCCAGAAGACTGGCGTCGGAGGGATCACCTGTCAAAGGAGGGGGATTAGTTCCCCTGAGAGATTCCTGGGGAGGAAAGCCATCAAAGAAGCTCTCGGCGAACCCAGGGAGGCAGGATAAACAAGTGGTAGAGCTGGACAGGGACTTGTCCCAGCGAGTCAGAAACGCTGATAGCAAGTGCTTGAGTGGAACTGAGCCAGAGGGAGAACCTCTAAAGGTCAGGACCATTGTGCCCCGGACTCACAGGCAGAAGTGAAGAGAGCAAGCAGGGAACCTCAGAAGGAGGTAAACACCGGACCAGAGAGCCAGGATCTTGGACTCCAGGAGGAAAAATGTGCCCTCGTACATATTGAGGAACAGGTCCAGAAATTTCATGCGCTGAGAAGGCACGAGACAGGACTTTTCCTTGCTGATGAGCCAGTCAAATCAGCAAAGAGTTCCAAGGTGATCCACAAGCTGGTCAGAATGTCCATCCTGGAGGGAGCTTGCACCCAGAGGTTGACCAAGTACAGAATCATGACAACTCTTCTGGAACAACGGTGGCCAGAAGGAACGCCATCACCTGGGGAAAAACATCACGGAAGCTGATGGATGACAGGAAGTTGCTGGTCTCTAGGGATGCCACAACTGACCACAGGAGCTTCATGTGCAACCTACAGATACGGACAAATCTGTTGAGCTTCTTAAGGTCCAGGACGGTTCGAAGAGAGTCATCCTTCTTGGCAACGGTGAACAGGAAGAAATGAAAAACCCCAGAAAAGTTCTGAAACAGGGAAAATGATGCCCTGGTTGACACCGGCCTCAGACCCAGAAGTAGTAGATGCTGGCAAGCCAGGATTTCAGGAAGGAGAGCAGCTGTCCCCCCACCAGTGGGAACACCAGTGGTGGTGGGGGGGGGGGGGACAGCTGCTCTCCTTCCTGGAGACCTTGCTTGAGAGTGTCTGGAGGAGGGTGGCTGGCACTCTTTGGGAGGAAAGAACTTCCCTTCAGGAAAGCCTCGCAAAGGAACTGGAGATGTTCAGGATTTAAGAGACAAGCAGCCGATTGTCCTAAAGGAAAGCAACACTGGAGAGATCCCCTATGGAGCTGATCAGCCCAAGAAATGCAGGCCTTGCTGACCGAGAAGCCACAAAGGAATGCCGCAGGGAAGAGCCAGCCACTACGAAGACCGCCTTAGAGGCTTGAGAGCGAGAGTCCACCTTCAGTCCAAGGGATTGCTGAAGGAGGCGGAGTCCGCTAAAAGAAGGACAGTAGCCTGGAGAGCCTAGCTATCGCAAAGTCCACTGCGGGAGACTCTGACCACTTGCAGACACGCTGGTCTGGGAAAAAAGGACGTCTGACTTCCAGAGGAAGGCAGGGAATGGTCTGGGTTTAGCCATTGTTCCTTCAAGATATGGTCAACACCCCAAATTTGGGGGAAGCCAGAGGAAGGCGGTGACTATGGAGGAAGGAGATGTCCTCTTGAGAAGTGGGATCCAAGTCCTATGAGATCTCAAAGTATCTCTGACTGCATGGCTGAGCTACTACGTAGCAGCAGATATAGATGTGCCTAGCTGATGCTCTGGGTCGAAGTCAGTGGCGTCCCCAGTAGAAACAGACCATGCAGGGGGACACCAGGTTCCGCATGTCGTAGTGGTGCCGTGAGCAGTGGCCCTATCTGGGGAGTGCCCAGAAGAAGGGGAGGTGACCTGTAGGATGATTCCATGGTCCTTTTGCGATGATAGCATCCATAGAGGTACCTAGAAGTCGTTGACTGAGCAGCAATCTGGGAAGGCAGCCGTTCCAAAGTTTCCACCACAGACTGGTTAAGTTTGGCAAGAGTGCCTATTTTCCGTGTAAGGGAGGCCACCCAATCTGGGTAAGGATCTGCAGGAGAGGGGCTGGAACTGGCTTAGGCGGAGAAGATAGACTGGCTCAGGCTGGCCACATGGTAACGGTTTGTTACAGCGGACGTATAAAACATGGCGGGACCAGGAGCGGCCAAGGGGAAAGATGGCTCTACATGGGAGGACATGGCAGAGGGGGCCCCAAGGAAAAATAGTAGTAACCCAGGGGGTTAACCTACCAGAGTGGAGCATTGGAGGAATTCTCATACTCTCATATCTTCTCATACTTACCTGTCTGGTGTCTTCAGGCGCTGCAGGGTCACCCCTTCGGTAGACCTCACACATGAGGGGTCACTGGTAATCCGGCCACCAATGCGCGAGTAGGGAATAGGTGACTGGCTAGGTGCACTTTTTATAGCGCTGCCGCACACAGGTGGGTACGGATCTACTGTGGTGTACAGATTCCCCTATACCTGAAAGAAAAAGAAAAACAAATGTCAGGTCGAGTCTGCCTCTTACAGACACCAAGTTAAAATGGACTAGCTCAGTGTCTGCGAAAAGGGTGTAGCCTGGAGGTGGATCAGACTTCTTTTGCTATTCCTAGTGTCAGCCTCCTAGTGGCCAGGTCTATACCCATGGTCCATGGTGCTGTGTCCCCAATGAAATAAGTGAGAAATGTCTTTTAAACCATACTATGTTCATATTTGTAATCAGTGTTGCAGTTTATTGATTTCTTGTGTTAGTTTTGTAATTTCTTTTGCAAAGTGTAGTCAGTGTATTGCCTGACAAATGTATTGATTGGCCAGTAAATCTTACTTATTACAGATGGTAGCTAACAATTTCCATGTTTTCACTTTGTTGAAAACCTGAAACCGTAAGAAAGTACTGCTGGTGTTGTATCCTATCTGCATTCCATGTGATTTATTAAAGTTAAAAGTTCCTGTAACCCACAGCTAGAGCTCTTTGTACAGAAGATAATGGGTCTAGGGCCCATAAATCTCACTCACAAAACTGAAAGAGTAATGCAGAGCTGTCCTCTATGGGGATCCCCAAATCACACAAGCATGCAGAGGAAAAGGCAACTAACTTGAGTTCCTGAAGTAGAACTGCCAATTAAATTTACTGTATAAATACCAGTAGGTTATGGAGTGACAGAGGTCACAATTGAATGTAGCATCTAGGGGCTAAAACCACTAGGATCAGAGTTATAGTTGAGCCAAGCAGTTACAGCCGAGTAGGGCTGGGTAGAATGACAACTAATGTTATGGAGTGTAATTACATTTTTTTGTTTTGTTTTACAAATGCGTAATTCAGGTGAAGATAGGCACTTTTCTTATATAAAGAAAATTATAAATCTTTTTTCTTCACTATTTTTTTTTTTTCAGTCACTTCTAAAATCTGTACAATACAACTCTATGGAGAGGGCGGTACGTGAAAGAGGAGTGCCCCTCAAGCAGAGAGAGATGGGCAACATATAGACAGTTCTTTTTTCAAAACACAGCTGGGTTATCAGGAATTACTATCCTGCTTATCTCCTTTCTATCTCCTCCTCCCTACAGACCCAATTTTAAACAGAGACTGCATGAAGTACACACAGAATGACTCAGATAAGTAAAAAGAGAGGAGAAATACTAATAGACACAGGCACTTCTCTTTAGTTAAGTAAATTGCAAAGTTTGTTTGTAAAAGTTTACTTACACTTTAAGAGACAGACATCCATGACAAATCTCTCATTAAAAGGCTAACTCTTACTAAAAATTTAAGTCGTTTAATAGTCAAGGCATGTGCTCCTGCTTCCCCACAGGTAGCTACCAACACGAGAAACATACAATATGTAAAAAGAACAATTTTATTAATAAATTTATAGTTCCAAAAAGAATTTACATTTATAACAATTTACAAAGTAAACAATATAAATTACATTTAGACAATATACACAGCTTAAAACAGATACATATATATTTTAAAAATGCAAAAGAAAAGTTACGGTAGTGCTCTGTTTTCTACTGCCTGCAATGCATCAGAATCATGTAAAAAGCTAAGTACAGCAGATAAGGGACTTTCAAACTGAAGTACATTCTGAAATGTAAAGTTATTGAATAAAACCAATGGCTAAATGGTATTTAAAATCTGTTCCTGTATTTTCTTCAAGCATCTCATATTTTTTTTTTAACATGGTAAAGCACACAGCTACACAAAAGGTACAGCAGAAGACGACTAAACCATGAACGTTTACAAACGCAACATCTCTAAAGGATACATATTGTAACAAGTTAATAAAAGTGCAACCAATTAGTTCTCCAGGAAAGGGAAGATGCTGCGATTTTTACCAGTAGCAGCATTAGATTGGTCCGACTTAAACCGCTTAGGTGAAGGGGTTGCAGCACTGATGTTTCTCCTTACCTGATGACAAGGAAACAAAATCAAAATCATTTGAGAACAACCTGTTATAAGAGCAGGGCTCAGAAACAAAAATTAATTCTAAGATTTGTGGAATTCACGTCTATGCACTGCATTCTCTTACTTCCAATTATAAAATAACATTTAATAAAATAAATAGTACAGGCGAATATAAGAAGCTTTGAACTTCAAATCTCTGAACTTCAAATCAGGCTATTTAGAGTCAGTCTTCATATTCACTACACACAGAGGGGAGGAGGTGGTTGGTAATTGATTTATTGCCTTATTCTGTGCTCTTGACCCAGCAGTCTCCTCCTTCACCCCTCGCCATAAATTTCTCTGTAAATCTCATCACAGAACAAAAAAAAAAAACAAAAAAACAATGAAAAGTCATTGAAAAATGTTATGCCACTGGCTTTTTTTTGTCTTCTGTGATAAGATATCATGCTGCCACAGTTTAACCAATTGCAGAAGTTTGGGTTAACTTTGCTACATCTGCATATTAGTAATAAAGCTTATACAGTTCAGGGAATGCAATAGCAATCTTGATTTTTCCCAGCATAACCACTTTCAGGGAAGCCTGTAGTATCCTTGTACACATTTCCAACTGGCCAGAGAATAAAAATTTTAGTGGGAGTGTTACTGTTTGCTGCAGATAGAGCACATTACCTTTGGTTTTGGTTTCTCTCCTTGCTCTTTCTTTTGTGGAGACAGTGTGTGAAAGACAAAATTCCTTGTGTTTCTTGGTGCACTGGGATTTAAGTCTGACATTGCTGCCAATTTCTGAAGTACTTCTTTTGACTTATTTAACAGAGAACCAGTTTTCATCTGATGTACAGTAAATTAAGATTTGTTAGAAAATATTTTAACTTAAAGGAAATAGTTTATTATAACACTTCATATAAAATGTTTTCCAAAAAAACTCACGTTTGGAAGACTAAAGGGTCGGAGCATTTCAAATGGATTTTTAGAGCCTTGCTTTTTTGCCTCGGTTGTTTCTAAGGTTGCTGTAAAAAAAAAAAAAAAAAAGTTTGAAGCAGGATTGAATGGGAGTATATTCATATACTGCATTTTTTCATTCTTTTGGCGAATACTGTTCTTTTTGGATGTGATCAAAGATTTCATTGCAACGAGCAGAAATTTACAAGAAAAAGTGAATGTGGCATTTACCTATCCCAAGTATTGAGAAGGGGGTACCACACCATACAGAACAATGTCTACGTTATTTTTACATGCATATACTATTCACTGAGCAAATGAACTAGTTCAAAACGTAACCGCTGATATACCAAACCCCCTTTTTTAGGATAAGCCAAGGCATTTTTTTTTTTTTTTTTTTTTTTAAATAAAATGATGATATTCACAGGCTCACATTTACACAGTAAGGAAATGAAGCCTCAATCAGAGAGTGTGAGTGGATTAATCCAAATTCTTCCTTTCTACCAAACTACTTAAAAAAATGCAGTGTTAGGGATTGGGAGAACAGGGCTTTAAAAAAAAAAAAGTCCAATCTTGCTACACAAGATCTATTAAAAAAAAATCTTAATCATGTAAAAGTATACTTACATCTCCTCTGTAGAACTTTTTCTGTAACTTTTTTTGCCAGCTTCATGAACTGACTGTTTTCACCAATCTCCTCATCTTCCTTGTTATCATTTTCAGACTAAAATAAAAAAATTATAAAGTACTCGTTTCTCACTTGGGAAGGGCCAGTATGAATACAATGGTGGATCACAGAGCTATTATAGCTTTAGTCATACAAAAAAATTAATATAGCCAAATACATTCCAGCATTATACCTGTTCACGTAACCACTGCTCTCTTTCAAACCGCTCCTTTCTCCTTTTCACTTCTGCTTCATCCATTTCCTCATTCTCTCCCTCTTGATCTTCCAGTTCAGAATATCTGTTAAACATGTCCATCTGAGAGGCATCATCTAAAAGGACATACAGAAAATAGATCATGTTCTAGAGGAGTATTTCCCAACCTTTTCAGACTCTGAGCACCCCTACCAAATAATTTCTACCAAAATACAAAAACATCCTAAGGATGCAAATAATGTTGAATGAAGGCATGTGGTCATCTTTTCAACCAGAGTGTTGCGGCCCTCTGGCAGACTTTCAAGACACCCCTGGTGAGAATCGAAGTACTAGAAGCTGTGATACATTAAGTGCACGGAAATAACATAATCCACTTAAATTTTGAAAGAAAAAAAACAAAAAAAAAAAAACAAAGGCTCCTCAATTTTTAAAGTGAGAGGAGAAGGAGGAGGACTTTGTAACAGATCTGCTGGTTGCAGGATATGCTGCGCATTAGAGTCCAACCACAGATCCAGTATACTGCGTAGTGGCTGGTCACTGAAAAAATCATTCTCATTTAACTGAATGGATTTCAGCTGTAGTAACCAGGCATGGCTTGCTGCATACCAGAACCAGGCACATCTGAGTACACCGCGTGCCTGCTGGAAAAACAGCACCATAGAATGTGTAGTGCCCAGCCTGGTAGGATTGTGCATTACATCAAATTTTCAATACTTTGGAAGAGCAAACAATTCAATACTGGTAATTTTAATACTAAGCTGCTCTTAGTAGCAGAACCCACCTTTCCATTCACTACAGACAGCGGGACCTGCTGCTGCTAGGCATGTTTTACTATTTCAATTGCACTGAACCATTCAGTCCTCCAGAGAATATGGTACACACATTGCACAATACCCACCAAGTTATGTTCAGTGCTCACCTTCAAATGCCATTCACATGGCACTGGTCACATTACAAGAAAAGGGAAGAACCCTCTTCCTTCATTTCTCCACTGCTACCAAAGATCTCTCGAGTACTGAGAGCAGTGGGAGGGATGTGCTATGTGTGAAGGGAGGGCAACAGCAAAGCAGTGTTGCACAAAGGCCAATAGTGACAGCTCCAGTCAGGTATTAGACAGTGACTGCCTAAGGACTTAATCACACAAACATGTTCGGTCCATGAAACTGAGTCTGTGTGCAGTTTGCGTTTCCCAAATTGACCAAAGCCATATAAATAGAACTTACCATGCTTGAGAGTTATGATTAATAGTAAGTAACTCCATCATAATCCTCACATTCACCTCAAGGAAGCATGATACATCAGAGTATTTTTGCGTTTTTTTTTTTTTTTTGGCAAAGTATTGTTTTGGTATCGATAATCGTGATGCTATACTAAGTATTAGTATCGAAGTCCAAATTTTGGTATTGTGACAACTCTATTGCCTAGTTACTTCAGCTTTTCCCCAATGACTTGGAAGGAACTGAGCTGCAGTAAATAGGTATAACTAAATTAAAAGTGTAGAGTGCTGGGCTTCCTGTCCATAGTGTGCTGAGCTGTGCTTGGCACTAATGAAGGTCATGCACAGCAATTAGCAAAAGTCTGATCCCCATCAATCTGCTACTGATGACCTATCATATATATATATATATATATATATATATATATATATATATATATATATACTGTATTTGTTATTTTTTCTACCCAATAGAAGAAAAGAAAATTCTAAACCTAAAACTGTTACTTTTAATTGTTCAACTAATCAAGGCCAAGGGCTCTGTGAATGTAGCATGAACCACAAAAGTCAAATCTTCAATCTCATCCCTTATTTCCTGGCACAAACTACCTCATTGCACAGTTCTCAAAGAAAAAGAACAAAAACAAGACAAAGTTATTATCGTAATATCTGGAGTATCACTTTATACAGCAGCTCATACAGTATAATTTAAGGTCAAAGCAACTGAACCTAAAACACTACCAACTACAGCACCAATGTTACACTTTCAAACATACCAATGTTCTTCCACCTGAATTTTCTCATTCTTCCAGGACCATCACTGTGAAGGTCTCCATCAGCTAAGTACCGCTCCTGGTATAGGCGCAAGCGGCGCTTGTCTTCATCCATAGTAACTTTCCTAAAATAATAATAATAAAAATAATAATAAAAAATTTTTAAAAATTTATTGGGTCTCTCAATGAGAGATTGTAAGCTACAGAAAGATACATACATGTGAATTTTGTTAACTTGGTCCTGGAGCTCTTCATCTGAAGGAAGTTCTTCATCTATGGCTTCTTCTTCATATTCATCCTCATCTCCTTCATCCTCGTCACCACTCCCGATATCACTTCCAGAAAGTTCTGCCTCATCTTCCATAAAGTCTTGAAGCCGACTACCGTTTATAAAGCAATTTAAAAGTAAGCAACAGAAACAAGCCAGCAGTTTATCCAAACCGTACTACCATATATTTTCCCCTTCCTATTAGTAGTCGTATAATGCAGAAGTTTTTGTAATATGACCAACTACTTACAGTTTTCTTTTTTTCCCTTTTCTCAAAATCTCCCCCTCATCGTCCAAATCTTCATTTTCCCTTTCATCATCATCCTCTTCTTCACTTTCCTCCTCCTCTTCTCCTAGCTAGATTAGAATCAATTACATATGAAAACATTGGAGGTGCATGATAGCCTATCCTTAGGCTAGGTCATCAATATCAGATGAGAGAGGGTCAGTCATCCAGAACCCCCACACACTTCAAAAGAAACTGAGCTGCAATAGTGTGGCCTAACCAAAGAATAAACCACCAATATCCAGAAAGACAACGCTTTTTAGATTTTCTCTTTTAGTACAGAGGGAACTAATTCAGAAAGCTGTAGTATTTTCCATTACACATCTTACAGCATTGTTGTGCTTTGGTAAAGTCATTGGGGGAATTTATCAAACCCTATACTCCAGAATTCCGATGTCAAAAAGTCACACAATAGAGCTTTGCAGCTTCCTGGGTCTTTTATTGTGCACAAAAATGGATTTCTCATTGTATTGATTGGCACAGCAGCATGGGTGGCTGACACTAGGAATATATATAAAAATATATATATATATATATATATATATATATACACACACACACACACAAAATTTAAATTTTTGGGTGAAGAATCAACAATAAGTGGGACACAATCGTGAAGTGGAACGAAATTTATTGGATATTTTAAAGTTTTGTAAAAAATAAAAAAAAACTGGAAAGTGGGGCGTGCCAAATTATTCAGCCCCCTTAAGTTAATACTTTGTAGCGCCGCCTTTTGTTGCGATTACAGCTGCAAGTAACTTGGGGTATGTCTCTATCAGTTTTGCACATCGAGAGAGACTGAAATTCTTGCCCATTCTTCCTTGGAAAACAGCTCGAGCTCAGTGAGGTTGGATGGAGAGCGTTTGTGAACAGCAGTTTTCAGCTCTTTCCACAGATTCTCGATTGGATTCATGTCTGGACTTTGACTTGGCCATTCTAACACCTGGATACATTTATTTGTGAACCATTCCATTGTAGATTTTGCTGGGATTATTGTCTTGTTGGAAGATAAATGTCCGTCCTAGTCTCAGGTCTTTTGCAGACCAACAGGTTTTCTTCCAGAATGGTCCTGTATTTGGCTCCATCCATCTTCCCATCAATTTTAACCATCTTCCCTGTCCCTGCTGAAGAAAAACAGGCCCAAACCATGATGCTGCCACCACCATGTTTGACAGTGGGGATGGTGTGTTCAGGGTAATGAGCTGTGTTGCTTTTATGCCAAATATATCGTTTTGCATTGTGGCCAAAAAGTTCGATTTTGGTTTCATCAGACCAGAGCACCTTCTTCCACATGTTTGGTGTGTCTCCCAGGTGACTTGTGGCAAACTTTAAACAAGACTTTTTATGATGGATATCTTTGAGAAATGGCTTTCTTCTTGCCACTTTTCCATAAAGGCCAGATTTGTGCAGTGTACGACTGATTGTTGTCCTATGGACAGACTCTCCCACCATAGCTGTAGATCTCTGCAGTTCATCCAGAGTGATCATGAGCCTCTTGGCTGCATCTCTGATCAGTCTTCTCCTTGTTTGAGATGAAAGTTTAGAGGGACGGCTGGGTCTTGGTAGATCTGCAGTGGTCTGATACTCTTTCCATTTCAATATGATCGCTTGCACAGTGCTCCTTGGGATGTTTAAAGCTTGGGAAATCTTTTTGTATCCAAATCCAGCTTTAAACTTCTCCACAACAGTATCACGGACCTGCCTGGTGTGTTCCTTGGTCTTCATGATGCTCTCTGCGCTTTAAACAGAACCCTGAGACTATCACAGAGCAGGTGCATTTATACGGAGACTTGATTACACACAGGTGGATTATATTTATCATCATCAGTCATTTAGGACAACATTGGATCATTCAGAGATCCTCACTGAACTTCTGGAGTGAGTTTGCTTCACTGAAAGTAAAGGGGCCAAATAATATTGCACGCCCCACTTTTCAGTTTTTTATTTTTTACAAAAGTTTAAAATAACCAATAAATTTCGTTCCACTTCACAATTGTGTCCCACTTGTGTTGTTGATTCTTCACCAAAAATTTAAAATTTTATATCCTTATGTTTGAAGCCTTAAATGTGGCAAAAGTTTGAAAAGTTTAAAGGGGGCTGAATACTTTCGCAAGGCACTGTATATATATGAATGATATAGTGTTGAATTACCTCTTGGGCCATACCCTGTCCTTGAGCACTATGCTAGCCATTTTGTACTAGAGTAGCAGGAGGGGGGAAAAAAAACCAAAAAAAAAACCAAAAAAACAGGAAAGCAGAGATCGCGGAACCAACCACCACCAACGTCCTGAAACCGGAAAAGAACGTCAAACAGCTCAAGGCAGGAAAAAAAGGTGGGATCTGTGTTCCCCATTGGATACATCCAGTCTGCCATCAGGCCTCCCTGATGGCAGAACGGATCCACCTGGAGATAGAGGCGGCAAGGCCCTAGTAAGGACACTCAGGGAGAATGAACACGGAGTCCTAACAAGAAAAATAGTCAGTAGTGAGAAACAAATAGAACCGAATTAGGCTTCTGGGGATGGAAAAAGAAAGCAGATGGAAATTGTGATGCTCACACCACCGCACTTAGGCCTTCCCTGTGAAATGATAGATTTTTGCAGACTGAGAAGTAATAATAATAATAATAATAATAATAATAATAATAATAACAACAACTTTATTTATATAGCTCCAACATATTCCGTAGCACTTTACAAATCAGAGGACACATGAACAGACAATATGAGACATTACAATGTGACAAAGAAATAAACAAATATCAAACAATAGGAGTGAAGGCCCTGTTCGCAAGAGCTTATATTTTATGAGGAGATAGGGGACACAAAAGGTCAGAGGGCTTATTTGCTACACTGGTCCAGCCATCTTTTAATAGAAAAGTTTAAGTAACTGAAGCTGTATGAACCCGTCACCAGCCAGTATCTGTGAATAAACATATATACTAAGTGTAAGGAGTGCAGTGTAATGTCTAGGTGGAGGGGACAGGAATAGAGTAGGAAGCATAAAAAGTGTTATTGTTCTACACCTCCGCACACTAAACTGTGATCAGGTCATGTGATAAGCCTGACCAAACAGATGTGATTTTAGGGCAGTTTTGAAGCTGCTGTAGTTGGGGATTAATCGGATTGTCCGGGGTAAAGAGTTCCAAAGCATTGGTACAGCTCAAAAAAAAAAAAAAAGTCTTGGAGACGGGAATGGGATGTTCGGATAACAGAGAATAAAGTCTAAAGTCATTGGCAGAACGCATAAGTCGATTAGGGCGGGAGACAGTGACGAGAGAGGAGATATAGGGGGGCGCAGCACTATGGATGGATTTGTGGGCGAGAGTGATTTTATATTGTATTCTGTGATGGATGTGCAACCAATACAATCGACTGACACAAGGTAGATGCGTCTGTATACCGGTTTGACAGAAAGAGGAGTCTGGCGGTTGTATTCAGGACAGATTGTAGAGGGGAGAGTTTAGTAAGAGGAAGCCCAATTATAAGAGAATTGCAATAGTGAAGACGAGAGACAATCAAAGCGAGAATGAGGGTTTTTGAGGTTTCCACGGTGAGAAAAGGGCGAATTCTAGAGAGGTTTTTGAGGTGCAGGTGGCAAGAGCGTACAAGTGTCTGAATATGTGGGGAAAAAGGTGAGATCTGAGATCTGAGGTTGTGCTGCAGAGAAACAGGCCAAGAAGAATCTGCCTGCAGGAACATAATGTCTGTGTACCCGGCCCTGTAGGGTCAATCTGGGGCCACCAGAACAGCTGAAATCCTCTCAGTCTTGAGTTTCTTGAGAACAAAAGGGAGAAGGGGAAGAGGAGGCAACAGATACAGAAGTTGGAAGTCTGACCATGGAAAACAAAAAGATCAGCTAAGAGGGCCTGTGGGTCCTGAGATCTGGCCACACAGCAGGGAAGCTTGTGGTGCAGACGGGAGGCGAAGAGGTCGACTTCTAGAATTCTCTTGAGGCTGAAGAGAGACTTGTCCCAGCGCGCCAAAATCACCAGTTGAAGAGAATGCAAGTGGAATTTGTTTTAAGGAATGGCCTCGAAGATCTACACCATCATGCCCAAAACTTGCATACACAGACGAATCAAGTGAGGGGAGTTCCAAAGGAGGGACACACCAGACATGGCAAGCATGGGAAGGCTCTCTTTCCAGAGTGTTGAAGATCATGCCCAAGAATGTCATGCACTGGGAAGGCGCAAGGCAGGACTTGTCTTCGTTGTTAAGCCAACCAAACTGACAGAGGAGAACAAGGTGATCTAAAGGTTGGCCAGGTTTTCTCTCTTGGAAGGAGCCTTCACCAGGAGATTGTCCACATTTGGCATCACAGCAACTCTTCTGGAGCACAGGATCACCATGAGGGACGACATGACTTTGGTGAAGACCTGGGGGTGATGGCCAGCCCAAAAGGTAGTGCGACAAACTGACATGAACTCACTGTAAAGTGGAGAAACCACCGATGAGAATGTGGAGGTAGGCACTGCGAATGTCAAAAATTTGTTGGGCTCCAGGGACACCACCACCAACCACAGGGACTCCATGCAGAACATGCGGACGTGGACAAATCAATTGAACCCCTTCAAGTCCAATATGGGGCGAACATCTTCTTGGGGATGATGAAGAGGTTGGAGTAAAAGCCTTAGAAATGCTCCGAAGCGGGGATGGGAATGATGGCGCCCTGGTTAAAGAGTGGAGACAGCCTGAAGGGAGGCGGTTGCTTGAGCGTGAGGAAGGCAGTAAAGCTGTTGGAATTTATGTTCCAGGAGGAAAGGAAGACAACTTGATGGAGTAGCCAGTCGACACCACCTCCCATACTCAGGCGCCGGCAAGCCAGGTCTCCCTGAAGGAGGAAAACCTCCCCCCACCAGAGACGTGGAAGGGTGCTTAGAAAAGGCAGGCCTGGAGAACTTGGAGCAGTATTACCAAAGCAAGTTTGACCTTGAAGGCTTCTTGGAGTGGGATTCTCAGGAAAACTGTCCTCTGTAAATAAAAAAAATGAAAATGCAGAGATTGGGCAGAGGAGGATGCTTGGCGCTTCGAACAGCGCTGGAGAGAATCCTTTCCTCTGGTAGTCTCTGAGATTAGTTTCTCAAGGACCTTACCAAAGAGTTTGACTTGTTCATCCCGGGAGAAGGGGGAAAGCAACGACCGCCAGTTTAGAGGCAGATTCTGCATTCCATGACCATATCCAAATGGTATGGTGGATGGCCACTGCTTTGACTGACTAGCAAGTCGTTTCCAGAGAAGCATCACAGAGGTACTTTAAGGCATGTAGGATTTGAGAAACCAGAAGCTGGTGTCCTGGGGGACACTTCCAGGGGAAAGGCCCTTCTGGAGCTGTTTGGCCCAGGAAATGCAGACCCTGCTAACCCAGGAGGCCACAAAGCAAGGCCGAAGAGTAGAGCTGGCCGCCATAAAAGGTGTCTTGGAGAGGAAGGTCACCTTTTTGCCCATCATTTAGGGACAGGGAAGTCCACTAATGGCAGCATAGTTGCCTCGGACAGCTGAGCTATGGAGGGATCCACGGCAGGAGGTTTCAACCACCTAGAGACACATTGGTCTAGGAAGGGAAAAAGGACTTCTAACTTCTTTGTTACAGACTAGTGGCAGTCCAAATGGAGCCATTCCTTCTTCAACATCTGGTCATAGGCCCTGTGGTTCGGGAACACCAGGAAAGGGTTGGTGATAGTGCCGGAAAGAGACGTTCTCCTGGGCGGCAGGGTCAGAGTCTTCAGATATGTGAAGGGTATCCCTAACCTCCCAAATGAGGTCATACATTGTGGCTGACCATATGCTGAATTTGGCGTACTGTCAGTTTTGCAGGGGTATATAACAAGCCACATTTTAAAGATGCACCAAATCTGTAAAACATTATGCGAACATCAAGTTTTCACTAACCTTTTCACTGCCTGATTCATCGCATGGAAGCAACTGAAAATCACCAAACTCTTCTTCCTCTTCATCATTATTCTCTCTGTTTAGATATGTAAAGAAAAATTTGAAGTTCAGTGTCTCTTACATTGTACTATACATTTTGCTCCTAATTTACCTAATTGAATTTAGAGGAGAGCAAAAAAAAAAGAAAAAAGAAAAAAAAAGAAGCTCTAATATGAGGGGATATATAAGAGTGGAAAAAAAAATGCATGATGCATAAATGGAGGATGAAAAAGTGAACGTAGGTATAAACACAGAAAAGAAGGTCTACAACATCGGGGTGGGGGGGGGGGGACGGGACGACCACCACATAGACAGACACTAAGCATATTAGCATGTAATTCCATAAAGCATGCAGATAACATTTTCTGATATATTGTTTTTAAAGGGAATGTGCCACCATTTTTATTCACTGATTGTAGACACTTTTTTATTCCATTTACTGAATATGATTATGAGGGCTACCATCTTGCCTGAGCTTCTCCTCTGCTCTAACAGCATTTAATGCTATGCTTTACAGTAGTCTTATGCACATAGGAAAAAACAATCTGAAGTCAAATCATGTAGGTCCTTGGGAGAGATTTCTTGACATGTTCTGTGCAGGAGGGAGAAATAAGCTATTGTCAGTATGTTATCTTCTACTGTAATCCTGTCTGATGAAATGAGGTGACTGAGGCAAAGAACACCCATGCAGAATTGCCAGTCTATTAGGCTTTGTGGCCACAATGAAGTTTGCTGGACTTTAGAGAATTTTCCATGTTCTGTTTTTTTTTTTTTTTTTTTTTAAAAAAACAAAAAAAAACTCAACTGCAAAGTCCAAAGGAGTCTCTATTGCTCTACACAGATCTCTTCAGCATGAGGTACTGGACACGATGCTTGAAACTGAGGGCAGATTTGTTTTGCTTTTCTGAAGTTGCATATTGGTAGCACAGTGGTAACGGTTGTGGACACCTACCTCACCAACCAGCTGCAGATGGCCTACTGTAAGACCCTACTGAGTAAATTGTATGAGTTTAGTGAGGGTGTCGTGGTCCTGGGGGGGAAACTTTAACAACATAACCCTATGTCCCCACCGGGTTGCTCGTCTAGTCGGTTTCTGGCCCCAACCTCCCCCTATCCTTGTTGGAGTATAACCAACTCCTCGGCTTCCTCCGGAAATACTCTCTTCTCCCACTTTATTCCTCTAGCCCCACTGTGCTGGAAAGTGTCTTTCTGCAGGTGGAGACTCCCATGTGAGCACTCTTCTATATAGTACGCTCTGACAGTGTTGACAGTAGGAGCCCCCTCCTATACCAGGACCTGTGAGGCCAATCTTCAGTTACGCCTTTCTGCTGCTGACTAGTCCAGGTCCTTCTTGTTCTTCTTGCCCTGCAGCGCCCAAGAGAAGAACTTCCAGATTCTAATTCACTTGTATCGTTGTCCAGACCTCCTCCACAGATTCTATCTGAGAGTCTCCGACAGTTGCTGGTGTTGTGGTTACAAGGGGGGTACTATTTTCCACATTTGGTGGGAATGCGGGGCGATACAGCCCTTCTGGACCTCTTTTTTTCCTTATACTCCAAGGCAGTGATGGTGAACCTTTTAGAGACCCAGTGTCCAAACTGCAACCCAAAACCCACTAAATTAAGGAAAAGTGCCAACACGGCAATTTAACCTTAAATTAACCAGGATCTGTTTTACAGTGACCGTGCAATGTTATTACAGCCTGTAATAATATCACGTCTGCTATAAAACAGATACTGTGTGATATAAACAGTGAAGGACCCCCAGACAGTACAATTCGCTCCGAAGTGGCCCCCAGACAGTAGTATATGCTTCAGAATGGTCCCCACACAGTATTATATGCTCCAGAGTGGCCCCCATACAGATTTATACGCTCCACAGTGGGCTCCCCACACAGTATTATATGCTCCACAGTGGGCCCCCACACATTATATGCTTCACAGTGGGCCCCCCACAAAGTATTATATGCTCCACAGTGGGCCCCCACACAGTTTATACTACTTTACCAAGTATGGCTGCAGGCCCACTAAGAGGGTCCTTCTTCTGATCGCAGGCGCTGATGACTTACGTCATCCTGCCTGTGTTGGAGGAAAGGTCACACTCTGCAGTCAGTGTAAGCTGCAGTCAGTGTAAGCTGCGGTTGTGCGGACCGTGGCCTACACTGACAGCTTTCAGCTGTATGTGCATTTGCATATAGTGAGCAATCGCTTCTTTCAGCTGTATGTGCATTTGCACATACAGCTGAAAGAAGCGATCGCTCACTAACAGGAAATCCTGTACCATATTCCGATGTTGAGCGATGATTGCGACGGCGTGCATGCCAACTGACAAGGCCACCAGCCAAGATCTCTGAAGTGAAGGGGGGGAGCCGCCAGAGCAGTAATCTCCAGGCACTGGCATAGTTCAGTAGCCACCATGCTACTGGAATGGCTTCAGGAGTTTCTTCGAATACAAAGGATGGAGGCCCTGGTGGCGAAGGACTCCATTGAATCCTGAAAATGTGATGCCCTCTGGCGGCCGTGGGTGGTGTTACAGGAATCCATGGAATTCGACCGGCTAGAAATCATGACTGAAAGCCACAGCATAAAAAACTGCCGTGGCTGGTCCGCTGCGGGATATTTTTGAGGCAAACAAGCCTCTGCAGACTCTACACATGCAGCTTTAGTTTGTATAGTGTCTTCACCAATACACAAAACTTAACCACTTACCGTGCTAATGGTAAAGAAGCCATGGCAACTTCTGACAAGTGATCCTCTTTGATCAAGGCTGAGGATTCTTGTGGTAAGGAATCAGCTGAACAAGAAAAGACCATAATATATGTTAAGTTTTGAACAGGAAATCTAACACTACTGCACAATAAATAAAAATGAGCTCTCTGCATTGTATACATTCATTTTATATCCTTATATACCCATGTCACCAATCTGTGCAACTGGTAATTATTTTTAAATTCACTTTCACCTACTCAATCATTCCCTCACAGACACTAGGATAAGGAATAAATTGGTGATCAGTGGGGGGTCCAACTGCCAAGACCCCCCCCCCCCCCCGCCTTTTAGGGGGTGTTTTATCCCTGAGTTGAATGTTGTGGTAGTGGATGCAGTCACACTCCCAACACCGTCCGTTTCAATGAGAGTGCCTGAAATTGCAGAACCACAACACCAGTCTATATTTTATAATGGTTTATGACATAACTATTTAACGTGACCTCCCAGACTCAGTTTTCCTGCTTCATTAGAGCCAATACACCCCCGTACTCTAGTGAGAAGCCAGCAAGATAAACAAGGCAAAGAATACAGAATGGAATGGATTTCAAATAAAGAAGCCAAAATCAGTTAATAAAAGTATATTACAATTTTTATTAATGTCATAAATGCTGCCTAAAAAATAAATAAATAAAATCAAAAGCCGTTTGAAAGTTTAGTTACACTTTAAAGCACAGCAGCTTGTTTTACCTTGGGACATAAATTTTCCAGAGCATAATCCCAGCAACTCGTCCATGGCATCTTTCTTGGATAGATCCTCATCATGCTGACTGGAATCGGAGAGGGAGCCTCTGAAGTTTCCTGAGCACAGATCTAGCAACTCTCCCATGTTGGCATCCATAGCATTCTCATCCATTGTATCCAACACTAGCCTTTGCTTTACAGAGCTGTATTTACTGTATTTACTCCTGTTGTGTCCTACATTTAGGAACCTTCAAAGACAAAATATAGCCACTGTAGTGAGCCATTCACTAAGCATATCCAGGCAAATCTAATAAGTGAACATTGACACATCCTTTAATCAGAGTACTTAAAACATATACAGTCATATGAAAAAGTTTGGGCACCCCTATTAATCTTAATCATTTTTAGTTCTAAATATTTGGGTGTTTGCAACAGCCATTTCAATTTGATATATCTAATAACTGATGGACACAGTAATATTTCAGGATTGAAATGAGGTTTATTGTACTAACAGAAAATGTGCAATATGCATTAAACCAAAATTTGACCGGTGCAAAAATTTGGGTACCCTTATCATTTTATTGATTTGAATACTCCTAACTACTTTTTACTGACTTACTGAAGCACAAAATTGGTTTTGTAACCTCACTGAGCTTTGAACTTCATAGCCAGGTGTATCCAATCATGAGAAAAGGTATTTAAGGTGGCCAATTGCAAGTTGTTCTCCTATTTGAATCTCCTCTGAAGAGTGGCATCATGGGCTCCTCAAAACAACTCTCAAATGATCTGAAAACAAAGATTGTTCAACATAGTTGTTCAGGGGAAGGATACAAAAAGTTGTCTCAGAGATTTATCCTGTCAGTTTCCACTGTGAGGAACATAGTAAGGAAATGGAAGACCACAGGGACAGTTCTTGTTAAGCCCAGAAGTGGCAGGCCAAGAAAAATATCAGAAAGGCAGAGAAGAAGAATGGTGAGAACAGTCAAGGACAATCCACAGACCACCTCCAAAGAGCTGCAGCATCATCTTGCTGCAGATGGTGTCACTGTGCATCGGTCAACAATACAGCACACTTTGCACAAGGAGAAGCTGTATGGGAGAGTGATGCGAAAGAAGCCGTTTCTGAAAGCACGCCACAAACAGAGTCGCCTGAGGTATGCAAAAGCACATTTGGACAAGCCAGCTTCATTTTGGAAGAAGGTCCTGTGGACTGATGAAACAAAGTTTGAGTTGTTTGGTCATACAAAAAGGCGTTATGCATGGCGTCAAAAAAACACAGCATTCCAAGAAAAACACTTGCTACTGTACTACTGTACTGTACTGTGTAATTTTACCACTGTAAAATTTGGTGGAGGTTCCATCATGCTTTGGGGCTGTGTGGCCAATGCCATCACTGGGAATCTCGTTAAAGTTGAGGGTCGCATGGATTCAACTCAGTATCAGCAGATTCTTGAGAATAATGTACAAGAATCAGTGACGAATTTGAAGTTACGCCGGGGATGGATATTTCAGCAAGACAATGATCCAAAACACAGCTCCAAATCTACTCAGGCATTCATGCAGAGGAACAATTACAATGTTCTGGAATGGCCATCCCAGTCCCCAGACCTGAATATCATTGAACATCTGTGGGATAATTTGAAGCGGGCTGTCCATGCTCGGCGACCATCAAACTTAACTGAACTGGAATTGTTTTGTAAAGAGGAATGGTCAAAAATACCTTCATCCAGGATCCAGGAACTGATTAAAAGCTACAGGAAGCGACTTGAGGCTGTTATTTTTGCAAAAGGAGGATCTACTAAATATTAATGTCACTTTTCTGTTGAGGTGCCCATACTTTTGCACCGGTCAAATTTTGGTTTAATGCATATTGCACATTTTCTGTTAGTACAATAAACCTCATTTCAATCCTGAAATTTTACTGTGTCCATCAGTTATTAGATATATCAAATTGAAATGGCTGTTGCAAACACCCAAATATTTAGAACTAAAAATGATTAAGATTAATAGGGGTGCCCAAACTTTTTCATATACATTCATTGACAAAAAAAAAAAAAAAAAGTCATACAATTATTTTCTCAGGCAGTGAAAAAGCGCTTCTTCACCTGCTGCCCTATAAAAAGGCACTCAAGAGGCTACTTTTGATCAGTATACCTTTTTTGTGAACAATTGTAGAGGCGCATCTAGCAGTAAATGATGCGCTGAAAGACATTTTGCCCAGACGACAGAATTTGAGAGTGGGCACATCATTGGATTGAGAAGTTAAATGTCATTTCAATAAACTGCCTGCCACCTATGCCATTCTGACCCAGCTTTTAGTTGTTGGAAGCAGTGGTTACTTGAGGGCTCGCACACAGGCTCCTAATGGCCCAGACAGGCCACCAAAAGAAAGGATGATTTAATCTGCCAACAGGCATGAGAAAACTCTCACAGTTTTCTTGTCCACCATCCAGACATTAAGTGGCACCTTCATTACGTAACCCTGTTTTTGCCCTAACCATTTTCAGGCACTTAGCAGATGGAAATTTAATGTCACTACACCCATTACACATTGTTCCATTCACGACACCTTTATTTGCAGTAGTGTTGTAAACAAGAAAATTTGACAAATCCGGGTTGTGTGGGGGGTATGGTGGTCTAGTGGGGAGCACTTCAAGCCTGCCTTTACTGGGCAGTTGTATCGAGGCAACTTTCAGTTGCAAAGTTTTTCCTGATAAACTTAACACAAAATATTGTAAAGACTTACATATAACAGTACATTCACAAATATTTTTTTATAAGTTTCCATTCTAACAACTTTTCCATAATGTAATAGGGTTTTTTTTTTTGCTAGTCTGAGTGTACTTTATATATTACACACACTTCAACTGTTTGATTAGATGAATACATAGTAGTTCTTACCCATCAGCATCCAGTAACTGACTTTGTGTGTCATCTTCCAAAGAAAACTGGAACTGGGAATCCACACTAGCACAGGCAAAAGATGCTTTAGGCTCTGGGGAAGCATTGTACAGATCCTGTGAATCTTCCACAGGAAGTGATGGTTCAGACATTTTCCCTGAACTCTAAAACAGTCAAATTAACAATTATAACTTGTTAAATTCTACAACAAGGATAAAAACAACAAAAGCTACATTTAAACTACATTAAGGGTATGTCCAGATGGGGATTAAAATATGCAGTACGTAAAGTTTTTCTGCAGAACTGGACTGTAGATTACACTCTGCAATGCAGAAGGTAATATCTGTGGCAAATCTGCAACATGAATTCAGCAGCAAAACCACATGATTTATCCGTTTCTTTCCAGTGTGAAAGTGCTGCTGATTTGCTGCAACAGAAATCTGCAGTTTTTTAGTCCTGTCTGGACATATTACTCAGCGTTTGGGCTCTAAGATATTACTTTAACATATAAGTTACCAGAGAAACATAAATAAATTCACCACCAAGTAGTTTATCATCTAACCTTTGATGCAGAGCTAAGAAAGTTTGCCTTGAAGGTAACTGGGGAAGGTGACCGGAATCCCCCAACACCAGGAAGGAGGGAACTTCGTCCACTCTTGTTAAGAGGCTGGTATGAAGGAATCATGGACCCAATGAGTTCAAAGCTACTGTTGTGGCTATTGTCTTTTGTCATGGGTGAAAGAAAATCATCTTCCTCTGAAAGGGGGAGATCACAAAGGGGAATAAAAAAAAAATCATCATTTAATGTAGAAATTGAATGCTTCTGCTTCATAGCTTATAAAAAAAAAAAATAAAAAGTTACATAATGGTCATTACCGAGTTTGTCATTGCCTTTACACTCTTCATCCTGCTCCATCTTGTAAGATATGGAATCGCTGCATGACACAAAACATTAAAAACATGGTTGAGTAGCTGTGACAATACTGCAATCCAGAGGACATTATGTGATAATACAGTAATACATACAACTTGCTCATTAACTTTGTTTTCTATATATGCAATCAATTAGATGTGCGAGAAATGTAAGAAAATTAATGACAATTATAAAACTTAAAAGAGAAGTGTATTACATGTATGCGAAGAGATAAAATTGTGTAGTATAATGCTGGAGAAACAAGAAAAAATTAAAAAAGAAAAAACACAAGTGTAGAAAACTTCAGATAAACCAGAAGTATGAAGACACCTGAACATCACACACCTATGAATTTGTAATTCTAAAATCATGGATACAAATTAAGAAATGGCCCCTTTCTGCAACTATAACTGCTTCCACTGGAGAAAAGGGTGATGAAGAAATTCAATCCACAGTGCCTTTCATCAATCAGTGCATGGCCTACAGGCTGACCAGAATGCCATTTGCATGTATCATTAGTAGTGTGTGCCCTGGTAGCACTACTGCTTTTAGTCAGTGTACATTGATGCTGTAAGGCTTCACTAACATGACCCTATGAACTGTCATGTGATGGCCTCCCCTTACGGGCAAACTAAACTCTGGTTCTCAAAACAAAATCGCTAAATTGTTTTTAGGAAAGACCTGCCAAAGCCGCAACCCACAACAGCATTGTGGCTTTAGTGCGGATAGGATGCTTTGGTCCTTTACAGGAAGCAGTCTTGACCTGGTACATAGAGGAACATTTTTGCCCAGCTTTGCCACTGCCAAGTTTAAAAGCAAGCTGGTAAATGTCCCTATCCACCCAGACTCTGGTGTGCCCTGAAGAGTGATCTCCTACCTTTCCCTACCTGGGTGCCAGAGAGAGCTTGACTCCTACATCCACCCATCAATCTGCTGGATATCAATAAACAACGATCTCCTGGTGCTTTGCCAGATGGCATCAGTGATGGACCAAAACGTGTGAATACAAAGCCTCAGTTGAGCCTCTACAACAGCAATGGACTGTTCAACTAGGATAACAAATGCATTCTTGTAAAGACTAAACCGTATCCAGAAACTTCACAAACAGATCTATGATAAAAGTTACACAGTATGGCAGTTCCATATTTAGGCCGGGGCCCCACCTAGCTTAAACGCCACGATTCGGCCATGGCATGTTATAGTACCTGCAAAGTGGATGAGATTCTGGCTAATCCCATCCAGACACTGCAGAAAAACAATATACAGTGGAAATGCTGCAATTTCAAAAACCGTTGCGTTTCTGTAAATCGCAGCATGTCAATTATACCCACGGAAACACTGGTGGTTTCTGTATAGGTATAATAAGGACATAAAGTCAGCAGACTTTGTGTGAAAAGCGATGCAGAAAAAAAATGTGATGCGTTTCCGCAGAGCTTTTTAGCTGCGGCTCGCTACATGGGACCTTAGCCTTAAAGAGGTTTTTGGTGGCTTAATATTGATGAACTATGCTTAGGTCATCAATATCAAATGGGTTGGGTACGCATCACTTCCAGGCCAGTGATGTCACATTTACTTGTGAGTGACTAACACATGTGCAACTGCAAAGCCACAGAAAAGTGTGAGTGGTGATAGCTGCAGGGCAGGTTTATAGAAGAACTAGTTGAATAAAAAAAACGAAGTCTTGCACAGACTCAACTGTATAGAGAGATCAGTATTTTTTTTTTTTTTTTTTTTTTTTTTAGAGCCAAGGCTATGCAGAAAAACTTGTTTCCCCAATTAAGTCATAGATCACTAATTAGTCCCAATACTGAAACTAAAGCCAAGGCTTTATAGGCTTGGTTATATGCAAAGTAATTTTACTTTGGAAACACAGAGTTAAAGGGGTTGTCCGGGATAACTGGAAATCCCTACAATAATCTAAACACCCTTCCCAATCCTACTTTCTAAATAACAATTAAAAATATATATTTACCCATATCCCTGGGGCTGTCATGTGACCGCCCCAGGGACATTTTCTGATTATCTGGTTACGATCCGTTTCCCCATTTCTGGAAACGGATCGTCACTACTACTCCCCCTCCCCATTCCATCCCATTATACTTACCTTCCATGCTTCTTCCTGGGGGACGGTGGCTCCTTCTTTACTGATTCTGCAGGCGCGCCCTCTTCTCCAAGCGCTGCTCTGTGCACTGCTGCTGATAATCCACCTCTACTGCGCAGCTTCCACACATGCCCAGTAGAGGTGGATCATTGCTGCAGAGAACAGAGCAGCGCTGGAGAACAGCGTGCACCTGCAGAATCAGAAAAGAAGGAGGGGCTGTCCCCCAGGAAGAAGTCATGGAAGGAAGAGAGGTAAGTTTATAATGGCTTCTGGGGTTGGGCTGAGTAGGTAGGGAAGGGCGGGATAGCTAGAGAGACAAGGAGGGGGTGTATGGGAGGGAGGGGAAGAGAGAGAGAGAGAGAGAGAGAGAGAGAGGAGGGGGAGGGAGTGAGGAAGGAGGGGGGCGAGTGAGTTGAGAGGGGTTAGTGTGGAAGTTACATAGCACGAAGCTGAACCATGTAAATGAATGCAGGAGATACCAGGAGCTCCCAGAGACACCCAGAAATCGATCAAAACATGGCTAAAGGTATATGGGTGCATTTATTAACCCATTAATAATACTAACAGACATTTAAAAAAAAACAAAAAAAAAATTTTTTTTGCCCAGAATACTCCTTTAAGGCGTAGTGATCTATCAACTATCACCTAAAGAATCTGACATACAGATGTAGCAGAGTTGACCGGAATTTATACCCTGGGAAAAATTACTGTAGTTTGATGTCTTTTCACAGAAGACAAAAAAAAAAAAGAAAAAAAAATTTCTTTCAATTACTTTTTATATTTTTTTTTTTGTCTATGATGAGATACCACACTACAGCAAATTTATCCCACCACAGAAACTTGGCTTAACTCTGTTACATCTGTATATGCTGCCGGTATCCTTCTCCTGCCACCAGCTGTAGTTGCTCATGACTGGTTGGTAGGTATCCTTCCTCACTGTAGTTAAACATAATTGGGTGGCAGGATAAGGAAGCCTGAATCAAATACATCTAATATCTTCTCCAGGCACCAACACACTGAACATTTGTTTTCCCATTTTTCTTGTTTTTGCTACAAGAAAAAAAAATGAATCACCCATATGCTTGGTGGATTAACAAAAAAACAAAAACAAAAAAAATTGGCTGTGAAATAGGGGCCTGATTTGGTAGAGTTAGGAAAAAAAAAAAGTTACTGACTTCAACTTTGTATAATTAATTAGATGTATATTGAGTTTCCTAGAACTGTAATCACTGTATCTGCAAAATTAGCGCAAAATGGAAATGGCTTAAAAATAATTACTTTTTGCTTCTGTCTCTCCTCCAGTCTTTCTGATCTTAGTTTTCTAACATATGGCTGCAGCAGACAGGTCCCGTGGTATTGGCACCATGACTCCCTACAATCACTATGCCACAGCGGTCAAATGCCATAAACAAGTAAAGAGACATGGAAAAGACCAGAGCAGAGGAAGCAGCACTGCTGAACTCCGGAGAGACTAGGTGTAGGTGTGTAGACCAAAACAACAATGTGCAATGTGGGAAAGAGCACTATGTCTGCTCAGCTCCTCCAGTTCTATGGAAAGCTGTCTGCACTTTGCGCTGCTTTTTCAATTCAATGGATTTGCTTTATTTCTTCCCAAAGAGGTTTGATAGGGTTGAGGTCAAGAAACAGCTCACACCCGTGATCGGAGCTAAGCTCAATCATGACCGCGGCATTAAAGAGGACTGTGAAA
This sequence comes from Leptodactylus fallax, assembly GCA_947044405.1. Taxonomy (NCBI): domain Eukaryota; kingdom Metazoa; phylum Chordata; class Amphibia; order Anura; family Leptodactylidae; genus Leptodactylus; species Leptodactylus fallax. The sequence goes on along the minus strand of CAMRHE010000065.1, from coordinate 407,734 downwards.
GATCTCGTCCTACCAGAACCCGCTTCTGGCACACCTGAGATTGCTTCGATTACCTCAAACCCACTTTCCGTGAGTGTGCTGGGTCAACAGAGGATAATACGCAAGATAGGCCTTCTAAATTTTATATATTTATTAACCCCTAAACGGGTCGGCACTAGACACTTAACACATACATAGAATACATGCAGCGATTAGCAAGCAGATACAAGTGAAAAACAGCATAACACGGTACATAAAATAAAAATGGGAATAACAGAAAGAAAAGAATATATATTACCAACACCAGCATGTGATGGTTTCTCTGGTCTCCAGGTGTTGAGCCAGGGAACTTATCTTATGAACATCCAGTAGCAGATGATCCTAGCAGAGCAAAGGGCAGAAGACTTCCGGAACAAGTAGCTAGTCCATTTCTCTGAGCCCACGTGGCAGGCTCAGGGTACAGTCTTGAGCAAAGCATGTGTTGCCTACATGCGGTGACATCTCTTCCATGTTCGCAAAATGGCCTCAAGTTTGGCTGCTTAGGCCGCATGTGAACCACATGTTTGATTTCCCCCACACCTCGCCTCTAGGAATTGCACATCACTAAGGCCATCAGACAAAAAAAAAAAAAAAGACTGGTTCAGCCTGGGCGGAGCCCTTTTGTCTCCCCTGGTCTCCTCCCTAAATGAGGTCACCAGGGGGAGGAGCCCCCGCCCCCTCTCTGCATCTCTTAGAATAATTTTCCAGTATAATTCTATGCATGATGTTTATAGAGTTGGGCTGGTAGTATAATGGGGTTCCTGGCGAGATCCCCAACACAGACTCCAAGGTCGACACTCCACCTCCCTTTGGGTAAGATCAGTGCCTGGACCTTTCCCGGGCTTTGAACAGTGACCTGTGTATATTCTGAACGCGCGCCTTGACCTGACGCATCTGGGGAATTTATCAGGGCAACTGTAAGATGTTCCCCAGGCCAGATATTGTCATAAAACCATTATCCCTTTGAAGTAACAGTGGCGCCAGTGTGTCTATCAATGATATGCAGATCGTTTATACAACATATCCTGTCTAAATGAACCCCCGCTGGGTTAATGAGGGTTGCAGTCTTACGCAGATACAGGTTTTTGACCAAATGGCTGATTGCTTCAGGGACAGGACAATAGACTTGTGCTAGATAGTAGTCTGACCACATTCCATTTGCCCCACTTGGCTTGATCTCAGGCACCAATCCCCACTGTGCAGTAATATAGACCAATATTTATATCATAAGACCATACCTGCGCCTAATATCATGACAAGGACCTTTCGCTGCCTCCAACACTTCCAGATCTTTACATCAATAGATGCTGCTCCACTGATTCCCGCACAGTTGGAATTATTACTCTAGCCCCCACCGTTAACGATCAATGCTGTTCGTTCTGGTATGCTATTAAGTCTCTGTACTGTCAGGAGTGCAGTGTCAGGCAGGAGCAGGCAAGGGGTGTGATTCTGAACTCTGACACTGGCTGCCTCTGACATTACAGAGTCTAAATAGAACATCAGCCACCAAAAGTAACTGTGCTTATTTCTCAAGAACAGTGGGGGCTAGAGAAAAAATATTTGTGGAGTGGCATCTATTCACAAACACGAGAACTTGAATGGGCAGCAGTGATGAAAGGTCCTCTTTAAGGGATTTCCTGAAGTGGCCATCCCACCATGATTAGGTATTGCCAATGCATTGTTATGGAAGCCAGGGAACAGATCCGATGCCTAACAATCCTGAAGTTCAACGATCCAAGTCCCCTAAGAGGTGGGGGGTTTAATTAATACAACAACCAAAAAAGCCCACTTCCCATATTAAAGGGTAACAAATTGTAAAATTAAATAAAAAAATTAATCTGCACGGTGAATGTTATATTATATAAACAAGTGAATTAGGCATTGCGTAATCATAGAATAAAGGAAATATGTGAGTTGTGCTGTATTGTCAATGGCAAAACAATTAAAAAGTGTTAAAAAGCTGTGCCAGAACTGATGGTAACTGCTCCCCTAGTATAGAGAAAAATAGTGTAGTATAGCATTGGTCAAAAAATAATTGTAGGTATGATACTTTCATTGGCTAACCAGTAAAATTACATTTACAGGCTTTCAAAGCACCAAAGCTAGATCTTCACGCTTTTACAAATAAAAGACAGAATACTCCACAACACTTGGAAGATGCTACAAAAAGGAAATTAGTCCATGAGGTGATACACAAGTAAGATAAGGCAGGGCAATAAAAGTGAGGTTATAGGGAATGAAGATTTAGAGAAGGTTGTCCGGGCAAAAAAATAAATTTATAAGAATGTCCAAGGGAGGTTATAAAAACTATACTCCCCTGTCCCCGATGCTCCAGTGTCCTCCCAGCACGGTCTGGATGCTTTGGAGTCCTCTCAAAGTGAAACTGCTCGCCGGCTTTTACATTCCAGATCCCTTCCACTGAAGCCACTGATATCTTCCGGCAGAAGACCCCGCCGGAAGATAACAAAATGGGAGGAGTGCACTGGGAGGCACCAGGTAAAAAAGTATGTTTTTTTTTCCCACTGCCTCTGGCCAATTTAAAAAAATAATTTTTTTGCTCATAAATCCAGGTGTTAAATTGAGTCCTTTTGTCAATGACAAACTTTTCTCTCACCATTGTTGTTGAAGAGATCACATGGAGGCCCTGTACAGGAAGGGCCACAGCAGGCTCTACCTTCTTAGGAGGCTGAGAGCCTTTGGAGTCCAGGGGGCACGGCTTAGGACTTTTTTCAACTCGGTAGTGGCATCAGCCATCTTCTTCGGAGTGGCCTGCAGGGGGAGCAGTATATCATCCAGGGATAGAAAAACTCGAGAAGCTGATTAGGAGGGCCAGCTCTGTCCTGGGGAGCCTCCTGGACCCAGTGCAGGTGGTGGGTGACAGAAGGATACTGTCCGTGGTGTGTTAGCCTAGGCCAATTCATACCCCTCAGGCCATATTATACCCCCATCACTAGCATTGAGTGATATATACAAAAATTACTTAACTTACAAGACAAAGCTGAATCCCCAATAAAATGTTGAAAAATTAAGTGAGAAAGCTGACTTAAAATGTTAAAACTCTAAAGACAGACTTATTACTTCAACCAGAAAAACTTGACTGTTCATAATATAATACAAGTTGTAACGTCTTGAAACTTCAACTTATAAAAGGTGGCTTTACATGGGGCTATTATCAGCTGATTATGGGTCACCTTACATGTCATACACTGATCAGGTGACCTGGAGGACCCGCAGGGATAGGAGACAGGGCAAAATTCAAAAGCTACAGCTAGAGAAGCAAGAAATGGCGGCTGGCGGAGACATGGAGGAGGGACGGAGGAGGGTCAGGACATGCTGGGCGGAGAGTATGTAAATTTTTTCTCAGCGATTTCATGTTGGCAATAAGTCACTTATCGCTCAATGCAAGGGACAACAAATCGCCCAATACTCGTCCTGTGTATCGGACCTTTACACTAGCAAGTCCTTGCTACAATATAAACGTTTAAAGGGAAACATTCATAACATTAAAATGATCATGCTTGTTTTCAAGATAAAAGTGCATGTTCTGTTGACTGCAGACTGAAGCTTGCAGGATATGTCAACCAATCCATGGAGTCACCGACGTTCGTGTAGATGATGATGTCGCAACTCAACAGATTTGCTGTGGCTATGATTTCTGCATCAGTTGCCCAGACTCCATCAGACATACCAGAGATGTTCACGTATTCATTCACATTTTGGTTCAAGTAGTCCTGTAGTTTTTTTTTTTTTAGCCAAGTCAGTTTTCATGTGGTAGATGACTTTATCTCTGAGAAGGGAGTGGTTGTCCTCTGCTCCTGTCAGGATGTAGCTGATGGCCCGGGAGTAGAAGTTGCCATCACCTTTAGTTTTATATGTACGCCGTGGTTGTCCAAGGTCACTTGTGCATCCATAGTATACAACCCTACCAAACGTAAGGCCAAGAGTGGTGCTAAGATACGTCCTTACTAGTGGGTTGAGTGTCTTAGTTTGCTTGTGTTTCTGTGTGGCACTGGGACAATCTTCATGAGACTGGGGTGGTGAAGAAGTCTCTTCATCTTGGTAAATCTTAAGGTTGCTGGTGTGGTAGGTGTTGCTCGATATCTTGCCAGTCTTATTGTTCTTAAGCTTTACTTGTCCCTTGGTCAAGGATTCCACAACTAAGTAGGGTCCAATCCAGCGTGGATCCATCTTTGAACCCAGCCGATGAATAAGGTGCTTATTCTTGATATAAACGATGGTGCCAGCAGTGAGTTCTTTCTCGCTGTTGTGTCATCAATCAAAGGCACACTTCTGGTGTTCCTGGGCAGAGTGGATGTTGGCACTGGCGGTTGAGTGGAGCTTTTTAAGAATTGTTGTCAGTGTATTTAGCACATCAGGGTTGGCGGCATCTGAAATGGGCATGGGGTCCAGTGTCATTTTCTGAGGGATTGAGGTCCACAGGAAGCTTGGCATTCCGTCCATACATGACCTCAAATAGAGTGCACTTGGTTGCACAGATGTGTGATAGGCAAACAGAACACCAGGGATGAACTGATCCCAGTTGTTACCTTGATCATTGACAAGCTTATTAAGAGATTCTTTGAGAGTTCGATCATCACGTTTCTGCTGGCCATTTGTTTGTGGGTGGTAGAGGCAGATGAAACACGGTGATCTGTTTGAAAATGCCTCATCAGGTTGTCGATGATCGAGTTCGCAAACTTTCGTCCCTGGTCGCTAATAAGAGTGTCCATACAGCCAAGGCGAGAAATAAAAAAAAATTGCTACTGACTTGGCACTCTTATCTGGAACAGCTGTTGCTTCAGTACACTTGGAGAAATGATCAGTGGCAGCAACTATATATTTGCTGCCATTTGATGTTTCCTGAAGAGGACCGATCATATCAATCCCGACTAAGCTCCATACTTTTCCTGGGACTGGTATACGTTGAGTGGTGGAGCTTCCTTTCTGATTTTGGGATTTAGGACAAAACATTTTTGACAGGCTTTGATATGTTGGTGAATTTTGTGATTATTTTTTATTATTATTGTTTATTTATATATATCACCATTAATTCCATGGTGCTTTACATTTGAGGATTTACATACGGTACACAAGATATACAAAACAGATAATGCTAACAGAGACCAACTAGCACAGTGGGATAGAGGGCCCTGCCCGCAAAGGCTTACAATCTATAAGGGAAGAGGGATAGAGACAGAAGGTGGGGGTAGAGGCTGTTCAGGTGGTGGTGTGGTGACAGTAGTGTTATTGGAGGTTGTAGGCCTTCCTGAATAGGTGAGTCTTCAGGGCCTTCTTGAAGCTTGTGATTGTGGGGGACAGTATGATAAGTCTTGGTAGTGAGTTCCAGAGTATGGGGGATGCACGGGAGAAGTCTTGGAGACGTTTGTGTGAAGAGCGAATAACAGCAGAGCGGAGTAGGAGGTCTTTGGAGGATCGGAGGTTACGTGCGGGCAGGTAGCGGCAGATGAGGTCAGAGATATATGGAGGGGACAGGATGTGGATGGCTTTGTATGTCAGCATTAGTAATTTGAACTCTATTCGCTGGGCAACGGGTAGCCAGTGAAGGGATTGGCAGAGGGGGGGCAGCCGATGAAGAACGGGGGGAGAGGTGAATTAGGCGAGCAGCACAATTTAAGGTGGACTGGAGGGGGGCGAGGGTGTTAGCTGGGAGGCCATGGAGAAGGGTGTTACAGTAGTCAAGGTGGGAGATTATGAGGGCGTGGACTAGCATCTTTGTAGTTTCAGGGGTGAGGAAGGAGCACATTTGATGGATGTTCTTGATTTGGAGGCGGCAGGAGGTGTTGAGGGTTTGAATATGCGGCTTGAAGGATAGGTCAGAGTCTAAGGTTATCCCAAGGCAGTGGGCTTGTGGGACTGGGGTGACAGCAGTGGTTCCATTAATTTTGATAGATGGGTCCGGTAGGGGGGGGGGGGGGGCGTTGAGGGGTGAAGATTATGAACTCCGTTTTCTCCATGTTAAGTTTGAGAAAGCGAGAGGAGAGAAAGGAGGCTACGGCTGCTAGACATTCTGGGACTCTGGACAACAGAGAGGTAATGTCTGGTCCAGAGAGATATATCTGGGTGTTGTCGGCATAGCAATGGTAATGGAAACCATGGGATTCTATGAGTTGGCCAAGGCCGAAGGTGTAGATGGAGAACAGAAGGGGTCCTAGGACGGAGCCTTGGGGGACACCTACAGAAAGAGGGCGTGGCAGGGAGGTGGTGTGTGAGTGGGAGACGTTGAATGTGCGGTTGGTGAGATATGAGGAGATCCAGGAAAGGGCCAGGTCTGAGATGCCAAGGGATGAGAGCGTTTCTAACAGGAGGGAATGGTCGACTGTGTCAAAGGCAGAGGAGAGGTCGAGGAGGAAGAGGACAAAGTAGTGACGTTTGGCTTTGGCAGTTAGAAGGTCATTAGTGACCTTAGTTAGGGCAGTTTCTGTGGAGTGATGGGGTCTGAAGCCTGACTGTAAGCTGTCAAAGAGCATATTGGACGAGAGATAGGAGGACAGTTCGGAGTGGACGTGTTGCTCCAGCAATTTTGAGGCGTATGGAAGCAGTGAGATGGGGCGATAGTTGGCTGGAGAGGATGAGTCCAGGGAGGGTTTCTTAAGTATAGGTGTGACGGTAGCATGTTTAAGGCGGAAGGGAAGGATCCATTGGTTAGGGATAGATTGAAGAGATGGGTTAGGGCAGGAGTAATGACTTCAGAGAGTTTGGGGATGAGATGTGATTAGATTGGGTCGAGTGCACAGGAGGTGAGGTGGGATTTAGAGATTATGGTGGAGAGCTTTTCATCAGTGACGGTGGAGAAACAGGTTAAAGATGAAGAGCACCAAGCAGTTGAATAGAGTGGTTGTTGGGGGTGTAGGGTGAGACTGTCTCTGATGGTGTCAATTTTGCTTTTGAAATAAGAGGCAAAGTCATCAGCTGTGATAAGTGATGTCGGAGGGGGCACAGGAGGACGGAGAAGGGAGTTGAAGGTAGTGAATAGCTGTATGGGGTTGCGGGATAGGGCAGATATTAGTGTGGTGAACTAGACCTGCTTTGCAGAGGTGAGTGCGTTCTTGAATGTGAGACCTGCCTCTTTATACCTAAGGAAGTCCTCCTGGGAGTGGCTTTTCTTCCAGAGGCGTTCTGAAACCCGTGAGGCACGCCTCAGTTTTTTAATCAGGTCAGTGTGCCAGGGCTGCCTATTGATCGGCCGATTTCTGGTGTTAGTGAGAGGGGCCACAGAGTCAAGGGCTGCAGTGATGGTGGTGTTGTAGAAGTCCGCAGTGGTATCTGCATCCTGGAGTGAGGATATGTCAGTGAGCTGTCGGAGAGTCTGTGAGCGTGCGGATGTCTAAGCGATTAAGGTTCCTGCGGGGGCTTGTTGGTTTAGGGGTTGGGGGGTCTATTACCGAGGAGAGGGCAGAGAATGTTGTAGTCAGAGAGCGTGGACTGAGAGTTAGAGAGGTTGACTAGAGAGCAGAGGCGGGTGAATAGGAAGTCGAGCGTGTGTCCCTTTGTGTGGGTGACAGAAGAGGACCATTGAGAGAGACTAAAGGAGATAGTGAGGGACAAGAGACTGGAAGCAGAGGGGTGGGTTGTGTTAATGGGGATGTTGAAATCACCCATGATGATGGTGGGGGTGTCTGTGGATAGGAAGTGCATTAGCCAGGTGAAGAGGGGTTGATAAAGGCAGCGGTAGGTCCTGGCGGTCAATATATGACGGCCAGTTGAAGGTTGGAGGGTGAGTAAATGCAAACAGAGTGCACTTCAAAGGAAGGGAGGGTGAGAGCAGGTATCGGTTGGATTGGGGCAAAGGAGCAATTGTCAGACAGGAGTACGCCTATGCCACCGCCAGGTTTATTGTTTGGGCGAGGAGTGTGCGAGAATTGCAGACCTCCATAGGAGAGGGCAGCAGGGGAGGTGGTGTCTGAGGGTGTTATCCACGTTTCTGTGATACCAAGAAATGATAACTTATGAGAAATAAAGAGGTCATGGATGTAGTTAATTTTGTTGCATACAGAGCGAGCATTCCATAGTGCACTGGGGAGTGTGTGGGGAGGGGCAGGAGCGGGTAAGACAGGTGTAAGATTTAGGGGGTTCTGTGCACTGATGTCGGTTGTGCAGAAAGATCTGACAGCAGGGAGGTGCTGGGGGCGGTCCAGGATTAGGAGATATGTCGCCAGAAGTAAGGAGTAGCAGGGAGAGGGATAGCAGGTGTAAATAGGAGAGAGTGTGGGGAGGTTGTTTGTGTCTGGGGCGGAAAGCTTGTAGGTGTGTGAGTAGCTGTGCAGAGAAGGTCAGATGGTGGGGTAGAATAGATGGAGAGATAAAGATATTCTTAGTGACATGGCCGGTTTGGGGTGGAAAAGTGGTTTTTACAAGAATGGGAAGAACAACAGTGATTAAAGTAAGAGGCATGGCCTTATGTTGTTCTTCATTCTCTTCCAGTAATAATGGTCAGAGATTCTGGCGAACGTTTTATCTCTGCCAAAATGGCCACCAGAAATTGGGTTGACATGACAGGCCTTAAGGATATTTGGCAGTCAGCTTTTAGTGAGAACCTCCTTTTCCCCATAATAAAGAACGCCTCCGTCTGCTCGATATGGCTTTGCTGTTTGTCTGAACTGGGACTTGGCATTTACACGTTTCTCTGGAGGTAGATCGTAGATCCATAGGGGTTTTTTTTGTTATGTTGCAATGTAGAATCTCAAAAGCTGGTCATACAGTTGGTCTTCCATGGTTGTCAAAAGTTTGGCATCAAAGAGCAGAAAGAAACATATATAAAAAGTTACTATGCACTGTTGGGACAGCGGCATCTAAAGTCAGTTCAATGTAAGCACTGTACTGTATTTTCCAACAAGAGGAAGCAGCTGTGTGTAGTAGTATGAGTAAAAAAAAAGAGATCTGCACACTTTTCAACAAATTAGAGACGGTGAGAAAACCAGTGACATGATATCATTATGGCCTGAAGGGATACATTCCTGGTGTAGGCTATTTTATACCCCCAGGTATAAAGTTTATCCACAGGGGTATACTTTGGCCTGGGCCAGACTATACCTGGGTTCCACGTTAGAACGGTATAGTTTGGTCTAGGCTATTTTACAGCTTGGTGTATAGTTTGACCTAGGACAGTTTATCCCCGGGGTATACTTTGGCCTGGACCAAACTATACCTGGGCTTAATCTGGGCAGGGGTTAATTTAGCCTGTTACACCGAGGCAGTAACAACAAACAAGGGTGGAAAATCCATTTCTCTCGCTTATTTCATTGGGGGGGGGGGGGACAGCACCATGGGATATCCTAAAGCAGCCCCAGATGGTGGGAACAACATGGCCATGCGAGCAACCTAACGCATAACTGCCTGCAGAGCCTTATGACCCAAGCTGGCTTCGACAGAGGCCACAGAGTCAATCTAGTAGAACTTAGTGAAAGTGTGGATTGAGGCCCAGGTGGCAGCTTCGCAGACCTGGGCAGTGGAAGCCTGATGCTGAACAGCCTAGGAGGCTCAACAGCTCTCTGAAGAGAGCAGGCATATGGAAAGGCGTTGAGCTGATAAGCCTCCCTAATAGCAGACCGAATCCATCTGGAGATGGGAGCCTTGGAAGCATCCAGGCCCTAGCGATGGCCCTTAGGGAGAACAAACAAACGAACGAACGAACAAACAAGGTGTCTGAACAAAAGAAGGAGACAGTGAGAGACAAATAGACATAGATCACCTGGACCACATTAAGGCAGAGAAGAGAGCACTCACATAGGTGCTTGAGATCCAGGCAAAAAGACGGTAAGGCAATGTCCTCATTCATGTGAAAGGAAGAAACCACCTTAGGCAAAAAAAAGAAGGTGGTGGATGAAGGACAACCTTGCCTTTGTGAAGAACAAGAAAAGAAGACATCCAGGACAGGGCAGCCAGTACAGAGACGCTGCGGATGGAAGTAATGGCCACCAGGAAGACAACATGAAAAATCTCGCAGAGGCTCAAAAGGGGAAGCCTGGAGCACCTCAAAAATGCAATTAATGTCCCACAAATCCACAGGAGGTTGGGTAGGGAGTAGCACAGTGTGCCACACCCTGTAGGATGATCTACACTTGAGCCCGGAATGGCCAGGGTCTTCTGAAAAAGAATAGAAAGGGCAGAAACCAGCCCCTTAAGAGAAGAAAGACTAAGTCCTTGGTCTAGACCAGACTGGAGAAAAGCCAGGATCCAAGGAGGAGAAAAGGAGAGTAGTGGATGGAAGTCATTACTCTCATACCACTGTACGTAGGCCTTCAGTGTGCAATGATACAGTGGGGAAAAAAAAAGTATTTAGTCAGCCACCAATTGTGCAAGTTCTCCCACTTAAAAAGATGAGAGAGGCCTGTAATTGACATCATAGGTAGACCTCAACTATGACAGACAAAAATAGAAAACAAATACAGAAAATCACATTGTCTGATTTTTAAAGAATTTGCAAATTATGGTGGAAAATAAGTATTTGGTCAATAACAAAAGTTCAAATACTTTGTTATATATCCTTTTTTAGCAATGACAGAGGTCAAACATTTTCTGTAAGTCTTCACAAGGTTGGCACACACGGTTGCTGGTATGTTGGCCCATTCCTCCATGCAGATCTCCTCTAGGGCAGTGATGTTTTGAGGCTGTCGCTGGGCAACACAGACTTTCAACTCCCTTCAAAGGTTTTCTATGGGGTTGAGATCTGGAGACTGGCTAGGCCACTACAGGACCTTGAAATGCTTCTTACAAAGCCACTCCTTCATTGCCCTGGTGGTGTGCTTGGGATCATTGTCATGCTGAAAGACGCAGCCACGTTTCATCTTCAATGCCCTTGCTGATGGAAGGAGGTTTGCACTCAAAATCTCACGATACATGGCCCCATTCATTCTTTCATGTACACGGATCAGTCGTCCTGGTCCATTTGCAGAGAAACCGCCCAAAAGCATGATGTTGCCACCCCCATGCTTTAGAGTAGGTATGGTGTAATTTGGATGCAACTCAGCATTCACTCTCCTCCAAACACGACAAGTTGTGTTTCTACCAAACAGTTCTACTTTGGTTTCATCTGACCATATGACATTCTCCCAATACTCTTCTGGAACATCCAAATGCTCTCTAGCAGACTTCAGATGAGTCCGGATATGTACTGGCTTAAGCAGGGGGACACGTCTGGCACTGCAGGATCTGAGACGGTAGCCTTTGTTACGTCAGTCCCAGCTTTCTGCAGGTCATTCACTAGGTCCTCCCCATGTGGTTCTGGGATTTTTGCTCACCGTTCTTGTGATCATTTTGACCCCATGGTGTGAGATCTTGCGTGGAGCCCCCGATTGAGGGAGATTATCAGTGGTCTTGTAGGTCTTCTATTTTCTAATTATTGCTCCCACAGTTGATTTCTTCACACCAAGCTGCTTGCCTACTGCAGATTCAGTCTTCCCAGCCTGGTGCAGGTCTACAATTTTGTTTTTGGTGTCCTTCCACAGCTCTTTGGTCTTCACCATAGTGGAGTTTGGAGTGTGACTGTGTCTTTTATACTAATAATTTCAAACAGGTGCCATTACTACAGGTAATGAGTGGAGGACAAAGGAACCTCTTAAAGAAGAAGTTACAGGTCTGTGAAAGACAGAAATGTTTCTTGTTTTAGGTGACCAAATACTTATTTTCCATCATAATTTGCAAATAAATTCTTAAAAAAAAAAAAAAAAATCAGACAATGTGATTTTCTGGATTTGTTTTCTCATTTTGTCTCTCATAGTTGAGGTCTACCTATGATGTCAATTACAGGCCTCATCTTTTTAAGTGGGAGAACTTGTACAATTGGTGGCTGACTAAATACTTTTTTTTTCCCCACTGTAGATCTTTGCAGACTGGGGTTTCCTGGCCTTGAGAATGGTCTGAATAACAGGATCCAAAAAACCACAATGCCTCAGAACCTCGGCTTCAACAGCCACGCTATTAAAACGCTGCTGTTGTAAGGTGGGGTGGAACATCAGTCCTTGAGATAGAAGGTCAACCTGCAGAGGAAGAGGCCAAGGAGTGTCCACAAGCAGGAAAACGAGATCTGTACACCAGGGCCGACGGGGCCAATTCTAGGCCACTAGGATGGCTGGAACCCTCTCTGTCTTCAGTTTCTTGAGAACCCAAGGGAGAACAAGAAGAAGAGGGAACAGCTACAGAAGCTGGAAATCCGACCAGGGAAGCACAGAAGCGTTGGTGGCAATGGCCTAGGGTCCTGGGACCTGGCCATGTAGTGGGGAGCTTGTGGCTCAGGCGGGAGCCAAAGAGGTCTATGTTGGTCGTGGTGCATCGGGAGCACAACTGGAGACAGATCTTCTGGTGAAGGGACCACTCACCTGGGTAGAGATTTCCCCAGCTTACTTTACTTTTTTTTTTTTTTTTTTTAAATCAATCCCTTGGGGACGCAGCCCAAAAGTACCAGGCCTCATTTTTCAAAACCGCCACGTGTCACTTTATATGACAACAACTTTGACACACTATAACTAAATGTTAGTGGTAAACATTTATCAATAGTTTTGAATATAAAATTTTTTTTTTCAATTTTCGAAGTGTGAAATACACTGCTTTTCAGACATTAACCCCTTCCCGCTGGAATTTTTCAATTTTCATTTTTTACGTTTTTGACTCTCCCCCTTCCAAACTTCATAACTTTTTTATTTTTCCACTCTCAGAGCCATTTGAGGTCTTAATGTTTGCAGGACAAATTTTTCTTCACGATGCTATCATTTATTATTCTGTACAATGTACTGGGAAGCTGGAAAAAAGTTCAGAATGGGGTAGAAGAAAAAGTGCATTTGTTTGACTTTCTTATGGGCTTCGTTTTTACAGCATTCACTATGCAGCCAAAATGACATGTCACCTGTATTCTATGTTTCAGTATGATTCAGGGAATACCAAATTTATATGGTTTTATTTACATTTTAACCCCTTAAAAATCCCAAAAATTTTCTACAAGTCGCTATATTCTGACACCCATAACTTTTTTATACTTCTGTGTAAGGAGATGCATAGGGTGTCTTTTTTTGCACGACCAGGTGTACTTTCTAGTTACACCATATTGGGGAATTGCTATTGCTTTGACCACTTTTTATTAAAATTTTTTATCAGAGGTGAAAACAGTGAAAAAAACGTCGGTTTGGCACTTTTGATTTTTTTTTTCCCGCTACGGCGTTTACCGTACACAGAGATACCTAATGTGTATGTGCTTCACAGTATTTAAGTACTTTTATGTGTGTTCTAAGGAAAGGGTGGCGATTTGAACTTTTAATATATATTTTTTTGTTTATTGCATTTATTAGACCACCTAGGGGTCTTGAAACCCAGAGGGTCTGATCACTAATGCAATGCATTACATGAAAAAAAAAAAAAACTGCACTTCTATTGCAGGCTGCTCTATGCAAACTAGGGAGTGACAGGCCTGGGAGCCTTAACAAGGCTCCCGGCTGTCATAGTAAAAGGACGCTGGCCCCGGAGCTTGCTCAGAGTGCTGGCGATCCCTGGCAAACTGTTGGTGCCCGCACATCGCCGGTAAAATGGGAGAAGTTAATGCCTACGATCAGTGTAGGCATTAACTTTATCCCCAAGATTTTCATTTTCACAAGGGGTTAGAGGAGAAAAAGAACACCCCACTATGTTAAACAATTTCTCCTGAACACGGCAATACACCCCAGGTGATATTGTAAACTGCTGTATGGGAAAATGGCAGGGCTCAGAATGGAAAGAGCGCTATTTGGCTTTTGGAGGGCAGATTTTGCTGGAATAGTTTTCAGGTGGCATGTCATATTGGCAGAGCCCCTAAAGTATCAGTACAATGGAAACCCTCAAAAAGTGACCCCATTTTCGAAAATACACCGCTCATACAATTTATCAAAGGGTATAGTGAGCATTTTGACCCTACAGCTGTTTCACATATTTTATTTACATTGGGACGTGAAAATGAAAAAAAAATTTTTCTCCAATAAACCGTCCATTTAGCACCAAATTTTTTAATTTTTACAAGGGGATTAGAACCCCCGAAAAAAGTGACCACATTTTTGAAACTACATCCCTCAAGGAATTTCTTAAGGGGTATTATCATTTTGATCCCAAGAGTGGTTCCCAAAAATTAATGTACAAAATGAAAATTGAAAATTTTAAAGAAATATGCAATTTCAGTGCCCAATATGTTGCGCCCACTGTGTCATCACACAAGCACTCCTAAAACTATTAAGTGGGCTATTCAGAGTACATAAAAGTACTTGGAATGTGTGTGCTCCAAAAGCCACATCGCGCTCCTTCACATCTGCACCCAGTGCCCCAATGGCAGTTTCCACCCATTTTATATAGTAAAGGGGCATTTTGGAGCTTTATTCATTTATTAATCTTTTTAAATACACTTCACATTTATTTATTTTTTTTTTTTAATATTTATTTGATATCCCATTAAGGGACCTGAACCAGCAATGTATACAGTGGGGAAAAAAAAAGTATTTAGTCAGCCACCAATTGTACAAGTTCTCCCACTTAAAAAGATGAGAGAGGCCTGTAATTGACATCATAGGCAGACCTCAACTATGAGAGACAAAATGAGAAAACTTATCTAGAAAATCAAATTGTCTGATTTTTTAAAGAATTTATTTCCAAATTATCGTGGAAAATAAGTATTTGGTCAATAACAAAAGTTCATCTCAATACTTTGTTATATATCCTTTGTTGGCAATGACAGAGGTCAAACGTTTTCTGTAAGTCTTCACAAGGTTGGCACACACTGTTGCTGGTATGTTGGCCCATTCCTCCATGCAGATCTCCTCTAGATCAGTGAAGTTTTGGGGCTGTCGCTCGGCAACACGGACTTTCAACTCCCTCCAAAGGTTTTCTATGGGGTTGAGATCTGGAGACTGGTTAGGCCACTCCAGGACCTTGAAATGCTTCTTACGAAGCCACTCCTTCGTTGCCCTGGCAGTGTGCTTGGGATCATTGTCATGCTGAAAGACCCAGCCACGTGTCATCCTCAATGCCCTTGCTGATGGAAGGAGGTTTGCATACAAAATCTCACGATACATGGCCCCATTCATTCTTTCATGTACACGGATCAGTCGTCCTGGTCCCTTTGCAGAGAAACAGCTCCAAAGCATGATGTTGCCACCCCCATGCTTCACAGTAGGTATGGTGTAATTTGGATGCAACTCAGCATTCACTCTCCTCCAAACACGACCAGTTGTGTTTCTACCAAACAGTTCTACTTTGGTTTCATCTGACCATATGACATTCTCCCAATACTCTTCTGGAACATCCAAATGCTCTCTAGCAAACTTCAGACGGGCTCAGATAAGTACTGGCTTAGGCAGGGGGACACGTCTGTCACTGCAGGATCTGAGTCTCTGGCGGCGTAGTGTGTTACTGACGGTAGCCTTTGTTACGTTAGTCCCAGCTTTCTGCAGGTCATTCACCCCATGTGGTTCTGGGATTTTTGCTCACCGTTCTTGTGATCATTTTGACCCCACAGGGTGAGATCTTGTGTGGAGCCCCAGATGGAGGGAGATTATCAGTGGTCTTGTATGTTTGCCATTTTCTAATTATTGCTCCCACAGTTGATTTCTTCACACCAAGCTGCTTGCCTATTGCAGATTCAGTCTTCCCAGCCTGGTGCAGGTTTACAATTTTGTTTCTGGTGTCCTTCCACAGCTCTTTGGTCTTCACCATAGTGGAGTTTGGAGTGTGACTGTTTGAGGTTGTGGACAGATGTCTTTTATACTAATAATTTCAAACAGGTGCCATTACTACAGGTAATGAGTGGAGGACAGAGGAGCCTCTTAAAGAAGAAGTTACAGGTCTGTGAGAGCCAGAAATCTTGCTTGTTTGTAGGTGACCAAATACTTATTTTCCACCATAAATTGCAAATAAATTCTTAAAAAAATCAGACAGACAATGTGATTTTCTAGATATGTTTTCTCATTTTGCCTCTCATAGTTGAGGTCTACCTATGATGTCAATTACAGGCCTCTCATCTTTTTAAGTGGGAGAACTTGCACAATTGGTGGCTGACTAAATACTTTTTCCCCCACTGTACATGTATATTGCAGCGTATAGAGGAAGTCTATACAGACGCATAGGCTGACTTCCTCCCATCGCCGGCAGGATCAACCAGGTATGGAGGCTCCTAGCATCCCGAGGTCACTGGCCAGATAATAGATATCAGCAAACCCTATGAGCGGGGACATTTGTATGGCCTAAGTCCTTGGATCTCGTGGTCATGTTTGACCGCGGCATCCAAGGGTTAAAACCCCCGATTAGAGCTGAGCTCTGACTGGGGGTTATGGATTAGGGTGCTGTCAATTACAGCGTAGTACAGAGGCTATCCTCTAGAACTAGGTGGCAGCACCATAATAGTACAGCACTCGTCGCCTAGGGGTTAAAATCACTTATATCAGCGGCACCTGGAATTCTTGTTCTCACTATCACACTACATACCAAGCATTGTGCCAGGTGTCTACCTGGAATGGGGTTACAAATATTGTTTTATCATTTACACTTGACAAGCACAAAGTTTTGCTGGCAGCGATTTTTATATAAGATTCACAGCTAATAAGAGAACTAAAGAAAATTAAGGCAGGAGAAGAAACCAAATACAGATACTTTGGATTTAAAAGTTTAAAGCCTTACCCAATTTTAGTTGAACTATCTTTAAAAAGCATCAAAGTTGATTCTGTAGTTACAAGCCTTGGCACAGAGATTGTCACTTTAGTTATTCCACTTTCCTCCAAAGCTTCTTCTGAAGGCTCATCTTCATTTCCATCTTCTCCAAGGAGATTCTCTAAAGTCTATGGAGTCCAATCAAACACAGAAAATGTGATTCTTAGGCGTCATGCACATGACTGCCATCTGTATATCCGCCCGTGCTTCCGTGGCCTATCCTGAGTTTAGCTCACGGCACCATACACCGGATCGTGAAAATACACAGTCAGCCAAAAATAGAGTTTGGCGTAACAGGCTGCTTTAAATTTTAACAACTAAACTACCACCTAATTGTAGGGACAATCCCATTATCGATTGGGCTAAAGTATAATTTCTATGGCAAGCTAAAGAGGTCCAGTAGGCAGTCCTACTCAGCTCCTTGTACTGTAATGTACTGAATGCATATTGGACTGCATTTCAGTGTGACAAGTTTGCTTATAGGCATTGCCAACAGTGTCCAAATCCTCATATTTTGCCACATCTAACTTACTAAGTGTAATGTCTGGAGTTCTCACCTTCTGTTAGTTTCAATACAGGGTGATTCAAAAAGGCTAGTAAAAAGCAGCACCCTATAGTTGAAGTAACAACAATGGTAAATTGCCAGTGTCTGAAAATCATCGCAAAACTGGCTTAGTTGCAACCTCACAGCTTTCATATTTTAATAGCCAAATTTGGAATGTGACATATTGTGACATCAAAGCAAGAAAAAGCTTTTTTCATGTTGGGATTTGCAAGAACAAGGTATGTTTTAACAGTACAGTGAAATAAATTTGATAAATGTGCATTTCGTGTTGGGTGAAGCAATTCAAAACTATTAGGTCAGATTAGGTCATGGGAAATGTCCAGGCCTTCCAAAGTCTTTGGAAGAGTCCGTGCACATGATTTGAGCGGTGTGCAAATTGACCAGGCTGATTAGTATGGAACTAGTACGGCCAAGCATTGTTGTAAGCCATACAGAATACATCATCTTCAGGAGCTGAAGCCAGACAAACCAAAGTGCTGTGACCTTTGAATTATCTTGAAGCACCGATTGGAGAAGGATACATTCGCTGACAGGCTAATGTTCAGTGATTAGGTTACCTTTCACCTCAGTGGGAAAGTCAATTGCCAAAACATTAGAATTTGGGGCTCAGAAAAACCATGTACCTTTACTGAGCACATAAGGTAGTCAAGAGAAAAGAAAAAAAAAAAAAAAAAAAGACGGTTGAGTATATATATATATATATATATATATATATATATATATATATATATATAACTCTATAGATCGATAGGACACCCCTACAATAATCCAAGCGGTGGTCAATCATAAAACTTTTAATATTCCAGTTGTAAAACACCAGGTAAATATCCAACAACAACAAGCTCAAGCAATATGTAGATCAGGGGTATGGAACCTGTGATGATAAGAGACCTGCAGTTAAGTATTTCTGCTGTAATGTATTACTACCAGTCCATACTACTACACGGGGGGGTTGGTGCCTAGAGATGTGTATTGTAAGGCTGTAAGCAAACTCAACTCAGACTCCTGGTCTGCAGACCGCTACATATCAAAAGGGATATGGTTTTATGGCCATATCTTCCCCGGGGGACCTCTTACAGGCACCCCAATAAATTCCCCAGATGCGCCCAGTCAAGGTGCACGTTTGAAGCCCACACAGGTCATGGTTCAAAGCCCGGAAAAGGTCCAGACACTGATCTCCTTACCCAAAGGGGATTGGGGTGTCATCCTTGGGGTCTATACGATGAGGGTCTCGCCACGAACCCTATCATACCTCCTGCCCGACACTACCATCATCGGGCGAGGAAATATAAGGAAAGATGATTCTAAGAGATTTAGAAAGGAGGGCAGGGCTCCTCCTCTTGGTGACAAGACTTAGGGAGGAGTTAAAAGTTCTGACACCAGGAACAGGGGGGGTCTTTTGGTTTTTTGTTGTTCCTGAAGGAGGTGGAAGAGCAGGTTATGGTGCAGACTCTCACCATGTGGCCTAAACATGCGGCCTAGCACGCTTTGTTATCCTGGAAGAGATGTAACAGCATGTAGGAGACACATGCTCTGTAACTTGCTTAAGGAAGAACCCTGAAGCCTACCATATGGGCTCAGAGAAACAGACTATTTGTTCTGGTATTTTTCTATATGTTCTTCTTCTGCTGAAAGCCACCTGGATAGCACTGCCAGTGGAATAGCATGCCCAGACGCATGCTTTTGGACTGAATCTAAGTACGCGCTCTGAACTCAACACCCGGGGCCCAGAGAACCAATCACAGGTTTATGTTGGTAATATTTCCTTTTCTTCTGTTTATTCCCATTTTTATTTTGTGCACCATGTCATGTTGCATTCCACTTGTATTTGCTTGCTAACCACTGCATGTATTCTCTGTAGGTGTTAAGTGTCTAGTACCGACCCGTTTAGGGGTTAATATATAAAATTTAGAAAACTTGTTTTCTATTATCCTATCAGCCCAGAATACTCACTGGAGGTGGGTGTGAGGTAATTGAAGCGATCTCAGGTGTGCCGAAGGCAGCTTCGGTAGGACGAGATCCTTCACAGAACCTTTTTTTGTATGGCGTACAGATTTAAATATCAAAAAGATAAAGTACTTGGAGTGCCGCGCAATAAATGTAAGGCTTTCAACTCCTACTTTAAAGTCATTAACACAACACCAAACCACACCATAGAAGGACTGCAATACTGTACTCCCAGCCACATGCGTTTACTGCAATTTGCCAGGATACACCTGTACTTTTTCATTAGAAGCAATGTAAGTACATGTGCAACCTGCAATTTATGGTAAACGCATGTGACTGGGAGCAGAGTAAGGCAAGACCCGTAGTAGGGTGGTGATCCACTATGTAGCTGGATGCGGCTATTGCTGCATCCAGTCCTTAGCCGCCAGTACTTTCACTTTTATGTAAATGAAACTATGATTAACAGCAAAACCACATCAAGCAATTAATTGGCGTCACACTTACACCAAAGTTAAAGGCATGGAGGACTAACGTGAGAAACCAGGTAGTCTTACTAGGACTAGTTTTAGCTGGATGCTATGATTCAAGTTTCTTAGAAAGTGTAGTTAAGTTCCTGAAGGAATGTTGGCTTTGTGTTGAGAAGAAAAAAATAGGGGTATAGAAAAGGGAAAAATACATAACTTTCCCTATAAATTCCTATAACATAAAGTCTGTTATACCCTCAATTCCTTTCCCTAATATTTTTCCAGGAAGGTCGATTACCTCACAGGTTGTGGTCTTCATCCTGTTGATTTGGTATTTATATATGGTACTTTGCTGGGACTTTTTTCAGAGGGAATGTTAAACTGTATGATACCCCAGTACTGCTATACAGGCAGGGCCTTAACAGGGTCAGATTTATTTAGGGAAAGGTTCCGGTCGGGATCGTGGCTATTTAGGGTAACGGTTCCAAGGTTAGGAATTGAAGGTAGAACAGGTTTTACGTTATAGGGATTTATAGGCAAAGTATTTTTCCCTATTCTATACCCGATTTTTTCTGCTCGACACAAAGCCAGCAGCCCTTCAGAATCTCTAATACACTTTCTAAGAAATATGAGCCATGGCATCCAGTTACAACTAGTCACTGTCAAAGATGTTACATCTGTTGTTGCTGCTTTAAGGTTGCTGTGTCAACATAAGGAAGGATTGGTGGTAGCTAGTTTAAGGTTGCTTTGACAACATAGGGAAGCTTCCTGAGCAGGACTTTATAAACGACTCCATCACCCAGCTTAGCTGGCTATTTAGTTTTCAACTTCCTGCTAAGCTTCTGACTTTGATTTGACTACTCTAATACTGACCTTTGGCTGTGTACCTGGATTCCTCTTTTGTCTTGCGATTTTGTTCTGGCATTCCTGATCGGTTCTGACTATTGGTTTTGTTTGCCGGATTTGTCTTCGTCTCGTGATTTGGATCTGTGTTGCCCTCCTCAGCTGCTGACCCGTAATTCATGACCATTCTGTTATTTCTGTCCCTGTGAGTTGTGTATGGATTTGGTGTAGGCTTCTGCTGCAGTGCATTTATTTGTGATACACTTTCTGTTCTGGGGACAATTCCAGTCTTCAGATTCAGCGAAAGTCCATCTCTTCTTGCGAGGAGCTCTGGTGAAGGCATCCGAGG
The DNA here is from genome assembly GCA_947044405.1 of Leptodactylus fallax. NCBI lineage: Eukaryota > Metazoa > Chordata > Amphibia > Anura > Leptodactylidae > Leptodactylus > Leptodactylus fallax. The sequence goes on along the minus strand of CAMRHE010000065.1, from coordinate 386,877 downwards.
CCGGTCTTGGCTCACAGTAGTGTTTTACCTTTAAGTAGCATTTTCTACTGCTCGCAGTTGACAGCCCATTTCTGCTGTTGCTCTCCTGAAGATCAGTATATTTCTTACCTTGCACGGTCACGGTAAGACTACCTGGTTTACCACGTTAGACCTACATGCCTTTAATTTTGGGGAAGTGTTTTTGACATTTGCCTACATCAAGGGTAGGCAACCTTTTTTGTTCGGCGTGCCGATTTCAATTAAAAAAATCAAAAGTTGAGGTACTCGGGGTGCCAGTCTATAATTTTAAGTCTGATGACCCCCGCACACGGTATTATGTCCCATAATGGCCCCTGCACACAGTATTATGTCCCATAGCGGATCCTGCACATGGTATTCTGTCCCATAGTGGCCCCTGCACACAGTATAATATTCCAATTGTCCCCACTCACTAGCTATAATTATACTGTGGGGTCACTTCAGATCCCAGAGTATAATAAGCGGAGGGCCAAGGTAGATGAAAAACAATGTTAACTCACCTTTTCCTGCGCTCCGCAGCCACTGTGTTCTCTTCGGGCGCGTCTGCCTGTAGTCAGCGACCTCTGATTGAGTCTCAGGGGTCACATCGCGTCATTACGTCGGACGTGACCCCTGAGGCCCTGTCAGCTGTCTCTTACGTCAGACAGAAGCACCCAAAGAGCAAACAGTGGCTGCGGAGCGCAAGAAAAGGTGAGTTAACATTGTTTTTCATCTCTGTTGGCCCTCCGCTTATTATACTCTGGGGTCTGAAGAGACCTCAGAGCATAACAACAACAGTTTCGTTTTGGCCGTGTTTGGTCAAATCGAAACTGCTGGGTGAGGACTCCACTGCCCATGCCAGGTAAATAAGCCTCGCGTGCCACTCTTGGCACACGTGCTGGGGGTTGCCGACCCCTGGTCTACACATTGGTTGACTTTGTTTTTTTTAAATTGGGTATTACTTGGTGTTTTACAATGGGAATATTAAAAGTTATGTTTTATGATCGATCACTTACGAGTCACCCAAAGTAACATACTCTGTGCAGTGAGCAGGCACAAAGGCTACAGTTCTTTCTTTTTTGCCAAAGATACTGTCACTGGCCACTCCTATCAGGACATGTTAAAGGAATTACTTATGGAAAGGAAATTCTTATGCAGAGGAAAATCTGCCAAATGTAGCCTATCAGCAGGTTAGTGCATTTCCACATTTCCCTTTCGATGTTCTACGATACCTAAACAAAAAACTGAAAAAATGCTACTAGAATATTGGATCGGCCACACCAGAAACAAGCCATGGTGCATCCTCCTCCACAATAGCCAGACATAGCATCCTATGACTTCTTTCTGTGGGGCTACATTAAGAACTCTACCCCCAGTGTATTTACTGGCATGTGTCTCAACAGAACTAGACTACCACCCACATCTAACATTTGTAGTATGTAAATAAAACTTGGTCTTTTCATGTTGTACTTGGTAACATCAAGATACTCAGCACAGTTCATCAAGTAGAGCAATACTTTGTTTTAAGTTTCCATTTACCTCCGCGTTGCCATCTTCATTTCTTTGTTCTTCCTCCTCCTCCTCTTCAGACTCATCTGTCATTTCTTCTTCTGCCTCATCCTCATATCCATTTTCATTGTCAAGATCATACAATGCTTGACGCTTCTGACGCTCTTCAAGACGTCTCTGTTTCATTGCCTCCTGAAGCTTTGCCTTAAGAACTTGAAGCTTTTCACCTAGTCAAAACATTTAAAAAAAAAAAAAAAAGGAAATAGTGCAATAATTGTTACAAACAAGTGTATGGGGGGGGGGGGGGGCAGATTTACACTTACATGTATTTGTTTTCCTAAAGCCCATGACAGCACCCCTATGAGTAGGGCCACCAATCTGGGACAGGAAACCTGAAAAGCTTCACAACCGCAGCACACCTGATAGGCCCGCAAAAACCAGAAGGAGTGAGAAACAGATATAAAAAGGTACATAAAGAAAGAACAAACCGACAAGTCAGGACAAAATGGACTGAGTCCAAAAACATCCCTAGCCTGTTTAGGTCCCTAACTACTATCCTGTAGCTAAGGGAAAAAACATGTAACACATCAACACATTGCAGATCGGGTTGATAGATTACTGGGTGGGGCTGGTGTGGATCCAGCGGTTTCATGGTGCACGTTGGCACAAATGACAAGGCTAGTGGTAGGTGGAAAGTCCTTAAGAATGATTTCAGGGATTAAGGAAGCAAACTGAAGGCAATCCTGGGGTATCTCAATGTAAATTATCTTATAACATCCAATCAGCATGGGTTTATGAGGAATCGGTCCTGTCAGTCTAATCTGATCAGCTTCTATAAAGAGGTCAGTTCTAGAATGGACATGGGTAATGCGGTAGATGTAGTATACCTGGACTTTTCAAAGGTGGATTCATTTAGCAAGTTCAAAGATGGCCTGGATGAGTTTCTGGCCTGGATGACTTGGATTATGAGTTATGAGTTCTAGATTTTGCTAAGGACAAGTTGATCCAGGGTTTTATACTGATTGCCAAATTGGAGTAGGGAAGGAATTTTTTTTCCCTGACATGGGGAAATTGGCATAAACCTCATGTTTTTTTTTGCCTCTCTCAGAATCAACACTGTAGGGTTATAGGTTGGACTTGATGGACTGGTGTCTTCGTCCAATCTCATCTACTATGTAACTATTAAAAAAAACAAAACAAAACAAAAAAAAAAAAAAACACAACAAACACACAAGGGGCAGGGAAAATCTGGGGTGCTGTCAGGGGCTCCAGATAAACAATTACAGTAAGATTAATTCTCATTTAATCATCATCATCCATGACAGTACCCCAGTGTGAAAGATCATCAGTGCGCCAACACCGCTTTGGCCTACACCTGAGACTTCCTTAATAAAAACCACACTCACCGCCAGTGAGTGCTGGGTTCACAAGTTAATACAAGACAAGCCTTCTAAATTTTGTATATTTATTAACCCGTAGATGGGTCAGTATTAACATCTAACACATGCAGTGTAGAACAGATATGCAGATATATACAAGCATTAACAGTTACTAGTTACAATATACAGCACATAAAATAAAAAGGGAATAAAAGTGAAATAGTTACTTTACCACACATATCCTTGATGTGGCTCTATAATCCAACACTCACACATGCCCTGGCATGTGGGGATAACCAGTGGAGGCAGCATCAACACAGCATTCCAGCCAGCAACTCATCATAGTAGCATCTCTGTAGCATCTACCCCCACTGATCCCTACTTCATCTTATATACCCTTTTATGCCACCACCCAGAATGAGGTCACCGGCGACAGCAAGTCTGATTGACTAACGCACTAAAGTCAAGATTCTTTGTAAGAAGATGGGATTAAGTGGAATGACACAATGCCTTCTATATGTTATCAACCATGTCTGATCCAATAGCCTAGGCTAAACAATACATGTGTATTTAATCACCAAGGGGCTATGTAGGAATTCAATGGAGCCATTCTGGGATGAGTACAAAGCCCTATTGTTACATTGTTTTCACTACTGACAACATACACCTAGGATTAGAGCTACGCACAGTTAGATTAAATGGAATTAAGAGAGAGATACTCTACCCAGAGATCAAAATACATATTTGAGTTATAGCCATATTTAAGTGGAATCATCACACCCAGCAAGACTGAACAGGAAGTAGGATGAGACTATGGCCTTCAGAAGCTTCCTACTAAAGGCCAAGTCTGATGAAGAGGCTGTCAATTTTTTTTTTTTTTTTTAGTATAACAAATCATTACAGTTTAAAGGCAAACATAATAATGCAATTAGTAGAAGAGAGATGCAGGTTAGGGGGCTAGACATAGGGAACATCAATCCTAATGATTTCTGAGAGCATATATACGGTGTTAGAAGGCTGAAAGGGGCCCAGGGGAGACGCTTACAAGGCAAGGGTCAACATTAGAATCAATGGCCATGAGAAACTAATTTGCAAATTGAAGCTAGAAGGTCGGTAGGGAAGTACGAAGCTGGGGATGAGCGACACCAAGCGCCCCAGTCTTTCTGAAACTTCTGGGGGCAGTTTCTGAGAAATTTTATGCATTTGTATGAAGCCACAGTATTAACCATCTTTTTAGAATGGAGACAAGTGAGGAGGTCTGTCGTCCATCTACTTCATTGCTATGGTTTTCTTGTAAGAGGGTTTCCTAAAAAAATAAATAAAAATTGTGTGCGTTGGGGCCATAGTTCATCATAGAATCCCAAAATGCGATATCAGTGGTCTGTAGAACTTGAGTTTGCAGATTTCAATAAGGAAATAAATTTTAGCACAAGAAGTGCTTGAATTGGGGAGCACTGCCACACCATATGTCAAAAGTCTGTAGGGGCTGTGTCAGAATCCTGTACAATTTGTAGAGTCTGAGAGGCATCAGGTTGGCCTGATAGATAAAAGCATAATTGAGTTTATTACTTACAGCTGGAAAGATGTACCAGTGAGATTCTATTCTCAGTTACTATAAAGCGTGTATTCTGAGCTATGTTAGTTATCAAGAAGGAATATAGCGTGGAGATGATACCGCCCAGACTCCACGGACAACACCAATCAGTGGATGTAATGAGATGGGAAGCCATTCCTCCTGAAATTGAGAGGTACTGGGAGGCACTTCATAGGCACTGCACCACTGATTCCAACACAGTTGGAATTTTTTCTCTAGCCACCACCATCCCAAGCAATAAGCATGGGTAGTTTTGATGCCTGATGTGCTATTTAAGGTCTGAAATGTCAGAACGGCAGCAGGGCCGCTTTAACCATAGGGCCAACGGTGTACTCTGCGCTCCTTGCTTCATCATTCTTACCCTCTCTTCCCTGGGAGCTGCAGGCACGATATGATGACTTACATTTACATCGCGCCTACAGCTCATTGAAGACTCCGGACCCAGACAGCAGGGGAGAGTTAGTGTTTTTTTTTTTTATTTTTTTTTATTATTATTATTATTATTGTGCGGTAGGAGAGGAAGATTGTACTGTGGGGACGACTGTAGGGCTACGAAGACAACCTTGGATTCATCTTTAAAATGAATCCAGGGTAATCTTTATAGCCCTAACAGATCCTGATATATGGGGCTCTAAAGTGTCCGCCCCCCTCCTGCCTCAGGCAGTATCTTAAATTAATGCATGAAGGAGGAAGGGGGGGGAGAGGAGCTGCAGACTGCACAGACAATGACAGCTCATCATTGTCTTTGCATAACCTGGATGTGGCCCCAGGGGGGCTAGCATGAACTTCTATCCATGTTATCCCCTCTCCTATCTGAGAGCATGCTATACTGTCACATAGAGGGATTACATTATCCCTCTATACTGTCACATAGAGGGATAATGTAATACCCCTCTGAGTCTAATCACAAAGGTATTCTTATGTAATACCCCTCTGAACATAACCAGGAACTCTACAGGTGCTGTGACACAGATGTTTACCATCATCCAGGTCGCAGCGCCAAAAGAGTCGCACCAAACATTTACACAAAGTCATCAATAAAGTTTACATTCTTTCACTGTCCCTGTCCTGTCCAAAAATGATACACCAACCGCCTGTCTAGTGATATCTGTTACACGCTAAAATAATAACAATAACGATTATTAATAGAGATGAAAGTATAAAACATTTCTGATAGGTGCAAAGTTCCATCAGTCAGATAACACATTTTCATCCATTGAATGTCACCATATAAAATCCCAGTTTTTGGCAGCTTTCAGATGGGTATAATAGCGGGTGGTGATAGGGAGGGGGGGCCCACTTATGAAACCTTTGCACTGGGCCCACCAATGTGTTAAAAAAATGGCCCTGTCCGGCGGGGTCGTGAATCAGAGCTCCAGTCAGAGGCAGCCAGTATCACAATCACCTCTTTAGAATGGGTTGTCCAGGAATTGCTTGGGGGAAGCTTTAAAAGAAGGAAAAGAGGAAGAGAAAAAAAAAAAAAAAAAATCACTCACCTGTCTCTGATGTTTCATTGTCCTCCATCAATGTCCATTTAGACTCACGCCATGCCCTGGTCACAAAGTCCCAAGACCAATTAGAGGTCACATGGGGTGCAGGACTTTCAGCAATGGGGCACAGCATGAGATTAAAACAGAGGACAGGGACATGGTGACTGAGTAGGAATTTTTTTTTTTTTGTTGCACCTGCTCCAGCCTCTTATGCTGTTTGTCTAATTCCTGGACCTCCTCTTCCCAGATTCACTGCCAGAATCTACCCATTAGCCGGTCTAAGGAAACCAAGAAATTATACATATAAAACTATTTTAATGTCCTCGGGGAAATAAGAGGTCTACTGAAGGGATTCAGATGCTTTGCTGCCACTATTAACATTTTAATCCAAGAGAGTGTTCAGTCAACCTAAAATCATAAAAAAGCATGAAAAACCGCATGCAAATGAAACTTTGGGAGTGCTAAGCCTAAGCTTTTCCAGTCCTGCCAGTAAGATGAGCAGAATGTTGGGACTTAATGGATTATTTTCTAGAAAGCTTGGAAAAAAGTCCAGACTCAAGTAAATGTTAGAGGTTACCAGCTTCTTTCTAGCTAGTAGAGAACCCACTACTCCCTTCAAAAGCCTCTTAAGACAAAATTACCCGTTTAAATTCCAGGCTGCTCACTGGAGGTTCTGTTAGAAGGCCCCACTATCTGAAGAAACACCTCCCTATGGAGTCACCACTCACCCCTGCCTGATTTGGGATTTGCTAAGGAAATTATCTGGTTGTCATTCACGACAACCCAACCCCCCCTTCACCCCATAAACACATACAACCAGCCTATTTATGTAGAAGATGACAGTGGTGTTAGGAGTTCTTCAAACATGAAGTAGCTTCTATGGGCTATCTGCCCTGCCAAATAGCCTCCCCACATAGGCTCCCCCAACCTAAAAGGGACTAGCATCAGTGTTTAACCCAAGAGAATTTTGAACACACCAAAGGACTCCCTGCCTGCAGGTTCACTGGGTCCATCTACCACAGCAGAGAGTCTTACCCTGGAGGACAGGTGAAAATTGTCTAGGGACCTGGGGGAATTGTCCTACAGATTTAGAATCTCCAGCTGAAAAAGACAGGGAAAGAATTAGGCCCACCTGACCTCTGAAATAGTGGAGGTCATAATTGCCTCTGGAGGGGAGGGGGAGCAGAGCTGTGGAGTCGGTAGGCCAAAACACCTACTCCCTATTTTCCCACAGCCAGACTCAGACTCTAATTCACTAAAAAGCTTTTGGATTAAATTCCTATGAAAGTAAATATCCCAAAAGCTATGCATCTAATTATAAATATCAATAATTATATAATCTAAATAATTATTTATTTTAACATAACTTTCTTCAGACTCCATAGCCTGGGGGCAGGAATAGAACTTTTCCCCAATTTATGTTCGAACCCAGCTTCCCCAAGCTGTGTGGAGCAAACAACTATGACTGGCAGAATCCTAGGGACAAGATAAAAATCCAAACAAAATGGTCCAGGTAGGGGACTAAAAAAAAAAGACCCTGCCGTCTGAAAAAATCTGCTACCACTGCCACAACATTGGTGAAGATCTTGGGAGATGGAGATACCCCAAAAGGGAAGGGCAAGATATTGCAGATGAAGGAGGGAGCTGCCTATGTTAAGAATTTCTGAGAAGCAGTATGCATTGGAAAATAGTAGTCGGCATCCTTTAGATGTTCTACAGTGGAGACCCGGCCCTAAAGGAATTGCAGGAATAGGAGCAACCGACCTATATCCTCAGCCCAGAGTATAACAAAAAAAAAAAAAAAAAATCATTATCCCCAGGTTCTCTCACTCTGAGGTGTAATGGAGGTGTGAAGCTTTTTATTTCATGAGGTTTCCTGTCCCAGATGGGCATTCCTACACACAAGGGTGCTGTCATGGGCAATGACAAATGTATTTATTTTATATAAAAACAAAATTACATAAAACACACTGTACCTGGTTTGCCATGTACATTTTCTTCAAAATTTTCCACATCTACAGTGACAGGTACAACATCTGCTTTTAGTTCTTCTTTACCATCAGCAGTTGTCTCTTTGCGAACAATGTTGAGATTAACTTTCTTCTCAGTCACAATCTTCACTTTGTGCAAGCTATGTTTCAGGAATCGCTCCTTTAGTGCTTCAAGATCTAATGCAGTATTGGAAAGACATTATGAAAACAGTTCAGGAGATGAACTAAAAATACAGCTAAATATTGTGTGTTTGAGAAATAAAAGGAGACAATTTAAATTGGACCTGAAAGTTGCCAACATTTTGACCATATAATATTAGCTAAAGTAACACAGACAAGAGGTCTTGTTTTGGAAGGGAATAAGGGGTTCACACAAGTAAGGGATAAATCCTTCTACGTTTTTAGAGTTAAACAGAGAAATTAAACTTCACTCTAATGAAGGCCACAAATGGAAAGTTTTGATAAAGTCTGGAATTCTGGTTGACTAAAAAAAAAAAGTGTTCTATTTGTTTTCACTACCTCTTATTGACACAAATATGAGGGAAATTGGATCCGTGTATGATACTCCTGGACATGGCAATTGTGGCACCCAGAAGCAGCCACATGTAGGCCAGAGAAATTTAGGACTCAAGAGCACTCTAAATTTAGCTCCAGTTTACAAAGGAAATTCAAGTACCTTTATTTGGCTTTGGTTCATCCAAATTGATAAAAGATCCATCATCTGAGCAGAGGCGAGGTTTTATTGACAGACTGATTCCCAGTGCACGCAGTTTTTCCAGTTTTGAAAGCTTAGGCTTCTCCTGTACAACAGTCATATTTGAAAAGCTGTCCTCAGTTGACTCAGTAGGGTCGCATGTAGTGCTCTTGAGTTCTGGTTCTGAAGCATCCTGAACCATTTTGAGGGTCTCTACTTGAATACATTCTTCAGTTTCCCGATTAGCCAATGTTTGACGTGCTCCATTAGTATCAGAAAGTAAAGTTGATTCTTCTGAATAGTTGACTATTGGTTTGTTCTCCAAGATATGAAAAGACTGACATTCCCCATCTGCAGAAGCTTTTGTCACAGCTTCTTCTAGGGCAACAGCTTGCGGGTTTAGGAGAACTACTTCAGAGTCACAACCTGCAGGTTCTGTGGGTTTTGCTTCAGACTCTGTTTTGTCTTCAGCATTTAAAAGATGATATTTAGAGGACCTACAGAACACAAAGTTGCAAAATTGATGAAAATGTAAGTAGCACAAAATCATTCACCCTGTCTCTTTCGCAGAGGCAAGGATATATTCAATTCTAAAAAGGCAGTTGGGAGCAACACTGAAGGCTATTAAAGCAGCTATGTGAGTGCATCAGAATACAATGCTACTTGCACTATTACTTTTCTGGCAGAGTAAAAATATCATCTTCTAATTTTGGAGGAGTATAAAATTTGTAGTAATGCAAACAATATGTAGGTAATGTACATAATTTGCTGTTACAAGGGAAAACAATTTCCAGAAATATGTAATATATAGTATTTTTAATTACTATTACCACGCATAAATAGAAAGTTAATTTAGGCAATAATAAAAATGGTGATGTCGGCATTTTGATTTTTTATGTTGCTACAGTGTAAACTTTAAAATAAAACAGTTTGTTTGCATTGTCATACTGACATAATTGAAAAGTTTATATATTTCTGGGTACTGAGCTGTGTCAGGTGTACAAATAAATAGAGTTTAATATGTATAAATTAAGTGATCCCCCGAGTTGTGGTACATTACAGAACAGAAGATAAGCAGGATTAGCTATATAGTAATACCATCTAAGGCTAAGGCCCCACGTTGTGGAAAAAAAAGGTGGTTTTTTTTGTTATTGCAGATTTTGCTGCGTTTTTTTTTTTTTTTTGAGCCAAAGCCAAGATTGGCTACAAAAGGAATGGGAAATATATAATAAGTACATCTACCTTCTTCTCCATCCTCTTCTGGCTTTAGCTCAAAAATCTGCAACAAAAAAAGGCTGCATTTCTGGAACTTTGGGCCTCAGCCTTACACAGCATTTCACAAAAAAAATAAAAAAAAAGGGGGATGGCCAGAGTATTGAGTACGGTCAGTACCGAACCCCAAGAGAACTCTGAGCCTATACAAATTCAGCTTGTTTGCGTGGGTTTCCTATCAGACATACTGATAGGGAATTTAGACTGTCCCTATATGGAACAGTGACTGCAATGTCTGTGAAGCGCTGGGGAAAATGATGGCGTTATATAAACAAAATAAAATGTCGTGTATAAAAATGTATAATCTGCTAAGAGATCTGATGTGGTAAAAGTAGGAATTGACTTGCAATAAAAAGAAAACTATGTTAGAGAAGGGGAATTTGTCCTTTAATACCAAGATTTGAGGCTTCCACAAAAAAAAAACAAAAACAAAAAACGCATACACCCACCCCCCGCCCACTCCTCAAACACCTGATAGACCTCGGGCATCTGACCCCCATATAAATGATCTATAATGTAATGATGTAATTCAGATCTGGTCTGGGTAGTAACTGCAGCATATAGAGTTTTGGGAAATTTGCACATTTTTATTAAAACACTGTCCCTCAAAGGAACGATGACCTTGGTCTTGTCCAGATTTACTGTGTACCCAAATCTAGTAAAGTAGGCTATGAGGTCAAGGAGAAGACGCAAAGGAAGGTTTGGGATCCAATTAGTAGTAAACCATCTGCATAAACTGCCACTCCTACAAAGAGCAGCCGGGCGACGACCTTCTTCCTCCGAAATGCAGGGGCTGATGCAGAGGTCCCAATCTCCTGTCAAAGCCGAATGTCTACACTGACAGTTTTCAGTTGTATGTGCAAATGTACATACAACTGAGAGAAACACTCACTCGCCAGGGAAACTGGGACAGCAGTGTGTTGTATCCGTGTTTGTACCCCTTGTAATTTAGATGACTGTATTACTTTAGTAGTTTTGATGTTTTCTATGTTGACTGTCTCAGTATTTTCTGATGTTACTTACACACTTGAAAAATTTAATAAAAAAACTATTGAAAACTAAAAAGTGATATATGTTCTTTAAAAGGAATGTTCTTACTTTATTAGTTGCATTGCATTTCCATGACAAATGGGTCTTGAGCGATGCTTGAAAAAGTCATGAATGGTTTTAGGTTGAGGTAGGTGATATGGAAGAGAGACAGCAGATTCTAAGAAGAAAAAAAAAACAGTTGTGAAATTATTTCACCTGTACTAACCCTAGAACTATGAATACTGACATAAAACTGAACATTCACCTCGCAAAAGCCTTTGTGTCTCACTGTGCAACTGTTTTATGGCTTCCTTGCTCAACCGTGCTGCTTTTCTCTCCTTACAAATTAAAATAATGAAAAGCTAGGTCAACTCTTTTGGTGGAATCAGATTTAACAAATTGTAGGCCATTAGTACAGTACAATAGCATAGTGGTGTATAATAAAGAGTAATAATAACATTTAAGCATGTATTAGTTTTACATATCACTTCATAACATACCATGCAATGAGTGTTAAGTGGTAGCTCAAGGCACTGGAGGCTGGATGGATAACTCAGTCATACAACAGAATTAGCCAATGTTTTATCGCAGATGTGAACCCAGCCTTAGAAAACCCTTTAAAAAAAAAACAAAACTAAAAGACTAAACCTTTTTTTCTGAAGACTCCGTTCGTTCTTCAAACACTTCTTCACCTTCCATTCCATCAAATATATGAGGCTTTGGGATATAAAAAGTTACCAACTGTTAAGTAAAGTTGTGCAGTTCACAGACATTTGTGTAAGTCACAACAGTTTATCTTATACAAACCATTTACATTAAAACCTGCTAGCATCATATACACTTGCCAAAGTTTTAACATTGCAGTCCTCTCTGAAGACCTCAAACACCAAGCTACACAGTAAAATACAGTATTTACTCTGCAGAGGTACCATAGTATATGCAAGAACTCTTAGGCCTTATTCACAAAACCACCCTGCTTTTCATGTGCCAAACATCTGTTTGGTTTTCTTTACATGACAGTAAAGAAACCCAGCCATTTTAAAACCCATGAAAAGACTAAGTGGCTAGGAAACCTATGATCACTGGACTGTTCAGTAATACTTACAGAACGACTCTTAAATCTTCTTTTTGTGTTGGCACGTATAACATCTAGGGATTCCTCTTCACAATTATCACTCTCTTCATCCTTATCAAAGAGATCACCATCAGCTAAAAGACAGCCACTGTCATTTAAAAGTGGCCGATTCTCTTCCCTTTGTGTCTGAAGACAAAAAATTATTTATCATGTACAAGTGAAAAACTTCTACAGTGCTTTTTAACAGTACATTTCAAGTCACAGTAAGACTGAGTTGTAACATTAGATGTTAGGTTTTATATTCCGCTGGAAACTAACAGTGTGCTCCTGGGTGCCAGAGATATGGTGCCGTAAGTTTTGGCACAGATATTCCTTCACAATCAGAAAGGTGGGCCTTAATGCTCAGCGTCATCGCTGGGCGGTAAGGAACCCCCCCTTCCCTGACAGTACAATGCTACATTGAGGTCAATGGGAGTTCTGTGCAGGAAGCAGCCATCGAACCCCCACTGATCAGATATTTTTAAATAAGTTATTAGGCCACAATTTTAACCCTTTCAGCCTAGCACCATACTATCTGGATAATTCAAAGGCACTGTTTCTAACTGGGTTAATAACTGGCTCAAGGACAGGGTAAATAATAATACATACTCTGATTGGGTCCTGATAGAGGGCTTACAGAGTAGAATTTCAATATTTACAGATGATACTTAAGCTCTGTAAAGTAGTCAACACAGAGGAGGATCGAGAAATAATGCAGAGGGATTTAGGCAAGCTGTAAAGTTGGGCAGAGAAGTAACAGATGCGTTTTAATGTGAATAAATGTAAAGTTATGCACCTCAGCCATGAAAACAATTGATACAATTAGTATTAAATAATAAAACACTGGGTAAGGTTACATTCACATCTCCGATGGAGTCTCCAACGAAAAAGAGTTAAGGATGTACTGTATTTTTTATGGATACCCAAAGGACCTCATAGTCAATAAGGTCCGTCGGGCTCCGTGTGTAACACTGTCCAAAAAACATCAGAAACTACATGTGCCATTTTGTCATGTCATGAGTGTGATATACTTCCCTAATATCAATGCTACTAGGAAACAAATGTTTGTAATTTAGCATGCAAAGTAGTAGAACCCATTCGAAAAAAAAAAAAAAAAAAATATGAATAAATCTCTGTATGCTTTTATATGAAATCTGAGGCAAACAGAGGCTAAGTAAGGTCCTATGCACTTTTATGGGTGTCTAATTAATTGGGAATTTTACCTAAATTACGTTTAATGGTGATTTAGGTCACGCCCCTTTTAAACCGTTAAAGACCAAGCCAATTTTCATTTTTGTGTTTTTGCGTCCCATTAAAACCACAACCCGCAAATCTTCAATAGAGTGGTCTTCTCACACAGATTCACCATTAATAACAGCAGAACAGATCTCCCAGTGGCCGCACATTTCTCCGGAGAATACCACTCTATTGAAGATTTGCGGGTTGTGGTTTTAATGGGACATTTTAAGACGCAGAGGGAGAGAAAGGAAAGGGAATATAAGTTAATGCAAAAATTTCAAACTCTGCAATTTGGACTTAATATTCATGCCAGTTTCATGTCACACTATATATGACCTGTGAGGGACACAAATCACCTCCTGATAGCAAACAGATAACAGTAAGAATTACTGATCCCTCCATCACACCCCACAAGTTTCCAGATTGTTTCTTTTTTGACCTGCTGTAAATAACATCTCTACTTATATTGCATTTTGTTTTAAGAATTCTAAGATCCTTTGAAGGTCCATGTCTTCTCTGTATAAAATGTCTGTGAATTTTCAGTTTCTTGTATAACACCATGTCTGATGAAGGGAGCTAGTACTCTCGAAAGCTCACCATCAAATATACTCAGTCTCTAAAAGGTATAGCCTGATTCCTTCACTCTTCCACTACTTTCTATGGCTAACATGGTACAACATTATACTACTATTGTTTTATGGTGTCATGGTCAAGCAGGTACAGAGGAAAGGGGGATGTAGCGAGCCAGAGAGAGGAAAGGGGGTAGTGACCCTGATTTACCTTGTAACAACCTTCAGAGCCAGCGGGGACACAGCTCTCCAAGGTAAGGAAAGGGATTCCTCTTTCCCAAATAAAGAGGAGTTGTTCATTTCCCACCTCAGGGAGTAAGATGAGGACACCCTGGCAGAGATTTGTGGCTAAACTCAAGTTTAAAGGACTCTGATACCAATTATTTTAATTGCTTACTTATATAGCGCCATCATATTCCACAGCGCTTTACAGACATTGACAATCACTAGGGGCTCACAATCTATATTCCCTATCAGTATGTATTTGGAATGTGGGAGGAAAACCACGCAAACACAGGGAGAACATACAAACTCCTTGCAGATGTTGTCCTTGGCAGGATTCAAACCCAGGAATCCAGCGCTGCAAGGTCGCAGTACTAACCACTGAGCCACCGTGTTGCCCTTACTTTACAACTGATGACATTTCTGTGGAGCTAGCTAAGAGAGCTGGGTGCGTCCATATCCAGCTGAAGATTCCCAAGCTTGAGGACAAGGGCTTTTAAGTATTATTCTGTTTTCATCCCATTTCTTTTAAGGAAGTTTGCAATGTTGTGTTATTTTATCATCTTTTCTTTATATATTGGGTATTAAATTGTTACAGTTGAGGTTACTTTGTGTTGCTCTATAAAGCCATTACCTTTTTCAGGCGTGTGTCTGACTGTTGGAGAGACATCTGTTTATGTTAGCAAGTTTTCTGCTGAGCCGGGGGAACCAGTGGTGGTGGCAGCATGTATTTGGGGTGAGTGGACTGTGTTGGGGTGTGATTTACACTCAATTTTCTGCCTGAGTGCAAGGCAAATGCAAGATTGAGTGAGTTGACACCTGACAGCTGCACATGCTAGGACAGCCCATGCGTTACAGAAACCTTCAAATGTCTCCACATGACAAACAGAATGCAAAATCAAAGCTATATCTCAAACACTGTTGCGAATGTTCTTTACACGAATGCATTCTCTTTTGTTTGTGTGTACTTTTTTAATCAAACAATTATACAATACATGCAACGATAGAGTTTGCAGTAATGTTAATTGGTTTTCTGTATCTAAATATTCACTAGAAATGCTTAAGATAAACCATTTAAACTGCCTACAGATTGTAGAGACAAGAGTGTTTTGCCCCCCCCCCCCAATACCCTACTATCAACATGTGAGGCCAGCCTTTTGTTACTTACGTTTGATGTCTGCTTCTTAACATTTTTAAGCTTTTCGATAGATGGCATTTTCTTTTTCTCTGCTCTTCGTTTTGATTTGCTCTTTTCTTTTATATCTACCCCGGTTTGCTTTTTGGAAGACTTGTAGTTATTCTGCCTGGTGTTTTTGATTGGACTGTCTTTATCAGTGGTAGTCCCCATATAATTCTGCTCACCACTTGCAACAAGGTTTCCATCACAATCACTATCATCACTGTCAACAAGAGCTGATCGAATTCTCCGAGGCTTTATTCTCTCTGTGGCTTGATTCTCTTTATTTTCTTCAACAATTTCAACATTCATCTTCGTATCAGAGGTAACAGCACCGGTGTCACCATCAACATCACTGTCACTTTCCACAAAAACGTTTATATTTTTAGATTTCTTACGTACCAAGATTTCGTCATCTGAATCTTAAGAGATGGATGAAGTATTAATTAATTAACCTTGAACAATAATTGTATCTGCATTTTGCTACATTGGTTATAGATAGGTTTGACAAAGAAAGGAGAATAAGAAAATGTAAATAAAACATATTTAGAAAGCTGAAATCACATTACCTTTTGAAGCTTTTTGTGGTGCTTTCTACAGGGTATATCTGGCCAAATCATTGTAGCCAGATGTTACTTTAAAGTCTATAGCAAATTACTGAAAAATCTACATACAATGAGTTTTGCTTTGTGGCATTTTACTAAAAACTCTAACTTTCTCTGGGTAAAGCATTTTACCTATAGGCTTTGCTATAGGATTTAAAAAGCCCTAAATACACAATACAGTGTGGAGATACTACTGTATACAATTCCAATGATCAAAGGGGGTTGTCCTTAATTTTTATCCATAGGATAGGCCATAAATATGTGATGGATGGGGGCTGCCAGCCAGTCCCATGCAGATCAGCAGTTCCATGTAAGGCTGGGCGATCATTACCAAAATCAAAATTGCGATTAATCCAGCATTTTATTTAGATTATGATTAATGCTGATTATTTAGACCAAGCATGCCCCTTTTAAAGCAATGGTCTTTGTAAAGTAAGAGTATGTATTAGACGAACCTTCCAAGATTCGCACGGCAGGTTCGTTCAGACTGAACACGTCCAAACTGGATATGCTATTACACTCTGGGTCTCAGAGTATAAGCAACTGAGGCCCAGGGGCCTCAAACATATATAAAAAAAAAACAAAAAAAACATTGCTGCTCACCCCTCATGGGCTCCAATGTGACTCCCTATTCTCTTTAGGCTTTTTGATTGACGTCAGGGGCTGCTGAGGCTTGTGATTGGGCCTCAGGGATCACGTGCTGTCATGATACATAAACTTAACGCCAAAGACTCAAACAGAACAGGGAGTCGCACCTAATACCAGAAGAGGTGAGTAACAATGTGTTTGCTCATCTACCCTGGGACTCTGCTAATAATACACCCTAGGGTACGAAGAGTCACATAATCCACATATAAAGATTTTTATCAAATTTTGCTGCGTATTCTTTAACAAGCATTTTTTTCAGTACCAATGTACGCAGATATACTATGTATCTATTTAACATACCTCTATTTTCCAGGAAGTCCATACTTTCTTGCTGGTCTGTAGGAGAACCCATTCCACAGCTTCCCTGGCCGCTGTCTGAATCACTCTCTAAGACTTTTAATCCACTATTGTTATCTTCTACAGTCGAACACACCTAATGTGAGCAAAATAAAGAATGAATAAAAATAAAGTGAAATTCAAAGTATTCACCACCTCTACTGACTGACTCTCCCTTGTGTGAACCTAGCATAAGTTTTAACTCCTTTATAAGACGATTCAAAACTTTGAAGAAAAAAATTAAAATTTCTTGCAGTTGCCATATTCTGACACCCGGAATTTTTTATATTTCCATATACAAAGCATCTTTTTTGCAGGGCCAGATGTATATTTATTTATACGATTTTGGGGAATGTCTATTTTTTTAATTGCTTATTTTCAAGATTTTTATGGGAGGCGAAACCACAAAAAACGGAAGTTCAGCTCCCGGATGTTTTTGCAGGGATACCCAGTCTGTTTATGCCTTTTGTTTGTGTTCTAGAGAAAGGAGGGTGATTTGAATTTTACATTTTTAACACTTATTTTTAGACCCCCTAGGGAATTGCTCACTAATTCAATACATTGCAATGCTAATACTGCAGTATTATTATTATTGTTTATTTATATAGCACCATTAATTCCATGGTGCTTTACATTTGAGGGTTTACATACGCTATACGCTGCCTGAAGATGGATACGGCAGTACCCAGCGCTCTGCAGAGGAGTGGCCGAAATGATCCTTCCACAGCTCTGCTTTCTACAGTAGTGAAGCCGACAAATAAGCTGAGAGATGTGGAAGGCAGATGAGTAGCAGGAGGCCTGAATAGAGAATCAGGAATTTGAAGCCAGAGCCTGACCAGAAATAGCTAAGTTCCGTAACTGTTTTGAAGTTGGAACTTCTCTGAACTGAGAACTGAATGCGCTTGAGATTTCAGAACTGTTCAGTAAAGAGTTCTTGAGTGTGCGCTCGCACTCTTGCTTTCCACCTAGTAAACAGAACCTGCACCTGCTGTTAAATGCTGACAGGATTGGTCACTTCTACTAATATTATGAAAAGAATATGCAAGAGCCACTACAGTCAGTCACAATACAGAACCGGACCTCCTAAAATTCAAAACCATTCCTTAGGTTACTGCCAACAACATCTAAAAAGGACAAACCACCATCACAATAGACCGGTTCAAACTAAATCCAATTGAATGTAAAATTTCCAACAGACTAATGCATGAAGAAACAGTTGCAGGAAAATATTAGGACATGCTAATGCACCCAGCATGTATGAATTTGTATCAGACACTAAATCCAGCAACAGCCAATAACACATCATGTATACAAGAATAAGCAAGCACTTATTTATGTATGTTGTAACAATACTGGTAGTCGTGACTGCAACATGTGAACAGTGTTCCAAGAAACATATCAGATAAAGAGACCAGGAGTCACAAACCAATTAACAGAACTACAGAGGGCTGCCATGTTCCCTCTACTGTAGTGTATCTAGGATATTGCTGTACATTCCACTGTATACCCCAGTATGACATGCATGCACAAACATACATACAAACTATAATCCACAATAATCTATAAAGTAGCAATATATTGATTTTCTACCACTGGAATATTCGTGTACAGACCTTTCAAGCAGAATACAGCTATGATGTAAAGGCGCTCCATACGTCTTTGTAACAGTCATATGTGTGCTATGACCCGATTCACCAGTCTATGAACTCAAGCTTCGTGTAGTTAGTACTCAGAGAAACACTCACAACCTGGTTTGGTGCCGCCAGAAAGTAACTAGTAGCATATGACAGTAAAAGAACACAACAACTATTCATACAATAGACAAGGACCACAGCTCCTCACCTGAAGCGCGGCAGCCATCGCGCTCTCCAGTGACAGCTCCCGCCAATAGAACCAGAGGCCGCCTCGGAATTCGCGCGCCGAACCGTAGGCGGGGCGAAATGGTGGTCGACCAATGAATTCAGTGCTACAGGCTGACGTAGTACAGCGGCAGAGGTAACGCGTGACTTCCGCCGCCAACAGGAAGCGTTGTGAGGCTGCTGAAGTCATCTGTTGTGTGGTGGGTTTAGCCTCAGCATGCTGGCTTGTTAATGGTGGTAGAGCTGCTAGGCAAAGGATCTCATAGAATTCAATAAGGTGTGGGTGTAGAGACAGGTAGGGTATATATGTGGTGTAGATAAAACTGCATTGAAAAAACTGCATGTATATTTGGTTCTGCTTTTCGTGCAGTTTCTTAACTTTACAGGTGTAACACAGTTATTTAACGTATTTCGTCTGTCAAATTATAAAATTGCACCAAAAACACATGGAATCTGTATGCAGTTTTGATATTTTTAAGGATTTTCAAAGGTAAGTTACATCAGCATATATAGTCCAGTTATATATCATGGAAACCACTGGA
Organism: Leptodactylus fallax; assembly: GCA_947044405.1. Classification (NCBI taxonomy): domain Eukaryota; kingdom Metazoa; phylum Chordata; class Amphibia; order Anura; family Leptodactylidae; genus Leptodactylus; species Leptodactylus fallax. The sequence continues at coordinate 367,611 of CAMRHE010000065.1, read as the reverse complement.
GTCTTAGGTTTGAATCCAGCTAAAGACAACATCTGCAAGGAGTTTGTATGTTTTCTCCATGTTTACATGGGTTTCCTCCCATGCGCCATTATGACTTTAGTTACTGCAGCACTGACCTACTGAAGTCTATGGTGCTGTAGTACCTAAAGTCTTAATGGCGTTATACAGAGGAGGGCTCCTTAATACTATAAATTAGAAAGGAATGCCATTCTGTTAGGTTACACTCACACAATTGGCCCTGCACTCAGCCGTCAAAAAAATACTTGTTCATAGCTGATTTCATGAATCCCTCATAGAGTTGTTCTATTTGTTCTCGGATAATTCACACTGACCATTAAAACAACTGTCCTGTTAATAGATTCATTAAAAGTGTATGGGTCATGTGCTGGCCGTTAAAAAAGGCTAAATTCACACAGGTTTTCTTTTTTTGCATTTAAAAATCACATAATTTTTTGTTAAAGTTATTGTCTGTAGAGAAAAAGTCATACCCAGGGCATGCAGAGTTTGAGAAAAATATAACACTGGCCAAAATAAATGCCACAAAGCAAATCACAATATCTGTTGCATGTTCCCTAAAAATACTGCAACTTCTGCTGATCAGCACAATGAAAGAACCACACTGCACATGTGTTTCATGTCTATATTAATGGTTTTTTTGCCTTATATTTAAATATAGTCATGTGATAGTCACGTGACTTGTTTTCAATCTTGGCATTGTTGTTTTGTTTCTAGTGATCTCCCGCTTTATATTCAAATATAGTCATGTGATATTTCACGTGACTTGACCTGAGTTTCGATACCTTACAGGAAGTTGTGCTTAGGTATTACTCCTTCTTCTGATGTTATTACATTGTCAGCACCACGGGGTAGATATGTCATCATTCCTTTATGTCTCTCTACTTTGACACATCAACCCACCACAGTGAGTTTAGATCATATATATTTATTTAGATATAATTGTGTTTTTTCCCATCACCCATGACAGCACCCAGAGAGAGGATCCTCCCCCAGGGACAGGAAACCTACGGTATGAAAAGGTGGAGCCTCTCCTACCCCTCAGTTGTTTCCTGTCCCTGGAGGGAGACCTACGTGCTTGCTTGAGGCAGGCTTACCTGATGGCATAGGAAAGAGTTGGTCCTGGTAGGGGTTGCCTCTCTTCTTCCATGGGTGGCTGTTAGCTGTGGCCCGGTCTGGAGTCGGTGCCGTCCCCCCAGCTATGCGCCACGGGGGTTCCGATATCCAGGCAGAAGGAGTGCGTTTCCTCTGCTTTAGGCTGCAGGAGTTCCGGGCCTGCAGGGAGACACATGGAGGTGCCAGACTGGAAGGAAGTGGGGGTGGCTTATTGGTCATGAAGATGTGGCTTTCGGTGGAAGGGGCGTAGCCTAGTGGCTGAATGGCCATATAATGCAGATTGAAGGACGGTGGAGCTGCTAAACAATTCCCGGCCCTCCCTGCACCGAGGCTCTACAGTATGGAAGAGCAGCAGCTACAGCCACAGATGCAGTCACAGTCCCAGCAGCCACGGGCAAGAGGAAGACCCCAAGATACTGCCTTCCTCGGTATTCTAGGGGGATGTAAGTGGCTGCGTGCCAACCCTTTATTTTTTATTGATTAATTGGTTCCCCTGTCTTTTGTAGGATAGACCTAGGAAAGACTTGATGAAATCTAAGAATAAGGAATGTGCCTTATGTAGAAGTAGACTTTCTTCTTCTTATGAGAAAAAGCTCTGCCCCTCATGCATTGATAGAACTATTGCTGAGGAGTTCCGGTCATTCTTATAGGGTATCAGATCTATGATACAGGAGAAGGTCAGGAGTTCCCTTAAGGGTAAAAGTGGCCAGAAAAAGAAGTCCAGTTCCTCTACCCGGGGTCATGACTCCTCTTCTGAGGAGGAGTCTGTTCAGGGTGAAAGTGGAGAATTATCCGATGATGTCTCTTCTTCCTCCATATATGATGTAGAGGGAGGACAGATGTGTTTTCCAGTTGACACTGACAAGTTGCTCAAAGCCATTCGAGCGACTATGGGGATTGAGGACTCTAGACCCTCCCGTTCTATGCAGGACATTAGGTTTGGAGGTTTGTCAAAGGAGACACTTTCCAGTCCATAAAGGACGGTGCTGTCGTGGGGTCTGGAAAATTCAATTACTCATAAGTAATTACCGTTTTTCCCATCACCCACGACAGCACCCATGGAGGGTTCTGTCCCTAGTAAAAACCCTGATCCAGTCCCCCAGGGTCACTATAAGAAAGGCTATGTCCGTCCTGGGGACTCTCACGGCCTGTATTCCAGCTGTACCTTGGGCTCAGCCACTCCCGAGACCTGCAGTGGGAAATCCTGGCAGCCTGGCGTCAGGAAGAGAAAATTCTCAACAAATTTATGTGGGTGTATCGGCCAACAAGAGAAACCCTGGGTTGGTGGTTAGTCAGGGGTCACCTAGAAATTGGAGTGCCATGGAAGATCTCAGACCCCCCTAATTATTACCACGGATGCCAGCCCTTGGGAGTGGGGTGTCCACATGGGGGATCAGGTGTTCCAGGGCTGCTGGTCAAGGGTCTTTCTCAGGCATCCTTAAATCAGAGGGAATGAATGACGATTTTGGAGACCTTGAAAGTCGTAGGTCAGGGTATTCGGAATCACCAAGTAAATTTCATGTCCGACAATATGACTGCAGTTTCATATATAAACAGGCAAGGGGGTACGAGGTCCCTTCCCCTTATGAAAATAATGGCCCGGATTCTACATCTGTCAGAGCCTCTGGTTCTCTCCTTGTCCGCTCTGCATATCAGGGTCAGAAAATTTCAGGGGAGATTTCTTGAGTCGTCACAGTCTGAATCAGAGTGAGTGGGGATTCAACCCATCCATCTTTTTAGAGATCACCAGGGTTTGGGGAATCCTGGAAATAGATCTCTTTGCCAGTCGGTCAAACAAGAAGGTGGAGAGATTTTCTTCCCTAAACCCAGAGGAATCCCCCTTTGGGGTGGATGCTCTGTCCCACAAGTGGGATTTCAATCTAGCTTACGCTTTTCCTCCCTTCTTTCTCATTCCAGCAGTTCTGAGGAAGATCAGGGAGGATCGAGCGAGGGTTATTCTAACTGCCCCCTTTTGGCCAAGGAGAGCCTGGTTTACCTGGCTAAGGATCCTGTCTGTTTCTGACCCTTGGATTCACCCAGTCAGCCAGGACCTTCTATGTCAGGGCCCCATTCTCCACCCGGAGTTCAGCCACTTACATTTGACGGCCTGGAATTTGAGCGGAGATTACTAGCCTCAAAAGGTTTTTCTCAGAATCTCATTTCCACTCTTCTAAAAAGCAGAAAACCGGTCACTACTAAAATATATGCTAGGACTTGGTTCCGGTTTTTTGAATTTCTAGGGGGTTCTCCGGGGGAGCTTAGGGATATACCTAGAAAACAGATTCTAGAGTTCCTTCAGAAGGGGATAGAAAAGGGGCTTTCTACCAGCACTTTAAGAGTCCAGGTTTCAGCCCTTAGTGCTCTGCTAAAAGTTAAATTGGCTGACGATCCCTGGGTGATTAGGTTCATCAAGGTGGACTCTAGAAGTAGACCTGTTATGTCCAGAGTTCCTCCCTGGGACTTGAACCTAATTCTGTCTGCCTTAACTAAACCTCCCTTTGAACCATTGGACTCTCTCCCTATTAAAAATTTATCCCTGAAAGTGATTCTTTTAGTGGCCCTTACCTACGTTACATAGTTACGTTGCATAGGAGAATTGCAGGCTCTATCAGTTAATCCACCTTTTACTGTTATTACAGAGGACAGGGTAATAATTAAACCAGACCCAGCTTTTTTGCCTAAAGTAGCCTCAAAATTTCATAGATCTCAGGAGATAGTTCTCCCCTCCCTTTGTGCTAACCCAAGTAATGCTAAAGAGCAGGAATACCACTTTGGATGTAAGACGTTGCCTAATCCAGTATTTGTCCTCTACCTACTCCTGAAGGAAATCTACTTCCCTTTTTGTTCTCTTTTCAGGTCCCAACAAAGGGAAGGCAGCCTCTAAATGTAGTCTGGTTAGGTGGGTGAGACTAGCAATCTCCCTGGCCTACAGTTCTTTGGGCCTTTCCGGCCCCCCCCCCCCCAGTGGGGCTCAAGGCACATTCTACTAGGGAGATTGCCACCTCCTGGGCCGAGAGAGCTGATGCTTCCATAGAATCTATCTGCAAAGCGGCAACCTGGTCTTCACCTTCTACCTTTTTTCGCCATTATAGGCTGTACATTGGGTCTTCTGCTGATCTTTCTTTTGGAAGGAAAGTTTTACAAGCTGTGGTCCCTCCTTAGTTTTTTTTTTCCTATTTTATTCTCTATGGGTGCTGTCGTGGGTGATGGGAAAGATGGTAATTACTTACCGGTAATTGGATTTTCCAGAACCCACGACAGCACCGTCCTTTATCCCTCCCATTTTTCTTGGTGATGGACTTTTGTTTGGCACTGGGTGTAGCAAGCAAAAAAAAAAATAAAAAAATGCTTTGACCTTAGGGTCATGAGTTACAAGTTAACTGGAGTCTCTCGCTTCTATAAAACAACTGAGGGGTAGGAGAGGCTCCACCTTTTTATACCATAGGTTTCCTGTCCTTGGGGGCGGATCCCCTCTCTGGGTGCTGTCGTGGGTTCTGGAAAATCCAATTATCGGTAAGTAATTACCATTTTTATTTGGTGATGAATATAGGTTTATATTTTGTCTGGTTATTTTTTTTTATATGTATATTTGATATGTGTATATTTTGTGTATCTTTTTTTTCTTTTATTATAAGTATTTTGTTATATATTTACTGATATATTAAGGGTTAAACTTGTTGAAGGGTGGAGACCCATGATGCTGTGGTACTTTTAAGTTCAGATCGTTTCCAGTCTTTGAGCTTTGAGTAAGGGGCAATACGCCCTGAAACATGTAGGCTGTTTTATGGATCTTGGATTCTTTTTCCTGTAACTTGTGGTTACTGAAATAAACTATCGGATAAAATTTAAATTGTCATTTTGCAGCTTCCAAAACGGAACGTCACCAGTACTCTTTCCCCTCCCCCCCACACACAATCCCATCAATACTTTCGTGTCTTCATGTCCAGGAACGGATCCTCCTCTTTTCCTCTTTTGAAGCGCTTGTGCAGCTTGGGGTTGACTGCAAGACACGCACAGTAGAGATGGCACTCCATCTCTACTGTTCAGGCCTCACAGGTACTTCTGATGTGTGCACGGGCTATGAGAGAAGAAGAGAAGCGTCTCCAGCCTGTGCACAGTGAAGAAGAAAGTAGGAGTCGTCTCCCAGATCGGAAGCTAGGTAAGTATGATGCGGTGGGGGGGTGGACTTAGTTACTTGTGAAGGGCTAGTAGTGGGCGGGATATCTTAACGTAGCTTAGCCAGGGAGACAGGGAGGGGGGTGTAATGGAGTGAGAGAGGAGGGGGGAGCAGTGCAGGGAGGTAGTGTGGAAGGTACACAGGAAGTTACATAGCAGGAAGATAACACCATGTAAGCAAATGCAGATGTCAGGAGCTCCCACAGATACCCAGAAAACACTCAAAACACTGCTAAAAGTATATGGGTGTACTTTTAACCCATTAGTAGCACTAACAAACTTTAAAAAAAAAAAAAAAAAATTTTTTTTTGCCCAGAAAACCTCTTTAATGCCACTTAGTAATCTCTCATTGGGAAATATTCAAGAGATTCTCCCCCCCCCCCTTTATGTGGAAACACAGATGAAGCTAATGTTTGCCACTCTTATCAGCCCTAGTCGCCACACAAAGGGGATATCTTCACCAAGTGGCTATCTGCACTTGAACAGACTTCCACTGAGGGGAGTCTGCATTAGCCCAAAACTGATGTGCACTGTACTATTACGGCGCAGCCGCCTGGGTCTTAAGGAAAACCACCGTATTGTTACGTCTGAGCCTTCAGAAGGCTCCTGGTTGTCATAGCAATGGGAATCCGGCCCTGGAGCTTGCTCCGGGTGCCGGCGATTCCCAGCAAAATGGTGGCGCCTGTGCGCCACCGGTAAAATGGCGCCTTGATCAGGTTTGACCGAGGCACCATAGGGATTAATGCCTGCGATCAGTGCGGGCACCGATTGAGGGCATTAGCGCTGGGTCTCTGCTCTATAAAACAGCAGAGACTCGGGGGCTATGGTGGCTGCACGACTCCCGAGCGACCGCCATCTTTAAACACCCAGCATCCGCCGTACTATTACGGAATATGTCGGGAAAGGGTTAATGTTTGGGAAGCACTCTTGTGCTCAAAATGATAATACCCCTTTTAGAAACTCCTTGAGGGGTGTAGTTTCTGAAATGGGGTCACTTTTTGGGGGTTTCCATTGTATTGGTACTTTAGAGGCTCTGCAAATGCGACATGGTACCTGAAAACTATTCTAGCAAAATCTGCCCTCCAAAAGCTAAATAGCGCTCTTTACATTCTGACCCCCACCAAGTACCCATACAGCAGATTACAACCACAGATAGGGTAAGAAATTGTGTAACAAACTGTGGAGTGTTTTTTCTATTTTAACTCCTGGTAAAAATGACAAATTAAGGACTAAATTGAAGATTTATAAAAAAAAATAAAATTCATTTTTAGGTCCCAATGCTAATTAAAATCTGTAAAACAGCTGTGAAGTCAAAATGCTCACCATACCCCTTCATAAATTCTATGAGGGGTGTAGTTTCCAAAAAGGGATCACTTTTTGGGGGTTTCCATTGTACTGGTACTTAAGGGGCTCTGCAAAAGAGACATGGCAACAGAAAACTATTCCAGCAAAATCTGCCCTCTAAAAGCCAAATAGTGCTCTTTCAATTCTGAACCAGCCATGTACCCATACAGCAGTTTACAACCTCATATGGGGGTATTCAGGAGCAATTTTTGTAACAAACTATGGGGTGCTTTTTTCTCCTTTAACCCCTTGTGAAAATGAAAAGTTTGGGGATAAAGTGAAATTATAGTAAATTTCCATTTACACATCCCAATGTTAATAAAATCTGTGAAACGGCTGTGGGGTCAAAATGCTCACTATACCCCTTGATGAATTCTGTCAGGGTTGTAGTTTCCAAAATGTCACTTTTGGGGGTTTCCATTGTATTGGGACTCTGCAAATGAGACATGGCACCTGAAAACTATTCCAGCAAAATCTGCTTTTCAATAGCAAGTGTCACTTCCCTTCCATACACTGCCATGTGCCCAAACATCAGTGGGTATTTCTGTACTCAGGTGAAATTGCATAACAAACTATGAGATTCATTTTCTCCTTTAACCTGTTATGAATGTGTTAATTTTAGGGCTAAATTAAAGGGATTCTATCGGGGGTGTGGCCTGGCTATGGAGGAGTGAGGTCGCATATTCCTCAACTCCCTCCCTGGCTTACCTGGGCCGACACCGAATCCGCTGACCAGAGCTTCTCCTGCCCTGTGGACCATGGGCAAATCCCAGCGGGTCCCACCGAGGTCCTCATCCACTCCCCTGAGGGTCCCTACGGGGCCCACCATTGACAGATTCCTCCGGGGCCCGGGCACTCCTGGGTCACAGTCGGCGCCTTCCAAGATGGCGTCGGACACCGCCGCTTCATCACGCGGCCCTCCCGCGTGCGCACAGCCGGCGCTCCTTGCTGTTTCAGCAGCCAAGGCAGCCCTGCTTCCACCAGAGATCGGGGCTTGCTCCCCTAGCCCACCGGGGATGTGGACGATGAGGGAGTCTGGGCTACGCTCGGCTCCCGTTTCACTGGTGTTGGTGGCGGCTTCTGAGCGGGACTGGCCGTCCCTGCCGCCATCTCCTGTGCCCTCCATGTCACAGCGCTCCCTGGAGGCGACCATCATGATGCAGCCTTCTCCCCAGGGGCCTCCAGGAGGTGAGAAGACCCCTGCCCTGACCTGTGGCTTCCTCTACCCCTTCTAAGACCCTGTGCTCTACAATAAAGGCCCCTCTGTTTGCTCCCCCTGGCAACGGGTTACAGCTGGACATATACCCTCCTGGCACTTCCTCTACCGGTAGTCTCTGCCCAGCACCTGCCACAGTACCGCTGAGCTTGCTATCTGCCACAGAGGCTCCATACTTACCTCGGGCATCCCATGTCCCTCTGATACCTCCTCCTGTCATGGCCTCCGCCTCTGCTGGTCAGAGTGTGGGGGACCCCACTGGGACTGTTCCTCCTTCATTCTGCATTCCATCCTCTTCAACCACCTCATCCGACACCCTGGCCGAACTACGCCAACTGAACGCCTTATCTCCGTGTCTACCCTACAAAGTCTGACATGGAGGAATATGTGGCACATCTGGAGCAGTCATACAAATCTGAGCTGGCCGATGTCTGTTCTACTGTACAATTACTGGAGGGGAGAGTGGATACCCTGGAGACCTCTTCTACCTCGCTTTCTACCCAGTTATCCACCCACAACTCTGTACTGCTGTCTCACTCTCACCACACCAGTTGCACCACCTGACCGATCTCTTGGATGACTGAGAACAAAAACAGACGGAACAATATCAGGGTGCGGGGCCTTCCTGAAGTCATTGAACCCCAGCAACTGGACGCTACTCTACGCACTATTTTCAACTCCCTCTTGGGGGTCCCTCCTGACTCTCCGCTCGAGTTGGACCGGGCGCATCGTTCTCTGGGCCCACGCCCTCTGGACTCTGCCAATCCTAGAGACGTCATTTGCCGGGTACATAGGTACCAGCTCAAAGAGGCCATCCTGCGGAAGGCCACGGATGCCCGCCAAGTCGAGTTTCAGGATGCTCCTATCAACTTACTCCCAGATCTGTCCAGACTCACCCTTGCCAGGCGGCGAGCTCTGAAGCCTCTTCTGGACCTTCTGATTCATCACCAGATCTCGTACTCCTGGGGGTTTCCTTTCTGACTGCAGGTCCGGCGGGATGACTGTTCTATTTCCCTTGGACTCCCTCCGGTGCAGATTTCAGAGTGGCCATCGTTATCTGGCACCCCAGAACCAGCCCAACCCGCGTGGTCCCAGCACCACCCCAAACAACGCAGACGTGACCGAGCCTCCACGACTACGGCTCAGCAATGGGACCATCAAGCCTCCCCCGACTTGAACACTGAACTGCTACTCTTGCACACCAGCGAGACTGCCTTTCTGTAACCCCTAGTGGTTTTCTTCTGCCCCCTGCGGGGCCGTGAAGTACCATTATCTTCCCTCTATCTCTATCCTTCCCACTTTTTCTTTCTCCCCCCCCCCTCTCTTTTCTTCTCTTCCCTTTCTTCTTGCCCGCCTCCTTTTTATTTCTCCTTTACTCTGCTTTGTTCCCCTCTTTCCTATGCCTTGGTCTATCTAGCTTCTTTACATTGTTTATTTTGGTCAGCATATTTTTGTTGTTACAGTTACCTCTATAGTAGCGTGGCCCGGGGAACGACAGCCTTTAAAAAGACACCACTTGCCGGGCCGACGTTGGCGCTGCGATCAGGAACTTTGTTATTGATCACGCTCAGGACTCGACATCAATTCCTCTACAGTGGGAGGCGCTAAAATGTGTGGTTCGGGGCGTCCTGATTAAACATGGTGCACGTCTTAAAAAAGAGCGGGCGGCGTGGGTCTCCTCGCAGCTAGCCAAGATTCATTCCCTTGAAGTGCAACTTAAACGTTCCTGCTCTCAGGCGGACTTCTCACGGAGCTCCTCAATGCTAGAGAGGAGCTTCGAGCCCACTTAGACGAGATGTCCATGCTCTTCCCTGACCGTGTCTGGAAACATTATTATGAGTTCGCGGATAAGTTGAGCCGTTCCCTCGCACGTCACCTACATCCAATCGCACTACCCCCACTTACATCCCCCAGATTAGTAAAGGCCCTGGGCGATCGGTTCATAACCCAGCGGACATCGCGCAGGCGTTTCGTTCCTTTTACCACGACCTCTATAACATTCGTGGGCAATATGCCGATCTTGCCCCGGACTCTTAGTGAGAAAATCTGGGAGTATGTTGTCAAGACCGCTCTTCCCACTATTGCTCCCTTGGATAGAGCGCTTCTTGAGGACCCTTTTTCCGAAGAGGAGGTCTCCCTCGCCATTCAATCTTCCCCCTCGGGCAAATCCCCTGGCCCCGATGGGTTTACCCCCAGATTTTACAAGTCCTTCCAAGACCTCCTCTCTCCAATGATGGCCCGTGTCTCGAATAGTATCGATGACGCTACTCCATTTGCCTCCCAATCCCTATCAGCCCTCATTACGGTTCTCCCCAAACCTGGAAAAGATCCATCCTGCTGTGCCAGGACGCCCGATCTCCCTGTTCAACATTGACATCAAATTATTTGCCAAATTGCTGGCTAATCGTCTGTCCCCTTTAATGCTGGGCCTGATTCACACTGATCAGGTTGACTTTATTTCAGGCCGCGAGGCCAGGGACAATGTTTGCAAGACGCTCATGGCGATATCTGCGTCCCGCACTACCAATGTCCCTATGTGCTTGCTCTCTGTGGACACTGAAAAAGCATTCGACCGTGTTCACTGGGGCTTCCTGCGGGCCACACTCCAGCAAGTTGCAGTTGGCCTTAGGTTCCTGGGTAAGGTGCTTTCTCTTTACGGCGACGCGTCGGGAAAGGTGCGGGTCAACAGGCTTCTCTCCAACTCTTTTCCGGTTCGGAATGGCACGCGGCAGGGTTGCCCCCTTGTCCCCTCTTTTATACGCACTAGTCATGGAACACATAGCGACAGCCTTACTGAACTGTCCTAGTGTCCATGGTTTGCAGCTGGGCAACCGACAGGTCAAAACGGCTTTATACGCTGACGACCTCCTCTTGTACGTCTCTCAGCCGTGCATTTCCTTTCCATCCATTCTGCGTGAGTTCCGTCGCTTTGGCCACCTGAGCAATTTCAAGGTGAACCTCTCCAAGAGTGAGGCCCCCTATATCACCTTGCCCCCAGCGGAAGCAGCCCTCTTGGCGAACGATTTCCCCTTCAAATGGCACCTTACCTCCATTAAATATCTCGGGATCCACGTCCCTTCAGACCTGACCCTTCTCTACCGCCTTAATTACTTACCGATCCTTGAATCCCTTTCGACGGACCTGCGAAAATATGGTTCCCTCATGCTCTCCTGGTTCGGTCGCATCAACGTGCTGAAAATGGATGTAATGCCCCATTTATTATATGTGTTCCAAGCTCTGCACATTCTGATACCACGCTCTTTTTTTTTGCTCACGATCAGCCTCAGTTTGGGAGGTTTGTGTGGGGAGCAGTGCGAAGCAGGTTGCACTTCTGGACGTTGACGCACCGTAAACTCCGCGGCGGTGCGGGCCTGCCTGATCCTCGACTATACTACCGCGCGACAGTACTGTTGCGCCTCTTTGACTGGCGTTATCACGGGGCGGACAAACAGTGGGTCTCGATAGAGTCCGACTTGCTTTCGGCCCACCTCCCCTCCCTACCTTGGGTTCCATCTCATTTTCGTCCCAGCGCTATCAGACACTCCATTCTATCCTCCCACTTCCTCAAGACTTGGGACTCCATAAGTGCGGGTGGCCGCATAGCCAGGGTCCCGGGCCCCCTCAGCCCTCTGTTCCGAAATCCAATGTTCCCCCCCCGGTTGCTCTGCCGACAAATTCCTTTGCTGGCCGGCCAGGGACGACGTTCGCCTACATCAGGTCACAGACCGCACTTCCCTCTCTGCACAGTTGCAGGCTTCCCATTCCAATCTCCGTTTGTCTTGGTTAGAATATGGCCAGCTCACTGCCTTCATCCGTAAGTTCTCCCTGCTTCCCACTCTCTCATCTTCTCAAACCGACCTGGAGTTTGCCTTTTTTTTCCGGACTGACACCACTCCACGTGCCCTCTGTTCTTTATGGTATCCTCCTCCAGGACACTACACCCGGGCCCCCCTCTTACATTGGGCCCTGGGAATCTGACCTTGGTACCTGCCTCTCCAATGCCGACTGGGATAAGTCCTTCCTGTACACGCATAAACTCCTGTTGCCCTGCGGTGCGCAGGAAAAGAACTACAAAATACTGACACGCTGGTACCGCTGTCCTGACCTCTTGCATAGGATCTACCCTAGTGTTTCTGACCGGTGTTGGCGCTGTGGTTCCGAAAGAGGCACCTTGTATCATATTTGGGAATGCGCTGCCCTCAAGCCCTTTTGGGATGCCGTCTTTACGCTTTATGCTAGAGTGAGCGGCAGATCTGTTACACTCTCGCCCCAGCTTGCACTTCTCTCCATAATACCAGGGAGGGTCTCGGCTGTTAAGAAGGACCTCTTGCGACATTTCCTCACCACCGCCAGAACAGTCATTCCCAGGCATTGGCGCGGTACTGCCGCGCCTACCCTGGTGGAGTTTCTTCAGGAGCTTCTCCTTATCAGGAGAATGGAGGCTCTGGTGGCCAAGAACTCACCCAACCCCTCTAAATTTGAGTCCCTCTGGTGGCCGTGGGTGATGTTCCAGGAGTCCTCGGAGTTCTCTTTCTTTTCTTGATGTGGGGTTGCTTTGCTGCTCTGTTGGTGCAGTGTCCGGCTGCTCTCCATAACCAAATTTTCCCTTCCATTCCTCCCCCCCTTGCCCCAGTGTGTCCCCTCTGTCCTAATCGTGTCTGCGGTTTTGTGTGTCCCGTACACAGTGTACTCCCTATGACACCCCTCCTTTTCAACGTTTGTCTTAATCTACTGTTAGGCGGGGGGTCCTGTGGTGGCTCTACAGTTGGATTTTTCTTCTCCCAGCCATCACCCACCTATTGTTACAGTTATATTAGTTGCCACTGTGTTATTCATTGTCGATTTCCTTATTGCGGGCATCGCCAGCCTTTCACCTAATCCTTTACTACTGTGCCTTATCTATGAACAGGGTGGTTTGGGTGACCCCCCTGTCTTAATTGATACTAATGCTATGGCATTGTACCCCCCCTCCCCTTTTCTTCTTCTGTTCATATTGCAAAACTTTTAATAAATTTGATTAATCATAAAGGGATTCTATCATTGGGAAACCCATTTTTCACTTACACCTCGTCGGAATAGCCTTTAGAAAGGCTATTCTTCAACCTTTATTTTTCTGCTCCACATAGCTGTTTCTGAGAATTTTTGTTTTTCTTCTTTATACAAATGAGTCTTCTGCAGCGTTGCTCCTCCCTTGGTCTCGAGCATCCTGTTGGCCGCATAGGAGTCTACGATCTGTGCTGCTTGGTCTGCTGTTTTGTGCTCCCGGTCACATACAAACTGGCGGACATCCAGAGGACACACCTGGAGGAACTGGTCCTTGATCATAAGGTCCTCAAACTTGGTAACAGTAAGTCCTCTGATTCATTGCTGGAATGTAGCCCGTAAGTTGCCCACAACATCCGTATAGCTGCCAGTGGGGTCCCGCTTTATATTCCAGAACTTTTTGCGGTACACCTCAAGAGTGAGGTTGTACTTTTTGATGAGGGCCTCCTTAATAGAGTCATAGTCCCCATGCAATTCAGGTGATAGGTCCACAAAGACTTCCAGGACTTTGCCCTTTAACCTTGGAGTCAATTACTGGGTCCACTGCGTACGGGGCACATGGTGTTGAAACCCCTGCAGAAAAACGTCCAAGTCGCCATCCTTCTCCAGGAGAGGGAAACTCTCCTGGCGTGGCCTCTGTGTCCGGACTTGGTTCTGGGATGAGCTCCTAGACCTCTCCAGCCGGGCCATCTCTAAATGATGTTCCCTCTCGGCCTGACGCTCGGCAGCTTCTCTCTCCACCTGACACTCTGCAGCAGCTGCCTGACACACTGCAGCTTCTCTCTCAGCTTGTTGATATTGGAGGATCAACTGCAGACATGCATTATAGTCACTGGGGCCCAACTGCTGCAAGACCAGTTGCAAAGAAAAGTTCATTCGCCCCAGAGGGCTAGGGCTGCTTGTCCCGCTAAGAGAAACTATCTCTGGGACAGAGCCAGCCGCTGAACTTTCTGGAGTGGCAATGGTTCCTTGTCCCAGCACCTCTGGAATTTGCTCCACATGAGTCATCTGCAGTTGCTGGAGTTCTCTCGTTCTGCTCCTCAGACCCCAGCCATCCACTGAAAGCCAAATAAAATATAGGACAGAAAAACAAAAAAAAAAGGGGAGGGAACAGCACTGTACCCAACTTTCACCGTATTTTTTAAGCTTGATCTAGTACCGAGCTCAATTCATAGGTTTGCCGCAATCCTCAGCGTCTGAGTGATATCGCACCCACACGCTGTTATCCTAGGATTCCACAACGCTGCCATCACTGTGAAGGATACCACCTTGCCAAGCTGCTTAACACACCTGCGACCACCCTCCTTACCTCCCACTCACACCCCATGAGTGGACCGGGTTCATAGGATAATATGAAACGAGCTTTATAAATTATATATTTATTAACCCGAACGGGTTGGTACTAGGCACTAATATATACAGAAATACACATCAATGGATTATCAAGCAAATACAGGTAAAAGCAAAATACAGTACAGAAAATAAAATGTGAATAAAAGATAAATACCAGAACAAGTTGGTAGTCCATTTCTCTAGGCCTCAGCAGTTTTGGCACATGGAGCTTGCTTAAGTCCGTAAAAGAACATGTTTCCTACATGCTGACTTGCAACAAGAAGGCGGCTTAGTCCACAGCATGACATGTCCTCACATCTTCTCCATAAGAATTCCTTTGTTTCCCAGGTGAGACCATATTACTATCCCCAGGCTCCTCCCTGAGTGATGTCACTAGAAGGGGAAGCCCCGCCCTCAATCTTGAAATCCCAATAATTATGATTCATCATATCTCCTCGCCCGATGACCGTATAGTCGAGCAAGGGTGTATGATGGGGTTCGTGGTGAGATCCCCATTGTGTAGACACCAAGAATGACACCCCAATCCCCTATGGGTGGTGATTTCAAGGTCTGGACCTTTTCCCTGCTCTCAACCGTGCCGAGTTTAAAATTGGGCTGCTTGTCTCTACCTGGCGAACCCGAGGAATTTATCGGTGTGACGATAGGTGGTTCTGCTGGGGAAATATTGCCATAAAACCATATCTCCTTTGAGATGGGGTAGTTGACTCTTCAGAGTCTGGGTTGTGTGTGCCCAGAGTTCCCCCACCACATCCTTGAAGGAACTCCTCCGTGCTGTGATAACGGTTGTAACGGGTATGCAAATGGGGCTATAAATTGGACTACAAAGGGTCGTTGATTGCAGAGTAGACATACCTTATTCCTCAAGCCTATGACCAAATGGCTGAGAACAGTCAGGAACATCACAATAAGAGCAAATAGTAATACAAAAAATACATATCTGGGGGGATCATCTTCACAATGGCAATACCCCATATATAGTTATAATCTGCTGTATGGGTACATGGCAGGGCTTGGAATGGAAAGAGCGCTATTTGGCTTTTGGAGGGCAGATTTTGCTGGATTAGATTTCGAGTGCCATGTCTCATTTGCAGAGCCCCTGGAGTACTAGTACAATGAAAACCAAACCGTCTAAATCTGTGCTCCAAAAACCAAATAGCACTCCTCCCCTTCTGTGCCCGGTGTGCCCAAACAGCAGTTTATATCCACATATGATATTAAGTACGTAATCCTGGGTACACCAGTGTCATACATGTGGGCATAACCTGCAGTTTGGGCACACAGCAGGGCAAAGAAGGGAAGGAGCGCTATGTAGCTTTTGAAATGTATATTTAGATGTTTGGTATCTGGACGCCATATCATGTTTGTAGAGCCTCTAAAGTTTCAGTAAAGTGGAATCCCCCTAGGGAATGACCCCATTGTGAAATCTGCAACCCTCAAAGAATTTATTAGGGGGTGTAGTGAGCATTAGTATCCCAAGCGTGAATGCACAGAGGATGGTGAATACTGAATATGTAAGCTTTGCGGAGTGCATTGGGAACACCAAATTCCCTACTATTTTCCCCAGTAGTTCTTGGGGGTCACTTCTGGTTTATTTTTCCTCATAAGCGCTAAATCTGGGGTATACCCTGATATACACTCGCATGGTTTATACATTCCCTTCATGCCGCAGCCAGTTGTGTTCTAATGATTTGGCGATTTTTGGGGTTTCTGTCTTCAGATTGTACAAGCTATATTGTTTTATTTTTCTGGTGTTGTAGCCATGTGAGGGCTTGTTGGTTGCAGTATGAGATTTATTTTGTAATGACACCATTTTTGGGTGTCTATAACTTATAGAATAAATTTTATTAACTCTTTCTTGGTGGATTAACAAAATCAATTCTGGTATTGCTTTTTACCTTTTAATTTTTTTTTCCACAGAGCATACAGCATAAGTAACGTTACCTTTATTCTGCGGGTCGGTACAATTACAGCAATACCTCATTTATATTGTTTTTTTATACATGACTAGTTTTTCAGAATAAAAACCTATATGGGGAAAGAAATCAATTATTTTTGCATCGCCATCTTCTGAGATATGCAGCAATTTTTTTTTTTCGGTTGACAGAGTTGGTTGAGGGCTTATTTTTTGCAGGACGATCTGTGTTTTTTGGGGTACATATGACTTTTTGATCACTTTTTATAGTATTTTTTTTAAGGAGAGATAGCGAAAAATCATTATTTTCTTGCTTTATTAATTAATTTATTGTCATACACTTCACTTCTTCCTTTTTTTTTTTTTTTTTTTTACTTTTTAGTGATGTCCCACTAGGAGACCTGAACCAGCGATACACTGATCGCTGGTTCAGCACTGTAGACTGCAATAGGGGGACATTTGGTCATGTTTGACCACGGCATCCAAGAGGTTAAAACCACTGATCGGAGCTCAGTCCGGGGTTAAGGAGCAGGGTGTTAGCTGTTACAGCTATCACCCGCTCTCGATGCTGCCCGCAGCATTCAGTGTCACTGACAAACTCCTAAGATGTCGTGGCATCTTAAGGGTTAAACAGCAGGGATCAGTGTTATCACTGCTGGGCTCCCATGGTGATCACATGGGCTCTGCTTCTGAGCCCGCTCGATCACCATCACGTACGTGTACATGGGGATGTGGTAACTAACTACGTTCTCCCACGTACATGTATGTGAAAATGTGTGAAGGGGTTCAGGTACTTTTGAGCTGCGTCCCAAAGGGGTTAGACATATATTTGATTGTACATTTGCCCATATACATAAATAAATCACTGCCGGCTTGGCAGGTGTTATAGGTGTTATACAGATGCCTAGTAATATCGGCCCATTAGTGGTAAGCTATGATTTAAATAGGCAGATGTACGTCGGTAGATAAATTCCCTCATATGTTCTTTCAGTTTTCTCTTGAGACGAATGTACGATCAAATATATGTCTAATGAAGACTCCCCATAGTGGAAGTCTGTTCAAGAGCAGATAGCCACTTGGTGAAAAAATACTAACTCAAAATCACTTTGGTGAGTTAAAGTGTTCCAAAGTTACTACTGCATGAAGTCAGATTTGAAACATGTGGTAGGCTTTCCTAACCATGGGAGTCAAACTTCGCTTTTGTGACGCAAAAGTCACTTCGCTGAGGCATCGCTGAACGTATATAGACTGAACGATGTAAACCGGACTGTAACAAGCACTGGATGGCTGATAGAGGGAGAATATATAAAGTTGTGTAATGCAAGTTTAACCCCTTCCAGCCGGGGTGACCTTTTTTTGCGGGGCCAGGTGTACTTTTTAGTTATACCATTTTGGGGAATTACTATTGCTTTGATCACTTTTTATTCAAATTTTTATCAGAGGCAAAACAGTGAAAAAACGGCAGTTTGGCACTTTTGATTTTTTTTTTCCCCGCTACGGCGCTTATCGTACAGGAGAAATATTTTTATAGTTTTGTAGACCGGGCATTTTCGGACACAAGGATACCTAATGTGTATGTGTTTAACAGTATTTAACTACTTTTATATGTATTCTAGGGAAAAGGGCGTGATTTGAACTTTTAATATTTTTTAATTTTTTTTATTTTTGCTTTTTTTAGACCCCCAAGTGGTCTTGAACCCAAGGGTGTCTGATCACTAATGCAATGCATTGCAAAAAAACGGTGCTTCTATTGAAGGCTACATAGAGTAGCCTGCAATAGAAGTTAATGAAAGACAGGCCTGGGAACCTTCACAAGGCCCCCTGCTGTCAAAGTAACGGGACGCCGGCCCTGGATCTTGCTCCGGGTGATGGCGATCCCCGGCAAAATGGCGGCGCCTGCGCACCGCCGGTAAAATGGCACTTCGGTCAGCTTTGACCGAGGTGCCAGAGGGGTTTATGCCCGCGATCATTGCAGGCACTGATCACGGGCATTAGCGCCATGTGTCTGCTATATAATACAGCAGAAACTCGGCGGCTATGGCGGCTGCTCGGGTCCCGAGCGGCCAACATATTTAAGCACCCGGCATCCGCCGTACTATTACGGTGGATGTTGGGAAAGGGTTAATTAGGATTGCATCACCTGGCCTTTATTGGCTTCTTTCTATTGGTCATTCTGAGATGATGCAATTCTAGTAGATGATGCAATACTGATGATGCAAACTTTTCCCAGTATTGTATTAAAGGCTGTGAGAAATATCAAAAGCACATCTGTATCTTGAAAATTAGAGCCAATTTCAAAATTTGAGCATCATTTTCGATCTCAGCACCCCAAAATTGGTTAAGATCAACTGTTTTCATGTCTGAACCAATTTGGCTGTAGACCAGTGTTATTTATATAAATATTTTTTGGTATGCTTTAGTTTCTCCACGGTAGTGGTTCATCATGACTATGATGCTTTTTTAGTGGTTATTATGCATTTTAATAGGCACCATTAAAAGTTAAGTTTTAATATTGTTTGCATCAGTGCTGGATATTATTTGATTATCTGTTGCAGTTGTCCAGGTTTCCCTCACCACTTGGGGTTATTTGCACAGATGCTCACTTTTTGCTCTGTAACCTTTTCACCATCTCCAACAAGTTCAGATCTTTACATCAATTAATAGCCTTTGCTCCACTGATTCTAGCACAGTTGGATTTTTTTTTCTCTAGCTCCCACTATTCCCGTGCAATCAATGCACTTAGTTTTGGTGCCTGATATGCTACTTTGGTTCAGTACTGTCAGAAGGGCGGTGTCAGGCAGGAACGGCAAGGGGTGCGATTCTGAATTCTGACACTGGCTGTTTCTGATTGAAGCTCTTTAGCTATGATCAGCCTCAATAGCTATGTAGCGAATCTCCCACAAACTTGCAATCAAATGAATGCATGTTCAAGCCCCCTGATGGGGGGGCTAATAAAATAGTGAAAAGAAAATTAAAAAAAAAAAAAAAAGTTCAAATCGCCACCCCCTTTGCATAGAATACATATAAAAGTAAAAAAAAATTACTGTGAAACACATACACATTAGGTATCCCTGTGTTTGACAACTCCCGATCTAGCGGGAAAAACTAAAGTGTTGAACCGTTTTTTCGCTGTTTCGCTCTGATAAAAATTTGAATAAAAAGTGATCAAAAGCAATAGACATTCCCCAAAATGATATAACTAAAAAGTACACCTGCCTCCGAAAAAAAAAATAGGTCTATGCATCCCTGTACATGGAAATATAAAAAATTTATTGGTGTCGGAATATGGCGAATTAAAAAAAAAAAAAAAAAGTTTTGCAAAGTTTTAGATTTTTGTTAAGGGGTTAAAATGTAAATAAAACTATATAAGTTTGGTATTCCCGGAATTGTACCGAAACATAGAATACATCTGACATGTAATTTTGTCTGTAGAGTGAACGCCGTAAAAACGAAGCCTGTAAGAAAGTGACACAAATACATTTCTTACCCATTCTGAATTTTTTTCCAGATTCCACTACATTGTACAGAATATTAAATGGTACTATTATGAAGAACAATTTGTCCCTCAAACATTAAGCCCTTATATGACTCTTAAAATGGAAACATAAAAAAGTTATGGGGTTTGGAAGACGGGGAGTCAAAAAAGTAAATCGAAAAATTCCTCTGGCGGGAAAGGGTTAAATAACACATCAGGCGCCAAAACTAACTGTGCTTGTTGCACAGGAATGGTGGAGGCTAGAGAAAAAATACCAACTGCTCTGGAATCAGTGAAGAGGCATCTATTAACAGACGCTAAGAACTTGAATTGGTGGAGGTGGTAAAAGGTCCTTTTTAAAGATGCACCTGGGAGTATTATTCATTCTGAGGGAGGTTCTATCATATATTTTATAATTGGTGTAGCTGCAGGATGGAGACTTTAATTAGGTGAGGATAAGTGTCAGAGACAAGTAACTGCTCGAAGAAGTGGGCGTGATGGTCTAAATGAAAGAGTTGAGAAATGTGAATAATTACAGTTTAAGACGTCACTACTGTGTTCACCTAAATGGTCTGCAGAGTCCTGTGTAGAGCTGGTAGCTACCACTATATGGTCACTATATAGTAGTAATATTGGTATACCTCTCTTTTTTTTCACTTCAACCCACTTATCCTTATTTAATGGACGTAACTTGCTCATTAGTCTGTTCTTTCATTCCTTTAAAATAGACCCATCAATTTCTATTGGGTGTGCATGTCTGTCAAAACAGACAAATGTAGCACATGTTTCTTTTTAACTGACAGTTTTTTCTGTCCATCAAAAAACGGACCGGTGAAAACCCACATTCATTCTCATTTTTTTTTTTTTTAAATAGCCATGTGTTGGCCTGTTGTGTGAATAAAGCCTTAGAACACTTTCACATGGTCAGTATTGCATCAGTATTTGCAAGCAACGGGCAGAAATGGCACTTATGATTTTGGCTTCCAAATACTGATGCAAAATACTGACCATGTGAAAGTGGCCTAAGGCTGGCATTGTAATGTCCGTTTTTCCTATTCATCATAGAATCAGAACATTGGACATTAAAACTGCCAGATTGACGGATACAAACTGTACACTTTCCATTTGTACTTGACAGCAATGTTAAAATAAAAAAAGAAGGGGCCTGGCTGAGTGAGAAGGGTGTGGCCTGGTTGAGTACCGAGATGGATGTGGGTCTGTGAGGTCCGGTCCTGAGACCTCTTAGCAACTTTTACAAAGCTCTCCCTCAAGCTGGAAAACAAAGGAGTACTACGCTATTGCTCAACTATAATTAGTGATCCGATTATTATATTATATTTTATATATTAAATATTTCTGATATAATGACCAGAAGAAAATTGCTAAAAACAGGCCCTAAGCGTTTGACAAACTTTTTTCTATAAGGCCTTCTCAGGAAACTGCTGTTAATTCTGAACAGAGACTTTAAATGTCACTTTGGATCATCATGAAGCTAGGTCTGAGGAGACTGTTGCTGCGCGGGAAGGTGGTTTATAGAGGCCAGAGGAACAAGGCTACCCACAATGCAGCGCTCGATCCCGGACAGGTGGTGAGGCTGGAATCAAACTGGTGACAAGTGTTGGCCTAGCTCTGCAGCTTTTGATGCATGGCGTCCCTGAGGGTCGGAAAACATTGAAGGAAGCATAATGGGGAAAGGAGCCAAAGCCAGACAACCCAGCATGGAAGAGGAAGATCCGTTTTCTGACATACCTACATCAGAACAAGCAGTGTCTGAAGCATTTATTAAAGGTATGATGGTTGTTTGGAGATCCTCTTTACAGAAAGATTTTCATGCACTGTGTAACACTATGTCTGTATCTATAGAGGGCCTTGGTGAGAGAGTAAACCATTTGGAAAATAAAATGACTGAACTGACTAATGCTCATAATGAAGTTATTGATGCATATTATTCTTTGGCAGACGATGGGGTGATTATAAAAGCTTAGATGACGGACATTGAAGCCTGCAGTAGAATAAATAATGTTAAATTTAGAGGAATCTCTGAATCAATAAGTCCCACTGATTTACCAGGATATATAATGGCTTTAATGAAAACCATCCTTCCCGAAGCTCTTCCATATGAGCTCATGTTGGACAGAACCCACTGGCTTCCCAGGAAAATATTCCGAGAGATGTAATTACTAGAGTTAATTTTTTTCATATTAAGGAAGCTATGATGAAAGTAGCTAGAAAATCGTCTACTTTACCATCTCCCTAAGAGTAAATCCATCTATTTGCAGATTTGTCACAGGCAACAATACAGATGAGACGCAAATTTTCTGCTATTACTGAAACATTGAAAAAAAGCAAGGTGCCTTATAAATGGGGATACCTGACAAAACTCCTGATAAATAAAGATGGCGGCTATGTTTCACTTGATATCCCCGAGAAAGGGCCTCAACTACTCAAGTCTTTGGGTCTATCTTTATCAGAAATACCAGAAGAAAATCTGAAGATCCCTAGCCATTTACCAACTGAATGGCATAAAAATGCTTGAGAGACGTTACTTAAATAAAATAGAGGTCATATGCCTCTTTAAGTGAACTGTTCCCATGGTTCAGGCTCTATATGAGTCTGGTAGAGAAAGTTCTAGAAAGGCTAACATTTTAGTGCTGATTACATATACTGTATACTTTAATTTGTCTTTTTTTTTTTTTTTTTGCTGTGTAAATGTGTTTATTTTTTTGCTTTTTTTTCTATGTGAGTACCATTTCACTATTTAATGAAATAGGAGTCCATCTGCAGACATATGATATTGCCTATTATGATTGGACGTATATGAGGCCCATGCTTCATTCAGACATAGGGCCATGCGTAATATGTTTTATGCATTTCCCTCTTTGAGTATTAAGATAATTTCGTTGAACACAAAAGGTCTCCATTTACCATATAAAAGATCTTCAGTACAGAGAGATGCTGTGAATATGCATGCTGATGTCTTATGTCTGCAGGAGACACATTTTGCTAAAGCTAAATGTCCAAAAAGTTCATACAATAGATTCCCATATATATACATGTCCAATTCAGAAAAGAAAAAGGCAGGTGTCTTGATTGCGGTTGGAGAGAGGGTAAGATTTGCCCTTCTGGAAGAACGCCTCCTCCCCCACCACCCAGTACAGGGCTATGGACGAGTACTGTCAGGGAGGCGTTCCTCACAGTCCAGCTAGACTGTCAGGAACGCCCTTCTGACGATGGGCAAACTACGAACGGCACCGATATCTCCAGCCCTGGAGCACATAACGGAAAATTCAGCACACTGTCGGCTTTTTAGCGGTATATAAAACAGCATGTGCCTAAGGACATGAAAGGTCCTCTTTAATACAATATCTGATAATATATGAGATACAACTAACCCTAAGAGAATTTCAACCCAGAGTTAATGCCATGGTTGCAAATGAAATCACTGTATGACACCTTCACGTGTTTAAATTCTACCTCTAGGGAGTATACATATTATTCACCTAGACATAGATCATGTTGTAGGATAGATTTTTTTTTCATTGTAGATCGTTGTATTTTAACATAAATTAGATCTCCGACTGTAGAGGCGGCTGCTTTGACCATTCCCAATTTCACTAACTATTGCAATAGAAACAAAGGTTGCCCCTACACGTATATAGCGAAATAATGTTGTTGTTTTTTTGTTCTCTTTACCAACTTATAAATGGAGATTTGAGAAGGTGATAAATGAATATTTTCATATCAATTTGGGCTCTACACAAGATTCAACTATATTATGGAATGCCATAAGGCAGTTATACGAGAATCTATGATACAGCAATTCACCCAATTTAAAAAACAAAAAAAGAAAGCATTAGATGATGTATTGAAAGACATAAATATAGTAGAACAAAACGAACAGAATAACCCATTCTAAAGAAGAACATAATCAACTTATGTTTCTTAGGCATAAATTGTGTTCCCTTCTTATCGAAGAATATGACAGGAAACTTAGGATACTGAATATGACTAACTACTCAACTAATAATAAGCTGAGTAAGTTTATGGCTAATAAGATCAAACAAAAAGTTGAAGGTCCAGTACACCATATTTGGAGGGCCGATTGAGTAATAAAATTAGTCGTCCACAAGATATAGCTAACCGACTTGCCAAATTTTATTTGTCTTTATATAATTTGAAGATTGATGAAAATATTTTTCACCCTTATGAGGCATCTATTAGAACTTTTCTTGATAACATTAAACTCCCCTCCCCTCCCTGTCTTGCCAACAATTGCTTTTTTGAATAGCCCTATAGCCCAAGAGGAAGTAAGCAAGGTGATTAAATGTTTAAAAAAAACAAAAATCGCCAGGGCCAGATGGCCTATCGAATGAGTATTATCAGGAATTCTCTCCTTTGTTGGTGGAGCACCTGACAGCACTCTACAATGCTGCAACGGGCTCAGGATTTCTTAGTAGTGAAATGTTACAAGCTAATATAGTTACCATACCGAAACCAGGTGAACCACCAACTTCTGCAAATTTTCGTCTAATATTTTTATTAAATTC
This sequence comes from Leptodactylus fallax, assembly GCA_947044405.1. NCBI lineage: Eukaryota > Metazoa > Chordata > Amphibia > Anura > Leptodactylidae > Leptodactylus > Leptodactylus fallax. Next base: position 343,414 of record CAMRHE010000065.1, on the reverse strand, counting down.
AGATACTAAAATATACACAAAAATATTAGCAAATAGGCTTTTGGAGGTCCTGCCTTGCTTTACTCATAATGATCAGGTGGGGTTTATGAAGGGAAGGCAGGCCTCGGAGGGTACACTGATGTCAAAGATGGAGTCCGCTCGAATGCCTTCTCTGCTCCTTACAGTGGATATGAAGGCATTCGACAGAATCCATTGGAAATATATTTTTGCGACTGTCAAAATTCAGATTTATAGGGGCTATAGTTGATGCGATTAGAGCATTGTACACTCTTCCATTAGCTAGAGTTCTGACTAATGGTGCTCAGATTTTTTTCAATATATCGAATGGCACCTGGCGGAGACCATCAGAATGAATCCATTAATAACTGGTATATCTGTGTGGTATAGACATACATAGGGTGGTATTATTCGCCGATGATGTGGTATTTATGATTGCCAAACCCTATTCTTCTTTGAGGTAAATTGATAAAATTATAGCATTGTTTGGAAGGGCTTCATATTATAAAATAAATTCTAATAAATCATACATACTGCATTCTAATATAACTCCTAATCTTAAATCTGAAATATTTCTGGAATTCCCATATCAATGTCAAACCTTAATATCTTATCTAGGTATACAGCTCTGTTTCCCTTTAAATAAATTGGCTGAATCAAATTTTTCACCATTATCAACATCTATTCAACAGGAACTATCTCATACGAAAAGTAGAGACAAGTTGGATGGGTTGAATAGTTCAATATAAAATGATGATACTATCAAAAATAATATATCTTTTTCAAACTCTACCAATTCCTAGCTCAGATACAATTATATCAAAATTCCAAAAGCAATTGTTGACCTTTATTTGGAGTGGTGAGAGGCCAAGAGTTGACGCTTCCATATTGTATAGGTTAAAGGAAAAGGGGGGTACAGGGGTCCCTAATTTGTTTCTATATGATAAAGCTGTCAAATTGAGAAGTATAGGAAGCTGGTGTTCTCACTTTACGGGTTCTAGTTGGCCAACGATAGTTTCATCATATTTTTTTTTTTTTTTTTTTCAATTCAAATATTTACTGCATTTTTATAAGAATACAACAAGGTCCAAAACAGACCAATTACACAAAAACACACACATGCAAAAATAAACATGGCGGACCAGGACCACCCAAAGAAAGAAAAGGGAGAACAAGTGGAGGTAGAAGGAAGAGAGGGAGAACAGAAAAAGCAACAAAAGCAGAGAAGAGAGGAAGAGGAGAGCAGAAAAAAAAAGAGGGGGAGGGCAGCTAAGGGGGTGTGAATAGAGGGGGCAAAAGACATACTATATAAGAGTCCCAAAGAGGGTTCAGAGAACCATCTGTGAGGTGCTCAGCAGCCGATCCCTCAATCCCCAACATAGGGGCAGATATTAACATATATGCAGTTATGGTACCGAGGCCAATGGCAGAAACCATGTACAAAAGCACCACGCTCAGGACTAAGAGGAAGGCCCAGAAGCGCCTGATACTCTCCAGAGAGTTGGAATTCCAACCAGTAGAACCAAGTTTTGTTAAAGACTTCAACCGTTTCATGCAGGATGGAAGTGAGGTTTTCCATGCGCATAATCTCATTGACCTTTAGAATCCACAGGGAGAGAGGAGGAGGTTCCACTCACTTCCAGTACTACGGGAAGCAGGCACGGGCAGCGAGAACCAAAAAGCGGAGAAGTGAGTGGTTGTAAGTTCGCACCGAAGACTCGCAATGGTGGAGAAGAAACAGAGCTGGGCCCAAATGATGAGATGTCTCAGTAAGTTGCAAAATGATCCGTGTAACGCCATCCCAAAACTGGGACAGGGCAGAACAGGACCAGAAGACATGAAGCATGTCACCTTCCTTCTCGTCCACACTTCCAGCATGTCGGGGACATCTGCGGGAAAATCATGTGCAACCTTGTGGGGACCCTATACCAATGGGACAGGATCTTGAAACTAGCCTCCTGGTAGTGGGAGCTGACAAAGGCCTCGTGCGAGCGGCGGAAAATACGTCTCCTCTGCTCATGGGAGAGGGAAAGGGATAGATCCGCCTCCCACTTGAACATAAAGGGGGGAACAAACCCTTCAATAGGATCAATCAGAAGCCTATAGATAGCTGAGAGAGAATGGCAGAAAAGGCCGTCCCCCACACAAATGCATTCCAGAAACGTAGGTTCTGACCTATATTCTGTTGGAGCCAGGAGTGAGTGCATAAAATGACGAAGTTGCATATCGCGCCAAGCGTCGAGAGGGGGAAAGTCAGTCGGGGCTGAGTGCTTAGTGTCGAACGCCACCCGGGGTCATCTCGGAAGTGGCATGCTCGATAGAACCCATGGCGACGCCAGTTGTGAAATACCCTGTCAGGGATACCCGGAGGAAACCTAGGATCCCCCAAGACAAGATAGTACAAAGAGTCCAGAGGGAGGAAGTGAGAGCGAATAAAGCGTCTGGAGCAAAGTCTAAGCTTGGGGCCGATGGTGGGGTGGGAATGAAGGGTCGTCAAGGAAGAGGGCTCCAGCATAGAGTTTCATCTTAATAAAAGCAAACCTTTACATGCTTTGATATTGGCATATTTGGGTAAACCTAATTTGTCACTTCCAATTCCGAGGATACATGCTACCCTGGAATCATGGGGTGTAATAAATACTAAGTTGCGACACTATTGTAATCTAACTTCATTTTCTATTCCTATGGAAGTTTTAGAACTTCTTATACCCAATATCAATCTATCATTGTGGAAAACAAAAGGGATTGGGTCAATTGCTGATATAAAAGGATTATGGGATTATCCCATGCCAACAAATAAAGGAAAGATTTGATTTACATTTGGGTGAGTTTTTGACTTACCTGCAGGTAAAGAAATATACTCTGAGTTTCTCCTTGAATGAAATATCTATCCTTACTTTTCTTTATGATTATATTTTTGCTGGAGAAGTGAACCTTAAGTTTACCACTCGTTGGTTCTATGCTACTTTATTAGAAGATCCAGAGCATATAAAAAGGGCACATTCATTTTCTAAGTCTATGTGGAATTTGGCATTTAAATGGGCGTTGATTCTTCACTATCGGCCACATTGAAACCCACCTTAAACTTCTTATAAGATGGTATTATACACCTCTGAAATTAGCCAAAAATTTCCCCGCCACTTCAAATGTTTGTTGGAGAAACTGTGGAAATGTGATCTCGTTATATCATATTTTTTTGGATTTGCCCAAATATTGCTAAATTTTGGAGAGAAGTTTTTGAATTATTGAATCAATTGACAGGAATAAATATCTCCCCTAGTGCCCCACTAGCCTTGGTACTTTTGGGGATAGAACAATACCAGATCAAGTATAGACCATTGGTGGGTCATTTATTGCTTTCTGCTAAGCTATCAGTGGCACGAAAATGGAGATCCCAACTGACTCCAACTCGATCTATGTTAATTAACATCATGACAGAGCATTGTATCTATGAGCAGATGTTTGCTGTAAGAAATAATAGGCTTCACACTTTTATAGAAACGTGGTTTTCATGGACTGGTATGTTCCCAAATGCTCCTATAGTTATCCAAGGGTTAAACTGCTAATTTATAATTCTGCAGATGCCTCTTGATTAATATACTAATCAACAGTAATTCCTTTTTTTTAATTTTTTTTATTTTTATTTATTTTTTTTTTTTTTGTTTGTCTGATGTTTAAAATGATTGATATATATTGATATGGAAATATGCATACAGTTGTGCTAAAAAGTTTACATACCCCGGCAGAATTTGTTTTTTTGGCCTTTTTTCAGAGAATATGAATGATAACAAAAACTTTTTCTCCACTCATGGTTAGTGGTTGATTGAAGCCATTTACAGTGGGGAAAAAAAATATTTAGTCAGCCACCAATTTGTGCAAGTTCTCCCGCTTAAAAAGATGAGGCCTTTAATTGACATCATAGGTAGACCTAAACTATGAGAGCCAAAATGAGAAAACAAATCCAGAAAATCACATTGTCTGATTTTTAAAGAATTTATTTGCAAATTATGGTGGAAAATAAGTATTTGGTCACCTACAAACAAGCAAGATTTCTGGCTCTCACAGACCTGCAACTTCTTCTTTAAGAGGCTCCTCTGTCCTCCACTCATGACCTGTAGTAATGGCACCTGTTTGACATTGTTATCAGTATAAAATACACCTGTCCACAACCTCAAACAGTCACACTCCAAACTTCACTATGGTGAAGACCAAAGAGCTGTGGAAGGACACCCGAAACAAAATTGTAGACCTGCACCAGGCTGGGAAGACTGAATCTGCAATAGGCAAGCAGCTTGGTGTGAAGAAATCAACTGTGGGAGCAATAGTTAGAAAATGGAAGACATACAAGACCACTGATAATCTCCCTCGATCAGGGGCTCCACGCAAGATCTCACCCCCGTGGGGTCAAAATGATCACAAGAACGGTGAGAAAAAATCCCTGAACCACACGGGGGGACCTAGTGAATGACCTGCAGAAAGTTGGGACTAACGCAACAAAGGCTACCGTCAGTAACACACTACGCCGCCAGGGACTCAGATCCTGCAGTGCCAGACATGTCACCTTGCTTAAGCCGGTACATATCCGGGCCTGTCTGAAGTTTGCTAGAGAGCATTTGGATGTTCCAGAAGAGTATTGGGAGAATGTCATATGGTCAGATGAAACCAAAGTAGAACTGTTTGGTAGAAACACAACTGGTCGTGTTTGGAGGAGAGTGAATGCTGAGTTGCATCCAAAGAACACCATACCTACTGTGAAGCATGGGGGTGGTAACATCATGCTTTGGGGCTGTTTCTCTGCAAAGGGACCAGGACAACTGATCCGTGTACATGAAAGAATGAATGGGGCCATGTATCGTGAGATTTTGAGTGCAAACCTCCTTCCATCAGCAAGGGCATTGAAGATGAAACGTGGCTGGGTCTTTCACGATGACAATGATCCCAAGCACACCGCCAGGGCGACGAAGGAGTGGCTTCATAAGAAGCATTTCAAGGTCCTGGAGTGACCTAGCCAGTCTCCAGATCTCAACCCCATAGAAAACCTTTGGAGGGAGTTGAAAGTCCGTGTTGCCCAGTGACAGCCCCAAAGCATCACTGCTTTAGAGGAGATCTGCATGGAGGAATGGGCCAACATACCAGCAACAGTGTGTGCCAACCTTGTCAAGACTTACAGAAAGCGTTTGACGTCTGCCATTGCCAACAAAGGATATATAACAAAGTATTGAGATAAACTTTTGTTATTGACCAAATACTTATTTTCCACCATAATTTGCAAATACATTTTTTAAAAATCAGACACTGATTTTCTGGATTTGTTTTTTCATTTTGTCTTTCATAGTTGAGGTCTACCTATGATGTCAATTACAGGCGCCTCTCATCTTTTTCAGTGGGAGAACTTGCACAATTGGTGGCTGACTAAATACTTTTTTCCCCACTGTATTGTCAAACTTCTGTGTTTTCTCTCTTTAAATCATAATGACAACCAAAAACATCAAAATAACCCTGTTCAAAAGTTCATATACCCTGGTGATTTTGGCCTGATAACATGCCCAGAAACCAAACCACGGTCAGGTAGACCAACCAAAATTTGGGCCACAACTGCCCGGAAAATTGTTCGGGATGCAAAGAAAAACCCACACATAACTTCAGCTGAAATACAGGTCTCTCTGAAAATTATCAGTGTGGCTGTTTCAAGATGCATAATAAGGAGGCACTTGAAGAAAAATGGGCTGCATGGTTGAGTTGCCAGAAGAAAGCCATTACTGCGCAAATGCCACAAAGAATCTCGCCTTCAATACGCCAAACAGCACAGAGCCAAGCCTCAAAACTTCTGGAACAAGGTAATTTGGAGTGATGAGAAAAAAATCGAACTTTTTGGCCACAACCATAAACGTTACATTTGGAGAGGTGTCAATAAGGCCTATGATTAAAGGAACACCATTCCTACTATAAAGCATGGAGGTGGATCACTGATGATGTGGGGATGTGTGAGCTTCAAAGGCACAGGAAACTTGGTCAAAGTTGAAGGAAATATGAATGCAGCATGTTATCAACAAATACTGGAGGCAAATTTGCACTCATCAGCCAGGAAGCTGCGCATGGGACGTACTTGGACGTTCCAACATGACAACGCTCCAAAACACAAGGCTGAGTCGACCTGTCATTGGCTACAGCAGAAGAAAGTGAAGGTTCTGGAGTAGCCATCTCAGTCTCCTGACCTCAATATCATTGAGACACTCTGGGGAGATCTCAAGCGTGCAGTACATGCAAGACAGCCCAGGAATTTACAGGAACTGCAGACTTTTTGCCAAGAAGAATGGGCAGTTTTACCATCTGAGAAAATATAGAGCCTCATCCACAACTACCACAAAAGACTTCAAGCTGTTATTGATCTTAGAGGGGTCAATATATGGTATTAAGAACTGGGGTATGTAAACTTTTATATCAATAGTTTTTATTGAAATTTTTGCATAAATACCATACAAAAGGTCAACATAAGGAGTGTAAAATACAGAATACAGTCATGGCATTACAGTTCGCAAGCACAAAAGGAGTACAAAATATTCTAGATACGTACAGCATACACATAAAAATATAGTAACTTACATCCTACTAGTCTGTAAAAATAAAACTTAAAAATTACAGATAATTAGCTAGACTTGGCAGATCAGTGTGTGGAAAAAGTATGTAAATCGTGGCCATGAGGGGGAGAGGAGAGGTTGGAACAAGTGGGAAAAGTAAAGAACAATAGAGCGAAGTTAAGTTAACTAAAGTAGATTAAAGCAAACTCGACTCAACACAACAGGCCTGAAGAACAAAGGGGGAGGGAGCGCACCACTCTAGCAACCCGTAAAAAAAACCCAAAAACTGAAGACCTGCTTCGTAAACCCGTGTGCAGATCCACCCGTGCCAGCTGTAGACAAGAATTGCTGAGGCATAGAAATAGTCCAATAAATACTCTAGAAATAGTCAGGTGTAGTGTACCATAGGTGAATGGAAGGAAGACGACGTATATCCCGGTGTTGGAAATAGCCAAAACGTATGGTCTGTCAGTGGGCACTGGATGGGGGGAAGTTGTCAACCATATCTCCCAATTTCTCCTAAACTTATCTAAGTTCCCACCATTGCATGCATAGATTTGTTCAAATTGATAGTTCAACGATACCACTGATATCAATTCTGACAATGATGGACAAGAGGTGGATTTTCCACAATGTGTTGATCAATGAGAACATGGATACCCAGAAAGTCTGAATGAGTGGGCAGTGCCAAAACACATGGAACAAAGAGCCAATCCCTCCGCAACCTCTCCAACAACAAGAAGGGCATGAAGGAAAGAACTTAGCCAGACGCAATGGCGGGTAATCCCAGTGTAAGGCACATACTGTGGATTGCTTAGCCCACCTAACCGCCTCCCGCCAACAGTGAACCTCAAAGCCTCGGCCTAAATCTTCCTCCCAGAGAAGCATGGGTTTAGTATTTTTGAAAGGTGCAATCCAAGTTCAGCGTACAATACAGAGTTTTAGTGGCATATGTAGCTGGGGTGGTCCGAGAGTGCAAGAGGTCAGCGGCCGGCTACGGCAAGCGTATTTGAACCAAGGGGGCGTCAGATAAATAGGAAGCTAATCTAACAGGTAACTGTCTCTTTCATAGGTAGGTTATATTTCTCCTCTAGCATGGAGAAGGGTACTATAGTATCACCTCTGTATAAATCAGAGCTATACTTTTCCCACAGCTGCTCTAAGGACAAATGTGGGATCTTATGAGAGAGCGTTGTGAGAGGCAGATTCAGGATGACCCCAGGGATGTCACTATCTGAGATATCACAAAAGGCGTGCCACGCCTTCACTGTAGCTAGTACAGCCGTTGGTACAGAAGGTGGTAAGCGCTTGGTGGGCACGGACGCTAACAAGAAGCCTTCCCAGTCGGTAATCTGAGCCATTTCAGTCTCCACATCTGGCCATAGTTTATCATGGTTTAATGTAAGCCAGAATTTAAGTTGCCCTAAAGTTATAGCTAAGTGGTAATGGTACAGATTAGGTATTCCCATGCCGCCATTTTCTCTAGATTTGAAGAGTGTATGTAATGCTACTCTGGGTTTGCAGCCGCTCCAAATGAAAGCCCCCATCTGCCTTTGGAAGCTCTGAAAAACAGACCTGGGTATCGGAACAACTAGGGTTCTCAAAAAATAAAGTATTCTAGGAAGAATCAACATTTTATATAATACTATCCTCCCCATCCATCCGTGTTCAAATTTAGTCAACACATCCAGCTCTTTCTGAAGGGAAACTAACAAACCCGGGAAGTTGGCCTTACCTAGATCTTTTGGGTCCGGAGTCAGCTGAATTCCTAGATAGGGTAAAGATAGTGGGCACCATTGATAAGATGAAGAATCTTTGATATAACATATATGACTTTGTGTCAGACCAAGTCCCAAGATCTGGGACTTGGATTTGTTGACTTTATAAAATGACAACGCTTCAAAGTCCGACAACGTCCGGGCAACAGTACAGTGTTTTGTCGAATAAGAAAGGGATAGAATCACATCATCTGCGAATAAATTAATTCTATGGTCTGATTAGCCCAACTTAATACCAGTAAGACCAGCGTGCGACCTAATTTTTTCCGCCAAGGGCTCCATCATTAATGAAAATATTAGGGGGGACAGCGGGCATCCCTGTCTCGTGCGGTTAGTGATAGGGAAGGGGCGGGAGTGAACCCCATTCACCAGCACTTGCATGGACGGGCAAGAATAGCGTTCAGAGATCGCAGTAGCTATGGGGCCCGAAAAGCCAAACTTACTTAGGGTTCATTGGGGTTATCTTTTTGAAGTCCTATCGAATGCCTTCTCCACTTCCAAGGACAGGTGCAGAGAAGGCGTCCGCTGGGCCCGGGCCACCGCAACCAGGGCGATCACGCATCTTGTGCCATCTGGGGCTTGTCTCCCTTTGGTAAAACCCACCTGGTCGCGGCCAATCAGTTGGGGCATTATGTCCAAAAGCCGATTCGCTAGAACCTTGGCAAATAACTTGACATCTGCATTTAATAATGATATAGGCCTGTAATTAGAAGGGAGAGAGGGATCCTTGCCCCGTTTAGGTAATGTCACGATTGTAGCAGTTAACATCTCTTGGGGATATCTGCCAGTAGACATTGCTAAGTTAAACACCTCTGTAAGATGAGGAAGGATATGTGACTTGAATAATTTGTAATATTCCCCAGAGAACCCATCTGGCCCAGGAGATGTATTGGGCTTCAAGCCATCTATCGCTTTAGCCACTTTCTGAGTAGATCTAGAAGTGTTTAAAGATTGGAGCTGCGTTTGGGAGATGGAGGGAAGTTGCAAGGAGTTGAAAAACTGAATGATATCTAAACTAGAAGGCTGAGCAGTGTCCGGGTCCTCCATTAAGTTGTACAAGTCCTGATAGTATTTACTGAATTCATCAGCAATATGCCGAGGATGAAACCGTTTTGCATTAGTCGATTTGGAGAGAATAAACGGAATTTTAGACTTAATTCTAGCAGCCTTGACTCGCTGTACCATCAATTTACTTGCTTTATTATACAACCGATAGTAGGATGCCTTCAGTCGTTTAGAGTGTTTCTCAAAATCCACCAATAGGTGGGCCCTTAAGTAATGTCTAGCTTTTTGCAAGGTAGCCAGTAAGGTGGGGTTAGATGCTGTCTTATATTGTTTCTCTATAGACGCAATGGAAGCAAGTAGCTCCTTCATTGCATGTGATCTCTTGCGCTTAAAGCATGAAGTATGCTGAATCAATAAGCCCCTGACAAAGGCCTTATGGTAATTCCAGAGTCAAAATTTGTCGTCTACTGTTAATATCAAAGAATTCGACGATGTCCGTGGATAATTTTTCAGACACTGATTTCAGGGACATGACATATGTACTGTATTATTGCGCCATGATATAGGGTGGGCTGTTGTGGAACCAGAGCGGATTGTAAGGGTAACAGGCGCGTGGTCGGACCACGTGTTATTGCCTATCTCACAGCATTGTACTATAAGGAGCTTATCAGTCTGGACAAGAAACATGTCTATTCTGGAATAGGAGTGATGCCTGGCAGAGTAATAGGTATAGTCTTTCTCGGAGGCGTGAAAACACCTCCAGACATCATGAAGCTCCTCTTGCTGAAGCCAGGGCCCTAATTGTTGAGGCGCATGTTTGCCGCGATAAGTATAATCAACAGCAGCATCATGCACTACATTAAAATCGCCACACAAAATAACCTGGCCCTGTGCATGCTTCCTAACCTTCCTCAATACCCGATTTAAAAAGGAGATTTGAGATGAGTTAGGACAGTACGCATTCAAGATAGTATAAGGGCAGTTATCAATTAAACATATGAGAGCTACATAGCGGCCCTTGGGGTCGGTGATGACATGTACCAGCTGAAAGGATACCGTATTTTTAATTGCTATAAGGACACCGCAACCTTCCTAGAGGCATTTGGGCAGTAGATGTATTCAAAAAGTCTATGAGAAAACCTTGGTGGATGAGGGTCGCAGAAGTGCTTTTCTTGCAAACAAATTACATCTGCCGCAGATCTGAGAGCCTCCTTCCACAACAGTGAACGTTTAAAGGGACGGTTCAGGCCCCTTACATTAAGTGACAAAATTTTTACACCCATGAAAACATTTAAAAATTAAGTACACAAACTGGCAGTAGGATGACTTAGGTGCTAGAGTGTCTCCTAATATAAGTCCATCAGGCCTAAGAGGGAAAAACTGGTTAAGAACAGTGTTAAACCTAGAACTAGTCAACAATAAAAAAAAAGAGAAAAAAAAAAGTAGTTGTACAAGCCCGTGCAGTATAATGCTGCACAAACTTGGGGGAAAGTTTGCCATAGAGTACAAACACAGAAGGTATTACAAGTGACTCACAGAGTATCCATTGCAGGTTATTCACTCGGCAGAGCTATGAGATTTCCACAGAGGATCCAGTTTGTGGGACTCAGTTCTGGATGGTTTCTGGACATCAGGGGCAGGCGGTGGCAGGTTCCATTGTAGCAGTAGATTCTTGCCCTTGTCAAGGGAGCTAAATGTATGGGTCTGTGAAAGATCCTCACTGCGCCAACACCGCTTTGGCTCACACCTGAGTCTTCTTTCATAAAAAACCACACTCACCACCAGTGAGTGTTGGGTCCGCAAGATAAATACAAGACAAGCTTTCTAAATTTTATATATTTATTAACCCTTAAATGGGTCGGTATTAACATCTAACACATGCAGTTCAGAACAGATATGTAGATATATACAAGCATTAACAGTTACTAGTTACAAGATACAGTACTTAAAATAAAAGGGAATAAAGGTGAAATAGTTACTTTACCACACATCTTCTTAATGTGGTTCTGTAGTCCAACACTCACACATGTTCTGGTATGTGTGAGTAACCAGTGGAGGCTTGTTAGCATGTGGCATTAATACAATAATCCAGCCTGCATGCTCTTCACAGTGGTCTGTCTGTAAAAACTCTGTAGTCTGTGATGGTCTCAGCCCAATCTCCTCCCATTGCCTCTTACCTCATCTTTTATACCCTTTATGCCACCTCCCAGAATGAGGTCACCGGCGGCAGCAAGTCTGATTGAATAATGCACTCAAGTCCAGATTTTTTGTATAGAGCTGAGACCAAGTGGAATGATACAATGTTATCAACCAGGTCTGATCTATCAGTGCAGACTGGACAATGCATGTTTTTGTTTGATCACTCAGGGCTGTGTAGGAATATAATGGAGCCCTGCTGGGAGGGATACAAAGTCCTATTGTTCCAGTGTTGCTACTACTGCCAATATACACCTAGGCTTATAGCTGCGCACATTATGAACAAATGCAGGTAAGAAGGGAGATACTATACCCAGAGATCAAAATACATCTCTGAGTTATAGCCATATTTAAGCAGAATCATCACAGGGTCGTTCCATTCTTTACGACAATAATTTTTGTAGGGAATCCCCACTTATAGGGAACATTATGTTGGCGAAGGACCGCCGTAATGGGAGTGAGCTTTCTTCTGGCGGCAATGGTGGCCTGAGACAGATCTGCAAATAGTTGAATAGCTTTGAAAGACTCAGGCAGAGAAGATCTTTTCCTGGATTCGTACATGAGATGATCTTTGACATGGTAAAAATGTATGCGGGCAAGAGTATCCCTAGGTATATGGTCAGGCGTACCTTTCGGCTTTGGTAGGCGGTGTGCCCTGTCAATAATCAGGTCCGCATCGGAGCGATGTGGTAGGGTTGCTTTCATTAGCCGTTGCAAAAAAGGAATCAATTCCCTGGCTGCGACTGATTCTGGTATGCCACGAAACTTAACATTGTTCTGTCTATTTCTATCCTCCATGTCGGCTAATTTAAGCTTGACTGCCGACAATTCTTCCTGAAGATCGTTATGGGCATCTACTATGGTATTATGTGCAGAAGCGAACACACCCATTTTATTTTCTACATGGTTAAGTCTATCGCCAAGAGAGTCAACCGTGGAGGAAGCGGACGTAATTGCTTTAGTGATATCTTTCTGAATAGATCTATGCAAAGCTAGCATCATATCTTTCAAGAAGGACTCAGAAGCCGATTGGGTGCCTGCCGGGATAGACTGAAGAACATCAGACTCGTAATGTTGGGGTTCTTCTATAGAGGTCCCCCGGGTGCAAATCAAAACAGAAAGTGGTATCGCATTTCATTCGTTGTTTCACTGGGCTATGTGTGTGGGTGTTGTCTCCTGCTGGTGAAGTTGTAGGTGCAGGGGAAGCAGCAAGCTGCAGCTAACATGGATGCTGAGGGGGGTTGGAGGCCCCTCTTAGAAGCCTGCTGTGGGCCTGCATAGCTGCTGGAGTGACTCCTTTGGAAGTCTACTATCACCAGTAGAGCCCAGGTGTGGGGGGGTCGAGTGCTGCAATAGCTCACCTGGGGTATGTGCCGTCCCGGCTAACACGCTGTTGGCTGCACGCTGGTGAGGAGGGAGAAGGGACGCATCAGTGCCACCTTGCCCAGAGGCCTGCGCTGGAAAAAAGTCTGTGAGTCGCTTAGGAGGGCCCTTTTTCCCCCATTTCGCCATCCTGCGATGTCCCCTGATATAGTTGGACCCCGATTGAGGTAATGAGCCGACGTATGTCGTGGCCGAGCGGCGCGATGAGCCGCTTATAACTGTAAAGCCACGAAGCTCTTTCAAGCTGCGGCCATCTACTTCGGCAGTCAAGCCACGCCCCCGGGTATGTAAACTTTTGAACAGGGTCATTTTGATGTTTTTGGTTGTGATTATGATTTAAAAAGAGAAAACACAGAAGTTTGACAATAAATGACTTCAACCAACCACTAACCATGAGTGGAGAAAAAGTTTTCATGAAATCATTCATATTCTCTGAAAAAAGGCCAAAAAAACTAAAAATCTGCCAGGGTATGTAAACTTTTTAGCACAACTGTATATGTATGTCTGTTTCTTTATGTATGGAAAATGTAATAAATTATATTGAAAAATAAAATAAATAAAAACAGAAGGCTCCTTCTATCGGCTTTCTGATGAAAAGCCATTGAAAGGGGCATTCTGTTTTTATTTTAATAATGGATAATTCAAAAAGAATGGTGCAAAATTATAGCCTTGGTATTCATAACTGAGAGAATATAATACAAATTTAAAAGGGTTGGCCACTTTCAGACCAATATTGAGAGACAAATGTTATTGTTTGTATAATAAGTTTTCAATATACTTTCTGTATCAATTCCTCACAGTTTTCTAGATCTCTGCTTGCTGTCATTCATTCTGCTTACCTCTACTGGATGAAATTCTGACCATGGTCATGTGATAGACACACAGGTGCACAGCTTGTTATAGTCACAGCACAGTAATCAGATATCTGCCTGCTAACGAGCTGTGCACCTGTGTGTCCATTACATGATCATGGTCAGAATTTTATTTACTAGAATTAAAAGAATGAGTGACAGCAAGCAGAGATCTAGAAAACCGTGAGGAATTGATACAAATTGATACAGAAAATATATTGGAAAATTGTATATCTTTTTATTATAAAAACAATAATATTTGTCTCTCAATATTGGACTTAAAGTGGCCAACCCCTTTAGTAACTTAAAAAGACACACTATCCACGTTATGTCTTTATACTACAAATGTTCAATGTTGTTTCCATTGATGACACAGCAGATTTCTGGGTAGTGGTTCAGTTCTGTCGAGACATGCCATCATATCCTTGGATATGGACTCCACTGTTTTATTGATGTAAGAAACTAAACAAAAATGGCCGACGGAGCGTGCTCCGTCAGCTCTGCCTGAACTCAAAGTGGCTCTGGTGGCCATTTTTGATTAGTTTCTTACACCAGTGTACGCCAGAAAAATGGCCGATGGAGCAAGAAGCAGATGCAAGATGAACAGAAGAAGATGCAGGGGGCATGAAAAAGCAGTGCTGGAGATGGGTTGCGTCCATGAAGCATGTTGCTCGGAGCACAGGGGGAACACCCCCGGTGCTCACTGAGCATAATTTACATATGAGAATAAAATGTATTTTTGGACAAACGGTGGCGAGGAGAAGAAAAGTTAAGGTAGGAGTAGAATAGCCTTTATAAAGGCTATTCCAACACTGCTTCCCCAAAAACATGTTTCCCCAATGATAGAATCTCGTGGGGCTCGAGATCGTCCGATGTGCAGCCGATAGAGTGCCAACCCACTCACTGATCGATTTGAGGACGGGACCAGAGGACCTCAGATAAAAGAAAAACAGTACTGTGAGGTAAGCCTTTGTCTTGCCAAGTTAGTATATCTGAGCTCCTGTGTGTCTACACTCTGTATCGATGAGTGAGGTAAGCTGCTGCATGTTTATATGACATCTCGACGCCAATTGAATTGTACGGAAGAACCTAAAAAGGGACATGTCACCTGTAAATGATGTGGAAGTTGTTTTCTTTGCTTTCTGTCTTACCTTCCTACTGATTTTTGTATCTTACCTGTGTTATAAGATATATAAGGCTGCAAGAAACGGGGAAGAGTTCTCTGTTTTGAACCCCTAGAGTTGCGGACAAGGTTCGGAACTAAGAAGCACTGAGTGATTGAAAAGTCCTTGTTTTGGAACACTAGCCTCCAGCCGTGCCTGGACGGTCAAGGTCGAATGGGACCTGAGTAGTAGCAAGAAGGACTTAGTAGAATCCGCGCAAAGTGCGTGCAATAATTCAGGAGTGTTTTGGTAAGGGGACACAGACAGAAAGTTGAGTCTGTGGAAGCCAATTAGGCATTGCCCTGAGCACTACTCCAGAACTTGCACAAATAGTTCAAAGAAAACAGAAGTGTCTGTTTGGGAGTTCTCACTAAGTAGTCATAAGTGACCCTCTATTGTCTCAAGGTAGCCCTAGAGGAGTGAGAGACTCATGGTTGGTTAGCTACCAGCTAAGATGGGGAAGGAACCCTCTAAGATATGGTACACCCCATTTGAACTAATAGAAATAGGGGAAGGGAAAGAAGTAGCCACACAGGTAAAAACAATCCTAAAAAGGGCAGGAATACACAAAACTGGGTTGATAGACAGTAAATTTTGGGATCAGTGGAGATTAGACCATGCGGGATTGATTCAAGACAATAAGTTGCAAAGAGGTATATATGCCCTGATTGAAGGAAGCAATAGAATAGAAAAAGGGGAATGGTCCCAAAAACAAGATGGTTCAGGAAGAATACTGTACATGCCTCCCTCAGAGGGATATAAGAGGAAGATAGGACTCGCTTCAGCCCCCCCCGCCTTATAATCCGGAGGGATGGACCTGTCCTACATGTGATACACATTGTACCTTACTTTTCCATTTAACCTTAGGCTAACACTTTTATCAGAATATTTTCCCTTTGGGCATAAATAGTCATCATACCCAGGCTGCGGACCCCGGAGACCCAGAGCCAAGTTTCACTTTGTGATAATTGACATTTAGTATTATTGGGTAACACAGCATCATGTTTAGCTTGTGATTTTCTGCGTGTCCATCACATCAGATACAACGTCCTTGGAGTTACTTGGCAGTCAATTAATGTTTTGGTTATTCCCTGCAGAACATCTGCAGAGCGCTACAACAGAATACAGGAATACAATTCAAGCAGATAGCAGTTAATACTGCCACCAAAATTACATATTACTATTTTTGTACAATTTTCAAATATTTTCCAAACCCCTGAGTTGTACTTCAGGTTACCTTAAGGGCAAACTGCCAGACTTTAGAATTTTCTTCACTGGATTCCAACCAAAAGTTGAACCCCTGTGGAACATCACAATATCCTAGTTTATTCTTTTTAGGGGACATTTCCTGAAATCGGATTTAATTTTACAAAAAGCATAAAAGTTGAATCCTGGCATTGATATAAACAGAATGAATACTACAAATACAGGTTAACACATATATATATATATATATATATATATATATATAAAATACATAATCCAATAAACATCATACCGATGGTGTACAGTTTTTCTCTTTGCACTATATCAAATTCTCTGAGAGTTTTGTTTGCATTCACATTTAGGGGTAAACAGTATACTTGGACAGTGCTACCACAAGGGGCGCAAAATAGTCCTAACCAATTTACAAGGTGCCTTACACTAATCATGAGTACTTGGTATCCACCACATGATGATGTTGTTTTGTTACAATATGTTGATGACCTTCTTCTTTGTGCTCCAGACAAATCAACCTGTGAAGCGGCGACCATCAGCCTGTTGTGTTTCCTCTGCCAGAACGGCTGCAAGGCCAGCAAGGATAAGTTGCAATTTTGCAAACAAAAAGTGTTGTTTCTGGGACACTGTCTTGGCCAGGGTACCAAGCACCTGTCAGATGAGAGGACCAAGGTGGTGAGAGACATGCAGGTGCCGAACTCTCATGCTCAGCTACGCACCTTTTTGGGATTGGTATCCTACTGTAGGCCATGGATCAGATCTGCATCTCTGACCATGCAACCTCTGTATGATTGCCTTTCCTCAAAACCATTCAGCCTTACATCTGAGGCCTTGGATGCGTTTTACCAGCTGAAGTTGCAGATAGTCAGTGCTCCGGCCTTAGGTCTACCTGACTATCAGAAACCTTTTCAGCTCTACGTGACTGAGATGATGGGACACGCAACTGCAGTTCTCACACAACAACATGGGGATAAGAAACGCCCTGTGGCCTATTACAGCTCATGGTTAGACGCTGTAGCCAGGGGGACACCCTCCTGTGTGCGGGTTGTCCTCTCAGTACAAGTGTTGCTTGAGAAGAGCTCAGACATTGTCCTAGATCATTTATTGGTTGTGTATACACCTCATGACATCCATGCTATCCTCACACAGGTAGACAGACGTCATCTTTCTTTGGCATGGCAGAGCAAAATGGAATTTGCCCTGCAGTCCTCCTCAAACATCTCCTTTCAACGCTGTTTAACTTTGAATCCTGCAACTCTTCTTCCTGTAGGAGTTCATGATTCAAGGGGGGAGTAGAAGATGAGTTATTTTTAAACTCTCTCTCTGAAGAAGAACTATTTGACAGCCAGCATGAACATGATTGTGTGGCTCTTATGTCACAGGAAACAGTGGGATTTGACCATGTCACGGATGTGCCATTACAAAATCCTGATTATGAGATGTTTGTGGACGGCTCAAGGTATCTAACTGATGAAGGCAAATTTGTTACAGGGTATGCTGTAGTCACTGAACATGACATCATAGTCCAAGAAGCCCTTCCACCACACATGTCAGCTCAAGAAGCTGAGCTCAAGGCCCTTATGGAGGCTTGTAAGATAGCCAAAGGTAGAACAGCCAACATATACACTGACTCCAGGTATGCTTTCGGCATTGCACATGATTATGGTCCGATATGGAGGTCAAGGAACTTCCTAACGGCCCAGGGCAAGCCAATTAAGAATGGAGATGTGGTAAGTCGACTAATGGAGGCCATACTGCTCCCAAAGCAGTTGGCAATTGTAAAAGTCAGAGCTCACACAAAAGGAAGGGACCCTGAAAGCCGTGGAAATGAGAGAGCTGACATAGCAGCCAAGGCAGCAGCACTACTGGCAAGAAGGGGTCCCAACCAGGTGAGAAAAATGGACATTGACCTAGCAGACCCTAAAGGGCTGTACTCAAAGGTTACCAGTGTGGTAAGCAGGTGCTACAGAAGATGATGGTGTGTGGAAAATGGGGGATCGATTATGTCTGCCCGCAGCAGTTTACCCCCAGATGACTGGCTTGGCCCACGGTAAGGTGCAAGCCTCTCGAAATGCCATGGAGTCATTAGTGGGTAAATTATGGTTTGCCCCAGGTTTTGGAAGAGCTGCTAGTAATCACGTAAAAGCATGTCACATATGTGCTCTACACAATCCAGGACAGGTAGTTAAAACACCCACCAAATGTACACCAAAATCCCTGTACCCATTTCAGAGGATACAGATAGATTACATACAGTTGCCTAAGTCTGGAAGATACGAGTATGTGTTGGTCTGTGTGGATTTGTTTTCTGGATGGCCTGAGGCCTACCCTGTGAGCAAAGCAACTGCACAAGTAACTGCCAAGAAATTGATGTCTGAGCTTGTGTGTAGGTTTGGAGTGCCCGAGGTGATAGAGTCTGACAGAGGTACACATTTCACAGGTGCAATAATGAAGGAAATCATGTCAGCTTTCCATACACCCTATCACCCTCAAAGTTCTGGAAAAGTCGAAAGACTAAATGTACCCTTAAGCTAAAAATTCAGAAAGCGATAGCAGAAACAGGAAAGCCTTGGCCTGAGTGTCTATCTCTAGCTCTTTATTCAGTAAGAACCACCCCTAACAGGAAGACAGGATTATCACCATTCGAAATATTGTTTGGAAGTGTGCCCAGGTTGGGGTTGTATTTTCCTAAGACTTTACAACTCAATTATGACAACACTGCCAGCTATGTTCAGAACTTGTGTCAGAGACTGAAAGAAACACATAAACAAGTGTTCTCTTCTATTCCCTACCCTTCTGATTTTTCAGGAACACATAGCCTGCAGCCTGGTGATTGGGTGGTCGTGAAAAGACACACCAGGAAGTCTCTTGAACCCAGATATGATGGTCCCTTCCAGGTATTGCTGACAACTGCCACTTCAGTTAAGTTGGAGGGAAAATCTACCTGGATACACGCTTCACATTGCAAGAAAGTTGAAGTGCCTCCAGAATGAGGGTAAGGGGTCTGATAACCCTTAATGGATGTCTTTTGGCAATATGGATCTGGCATGAATTTAGTCACCATGGGCCAGAGGATGATTCCAACCGAGGAGTGAGAGAATTGGAAAAACAAATATGGAGAACAAAAGAAAATATGTGGTTGTATCTAGCTAGAGTATTGAACATGACAGAATTTTGTTTGAAAAATGCATACTCCAGCAATATTTTGGAAACTTGTCTGGTTGCTGTACCAACTCCTGTTGCAGTATGGACTAAACTGTTAAGACTTCAGTTAAATGATACTGTTTTGCAGGAAGATGATTTACATTCTCATGCAGATTGGATAAGTCCTTATTATGCTTGAATGAATTGCACCACTTACACACATTTAGAGGAAAATATGATTAAAATATCGACTGGGGCGGTAACAAAAGCAGAATTATGCTTTAAATTTTAATGTAACAACACCACAATACCCAATTGTAATTTTTTATTCAACAAGGGCCAGCCTCCAAAAATCTGCAATAGAACAGACAGTGATTGTCAAGTTCTAAGGGAGGGGCGGTGAATGCAATGTAATAGAACGATGATTGTGCCATCATTGGATTTACATGTACCCTTACCACCAGGATAGGTTCTGGCTTGTGGAAACAACAGCTACACGTATATACCTGCCAACTTAACGGGAGGCCTATGTGCCTTGTCCAGATTAACGCTGACTATGATTCCCAAGCCATCTGAACATACACTGCAAAAGAGAAGTACTATCTTACTTCCTGAGGATTGTGATTATGATGTAACGCTTTTGTCACGGGCAGAATACATAAGTATGGCTGTATCACTTGTAGGGGTACCAGGTTTAGCAGTATACAATCATAAAACTATATCACGTATGGCATGTTTTATGGTAAAGAATATGAATATAACCAGTGCTATAATAAAGGATGTTTTGTTAGACTTACAATCACACAAAAGGGCAATATTGCAAAATAGAGCTGCTATAGACTATTTACTACTCAAGCATGGCTATGGGTGTAACAGCTTTGCGGGGATGTGTTGTTTAAATTTATCCGATCATTCAGAAGATGTGCATGATAGGTTAAAACAACTACAAGAAATGATTACGCATATTAAACAAGATGTAAATCAAGGTTGGTGAGATTGGTTGTTAGCTTTTCTGCCTGACTTTGGGTACCTTCGACAGATTGTGGGCATAGCTCTTTGTGTAATTGCCTTTATAATAACAGGTTGTTGTTGTATACAATGCATTCCCTCACTATGTAATCTTATGAAAGATACTAGCCAGTACGTAAGATAGGATGTTATTTTTAACCTCTTCAATGGAGAATCCATCAAAGATGGCACATAAACAGTGTGAGGTATTCATTGATTAAAAATAAAGTCCTAAAATGGGGGAATTGTGAGGGTTAAAATATAATTTGTACTATATCCTATACACTGTATATACAGAGAGTGAAATGTTCTGCAGATAGTCAGCATAATTTAGAGATAGCAAGCAGACACTAAGTCTGCTACGGCACCCAAAGGTTTTGCTGTTCTCAGGAGAAATAAGGGAAACATCCAGATAAGCAAAGGAAAGAAAGTAAACAAATGTTGTTATGAGTAACTGAGCAAATCTGCCTAGTAGCGGAACCGGAAGGACCAAATATGTACATTGGTCACATGATTATTGTGTAGCCAGCTTGTCTTAAATACTGTATGAACTATGCAATAAACGAAACCATTCTTACTAGATACCTGGGTGTGTCTGTACGTTTGTTTCCCCGAGCTCGATATTTGTTCTTTACTTAATTAGGATTACGGTGACATCCATCCCGGGGGGGACTTAACCCCTAACACCTTTAATAGAATATATGATTCTGAACCAAAATGTAATACACTTTATTTAAAAATTTAGCAGTTTTCTGTCTGGAAAACATCTCTAATGTTCCTGCTATAAGGTGTTCTATCTTAATCTAGCTAATTTGTTGTTCACTACCTGTCACAAGGACTTGGTTACATGCCGACTAAGGCTATGTCCCCATGTTGCGGAAGTGCAGCGTTTTTCCTGCTGTGGAAATGTAGCAGAAAACACAAGCACTCCTCTCTTTTCCGATATTCCCCCTTGTCCATCCCCTCCCTCTGTTCATGTATATACTTCTCCACAAGCTCTCGCTTGTGTTGTCTTCCACCGTGTTAAGCTGATTGTTCCTGTATTTGATACAGTTTGTTTAATGACTCCTATTTGTATGAAGGCCATTTTGTATGGTTTGTTGTGTTTATTTCTATTTTTGATATAAATAAAGAATTTCTAAAAAGAAAACAAGCATTTTACAGTACCAGCAAAGTGAATGGCTAATCCCACCCACACATTGTGCAGAAAAAATGCTGTGGAAAAGCTGTATTTTCAAAAATGCAACATGTCAATTTTACCTGTGGAAATGCTTGCCTTTTCCCTATAGATTTAATAAAGGAAGAAAAAAATGCAATAAAAAAATTCTGTAGAAAAAAATGTGATGCATTTCTGCTGGGTTTTTTTTTTCCGCCTCGTTTTTTAAGGTGCATTCTGCAACGTGGGGCCTTAGTCTAAGAAAGATTCACAGTGAGTAGGGGACGAGGTCTGATTTTCTTCATACAGTGAAATGTAGAGGGGAGGGGCTGGTTTTCCTCACAGCTTTCACAAGTCTGCAACAGCTTTCCTGCCTGTACACTAGATTAAGAGCATTCCGTAGGTTCACACAGCATGCAATGATAAGAAAAGTTTACTATACATTTATATCTACTTATGGGAGTTTATGTTGCAAGCAGTTGTCCTTATTGTGCTTAGTTTTCTCTTTGCAGTGAAGTGTTCCTGGATCTCCTACATTATGGTCACTTAAGCTTTTCTCAGCTATTTGTTTGTTATTTTACAGTTACTCCTGGAAGAATTACATGTGAAATAACCCAGTAGTATTAATGCATAGGGAAGGGGACAGATTGCTCCATATTGTACATGTCCCCAACCTGAAAGAGAAAGGTAAAATATTCTGCAGCCATAATGGGGATATTAACCACTTCAGTACTGGGCCAAGTTTTTCCTCTCCGTTACATTAATTTTTATTTTATATTGTGTCATCGGGAGTGGGGCTAGAACCTGTGATGTGGGAATGGTATTGGCATATTTTTTTTTTTTTAATTATTTTTTTCTTTTTCCCATTGTAGACCTTTGGGGGCAACTGAACACTATTTTTTGGGTAGGGGAGGCTGATTTTCCCCGTAACTAGGGCTGATACATTTAGCCCCAGTTACAGTTATAGCCTCCTGCCCATGACTGCTGAGTTGATCTGGGTCTTCTAGGACCCAGCAGCTCTAACAGTCTCTGATACCCGGCGGATCATGGGAGCTGTGTATTGAGCGCTGTGTACTGTGTAATAAACCGTCCTTGCCTTCTCTAGGGGAGTTTCGGCTGTAGTAACAGCCGGCTCCATGCTTCTGCAGCTGCACGATTTCGTGCAGCTGCTTAAAACTGTAAGGATGTACCGATACGTCCTTGCAGAACAAGAGAGGATTAACGACAGAAAAACTTATGGGGCACTATGAATGAAAGCTTATACAATCATAGAATAAACTGCAAGACCAGCAAGACCCTGCAGATACAATTACATTTCATGAAAATTCAGGTACCCTTTAAAGACAATCTTTCACATCCTCATTTATAAGCTGTGTTACATGTCGCTAGAAAGCCGACAGCGCACTGAATTCAGTGCACTGCCGACTTTCCCAGTATGTGCCTCGGGGCTGAAGATATCGGGGGTCGTAGTTTCACGGTTCACCGTCAGAAGGGTGTTCCTGACAGTCTAGCTGGGCTTCAAGGAACGCCCTCCCTGACAGTACTCGTCCATAGACTTGTACTGGGGGGAACGTTCCTCACAGTTCAGCATCATCGCTGGGCTGTAAGGCACGCCCCCTTTGACAGTACAGCGCTATGGACGAGTACAGAGAGAGGGCGCGTTCCTTACTGCCCAGCAATAACGCTGAGCTGTGGGGAACGCCACCCCCCCCCCCCCCCCAGTACAGGGATATGGAGGAATTTTGAAAAAGCTGGCTGAAAATCTTCTGTATAGGCCGGAGTTGTGTTCCTTCTTCCCCTATGTTCCAATCTGAGTGGCAGAGCGGGCAGGGCTCCTCTGTTTGCAGCCAATTTCAAATCAGAAAGGTATTTAAGGTAAGAGACACTCTTCTTTCATGGCTTCACTATGTCTTCTGTTGCGTGTCCAGTTTCCTCCAAGTCTGAGTCAATGGAACTAGCTTCGATACCTGTTTCTGTGAGTACATGTCTCCTTGGGGGATCATTTACCAAAATCTTTGTTATATTTTTAATTATATGTAATGCTCTTTTAATGTAGGGAGAAAAAGTGAAGCCAAAAATTAAAAAATGCGCCATATGCGCTAAAAAGCTTGTGGATAATTATAAAAAAAAAAAAACATTCTGCAGTTCCTGCACTAATAAAATTCCCATTTGAGAATGCTTCTCAGCTCTGCAATCCAATGGATCGTAAAGCCGATGGTATCCATAGGAAAACCTGGGAAGCCACTACAGCTCTGCTGAAACCAAACATTGCAGCTACTAGCGTGGCTATATCCTTATATGCTTGGCTCCAGCAGTTGGAAGGTCATTTAGAGATCAGATATTATCCTCTATTCCTATGCTAAAAATGGTCACTTCCTCCGTAGCTGATGCTTCAGCCAAGTCTGTTTGCAGAAGTTTTATCCAATTCTGCAAGACATTCCCTTTGGCTCAAGTATTGGACCCAGGGTGGTACTAAGTCTAAAGTGAAGTTATGTAATCTTCCCTTTGAGGAAAAACTTGTGTTTGGGTCAGATTTGGACAAACTGCATGAAAAGGCGGCAGATAGGAAAAAGGGTTTTCCAGAAGAAAGGCCTAAGCCTAGGCGGAATTTTCGTCCCTTTCGTTTTCTCAATAAGGAATTTAAAGGAAAGGACAACAGGGAGATGGAGTTACCCCAAAGGGGGAAGAGGTAGAGAATTCCGCCTCAATCCTAATCAACCCCCAAAACAACACAGACTCTTTGAGGGTGGAAAAAATAACTAAGAAAAACACTGAGAGAAGGGTACTTAATAGAGTTTGCCTCTCCCCCTCCTCGGAGATTCATTCTAACAACCCCCCTCCCTTTCTTCAAAAGATGATGGAGGATGGTGTAGGGAATCTACTATCTCTGGGAGCAGTAGTACTGGTTCCAGCACCAGAGTTACACACATGGACAAAATTGTTGGTACCCCTCGTTTAATAAAAGAAAAACCCACAATGGTCACAGAAATAACTTGAATCTGACAAAAATAATTTGCCACACTACATGTTGACAACCCACAAAGCTTCTGGGAGAATGTCCTATGGACAGGTGAGACAAAAATCGAAATTTTTGGCAAGGCACATCAGCTCTATGTTCACAGAAGGAAAAATGAAGTATATCTTGAAAAGAACACTGTCCCTACTGTGAAACATGGAGGAGGCTCTGTTATGTTCTGGGGCTGCTTTGTTGTATCTGGCACAGGGTGTCTTGAATCTGTACAGGGTACAATGAAATCTCAAGACTAGAAAGGGATTCTAGAGAGAAATGTGCTGCCCAGTGTCAGAAAGCTTGGTCTCAGTCGCAGGTCATGAGTCTTGCAACAGGATAATGACCCAAAACACACAGCTAAAAACACCCAAGAATGGCTAAGAGGAAAATATTGGACTATTCTGAAGTGGCCTTCTATGAGCCCTGACCTAAATCCTATTGAGCATCTTTGGAAGGAGCTTGAAACATGCCGTCTAGAAAAGGCACCCTTCAAACCCGAGACAACTGGAGCAGTTTGCTCATGAGGAGTGGGCCAAAATACCTGTTGAGAGGTGCAGAAGTCTCATTGACAGTTACAGGAAT
This sequence comes from Leptodactylus fallax, assembly GCA_947044405.1. Classification (NCBI taxonomy): domain Eukaryota; kingdom Metazoa; phylum Chordata; class Amphibia; order Anura; family Leptodactylidae; genus Leptodactylus; species Leptodactylus fallax. The sequence goes on along the minus strand of CAMRHE010000065.1, from coordinate 318,345 downwards.
CGTTTGATTGTAGCGATTGCCCCAAAAGGTTGTGCAACAAAATATTAAGTTAAGGGTACCATCATTTCTGTCCAGGCCTGTTTCATGAGTTTTCTTTTTTTTTTTTTAAATTCTGTTGAAGCATGGTTGAAAAGCAATGTCTGACTTTCATTTGTTCATTTTCATAGAATTTTTATATAGTATTACTTTTGTCAGATTCAAGTTATTTCTGTGACCATTGTGGGTTTTTCTTTCATTAAACGAGGGGTACCAACAATATTGTTCCACGTGTGTAGGTCTAGGGCACTACTAACATCTCTTTATGAAAGCCCAATAGTACATATCATACCATTATAAATCTAAAATTCCTCAACAAATTGTTAAAGTACAAGCGATTCAAGATGGAGACTATAAAAACTACCATTCCATTAATCCAGAAAGATGCGGTGATAGACTTATTTCCATACTCCAAAATCCTCTGCTCACCATAAATTTCTCAGGTTCGCTTTGTCGTTCCAGGGAGAAATAAGACACTTTCAGTTTGTGGCGCCCCCATTTAGAATTTCCAAAGCCCCGAGATTATTTACAAAAATAATGGTGGAAGTGGTAGCTTTTCTCAGGTTAAATAATGTTCGTATGATCCCCTTGGACGATATTCTAATTTCAGCCTCCTTGTCTCTACTTCTAAAAAATCATGTCACTCTGAGACTAAATTTGCTTCAGGATCTCGGCTGGATTCTTAATATAGAGAAACCTGACCTCAGTCTGAGCACTTCAAAAAAATTCCTAGGGTTAGTCCTGAAATCAGACCTGCAGATGACTTTCCTTCCGAAATCTTATCAGGACAAAAATTCTAGCTTTGCAGAAGAAATCCTATTTCTCAGTAAGAGAAGCAATGTCAATTATGGGGCTCATGTCAGCTTGCATTTCAGCTGTTGCCTGTAGTTAGTTTCATTCTTGCACCTTTCAAAGCCAGATTCTAAAGTCATCTGACAGATCTCAGCATTCTCTGGACAAGAAGATGTTCCTTCCTCACCTACTAAAAAAAATATGTAAATTAGTGGGCTCAAGATCAAAACCTGAGCAAGGGAGTCCCCTGGTTTCCAGAACCAATAGTTGTGGTTACCACCGATGCAAGCCAATGGGGTTGGGGAGTAAAAATCCAATCCACTCTACTGCAGGATCATTGGTCCCCCACATAGTCCCCGCACCTTCTTGTCAATCAACATGGTTTTATTTCTCATTAATGTACACTCAGCACCCCATCTTCACAGAAAAAAAACAGAAATGTAGATATTTTTGCAAATTTATTAAAAAATAAAAACTGAAATATCACATGTAAGTATTCAGACCCTTTGCTCAGTGTTGAGTAGAAGCACCCTTTTGAGCTAGTACAGCCATGAGTCTTCTTGGGAATGATGCAACAAGGTTTTCACATCTGGATTTGGGGATCCTCTGCCATTCTTCCTTGCAGATCCTCTCCAATTCCGTCAGGTTGGATGGTGAACGTTGGTAGACAGCCATTTTCAGGTCTCTCCAGACATGCTCAATTGGGTTGAGATCAGGGCTCTGGCTGGGCCAGTCAAGAATGGTCACAGAGTTGTTCCGAAGCCACTCCTTTGTTATTTTAGCTGTGTGCTTAGGGTCATTGACTTGTTGGAAGGTAAACCTTCGACCCAGTCTGAGGTCCAGAGCACTCTGGAAGAGGTTTTCTTCCAGGATATCTCTGTACTTGGCCGCATTCATCTTTCCTTCAATTGCAACCAGTCGTCCTGTCCCTGCAGCTGAAAAACACCCCCAAAGCATGATGCTGCCACCACCATGTTTTACTGTTGGGATTGTATTGGGCAGGTGATGAGCAGTGCCTGGTTTTCTCCACACATACCGCTTAGAATTAACGCCAAAAAGTTCAATCTTCATCTCATCAGGCCAGAGAATCTTATTTCTCATAGTCTGGGAGTCCTTCATGTGTTTTTTTTGGCAAACACTATGCGGACTTTCATATGTCTTGCACTGAAGAGAGGCTTCCTTCGGGCCACTCAGCCATAAAGCCCCCGACTGGTGAAGGGCTGCAGTGATAGTTGACTTTGTGGAACTTTTTCCCATCTCCCTACTGCATCTCTGGAGCTCAGCCACAGTGATCTTTGGGTTCTTCTTTACCTCTCTCACCAAGGCTCTTCTCCCACGATTGCTCAGTTTGGAAGGACAGCCAGGTCTAGGAAGAGTTCTGGTCGTCCCAAACTTCTTCCATTTAAGGATTATGGAGGCCACTTTGCTCTTAGGAACCTTGAGTGCTGCAGAAATTCTTTTGTAATCTTGGCCAGATCTGTGCCTTGCCACAATTCTGCCTCTGAGCTCCTTTGGGCAGTTTCTTTGACCTCATGATTCTCATTTGCTCTGACATGCACTGTGAGCTGTGAGGTCTTATATAGACAGGTGTGTGCCTTTCTAATCAAATACAATCAGTTTAATTAAACACAGTTGGACTCCAAGAAAGGAGTAGAACCATCTCAAGGAGGATCAGAAGGAAATGGACAGCATTTGAGTTAAATATGTGTGTCACAGCAAAGGGTCTGAATACTTACGACCATGTGATATTTCAGTGTTTCTTTTTTAATAAATTTGCAAAAATATCTACATTTCTGTTTTTTTTTTCTGTCAAGATGGGGTGCTGAGTGTACATTAATGAGAAATAAAATGAACTTTTTTGCTTTTAGCAAATGGCTGCAATGAAACAAAGAGTGAAAAATTTAAAGGGGTCTGAATACTTTCTGTACCCACTGTATATCTCAAATTTTGGACTTCCAACAGACAGGTCTAGAGAAGGGACTTTCTCTTAGTACCCTCAAGGTTCATATTTCAGTTTTTGGGGCAAGCATTGACACTCCTTTAGCAGAACATCGTTTGATAAAAAGGTTCATTAAAGCTGTCGCCAGATTGAAACCTATCCAATTTAACCCTGCCATGGAATCTGAATTGGGTTTTGTCAGGGATTAATGCTGTCTCACTTTGAACCCTTACATAATTACTTTTTGGGAATGTGTTTTTAGTCACTATTACCATGGCTCAGCAAATAAGTGAGATACATGCTCTCTCTGTTAATGAGCCTATCCATATTGTCCTGGAGGATAGAATCATTCTGAAAATAGACCCAGCATTTCTTCCCAAGATGGTCACTGACTTCCACAAGTCACAGGATGTTGTGTTAACCTACTTTTGTAACAATCCAAAAAATAGGCTAGAAAAGTTGTTTCACACCCTGGATTTACATCGGGCGGTTTTGGCCTACCTTCAAATAATTGACTTCTGGTGGTTGGACAAAAATTTGTTCATCCAATTCCAAGGTCCTAACAAAGGCAAGAAAGCATCTAAGGGTTCTATTTCTTGTTGGCTAAAGTTGGCAATTTGTGAAGCTTATAAGGCCTTTAACAAAGATCCTCCACTGTCTCTTAAAGCCCATTCCACAAGAGCTGTTGCAGTATCCTGGGTTCAGAAATCATCAGCATCTCTTGAACAGATATGAAAAGCAGCAGTATGATCTACTCCCCATACATTCTTCAAGCACTACAGGCTGGACCTGTCATCATCTCAAGATCTCTGCTTTGGGCGTAAGGTCTTGCAGGCAGTAGTCTCTCCCTAATCTAATTGTTATCTGGTATTTCTCTGGTGTTGGTGCTGTCATGGTGGCGAGGTTCAAGGTAGAGTTATGCCTTACGGATAATTTGGTTTCACAAGCCACCATGAGTGCACCTCTGAATTTCCCTCCCTTGGATGTATTATGGTACCTTATATGGGAGATCCTATTATTTGTAAAACCACTGAGGGGGAGGGTGCTTTAATCTCTCTGTGTTCCTGTTCCTATTAGGGTCAAGGGTCAATATCTCCGATGTTGGTGCTGTCATGGTGGCTTGTGAAACTGAATTAATGGTAAGGCATAATTCTACCTTTCCTGCAGAGTAGAGTCATAGATCAAAGACCTGAGAATTTGTTATTAAGTGGTGTTGTTGCCACCCCTTTGACTATTTTTTGCCATGTATTGCCACTTTATTCCCATTATTATCCCAATTCCACCTTTACATTTTAATGAAACACAATGTTGGTGAAGATAGAATTCTCATTTTTATGTAGATGGCCTCATATCTGTCTCCTTCTCCTCCTCACCCCTTCCCTCTCCATTGAATGAATTGTAAAATGATGTGTTTGTGTAGCAAGGACTGAAACCACTCAGCTATAACAAGTCTGTTATACAGTGGGGAAAAAAAAGTATTTAGTCAGCCACCAATTGTGCAAGTTCTCCCACGTAACCTCTTCTTTAAGAGGCTCCACTGTCCTCCACTCATGACCTGTAGTAATGGCACCTGTTTGAAATTATTATCAGTATAAAAGACACCTGTCCACAACCTCAAACAGTCACACTCCATACTCCACTATGGTGAAGACCAAAGAGCTGTGGAAGGACACCAGAAAGAAAATTGTAGACCTGCACCAGGCTGGGAAGACTGAATCTGCAATAGGCAAGCAGCTTGGTGTGAAGAAATAAACTGTGGGAGCAATAGTTAGAAAATGGAAGACATACAAGACCACTGATAATCTCCCTCAATCAGGGGCTCCACGCAAGATCTCAACCAGTGGGGTCAAAATGATCACAAGAACGGTGAGAAAAAATCCCTGAACCACACGGGGGGACCTAGTGAATGACCTGCAGAAAGCTGGGACTAACGTAACAAAGGCTACCGTCAGTAACACACTACGCCGCCAGGGACTCAGATCCTGCAGTGCCAGACGTGTCCCTCTGCTTAACCCAGTACATATCCGGGCCAGTCTGAAGTTTGCTAGAGAGCATTTGATGTTCCAGAAGAGTATTGGGAGAATGTCATATGGTCAGATGAAACCAAAGTAGAACTGTTTGGTAGAAACACAACTGGTCGTGTTTGGAGGAGAGTGAATGCTGAGTTGCATCCAAAGAACACCATACCTACTGTGAAGCATGGGGGTGGCAACATCATACTTTGGGGCTGTTTCTCTGCAAAGGGACCAGGACAACTGATCTGTGTACATGAAAGAATGAATGGGGCCATGTATCATGAGATTTTGAGTGCAAACCTCCTCCTTCCATCCGTAAGGGCATTGAAGATGAAATGTTGCTGGGTCTTTTACGATGACAATGATCCCAGGCACACTGCCAGGGCAATGAAGGAGTGGCTTCATAAGAAGTATTTCAAGGTCCTGGAGTGGCCTAGACAGTCTCCAGATCTCAACCCCTTAGAAAACCTTTGGAGGGAGTTGAAAGTCAGTGTTGCCCAGCGACAGCCCCAAAACATCACTGCTCTAGAGGAGATCTGCATGGAGGAATGGGCCAACATACCAGCAACAGTGTGTGCCAACCTTGTGAAGACTTACAGAAAACGTTTGACCTCTGTCATTGCCAACAAAGGATATATAACAAAGTATTGAGATGAACTTTTGTTATTGACCAAATATTTATTTTCCACCATAATTTGCAAATAAATTCTTAAAAAATCAGACCATGTGATTTTCTGGATTTGTTTTCTCATTTTGTCTCTCATAGTTGAGGTCTACCTATGATGTCAATTACAGGCCTCTCTCATCTTTTTAAGTGGGAGTACTTGCACAATTGGTGGCTGACTAAATACTTTTTTTCCCCCACTGTACCTGGACACTGCTCGTGGGGTAAACCCAATAGTCTCCAAGTTGCCATATTATATTCAAGAAAGGTGGACCACAGTTGGGTCAATATACAAAAGTGAGAATCGAGTCTCCTTTCCTCCATTTTCCTACTTCTGTGAGTTTATCAAGAACATTGCAGAAGCCAAGAATGATCCAAGATTTTCCTATGGGGAACCCAGTGTTCTTGGTTCATCTACTATTAAGTACGACAGCCCACATTCTAGTCACAGAAATCGCAGAGGCTCAGTTTCGGTGAAAAAGACTGATATTCCTCCTACACCTACAGCAGCCCCAGCTCCAGAAGAGAGCAGTTGCAGGATCAACCAAGATGAAAAGGTAGAAAATCCTAACTGTGTCCTATTCACAAGAAGCCTCATCCCCTCAAGAAGTGTATTGGCTTCAGGAGGAACACAAATTAACCCCTTAACGACCTAGGGCGTAATAGTAAGTCCTGAGTCGCATGACGATGTATGGAGAGCGCTCAGGAGCTCAGCGCTCTCCATACACCGCGGGTGCTGGCTGTATAACACAGCCAGGACCCGCCGCTAACAGCAGCGATCGGTGCCTGCACCGATCGCAGCTGCTAACCCTTTAGATGTCGCGGTCAAACGGGACCGCGGCGTCTAAATTGCGCAGCCGCCACGGGCACTGCCATTTTTACCTGATCGCCTCCCTCCAGAACGTCATCGGAGTAGTATCGCAGTGGATAGTATGATCGATCAGACTCCCTAGGTTTCAAGGTCCCTAGGGAGTCTGATCATACAAGTAAAAGTAGAAAAAAAAAAAGTTTTTAAAAGTATGAAAAAAATTTAAAAAAACACAAAAGTTCAAATCACCCCCCTTCCCCTAGATCAGATATAAAAGTAAATAAACAAAAGTAAGCATGAACACTTTAGGTATCCCCGCGCTCCAAAATGCCCGAACTATTAAAATATTAAAATATTTATCCCATACGGTGAACGGTGTAGCGGGGAAAAAAAATCAAAATGGCCAAATAGCGTTTTTTTTCAACACTTTGTCTCTTATAAAAAAGTGAATAAAAAGTGATCAAACCATCAGATCTTTCCCCAAATGGTATCAATAAAAACGTCATGTTGTCCCGCATAAAAAGACGCCTTACCCAGCTCCATACATGTAAATATGAAAAAGTTACAGGTGACAAAATATGGCGACGCAAAATTTCTTTTTCTATTTTGCAAAGTTTTAAATTTTTTAAAAGGTATCCAAACATTACAAATACTATATAAATTTGGTATTGCTGTGTTCGTACTGACCCGCAGAATACAGGTACCATGTCATTTTTACCACACAGTGAATGCTGTAAAAATTAAACCCATATGAATATGGCGCAAATGCAGTTTTTCTCCAATTGCACCTCATTCTGAATTTTTTCCCAGCTTCCCAGTACATTGCACAGCATATTGAATAGTGACATTACAAAGTACAATTTGTTTCGCAAACAATAAGCCATCATGTGACTCTGTGAACTGAAAAATGAAAAAGTTATGGCTCTTGGAATGTGGGGAGGGAAAAACGAAAATGCAAAAACAAAAAATGGCCCGGTCATTAAGGGGTTAAGTTTTCTTCACTTCCACCCCATTCTGAATTTTTTTACAGCTTCCCATTACATTGTATGGAATATTAAATGGTACCACCATGAAGTACAATTTGTCTTGCAAAAATGAAGCACTCATGCAGCTCTGTGAACAGAAAATATAAAAGCTGTGGCCTTTGGAAGGCAGAGAGTCAAAAATGAAAATCAAAGGGGTTAGGAGTTAAAAGCAGAATTCTGTTCCTTACAGTTCTGGCGATTTTATAAAGATATGGAAATGTAGATGTAGGCCTAAGGCCTCCTGCACATGACTGTGTGCAGTCTCCGGGTCAATAAAAGCGGCTTAGATGAAATACATTCAAATGAATTAATGGAGCCGCAATTTTGAACAGGTATAGGACCTGCTTCATAATTTGCAACTCTTCAATTTGGTCCATGCGCACAGCTGCAAAACCTGCAGCTGTGTGAACGGGTTCATTGAAATGTATGGGTCTGTAGTTTGAGCCGCTATTGCGGATCAAAAGTACGTTTGTGTGCAGGAGGCATAAGAGATATGCATGAACTCTGCACATGTCAAAGTGTGGTGCGTATAACTTTTTGTTTCAGTTACACTTTTAGCAACTAATCTAAATTTACTAGAGCGTACCCGGCGTTGCCTGGGTATAAAGTGTGGGTGAAAAGGATTCCACTGAAGTTAGGAAGATCACCTTGTAGCTGCCACCCCTCTTCAAGAGTTATGACTGAAAACTTTAATATGTTCTGAAAAAGCATAAGATAATGGTAATGGAAATGACTTACGGTATCTAAAAGTGGTGGAAAATTAAAATTTTAAACTTAAAGGGGTTGTCCGGGATAAATTGAAAATTATTCCCTAAACTAAACCCCCTCCCGCGCCTAACTTCTAATTGACTTCATTAATAAAAATCTATATTTACCTATACACCTGGGGCGGTCAGGCACATTTTTTGATGATCCGGTGACATTCTGTTTCTGCATTTCCGGAAACGAAGCGTCACTAATATTCCCCATCCCCCCCACCCTACTTACCTATCTTCAGTCTTCTGGCACGAAGCGTCACTTCCTCCTCTTCTGATGGCACCTGCACAATAGTGCTTTATTGTACACTCGCAGACAGAAGTGACGAGTGCATACCACGCATGCGCAAGAAGTCCACAGAAGAAGATGCCGGCAGGACCGAACAAACTGATGTCCAGGACACAGAAGACAGATAAGTATGATTGGGTTGGGGGGGGGGGGTGATTGGGGCTGAGTTATTTAGGTAGGTAGATAGATAGGGCTAGTAGTCCGCAGGCTAGCTAGGGAAACAGGGAGGGGCTAAGAGGGGGATCATGGGAGTTGTAGGCTAAGACAGCAGGAAGCTAGGGAAGCATTTAAGCAAATGAAGAGGATGCCAGGAGCACCCAGAGAAAGTCAGAAATCACTCAAAACAGCGCTAAAGGTATTTTGGTGCAATTATTAACCCATTAACCCCTTCCCGCCGGTGACATTTTTCGATTTTCGTTTTTGACTCCCCCCCCTTCCAAACCCAATAACTTTTTATTTTTCCGTTCTCAGAGCCATATGAGGTCTTAATGTTTGCGGGACAAATTTTTATTCATGATGCTACCATTTATTATTCTGTACAATGTACTGGGAAGCTGGAAAAAAATTCAGAATGGGGTGGATTTGAAGAAAAACTGCATTTGTGCGACTTTCTTACGGGTTTTTATTTTACGGCGTTCACTGTGCAGCCAAAATTACATGTCACCTGTATTCTATGTTTCGGTACAATTCTGGGGATACCAAATTTATTTACATTAACCCCTTAACAAAAATCCAAAACTGTGCAAAAAATTTTTTTTTTAGAAAAGTCGCCATATTCTGATATCCGTAACTTTTTTTATACATCTGTGTACAGGGATGCATAGGGCGTCCTTTTTTTGCGGGACCAGGTGTACTTTTTAGTTATACCATTTTGGGAAATTACTATTGCTTTGATCACTTTTTACTCAAATTTTTATCAGAGGCAAAACAGTGAAAAAACGGCGGTTTGGCCCTTTTGATTTTTTTTTTCCAGCTACGGCATTTACCGTACAGGAAAAATATTTTTATAGATTTGTAGAACGCCGTTTTCGAACACAGGGGTACCTAATGTGTATGTGTTTCACAGTATTTAACTACTTTTTATGGGTTCTAGGGAAAGGGGGGTGATTTGAACTTTTTATATATTTTATATATATATATATATATATATATATATATATATATATATATATATTTTTTTTTTACTTTTTTATTTATTTTATTCTGATCACTAATGCAATGCGGGCTACTGATTGCGGGCATTAGCGCCATGTGTCTCCTGTATAATACAGCAGAAACTTGGCGGCTATGGTGGGTGCTCGGGTTCCGAGCGGCCTCCATATTTAAGCACTCAGCATCCGCCGTACTATTACGGCGGGTGTCGGGAAAGGGTTAATAACACTAAAATACCTTTTTTTTAAAAAAGTTTTTTTTGCCTGGAAAACCCCTTTAAACTTTAAAAAAAAGGAAGTACTATTCTGATTGGTTGATATAGACAACTGCTCCACTAACCTTTCCATATAGGATTATGTAGTAAAGTGTACTATCTGCTAATGGCAGAACTGGCAAAACCTGGAGACTGCGCTAGATGAAGGCTGATTTTCTACTGGTATAATATAGGCCATAGTTGTGGCAATATTATGGCTACAAATCCTGTGGTGTAATGACCTTGTAACATCCTTGCCCGTCTGGGCTTTGGCGCCATCCTCTGACCACATGCTGCGGCGCAGGAGGCATGTCCAGCTGTGAATCCTTCCTTTGGGTTCTTCTTGTATTGTCTGAACACTGTCCTATTCCCTCACCTCTGTAATTGATTTTCCACCACACCCATCTGCTTCACCTTGGTTCCCATTCCTCCTATAATAGTTAATTTTAGTCTTACCTGTGTAATCGACAGCCTATCTTCCTATATAGTCTCGGGCGGGTTCTTCCTTCCTATTTATTGTTTGCTCACATTCACATTGGTGCTTGCTAATGCCTGGTGTCTGCTGGCTATTTACTCTTGCTGTATTCATATTCCTGACCTCCGGCTTTACCTTTGACTATTCTCTCGGATTTCGATTCTGTACTGCGTTGCTCAACTGCTACTGACTCCCTGGCTAGCTATCTACCTTTTGTTGTTGTTTGTCTTGTTTGGTTTCTGTGTCATCACTTATATCTAAGAAGGGATTGCCACCCAGTTGGCGTCTGTCACCTAGGACAGTTCAGGCAAGTAGGCAGGGGGGGGGTGTTTCAGCTTAGGGCTCACTGTCTTGTCGTGCCCCTCCCCCCAGCAGCTACTGGGGAATTGCTTTTACAGACCTATTGTAACTCTTGCTATCATCTCTGGATACAATCCTCTCATAATGACCGATAGAGAACAACTTTGGGCGAGTGTATATATGGGTAATGTGAGTGCTGTCCTCTAAAAATGGGCGATAACAGAGAACAATAGTGAGTGCTGCAATTCCTTTTATAGTGCTGTCAGTGAGGCTATTAAGAATGAAGAACCTGCAAGCTTTTATTGACTAATTAATACAGGTTATGTGATGTGGAGGAAGGTTCTTGATGTGGAAGCCAGTTATATTTGATTTTGTGAATAAGGAAAAGGAAATGTGCAACAAGCTGTGCATTTAGTTCCACAATATTGCTTGTATAATCCTTTTTTATTTTGCTGTAAATGCTTGTTTCAGAATTGAGCAGTCATGTCACTCTACCTGAAGTGTTTGGGCCTAAACTAAATATCCAAAAGTGATTCACAGAACCATTGTCCCTAATTGTTTTTTAATTTATTTATTTATGAACATTTTCAATAAAAAAGAAATATAAAATAGACAGCACGCAGGCTGTAAATATCAACAAACAGGACACTCTATGCAAGGAGGGTCATAGGACATTAGGGTGAGCAGTCTAAGGCCAGCTTGCCAGGGGGGAAGGGAGTACCTTCCGGGGGGAGGTTGGCTGCCAAAGTGCCCTTAGGTTGGTAACATAAGGGATTTATAGTCAGTGTAATCTTGGTAGAGTATCCAATAATGCCCCGTCTTTAGGAAAATAATAATAATAATAGTCCTTTAATAGTCCCACAGTGGGGAAATTCAGTGTGTTACAGCAGCAAAGATAAGATAAGATAAGCAGATACAAATACAAATACAACATGTACAGGAATGTTCCAAGGTGAGAGGCATTACATTAATAGCAGACAGACAGATAGGACGTAGCAGGGGGGGGGGGGGGTGGGATTTAACAGGCAGAGAGATATTTCAGTTCTCTGTATGTAATGATCTCCGCTTAGGTCGGTGTTGGTTGTACAGCCTAACCGTGGTGGGGAGGAAAGACTTCCGATAGCGCTCCTTCTCACACCTAGGGTGGAGCAGTCGGTCACTGACAGTACTGCTCAGCGCAATCACAGTCTCATGCATGGGATGGGAGTTATTCTCCCGCATGGAGCTCACCACGGACAGTATCCTTCTGTCACCCACCACCTGCACTGGGTCCAGGGGGCTCTCCAGGACAGAGCTGGCCCTTCTAATCAGCTTGTCAAGTTTATTTCTGTCCCTGGTTGATATACTGCTCCCCCAGCAGGCCACTCCAAAGAAGATGGCTGATGCCACTACAGAGTTGAAGAAAGTCCTAAGAAGTTCCCCCCGGATTCCAAAGGCTCTCAGCTTCCTAAGCAGGTAGAGCCTGCTGTGGCCCTTCCTGTACAGGGCCTCCATATGATCTGCCCAGTCCAGCTTATTGTTAAGGAGCAGACCCAGGTACTTATAGGTGTTCACAATCTCGATGCCCGTCCCCAGGATGTCCACTGGTTTTGGAGGGCATCTGCCTTTACGGAAGTCCACCACCATCTCAAATGTGGTGATGGTCATAAATTTGGGCCGTACGGATAGGATCTGGCAACTCCAGAATATGTGAAGTGTTTCCCCATTGGGGACAGAGCAGCGCCAACATGAGGAAGGCACCGAGGGCATCAGTACATGCAGCTTAGTGGGAAAAGGTACCAATGAGATAGAATCAAAAGTCAAAATAAAAATAAGTGGGAAAAGGGTGTTGTCCTGATTGGTACCACTGGTTATAGGAAAGGGATCAGACAGTAAACGATTCACTCTCACCGACGCAAAGGGGCAAGAATATAGGCTGGTGATCCAAGCTCGCATATGAGTGCCAAAGCCAACATGGGAGAGGGTACCAGAGAGAAAACTCCAATCCACTCGATCAAAAGCCTTCTCTGTGTCGTTAGAAAGGAGAAGGGTCGGTATATACTTCATTAAAATATAATGAAGGATGTTTATCGCACGGGTCATGTTGTAAATCGTTTTGCAAGTTGGCATAAGACTCACCTGGTCCCTGTGTATGACCTGCTGTAGTATTGGTGTGAGGTGCATGGCGAGGGCTTTAGCAAAGAGTTTCAAGTCGATATTGAGTAAGGATATAGGGTGATAATTATAGCAGAGTGAAGGGTCTTTACCCTCTTTGGAGATTTCAGTTATGTGTGCCCTAAGGGAATCCAGGGGGAGTGATTTTGTACAAGATTGCTTTACATGGAAGGAGAGTCAGCAGACCTATGTCAGACTGAAACTATAACTTACAAAGTCCTTTTCCCAAATATATTTGGAATCTGACTCAGAAGTGGAATGTTATCCCCCCCCCCCTCCCCATTTCTAGTGAGATCTTGGAAGAAAGACTTACCAGGTCACGAAAAAAGATCAAATATTATTTCTCCCCAGAGTTTCTTGAAGAATTGTTATCAGCAGTTAAAAATACTATGGAGGTGGAGGATATCCAAGAACCCCAATCTGTACAAGACAAATGGTTGTGGGTCTCAGAACTAAGAGAAAGCAAGTGTTTCCTGTTCATGATAGCCTTTTATAATAATTTAAAGACAAATTACCTTTCCTTGCAGAAATTAATCAGAGATTTCCTCTTCAAGAGGAACAAATTAGTTGGATTGATGTACCTAAAATTGACATTCAAGTTGCTAAAGTAGGGAAAAAAAAACAATTCTTGAAGATTCCACTCAACTAAAAGAACCGTCAGATAGAAAGGCAGATATCCTCCTTAAAAAATCTTGGGAGATATGTGTGGCTTTTCTCAAGGTAAACCTTGGTGCTACCTGTGTAGCTAGGTCCATGTATAAATTGTTAGATCAGTTACATTCCCAACTTAGAGGAGGTACTTACAGAGAGGGTATTTTATATTTTATTATCATCTATAATAGGGTTTGGCAACCCCCGGCACATGTGCCAAGAGTGGCACGCGAGGCTTAATTACCTGGCGCCGCAGCCCGAGTCCTCACCCAGCAGTTTCGATCGGACAAAACATGGCCGAAACGAAACTGCTATTATTATACTCTGGGGTCTCTTCAGACCCCAGAGTATAATTAGCAGAGCTCCCGGGGAGGAGATCAAACATAAAAAATAATGTCACTCACCTTCCCTGCGCTGCTTCCCTTCGCGGCAGCTCTATGTTTTGCAGGCGCTTCTGCCTTTAGTCAGCTGACAGGGCCTCAGGGGTCACGACTGCGTCTGGTGTCACTACGCATAATGACGCGACATGACCCCTAAGACCCAATCAGCGGTCACTGACTACAGGCAGAAGAGCCCAAAGAGAACAGAACGGCTGTGGAGCGCAGGAAAACGTGAGTGACCACTATGGGACATAATACCATGTGCAGGGACCACTATTGGACATAATACCGTGTGCAGGGACCACTATCGGACATAATACCGTGTGCAGGGACCACTATGGGACATAATACCGTGTGCAGGGACCACTATGGGACATGTACCATGTGCAGGGGCCGTTATGGGACATATACCATGTGTAGGGGCTGCTGTGGGACATATACCGTGTGTAGGGGTCGCTATGGGACATATACCGTGTGCAGGGACCACGATGGGACATATACCGTGTACAGGCGCCGCTATGGGATATAATACCGTGTGCAGGAGCTGCTATGGCTATGGGACATAATACCGTGTGCAGGGTCACTATGGGACATTATTCTGTATAACGGTGTGTTTTCTGTATTAAGGATGTGTTTTTGCACAGAAAACTCAGGCATTTTTCTTTTTTGTGTGTGTGCAAAAATACACCATGTGAACGCAGTTTTACATCAAAGTAAAAGTTCCAATGGCCTAAGAATATAGCTGCATCCAGATACATAGTGTGTTTCTACCATAAGGATGCTGCCATACGGTGCTCCTGGACTGGGCTGCACATGTACTTTAATTGCTTCTAATCGGAAAATACAGGAGCGTCCCAGGAAATAGCAGTAAGTGCATGTGTCCTAAAGCATCTGATGCTAGCACTTCTGTGTTATAGTTTATGGTATATGACTTTAGGGGTCGTCAGACTTACAATTATTAACCGGCACTCCGAGTACCTCATCTTTAATTTTTTAATTAAAATCTGCAAGCTAAACAAAAAAGGTTGCCTTCTCCTGATCTATAAGAACAGGACTCTTCTGTATCCTAGAACACCAAAAAGAAACTTGTCATTTCATCCCTTTAGGGGTTCTACCCAGGGGGACAGGTAAAACGGTATCTGCAGTACCGGTGGAAGAAAGAAATCATTGCCATTACTCACAATTGTTTCTTGTTAAAAAAAAAAAAATGAACAGGAGTTTTCGAATCATTATAAATCTAAAACAACTAAACATGTATGTAACTTATCACAAATTTCAGTCATTAAAATCAACCATTTCACTCATAGGGAAAAAAATTTATGATATGAATATTTAATATTTAAATATATAAGGCACCAGAAAATTCATGTTATCCCCTATTTGGATGACCTTCTTTTAGTAGCCCCATCTTCAATTTCTTTTCAACAAAAATTTGTAGAGACTTCTCAGAGTTTGAAGTGATTGGGTTGGATTACAAAAAATTATAGATGAACAAAAAGAAGTCAGACCTAATTCCTTCATATCGAAAAGTATTTTGGCGTGTCCTCCTAGACTCCAGCATACAGATGTATTTTTTTCTCCCGGCCAAACAGGTGCCTCTCAGGGAAAAAAAATATCTTCCTTCATTTATCTCAAGTCTCAGTCAGATTAGTGATGT
Source organism: Leptodactylus fallax (assembly GCA_947044405.1). NCBI lineage: Eukaryota > Metazoa > Chordata > Amphibia > Anura > Leptodactylidae > Leptodactylus > Leptodactylus fallax. The sequence goes on along the minus strand of CAMRHE010000065.1, from coordinate 303,000 downwards.
CTGTACTAGGGTCTCTGACAGCCTGCATACAGATGTAGCCTGGGCTCAGGAGCACTCCAGAGACCTTTAATCAGTCATTCTGTCCCAAAGGGTCAAATCAATTTTGTCTCTAGACAAGAAGATCTTCAAATCAAATTCAGTAAGCTCTTCCTTTCAATGGTGGCTCTGCCCTCTGCCCTGGGGAATGTAGTTTAGCATCTATTTGGGATAGTTTGGTCATCACGGACACAAGCATGAGTGGCTGGCGGGCCTTAGTAGCTCAAAATTCATTCCGAGGGACTTGGAATCAAATCAAATCAAGTGAGAACGCAGATGAGTTGAATCCAAGGACAGCTCATGCTTCACCACTGATCCCCTCTGCATGCTCTGGCCCGGGGAGCTGTAGGCGCAATGTGATGACATCACTCACATCATGCCTGCAGCTCCCTGAACACTCCAGGAGAAGAGACAGCAGGAGAGCGAGGAGATGTGAGTATCTGTGATTTTATTATGTTAAACTTTGGGGGGACATTAGACTTGGGAGAGATAAAGGGGGACATTAAACTGGTGGCAGATGAAAGGGGACATTAAACTGGGGGCAGATGAAGGGGGGCATTAAGCTGGTGGCAGATAAAGGGGGACATTAAACTGGGGGAAGATGAAGGGGGACAATTAAACTGGGGGCAGATGAAGGAGGACATTAAGGTAGTGGCAGATGAAGGGGAACATTAAACTGGTGGCAGATAAAGGGGGACATTAAACTGGTGGCAGATGAAAGGGGACATTAAACTGGGGGCAGATGAAGGGGGACATTAAGCTGGTGACAGATAAAGGGGGACATTAAACTGGGGGAAGATGAAGGGGGACAATTAAACTGGGGCAGATGAAGGAGGACATTAAGGTAGTGGCAGATTAAGGGGAACATTAAACTGGGGGCAGATAAAGGGGGATATTAAACTGGTTGCAGATGAAGGGGGGACATTAAACTGGGGGAAGATGAAGGGAGACAGTTAAACTGGGGGAAGATGAAGGGGGACAGTTAAACAGGGGGCAGATGAAGGAGGGCATTAAGGCTTTGGCAGATGAAAGGGGACATTAAACTGGGGGCAGATGAAGGGGGACATTAAGCTGGTGGCAGATAAAGGGGGACATTAAACTGGGGGAAGATGAAGGGACAATTAAACTGGTTGCAGATGAAGGGTCGACATTAAACTGGGGGAAGATGAAGGGGGACAATAAAACTGGGGGAAGATGAAGGGGGACATTAAACTGGGGCAGATGGAGGGGAACATTAAACTGGTGGCAGATAAAGGGGGATATTAAACTGGTTGCAGATGAAGGGGGGACATTAAACTAGGGGAAGATGAAGGAGGGCATTAAGCTTTTGGCAGATGAAGGGGAACATTAAACTGGTGGCGGATAAAGGGGAATATTAAACTGGTGGCAGATGAAGGGGGACAATTAAACTAGGGGAAGGTGAAGAGGCACATTAAACTGGGGAAGATGAAGGGGACATTAAACTGGGGGCAGATGGAGGGGGACATTAAACTGGTAGCAGATGAAGGGGGGACATTAAACTGGGGACAGATGGAGGAGGACATTAAACTGTGTGGGTAGCTGGAGGGGGGACATGTCTGCCTCTAGTTGCCCCCAATTTAATGTTCCCCTCCAGCTACCCCCACAGTTTAATGTCCCCCTCTAGCTGCCTCCAGTTTAAACTGGGGCACGAGGAGCGGGACTTCATACTGTGGGGCAATTGCAGGGGAACATTATAATGTGGGGGCAAATAATGTTAGGGTGACTGTAAGAACAGTATACTGTGTGGGGGCACAAAGAAAAATGGGTGAGAATGGGCAGAGTCAACTTAGGCGTGGGTGGAGCTAAATTTGCTGTGGCACGCATAGTGCACAACACATTTTATCCCTCTTTCGGTCCTTTATCTGAGAAATAAAGGAGGCACTAGATAGAATAAAAAGACCAAATAATCCCAAACCCTTATAGGTATATAAATTAAATACCAAAAATAAATAAAGGGATCAATATCAAAAATATAATGGAAAAGCACTATACAGGACTGCCTTGGTGGATTGACCACTCATATATATATATATATATATATATATATATATATATAAAGTGGAACAGTCATATGAAAAAGTTTGGGCACCCCTATTAATCTTAATCATTTTTAGTTCTAAATATTTGGGTGTTTACAACAGACTTTTCAATTTGATATATCTAATAACTGATGGATACAGTAATATTTCAGGATTGAAATGAGGTTTATTGTACTAACAGAAAATGTGCAATATGCATTAAACCAAAATTTGACCGGTGCAAAAGTATGGGCACCTCAACAGAAAAGTGACATTAATATTTAGTAGATCCTCCTTTTGCAAAAATAACAGCCTCTAGTCGCTTCCTGTAGCTTTTAATCAGTTCCTGGATCCTGGATGAAGGTATTTTTGACCATTCCTCTTTACAAAACAATTCCAGTTCAGTTAAGTTTGATGGTCGCCGAGCATGGACAGCCCGCTTCAAATTATCCCACAGATGTTCAATGATATTCAGGTCTGGGGACTGGGATGGCCATTCCAGAACATTGTAATTGTTCCTCTGCATGAATGCCTGAGTAGATTTGGAGCTGTGTTTTGGATCATTGTCTTGCTGAAATATCCATCCCCGACGTAACTTCAAATTCGTCACTGATTCTTGTACATTATTCTCAAGAATCTGCTGATACTGAGTTGAATCCATGCGACCCTCAACTTTAACCAGATTCCCGGTGCCGGCATTGGCCATACAGCCCCAAAGCATGATGGAACCTCCACCAAATTTTACAGTGGGTAGCAAGTGTTTTTCTTGGAATGCTGTGTTTTTTGGACGCCATGCATAACGCCTTTTTGTATGACCAAACAACTCAATCTTTGTTTCATCAGTCCACAGGACCTTCTTCCAAAATTAAGCTGGCTTGTCCAAATGTGCTTTTGCATACCTCAGGCGACTCTGTTTGTGGCGTGCTTTCAGAAACGGCTTCTTTCGCATCAGTCTCCCATACAGCTTCTCCTTGTGCAAAGTGTGTTGTATTGTTGACCGATGCACAGTGACACCATCTGCAGCAAGATGATGCTGCAGCTCTTTGGAGGTGGTCTGTGGATTGTCCTTGACTGTTCTCACCATTCTTCTTCTCTGCCTTTCTGATATTTTTCTTGGCCTGCCACTTCTGGGCTTAACAAGAACTGTCCCTGTGGTCTTCCATTTCCTTACTATGTTCCTCACAGTGGAAACTGACAGGTTAAATCTCTGAGACAACTTTTTGTATCCTTCCCCTGAACAACTATGTTGAACAATCTTTGTTTTCAGATCATTTGAGAGTTGTTTTGAGGAGCCCATGATGCCACTCTTCAGAGGAGATTCAAATAGGAGAACAACTTGCAATTGGCCACCTTAAATACCTTTTTTCATGATTGGATACACCTGGCTATGAAGTTCAAAGCTCAGTGAGGTTACAAAACCAATTTTGTGCTTCAGTAAGTCAGTAAAAAGTAGTTAGGAGTATTCAAATCAATAAAATGATAAGGGTACCCAAATTTTTGCACCGGTGAAATTTTGGTTTAATGCATATTGCACATTTTCTGTTAGTACAATAAACCTCATTTCAATCCTGAAATATTACTGTGTCCATCAGTTATTAGATATATCAAATTGAAATGGCTGTTGCAAACACCCAAATATTTAGAACTAAAAATGATTAAGATTAATAGGGGTGCCCAAACTTTTTCATATGACTGTATATATATATACATATAAACAAAGTATAGCGCTATTATGAATCACACCCTCAAACAGTAATATATGGTATGTCTGATATAAGATAAATTCGCACTCTATACATGGGGTGAAACAGACACTATTAGTGACACAAGTAGCGTTCCCCTAAGGCCCAGAGAAAACGCAAGTCCTGTATTCAATATATGCAATACATGATCCCAGACATTAAAGAGTTAAAAATAACTCCATAGTAAATATCCAAAGCAGTTAAAAAGTTGGATATACACAGAGATAAATCTGACACAGGACATCACCATTTTGTCCCTGATACAATAAGTGTTTGAAACCCCTCCAATGCATACAGGGGTATCTTATATGTAGGTAGAATACATGGGAATATATAGCGGTCAGTGCCCTATATTATACACACAGGAGTCAGACTGGTTAATAAAAAGCCTAAACAGCTTAGACTTAATAGATCCACGTCTTAGTGTAGGTCTATGTAACAAAACAGACCAGCATATAGCCAGGTCTTAGGTCTATATAGCATGATAGATCAGCGTAATGCCAGGTCTCAATGCGTTTCCCCCTAGGATATAGGTCCCAGGGTTCATCAGGAGACCCCCATGAAAAATAAAAAATGCCCCACTACAGATAAATCAAATGCTTTGCAGTAAAGCTGCGTTTCCCAGGTCCTGGTGGTGGATCCTGGTACTCAGCTACTAAGCCACAGCGCTAAAGCCGATGTCTGGGTATATAGAGGGATAGTCCCACCCCTACTGACATCATCTATGACGTGCCGCGTGCTAATTGGTCCAGATGATGACACTCACCCGACGCCTCCTCTGACAGAGATGATGAATGAAGGGTATAGTAAATAGAACAACACATCTGGACAATCAAATGGGAGAAGTAGTGAGTATTACTATAGTAAACAGAACACAAATAAATGTACTTAGATACTCTGTAATGACATGAAGTAAGTGGAGACAACAATATACTTGATTGCCACCACATATATATCGGACCATATATGCATATAATAATAAAATAGTAAAAAGTCGGGAACCAACATCCTCTTAAAGGGGCCACGTCACCATTATTTCATAACATGAAGTACATCCATAATTAACAAAAGATCGTACACCATGGATGTAAATGGGAAACAATAAGATTATAGATTGGAAAAAACACATAGGCCACATAGGCAAATATATAAGAAGGTATATACTATTATTACATGATATACACTTTAGATCAAAAGGTATATATCACGAATACCAGAATATAAGTTTTAAATGCTCCACATGACAGCTATTTAACAGGTTTAAATTCCCAAGAAGTGATCAAATAAAACATGAGTAGGAAATATTGTCGTTTAAACCCATGGGTTTTACACAACGATTATGATAAATCCAGCACGCCTCTTTTTGAAGGGTGCATTACTCCCAATTATCTCTGCGCCCAGATTGAAGGACAACCTCTACTCCTTGAAAGGTCAAACCTGTTGCGTCTCCCCCATAATCCCACATATATTGACTGATGGGAGTGTCATCCTGGCGATTTATATTGCCTATGTGATCGAGAATTCTTCTTCTAAACTCTCTGTTTGTTTTACCAATATAGTTAAGGGGACATGGGCATGTGGCCATGTAGATAAAACCTCGTGTCCGGCAGTTAATAAATTCCCTGTTAAAATATACTTGGCCAGTTGTTACACTTCTGAAGGTGGAACTCTTTGTAACATATTGGCATGCCCTACATCCTCCACACCGATACGTACCAGGGTACCTATCCCTGCTCAGCCAGATACCATCCGATGTTCTGGGGGGAAGATGGCTGTGCACTAAGGAATCGCCAATGTTTCTTCCTCTCCTGAAGGTGCCGGTGTAGCAGAGACAAGTCCTTTTAGGTCTGGGTCAAGATTTAAAATATCCCAAAAGGTGTGAAGGATGTCCCTATTTCGTTGGTGTTGAGAATCAAAGTTTCCAATTAATCGTAATTGTAAAATGTCATTCTCCCGTATTCTGGGAGTTAACAGATCTGATCGGTTCTGGGAGGTCGCAAAAGAACAGGCCCTTTGTAGTACATCCCTTGGGTATCCACGTCTCTTGAATCTATTGGCCAGATCCCTGGCCTGACATTCAAAAGTGGATTGATCAGTACAATTCCTGCGAATTCGCAGGAATTGACCCTTTGGTATGCCCCTTCTCAGAGACAATGGATGGCAGCTTTCCCATCTGAGGAGGCTATTAGTGGCCGTAACCTTGCGACATGTCAAAGTGGAGATGGTACCATCACCATTGATGATGATTTCCAAGACAAAGAAGGTCATCTTCCTATTGTCGATGTTGGCAGTAAATTTCATGTTGATAGTATTATCATTGAGAAGTCTGACAAACTCCCAGAAATCATCAACAGTGCTGGTCCAAAAGATCAGGACATCGTCAATGTATCCAATGTAATCCAAAGAGCTATCAATGATGTCCAGTCCTCCATGATGTCGCAAAAAACAAACTGCCATTCCCACCAACCTAAAAAAAGGTTTGCAAAGGTCAGTGCGGTGGGACTCCCCATAGCAGTTCCGATCCGTTGAAGATAATACCACCCATTAAAGAGGAAGTAGCTCCTTTTCAAGATAAACCTAAGTAATCAAACCCTCTGTGTGGGGAATTGAGCTATTGAGAGCTTCGACATCTAAGCTGGCAATAAACATATTTTCAGGAAAATGTGTTTTGTTGAGTCGCCCAAGAACATCCATTGTGTCTCGGGCATAAGAGGGCAAGGTGACGACAAAAGGTCTAAGAATAGTGCCAACATATGTACTTATGTACCTTCTGAAATGCCACCTATGCCCAAGACGATTGGTCTTCCTTTCAAAGGGTTATACCCTTTATGTACTTCAGGCAAGCAATAAAATGTCGGGATTTGAGGGGATCTTTGTTTCATGAACAGAAATTCTTTTCTATTAATAAGACTATTGGACAGAGCCCTATCCAAGATAGAAAAAAGTTCACTGGAGAAAATATTTGTCGAATTAGATTCAAGAACCTCATAATTTTCCGTATGGGAAAGAATGTCATAACAGATCTTCTCATAGTCCTGTCTATTCTCCCTTGTCTGAGGGCTTAATTATGTGTTCATGGTCAAGGTTACTTCTGACTCTTTTATCCTGAATTGTCAATTTTTGAATCTTGTGTCAATAAAAGATGTATCTATAGATGGCGGCATAGCAGTACTAATAGGATAAATACCCATATGTACAATCGTGCTACTATTGCCCTGGCCTTCCTCCCACAAATCCTCAAGAAGGTCAAGGTGGGGTAAATCTTCCTCCTGTATTCCTAGATCATTGCACCTCCTCCTATTTATGATTTTCATATATTTGGACCAACGGAGTTTTCTAGTGAAAAGGGCAATGTCCTTTATCAAAACAAACTCCTGAACTCTCGATGTTGGTACAAAGGACAGCCCTTTAGACAGAACCTGGGTCTCCAGCACTGATAAAACCCTAGAAGATAAATTAATAATCTGAAGGTCATCAGTGCATTAGTCCTCAGGAACAGAGGGAACTAGGTCTTCTCGATGTTCAATGGATCCTGATGCATCGCCCCTGCTGCGTAGGAGGTACTGGGCAATCAATGGGCCCTGTGATAAAAAAACGGGTTGGTCACTCTGGTTAGATCTAAGTACACCAGAGTGACCCCTGGTTCCCCTCCTCCTGGAAAATCCTCTCTGTTCAGCACCTCTACCTCTCATTCGTGACATCGGTCTCCTGGTTTGATCGGTATCTGAGGTAGCATAATCAGATGAGGAAATTTCCATAACCACAAGGTCACGGAGCAATTGGAAATGTTTTCTATTTTTAATGAGTGTTGTAAAATGTTCAATGTTAGTTTGGAGTGTCTTTTTCCTTTTATCAAAATCTGGTTCATTAGAGAATCGTTTGGTGTTTTCGATACTCTCTTGTAATGTAGACATACGCTTATCAAGAGTGACACGTTCTTCTTCTAATAATAGTGCAATGAGTCTAAGCGAACTCTCAGTCACTTCCTTCTCCCATTTGGACATCAGGGAGGGAGTACGGGAGCGCTCGCCTGGTAGAATAGGGTTATAGAGGCCCCGGGGTACAATCTGATGTTCAAGATATTTTTGAAGGCCCTGTACCTCCTACCATGACCTCACAAAATCACGGTACACACTAGTCAGCTGTTTAAATGCCATTTTGATAGATAACGGCTGATTTGCTGATGGAAGTTCATTCTCAGAATACACATTGTTTGCTTCTTCCACCCATTTATTTGGGTCCAAGCTGTCTGATAGAAAACCTGCCATAATTGGCACAATAAAAAAACAAGAATGTACCCCTATAACTGGGGTGTGTCCCTATTTCACTAGAACAAAACTACTATCACAGAGGGACTGTTCCACCTATCAAAAATGGAGTCACAAAAAAGGAACTAGAGTCCTGTATCAGGCTAAAACATAACTTTTAATATCGATAGAATAAAAAGACCAAATAATCCCAAACCCTTACAGGTATATAAATTAAATACCAAAAATAAATAAAGGGATCAATATCAAAAATATAATGGAAAAGCACTATACAGGACTGCCTTGGTGGAATGACCACTCATATATACAGTTGTGCTAAAAAGTTTACATACTCCGGCAGATTTTTTGTTTATTTGGCCTTTTTTCAGAGAATATGAATGATAACACAAAACCTTTTTCTCCACTCATGGTTAGTGGTTGGTTGAAGCCATTTATTGTCAAACTTCTGTGTTTTCTCTTTTTAAATCAAAAACATCAAAATGACTCTGGTCAAAAGTTCACATACCCTGGTGATTTTGGCCTGATAACAAGCCCAGAAGTTGACACAAAGGAGTTAGAATGGCTACTAAAGGTAACATCCTCACCTGTGACCTGTTTGCTTGTAATCAGTGTGTGTGCATAAAAGCTGAGTGAGTTTCTGGGATCCAGACAGACTGTTGCATCTTTCCTCCAGCCACTGACATTTCTGGATTGTGAGTCATGGGGAAAGCAAAAGAATTGCCCAAGGATCTACGGGAAAAGGTAATTGAACTGTATAAAATAGGAAAGGGATACTAAAAGATATCCACAGAATTGATAATGCCAGTCAGCAGTGTTCAAACTGTGATTAACAAATGGAAACTCAGGGGCTCTGTAAAAACCAAACCATGGTCAGGTAGACCAACCAAAATTTCGGCCACAACTGCCCAGAAAATTGCTCGGGATGCAAAGAAAAACCCACACATAACTTGCAAAAGTATTCGGCCCCCTTGAACTTTTCAACCTTTTGCCACATTTCAGGCTTCAAACACAAGGATATAAAATTTTAATTTTTTGGTGAAGAATCAACAACAAGTGGGACACAATTGTGAAGTGGAACGAAATTTATTGGTTATTTTAAACTTTTGTAAAAAAATAAAAAGCTGAAAAGTGGGGCGTGCCAAATTATTTGGCCCCCTTAAGTTAATACTTTGTAGCGCCACCTTTTGCTGCGATTACAGCTGCAAGTCGCTTGGGGTAGGTCTCTATCGAGAGACTGAAATTCTTGCCCATTCTTCCTTGGAAAACAGCTGGAGCTCAATGAGGTTGGATGGAGAGCATTTGTGAACAGCAGTTTTCAGCTCTTTCCACAGATTCTCGATTGGATTCAGGTCTGGACTTTGACTTGGCCATTCTAACACCTGGATACGTTTATTTGTGAACCATTCCATTGTAGATTTTGCTTTATGTTTGGGATCATTGTCTTGTTGAAAGATAAATCTCCGTCCCGTTCTTAGGTCTTTTGCCGACTCCAACAGGTTTTCTTCCAGAATGGTCCTGTATTTGGCTCCATCCATCTTTCCATCAATTTTAACCATCTTCCCTGTCCCTGCTGAAGAAAAGCAGGCCCAAACCATGATGCTGCCACCACCATGTTTGACAGTGGGGATGGTGTGTTCAGGGTGATGAGCTGTGTTGCTTTTACGCCAAACATATCGTTTTGCATTGTGGCCAAAAAGTTCGATTTTGGTTTTATCTGACCAGAGCACCTTCTTCCACATGTTTGGTGTGTCTCCCAGGTGGCTTGTGGCAAACTTTAAATGTGACTTTTTATGAAAATCTTTGAGAAATGGCTTTCTTCTTGCCACTCTTCCATAAAGGTCAGATTTGTGCAGTGTACGACTGATTGTTGTCCTATGGACAGACTCTCCCACCTCAGCTGTAGATCTCTGCAGTTCATCCAGAGTGATCATGGGCCTCTTGGCTGCATCTCTGATCAGTCTTCTCCTTGTTTGAGATGAAAGGTTAGAGGGACGGCCGGGTCTTGGTAGATTTGCAATGGTCTGATACTCCCTCCATTTCAATATGATCGCTTGCACAGTGCTCCTTGGGATATTTAAAGTTTGGGAAATCTTTTTGTATCCAAATCCGGCTTTAAACTTCTCCACAACAGTATCACGGACCTGTCAGGTGTGTTCCTTGGTCTTCATGATGCTCTCTGCGCTTTAAACAGAACCCTGAGACTATCACAGAGCAGGTGCATTTATACGGAGACTTGATTACATACAGGTGGATTATATTTATCATCATCAGTCATTTAGGACAACATTGGATCATTCAGAGATCCTCACTGAACTTCTGGAGTGAGTTTGCTGCACTGAAAGTAAAGGGGCCGAATAATATTGCACGCCCCACTTTTCAGTTTTTTATTTTTTACAAAAGTTTAAAATAACCAATAAATTTCGTTCCACTTCACAATTGTGTCCCACTTGTTGTTGATTCTTCACCAAAAAATTAAAATTTTATATCCTTATGTTTGAAGCCTCAAATGTGGCAAAAGGTTGAAAAGTTCAAGGGGGCCGAATACTTTTGCAAAGCACTGTATGTGTGTATATATGTATAGTATGGAAAATTCTTGGTGCATAGGGGAAGTACTGATATATACCATCCCAATATTGCTAAAATACTAGATTTTCTTCAGGATGGTTTAGACCATAGTCTCAGACCCAGTACATGTCCAGATGGCAGCTTAGCTTCACATAGGTGGATAAAATTTTTTTACAGCTGCGTATAAATGATCTCTTAAAGGAGTTGTCCAGGCTAAAATTTTATTTATTAATTAGGCCGGGAGAGGTGAAGAAAATAAAAGAAAACCATACTCACCTGTCCCCGGTTCTCCTGAGCCTCCCATCGCGGTCCAATCCTGCAGCTCCGTTGTTTTCTGGCTGAAGTACCCACCGCACCGCACTACCTGTGACATCCCTGGCTCCCTTCCTGAGGCCACTGATTGGCCTCAGCAATCGCGAGACCACTGAGGCCAATCAGTGGCAAGGAGCCAGGACGTCACAGCCAGTGAGAAGTTCAACAGCAAGAAGGCAGCAGAGCTGCAGGACCGGACCACCTTGGGAGTACACCAGAGCATCAGGAACAGGTGAGTATGTTTTTTAGTTTTTTTCACCTCCCCCAGCCTAATTAGAAAATATTATTTAACCTGGACAGCCTCTTTAAGAAAAGAGTTCTCATTCCTTAGATGTGGCCCTTGAAGGTCTAGCGCAGGGGTCAGCAACCTTCGGCACTCCAGCTGCTGTGAAACTACAACTCCCAACATGTTCCATTCACTTCCATGGGAATTCCAAGGACAGCAGAGCACATATGCATGCTGGGAGTTGTAGTTTTACAACAGTTGGAATGCCGAAGGTTGCCTACCCCTGGTCTAGCACCTCCTCCCATCCCCTTTGAACCTAAGGCAGACTTAAACATTAGATTCCTTGCCCGGAAGACAGCATTTCCTCAGCCCATAGAATCAGATAGATACAATCCTTATGCATACGGGATCCATACCTCGAAATCATGGAAGATCATTTAAGAAATTATTTTTTCATCTCTATGTCAAAATCCTTCAAATCTTAAAGCAGTGGAATTCCATTCTTTCAATGTTAGGAGGGCTGTTTTAAACTACGGTACCTCAAAGCTACTATTTCCTTTAGAATAGATTCCAACTTACAGTTATAGTTTATTTATATAGCATCATTAATTCCATGTTGCTTTACATTTGAGGGTTTACATACAGTACACAAAATATACATGACAAATATAATACTAACAGTGACCAACTGGCACAGTGGGATAGAGGGCCCTTCCCACAAGGCCTTTCAATCTATGAGGGAAGAGGGATAGAGACAGAAGGTGAGGGGAGAGGCTGTACAGATGGTAGTGTGGTGACAGTAGTGTTATTGGAGGATGTAGGCCTTTCTGAATAGGTGAGTCTTCAGGGCTGCCTTGAAGATTGTGATTGTGGGGGTCAGTCTTATGTGTATTGGTAATGAGTTCCAGAGTATGGGGGATGCACGGGAGAAGTCTTGGAGACGATTGTGTGAAGAGCGGATAAGAGCAGAGCGGAGTAGGTGGTCTTTGGAGGATCGGAGGTTACGTGTGGGCAGATAGCGGGAGATTAGGTCGGAGTTATATGGAGGCGACAGGTTGTGGATGGCTTTGTATGTCAGCGTTAGTAATTTGAACTCTATTCGCTGGGCAATGGGTCGCCAGTGAAAGGATGGGCAGAGGGGAGCGGCCATGAAGAATTGGGGGAGAGGTGTATTAAGGTGGACCAGAGAGGGGAGAGAGTATTTGCAGGAAGGACATGGAGAAGGTTATAACTGTAGTCTAAGCGGGAGATTATGAGGGCATGGACTAGCATCTTTGTAGTTTCAGGGGTGAGGAAGGAGCGGATTCAATGGATGTTCTTGAGTTGGAGGCTGCAGGAGGTGTTGAGGGTTTGGATGTGAGGCTTGAAGAATAGGTCAGAGTCTAAGGTGATCCCAAGGCAGCGGACCCATGGGACTGGGGTGATTGTGGTTCCATTAACTTTGATAGATGGGTTAGGTAGAGGGGCCGTGCGAGGTGGGGCGAAGATGATGAGCTCCGTGTTCTCCATGCTGAGTTTGAGAAAACGGGAGGAGAGAAAGGAGGCTACGGCTGCTAGACACTCTGGGACTCTGGACAACAGGGAGGTAATGTCTGGTCCAGAAAGATATATTTGAGTGTCATCAACATAGCAATGGTATTGGAAACCATGAGATTCTATGGGTTGACCAAGGCCGAGGGTGTAGATAAAGAACAGGAGGGACCCTAGGACGGAGCATTGGGGGACACCTACAGAAAGAGGGCGTGGCGGTGAGGTGGTGTGCGAGTGGCAGACACTGAATGTGTGGTTGGTGAGTTAGGAGATCCAGGAAAGGGCCAGGTCTGAGATGACAAAGGGATGAGAGCATTTCTAACAAAAGGGAGTGGTTGACTGTGTCAAAGGCGGAGGAGAGGTCAAGGAGGAGGAGGAGAGAGTAGTGACGCTTGACTTTGGCAGTTAGAAGGTCATTAGTGACTTTGGTTAGGGCAGTTTCTGTGGAGTGATGGGGTCTGAAACTTGACTGTAGTCTGTCAAAGAGCACGTTGGATGAGAAATAGGAAGATAGTTCGGAGTGGACGTTTTGTTCAATCAATTTAGAGGCGTACGGGAACAGTAAGATGGGGCGATAGCTGGCTGGAGAGGACGGGTCGAGGGACGGTTTCTCAAGTATAGGTGTGACAGTAGCATGTTTGAAGGCGGAAGGGAAGGATCCATTAGTTAGGGATAGGTTGAAGAGATGGGTTAGGGCTGGAGTAACGACTTCAGTGAGTATGGGGATGAGATGTGACTGGATTAGGTCAAGCGCGCAGGAGTTGAGGTGGAATTTTGAGATTAGGGTGGAGAGCTTTTCATCAGTGACGGTGGAGAAACAGGTTAAAGAAGAAGAGCACCGAGCAGTTGGGTAGAGTGGTTGTCGAGGGTGTAGGGTGAGACTGTCTCTGATGGTGTCAATTTTGCTTTTGAAATAAGAGGCAAAGTCATCAGCTGAGATAAGTGATGTCGGAGGGGGCACAGGAGGACGTAGAAGGTTGTTCTGGGGATCTAACCAGGGCAAAAAGCCTCCAAATGTTCTATTGTCCTATATATATATATATATATATAAAAAAAAAAAAAGGTAATCACAGAAACCTACATGATCCAGGGCCTTTTTGCACCCCAGCAAACTTGATGGCTCACTCACATGTTAATGATGTAAGAGATATATTCTTATGTGCTAATAGTAATTTAATAAACACTGATGCTAGGTTCACACTAGCATTCGTCTCTCCGTCATTCGGGTCTGCATGGGAACCCAAAAGATGGAGAGCCCGTCCGCTAAAAAAGCGATTATCTGCAGACCCCATAGACTATAATGGGGTCTGCTGGGTTTCAATATAAAAGCGGCAGAAAGAAAAGTCCTCTGTACAGGACTTTTCTCTCTGCCGATTTTAGACAGAATCTGCGGTGAAGTCTCCTATGAAGACTACAATGCAGATGTGAACCTAGCTGAGGTGTGGGAAGCAAGAGGTACCTTTTAACCTCTTGTACTTCGTTCCGTCCCTTTTAGGGGCAGAGCCCTAACTCCTGTGGTGCTGTCATGTAGGATTTCCTAGAAACAAAATTACCAGTCTATTTTTTCAGAACCATATTGGTCTATATTTTGTATGGAGGTATATATCTTTAGTCCTACTAATACCACTGGAAGTGGTAGAACTGCCTTCACAATCAACTGGATGTGACCGTTGTTTGTGCAGTATTTTAGAATTTGGGTCCCCACTTTTAATTTTGCCGAGAGCCACAATTTTCTACAACCAGTCCTGTATGGCGTTGAGCAATTGGATGGTGATGGCTCAGTGAAAATGGAAGCAAATGAGTGCTGTGTCATCACTTCTCTCGTGGCAGCTCATGCATGTGCTGGTGACAGCTAACCCTCCTGACACCCCTTCCTGTGTACATGCATGGCTGAGCATGCATGTATTTTAAGTGGGCAGAAGCTTCTACCAGCCATGTTTAATAACTGCCAGAGATTTGGTATGTTTTACATCCAATAGGCTTGATTCTCCATTTGGGGGGGGTCGGGGGGGGGGGGTAAAGTTGACATACCCCCCCACCCCATACACATTTGATAGTCTGCCACCCCCTCCAAAAGTCTTTCACCAAATGTGTAGGGCTGCCCGATTGTAGGCTTTTCAGTTTTATCCTAGAAATCTCCACCCATAGCTTTGTGCTATGATGTGCAGATGCCATTCATTTATCGGATTATGGCACCATTTTGTAAAAAAGAAAACACCACACAAAGCGACTTTTTCTGTGCACAGAAATGTCGTGGTTATTAAAAGCAAGCTGGCACTGCCACTTCACCCACTGAGGCTTCCACTCTTCCTTTTGTGACTTGTATATTACATACTGCAGCCAGCAGTGACTGGCCAGGTATACTGACGCTGTCGCTAGAAGACAATACCTAGGTGACATCCAGGAGCTGGTGTCCCTCGCCCACTCCTCTCCGCCTCCTCCCCACTGCGGGCCCGAGCATTGCTCCGGCACCCGCCGCGCGCCCCCTCACCCAGTGCGCGCCCCCGCTCTCCACGCTCGGTCCCCACTCTTCTCCGTCTTCGGTGTCGCCGTCCGAGCACAGCTGATCAGCGACTTTGTCATTGTCCTCCGTGTCCCCCCCCCCCTCCCCGCCATACAGAGCCCTTCTCCGCTCCGCGCTGAGCTGCGCCACTTCCCTGACAGCTGAAGCGCCCCGTCTTTCGGAGGCTTCCTCCCTTCCCCCAGACCCGATTCCGTCCGTGGAGGGACCCCCACCCGGAGCAAATATTCCGGAGAAAAAGAGACTCCCGGAGAGGACTGCTGCGGAGATGGAGGCGGTGGGGCCCGGTAAGTCGTGTCTTGGAGGCTCAGGCTAGGCCTGGAAAGCCCGGGGTGGCTAGGCCTCACCTGAGGCAGGTCGGATTTGATCGAGAGCTACAAATGGGGGCGTACAGCTGCGGGGTCTGTTGGCTTCAGCCACTTGTGTGCCCCCAGCTCCCGGAGTAGGTGATGTGTACGTGCTGGGCACCGAGCCTGGCTCCTTGTTGTTGTACGCTGTACGCTTATGCACATTTAAAGGGCTGCTGCCTGTGGGCACACACTGGCCGAGCCGTAGGAGTGTGTGTGCTGCCTGCAAGCTTATATTACAGCTAGGATGTTGACGATCGTCCATGGGCAGTGCTTTTGATCATAAGGAGACCTTTATTTTTAGGGAAGGGCTTATGTCTTTAGCCATTCCCGTGCATCATCTGCTTGTTAGTAAGGCTTCTTATGGGGTGGCTGTCCTAGGTACTAAGAAATATCTGCAGGAATGTGTGGTGTAGAGATGCGATCCACCCCATCATTGTGGTAACACACCTTACTCTCAAATTGCTCAATATTAGTGCGCAAGTAGTGTGTGTGTGTTTCCCATCTTACTTCCTTGTACAGTAGCAGAGCCCTCCCTGTACTTACTGCAGCATAGTACTAGTGCTGGCGTTTAGTTTCATTTGGTAACAAACTCTGGCACTGTGAATGTCATGTATGCTATTTCCAGGATTGCCAAAGCTAACCGATGTCTCAAAGATATGTGTGTCAGTAACAAATTCTGCAGATTAGAGCAGTTTATCTGACCAGAAACAGACAGCTGTGTATACTGACATAGAAGCAGTTTATTGGCCACTGTATTTCCTAACATGCCTGTTCGGAAGGAAGGTTCATCAGAGTTTAGTATCATCTAGCATATATTTAAGAGTGGCTGTACTCTGTTTGGGATTAGTTGAGGCCCATGAACATTGCCAAGGAATAATCTACCCCCTGTTCATAGGCATGGTTTATATCTAACCACCATACAAATGTTATAATACACTTGAGCTGCGGCCTCTCACGATGACAGCCTCTGCATAAATGCCCTATAACAGCATTCGGACATCATTGAGGGTTTCTCATTTTGGCAGACTTGAGCTGTCTTTGTCTTGTATGTATGGCTATGTATCTGAAGGGACAGCATGTAATATTACATTTCCTCAGTACTGACTACTACAGGGAAAATGTGAGATTGGCCATTGCTTCCTCTGGCAACGTGGACTGTTTGCTGTGAGCTTTATTTTGAGGCGATTAGGTAATATCAACCCAGCCTAGATAGGTTAAGTACTCCTGAATCCAAGAGTGAGTTCCACTTTACCAGATATTGCAGTTTTTGTCAATATACAAATGAGCTCTTTGGAGCAACAAGCGCATTGCCATTGTTCTAAAGAGGTAAGGTTCCCACCGCACTGTATCACCCTCTATCCCTCCCTCCTTCCTCTGATTGACATGCAACATTAGGTATACATTGCCTGTTGCACTCACTGTTACTAATATTCTTGGGGTATGCACAATACTACTATGATGCTTGACTGGCCCCAGGCAAAAGTACCGTACATGAGCCAAGAATATGATCACGGGTAAGTGGGACAGAACTCAGGACCAGGCAAGATTAGGTATACATGGCCTGGCCCTATCAATCAAAGAAGGAGTTAGTGGGTGGGAGGCTTACCTCTTCAGAGCAATGGCAATGAATGCTCTCTTTGCTCCAAAACGTTAATTTGCATATTGACAAAATCTCCACAACGGAGGCACCATCCGTTGATTTCAAACTGAAACCATGGACAAGAAAGCTGTGCCCACCAATGTCAGGTGGAGACTCTGACGCAGATGTGAATGTAGCCTGAGACCAGTTTCACACAAATATAATACATGTGCATGTCTGTGGCTGTATTATGGCCATAAGTCCGACATTTAGTTTTTTGATCACTTTATGTCCTTGGGAAAAAAAAAGCAAAAAATCAGTTTTCACACTTTTCCAAACTTTTTTCTTTTTAATAATGTTCAATGGGGGATATAAATGTGATGATTTCATTTGAGTTGTTGGATGCGGGTATAGCAAATATTTATTAAAAGAATTATGGAAAAAAAAAGCTTTATTTTTATGTTTTTGTTTGCAGTTCTATTGAACAAGTGATCCTTAAATTGCTCATATAACACACAATAATACTAATGTATGACAGCGCATAATGCTATTAGATACTGCCATTGCAGGCCTAAAGGGGTACTCTTTAAGATATTGATGACCTATCTTCAGGATAGGATTAATATCAGATTGAAGAAGGTCCAACACCTTCAAACTAATCTGTTTTTTGAAGAGACTGCAGCATTTGAGTGCTGTGGCCTCTTCACTGCTTACCAAGCACAGGACCATAATTCTATAGCAACTGTTTTTGCAGTTATAGCAATTGGTTTTGCAGCTCAGCCCTCTTCACTTGAATTGGACTAAGCAGCACACAGACCATGTGACGAATGAATGTGACATCATTAACCTGTGAAGTGGCAGCGGCGCTCAATAGAGTGCAACAGCCATCTGATCTGTGTGGGCCCCAGGCGTCCTACTTATCACATATTGATGCCCTATTCTAAGGATAGGTCATCCATATTTAAATAGGTACTGTTGCTTCAACAAACTTTGCATAAATACAGTGGGTACGGAAAGTATTCAGACCCCTTTAAATTTTTCACTCTTTGTTTATTTGCAGCCATTTACTAAAAGCAAAAAAGTTCATTTTATTTCTCATTAATGTACACTCAGCACCCCATCTTGACAGAAAAAAAATAGAAATGTAGATATTTTTGCAAATTTATTAAAAAAAGAAAAACTGAACTATCACATGGTCATAAGTATTCAGACCCTTTGCTCAGTATTGAGTAGAAACCCCTTTTGAGTTAGTACAGCCATGAGTCTTCTTGGGAATGATGCAACAAGTTTTTCACATCTGGATTTGGGGATCCTCTCCAGTTCCAACAGGTTGGATGGTGAACGTTGGTGGACAGCCATTTTCAGGTCTCTCCAGAAATGCTCATTTGGGTTGAGGTCAGGGCTCTGGCTGGGCCAGTCAAGAATGGTCACAGAGTTGTTCCAAAGACACTCCTTTGTTATTTTAGCTGTGTGCTTAGGGTCATTGTCTTGTTGGAAGGTGAACATTCGGCCCAGTCTGAGGTCCAGAGTACTCTGGAAGAGGTTTTCTTCCAGGATATCTCTGTACTTGGCCGCATTCATCTTTTCTTCAATTGCAACCAGTCGTCCTGTCCCTGTAGCTGAAAAACACCCCCATAGTATGATGCTGCCACCACCATGTTTCACTGTTGGGATTGTATTGGGCAGGTGATGAGCAGTGCCTGGTTTTCTCCACACATACCGCTTAGAATTAACGCCAAAAAGTTCAATCTTCGTCTCATCAGACCAGAGAATCTTATTTCTCATAGTCTGGGAGTCCTTCATGTGTTTTTTGGCAAACTTTATGCGGGCTTTCATATGTCTTGCACTGAGCAGAAGCTTCCTTCGGGCCACTCTGCCATAAAGCCCCGACTGGTAGAGGGCTGCAGTGATAGTTGACTTTGTGGAACTTTCTTCCATCTCCCTACTGCATCTCTGGAGCTCAGCCACAGTGATCTTTGGGTTCTTCTTTACCTCTCTCACCAAGGCTCTTCTCCCACGATTGCTCAGTTTGGCTGGACGGCCAGGTCTAGGAAGAGTTCTGGTCGTCCCAAACTTCTTCCATTTAAGGATTATGGCGACCACTGTGCTCTTAGGAACCTTGAATGCTGCAGAAATTCTTTTGTAACCTTGGCCAGATCTGTGCCTTGCCACAATTCTATGTCTGAGCTCCTTGGGCAGTTCCTTTGACCTCATGATTCTCATTTGCTCTGACATGCACTGTGAGCTGTGAGGTCTTATATAGACAGGTGTGTGCCTTTCCTATTCAAGTCCAATGAGTTTAATTAAAAACAGCTGGACTCCAATGAAGGAGTAGAACCATCTCAAGGACGATCAGAAGGAAATGGACAGCATGTGAGTTAAATATGAGTGTCACAGCAAAGGGTCTGAATACTTAAGACCATGTGATATTTCAGTTTTTCTTTTTTAATAAATTTTAAAAAATATCTACATTTCTTTTTTTTTTCTGTCAAGATGGGGTGCTGAGTGTACATTAATGAGAAATAAAATGAACTTTTTTGCTTTTAGCAAATGGCTGCAATGAAACAAAGAGTGAAAAATTGAAAGGGGTCTGAATACTTTCCGTACCCACTGTAAGTAATAGAGGTGATTATAAGAAACTTTAATATACTAATCCAAGAGAATTGCCACTCTTTTGCTGTTATATCAGGCTTCCCTCCTCTACCATTCTCTGCTAAACTAACTTACATTGTTAAAATTTCTGTTCTGTCTTTCTGCAGGTCACAGGGCTCAAATCACTTGTCTCTATAGAAGTCTATGGAGAAGGGCAGGGTACTAGTGAGCAGGAGATGAGATACAGCTTTTAGTCTCACCCTGGAGCATTCAATCATAACCAACGCTATGTACAGTCATGGCCAAAAGTTTTGAGAATGATACAAATATTAATTTTTACAAAGTCTACTGCTTCAGTTTTTCTAATGGCAATTTGCATATACTCCAGAATGTTATAAAGAGTGATCAGCTTAACAGCAATTACTTGCAAAGTCAATATTTGCCTAGAAAATGAACTTTATCCCCCAAAACACATTTCAACATCATTGCAGCCCTGCCTTAAAAGGACCACCTAACATCGTTTCAGTGATTGCTCCATTAACACAGGTGTGGGTGTTGATGAGGACAGGGCTGGAGATCAATCTGTCATGATTAAGTAAGAATGATACCACTGGACACTTTAAAAGGAGGCTGGTGCTTGCCATCATTGTTTCTCTTCTGTTAACCATGGTTATCTCTAAAGAAACACGTGCAGTCATCATTGCACTGCACAAAAATGGCCTAACTGGGAAGAGTATTGCAGCTAGAAAGATTGCACCTCAGTCAACAATCTATCGCATCATCAAGAACTTCAAGGAGAGAGGTTCCATTGGTGCCAAAAAGGCTCCAGGGCGCCCAAGAAAGACCAGCAAACGGCAGGACCGTCTCTTAAAAGTGTTTCAGCTGCGGGATTGGGCTACCAGCAGTGCAGAGCTTGCTGAGGAATGGCAGCAGGCAGGTGTGAGTGCATCTGCACGCACTGTGAGGCGGAGACTCTTGGAGCAAGGCCTGGTCTCAAGGAGGGCAGCAAAGAAGCCACTTCTCTCCAGAAAAAACATCAGGGACAGACTGATATTCTGCAAAAGGTACAGGGAGTGGACTGCTGAGGACTGGGGTAAAGTCATTTTCTCTGATGAATCCCCTTTTCGATTGTTTGGAACATCTGGAAAACAGCTTATTCGGAGAAGAAGAGGTGAGCGCTACCACCAGTCTTGTCTCATGCCAACTGTAAAGCATCCTGAAACCATTCATGTGTGGGGTTGCTTCTCAGCCAAGGGAATCGGCTCTCTCACAGTCTTGCCTAAAAACACAGCCATGAATAAAGAATGGTACCAGAATGTCCTCCAAGAGCAACTTCTCCCCACCGTCCAAGATCAGTTTGGCGCTCAACAATGCCTTTTCCAGCATGATGGAGCACCTTGCCATAAAGCAAAGGTGATAACTAAATGGCTCAGGGAACAAAACATAGAGATTTTGGGTCCATGGCCTGGAAACTCCCCAGATCTTAATCCCATTGAGAACTTGTGGTCAATCATCAAGAGACGGGTGGACAAACAAAAACCAACAAATTCAGACAAAATTAAAGCATTGATTCTGCAAGAATGGACTGCTATCAGTCAGGATTTGGTCCAGAAGTTGATTGAGAGCATGCCAGGGAGAATTGCAGAGGTCCTGAAGAAGAAGGGTCAACACTGCAAATATTGACTTGCTGCATTAACTCATTCTAACTGTCAATATAAGCTTCTGTTACTCAGAATATGAATGCAATTATATTTCTGTATGTGATAAAAACATCTGACAAACACACATAAAAACCAGAGGGCAGCAGATCATGTGAAAATATAATATTTGTGTCATTCTCAAAACTTTTGGCCATGACTGTATGTTCTGCATGATCCTGGGGTTGTTTCTGCATAAGGAATACATGTTTATAGAACAGATTCCACTATCTAGTGTGTGCAGTATATGGCAGCTAGTCTCCACCTGCCAGCTCAGCGTGAACTGCAAATTTCAGATAAAACATGTAGAGGAGAAGAGTGCTAAAAAACACATAATATAAGTTATATAATGACCAGAAATAGTATTACCTCTTGTGTACACACATCTGCTTATTCTGCAAAGTTTAAAGGGGTTGTCCACTATCAGACAAATATTGAGAGACCGATGTTATGGTTTGTATGCTAAAAAGTTGTACAATTTTCCGATATTCTTTCTGTATCAATTCCTCACGGTTTTCTAGATCTCTGCTTGCTGTCATTCATTCTGCTTAGTGACAGTGGATAAAAATCAGTCCATGGTCATGTGATACATACACAGGTGCACAGCTCGTTAGCAGGCAGATGACTGATTACTGTGCTGTGACTATAACGAGCTGTGCACCTGTGTGTCTATCACATGACCATCGACTTATTTTTATCCACTGGAAGGAAGCAGAATGAATGACAGCAAGCAGAGATCTAGAAAACCGTGAGAAATTGATACAGAAAGTATCAACTGTATAAAATTGATATAACTGTATAAAATTGTATAACTTTTTATTATGCAAACAATGACATTGGTCTCTCAATAGTTGTCTGAAAGTGGGCAACCCCTATAGGGGGCTTTCTAGCACTTATTAATCCATGACCTATGCTTAAGATGGGTCATAAATTAAAGGTTGGCAGGGATACGACACCCAGGCACCCAGCTGATCAGCTGTTTCAAGAATTTGCAGTATTCGGGTGAGTGCTGCAGCCTTTTCAATACGATACCACAGTGATGTGGAATTCTGCAATTGCTGTGCTTAGTATCGGAGTTCAGCCCATTGACTTGAATGAGCTCGAGCTGCATTCAGGCCATGTGATCGATGAATATGATGTCACATGGCTTAGGAAGCAGCATATTTGGAGCGCCACTGCCATTTCAGCCAGGTGATTCACAGGGTACCGGATGTCTGACCCCCACGGATCTTTAATTGGTGATTTATCCTCAGTATATTTCAACAATTAAAAAATACTTTGAAAAAATACCTTTAACCCCTTAGCGACATGTATCATACTATTACGTCATGGACGTATGGTACTTGGCGCAAATGGATGGAATAGTACGTTGCCGCCCGCACCTGAGCGGGCAGCATCGGGAGCAGTTGTTAGCTGTAACTGACAGCTAACACCCGCTCAATTAGTCCCTGGTCAGAGCTGAGCTCCAATCTGGGCTTTTAACCCCTTGGATGCTGTGGTCAAACATGACCGCGGCATCCAAGGGGTTCCTCCATGTTGCCACCCCGCGGCGAGATCAGGGTGTGCTGATATCTATTATCTGCAGCCCTGGGTCTGGCCAGTGACCCCAGGCTGCCTGGAGCCCCCGTTACCTTGTTGATCCTGCCGGGAACTCAGGATGTCAGCCTGTATAGACTGCAATACACATGTTGCTCGTGTATTGCAGTCTATAGTACTGAACCAGCAATCACTGCATCGCTGGTTCAGATGTCCTAAAGGGACATATGAAAAAGTAAAAAAAAAAAGGTAAAAAAAAAAATGTAAGTGTGTGAAAAAAATTTATAAAGTTATAAAGCCCCAAAATTCCCTTTACCTATATAAAATGAACTATATATATAAAAAAAAAAAAAAACCTAAAAATTAATAAAAACAATACATATTTGGTATCGCCGCATCCGTAACAACCTATACAATAAAACTGAAACAATATTTAACCTGCACGGTGAACTTCGGAAAAAAAAAAACGCTGGAAATAATGAATTTTGCCCATTTTGCCTTACAAAAAATGCTATAAAAAGTGATCAAAAAGCCATTAGTACTCCAAAACAGCACCAATGAAAAGCGCTGGGCGTCCCACAAAAAATAAGCCCTCAACCAACCCTGTCAACCAAAAAATAAAAATGTTACACCTCTCAGAAGATGGTGATGCAAAAATAATTGATTTCTTCCCCAAATGGGTTTTTGTTCTGCAGAATTAGCAACGCATAAAAAAACAATATAAATGAGGTATCGCTGTAATTGTGCCGACCCGCAGAATAAAGGTAACATGTTACTTATGCTGTATGCTGTGTGGAAAAAACATTAAAAGGTAAAAAGCTATGCCAGAATTGCTGGGGGATTTTTTAATCCACCAAGAAAGAGTTAATAAATTTAGTCAATAAGTTATAGGCACCCAAAAAATGGTGTCATTACAAAATACATCTCATAACGCAAACAACAAGCCCTCATACAGCTATATCACCAGAAAAATAAAAAAAAATATAGCTTGCACAATGTGAAGACAAAACCCCCAAAAATCGCCAAATCATTAGAACATACAGTGGGGAAAAAAGTATTTAGTCAGCCACCAATTGTGCAAGTTCTCTCACTTAAAAAGATGAGAGAGGCCTGTAATTGACATCATAGGTAGACCTCAACTATGATGATAAAACAAATGATAAAACAAATCCAGAAAATCACATTGTCTGATTTTTAAAGAATTTATTTGAAAATTATGGTGGAAAATAAGTATTTGGTCAATAACAAAAGTTCATCTCAATATTTTGTTATATATCCTTTGTTGGCAATGACAGAGGTCAAACATTTTCTGTAAGTCTTCACAAGGTTGGCACACACTGTTGCTGATATGTTGGCCCATTCCTCCATGCACATCTCCTCTAGAGCAGTGATGTTTTGGGGCTGTCGCTGGGCAACACGGACTTTCAACTCCCTCCAAAGGTTTTCTATGGGGTTGAGATCTGGAGATTGGCTAGGCCACTCCAGGACCTTGAAATGCTTCTTATGAAGCCACTTCTTCATTGCCCTGGCGGTGTGCTTGGGAGCATTGTCATGCTGAAAGACCCAGCCACGTTTCATCTTCAATGCCCTTGCTGATGGAAGGAGGTTTGCACTCAAAATCTCACGATACATGGCACCATTCATTCTTTCATGTAAACGGATTAGTCGTCCTGGTCCCTTTGCAGAGAAACAGCCCCAAAGCATAATGTTGCCACCCCCATGCTTCACAGCATTCACTCTCCTCCAAACATGACGAGTTGTGTTTTTAACAAACAGTTCTACTTTGGTTTCATCTGACCATACAATGGGTACGGAAAGTATTCAGACCCCTTTAAATTTTTCACTTATGGTCATAAGTATTCAGACCCTTTGCTGTGACCCTCATATATAACTCACTTGCTGTCCATTTCCTTCTGATCCTCCTTGAGACGGTTCTACTCCTTCATTGGAGTCCAGCTGTTTTTAATTAAACTCATTGGACTTGAATAGGAAAGGCACACACCTGTCTATATAAGACCCCACAGCTCACAGTGCATGTCAGAGCAAATGAGAAACATGAGGTCAAAGGAACTGCCCAAGGAGCTCAGAGACAGAATTGTGGCAAGGCACAGATCTGGCCAAGGTTACAAAAGAATTTCTGCAGCACTCAAGGTTCCTAAGAGCACAGTGGCCTCCATAATCCTTAAATGGAAGAAGTTTGGGACGACCAGAACTCTTCCTAGACCTGGCCGTCCAGCCAAACTGAGCAATCGTGGGAGAAGAGCCTTGGTGAGAGAGGTAAAGAAGAACCCAGAGATCACTGTGGCTGAGCTCCAGAGATGCAGTAGGGAGATGGGAGAAAGTTCCACAAAGTCAACTATCACTGCAGCCCTCCGCCAGTCGGGGCTTTATGGCAGAGTGGCCCAAAGGATGCCTCTCCTCACTGCAAGACATATGAAAGCCCACATAGAGTTTGCCAAAAAACACATGAAGGACTCCCAGACTATGAGAAATAAGATTCTCTGGTCTGATGAGACGAAGATTGAACTTTTTGGCGTTAATTCTAAGCGGTATGTGTGGAGAAAACCAGGCACTGCTCATCACCTGCCCAATACAATCCCAACAGTGAAACATGGTGGTGGCAGCATAATGCTATGGGGTGTTTTTCAGCTGCAGGGACAGGACGACTGGTTGCAATTGAAGGAAAGATGAATGAGGTCAAGTACAGAGATATCCTGGAAGAAAACCTCTTGCAGAGTGCTCTGAACCTCAGAATGGGCCGAAGGTTAACCTTCCAACAAGACAATGACCCTAAACACACAGTTAAAATAACAAAGGAGTGTCTTCGGAACAACTCTGTGACCATTCTTGACTGGCCCAGCCAGAGCCCTGACCTCAACCCAATTGAGCATCTCTGGAGAGACCTGAAAATGGCTGTCCACCAATGTTCACCATCCAACCTGACGGAACTGGAGAAGATCTGCAAGAAAGAACGGTAGAGGATCTCCAAATCCAGATGTGAAAAACTTGTTGCATCATTCCCAAGAAGACTCATGGCTGTACTAGCTAAAAAGGGTGCTTCTACTCAATACTGAGCAAAGGGTCTGAATACTTATGACCATGTGATATTTCAGTTTTTCTTTTTTAATAAATTTGCAAAAAATATCTACATTTCTGTTTTTTTTTCTGTGAAGTTGGGGTGCTGAGTGTACATTAATGAGAAATAAAATGAACTTTTTTTGCTTTTAGCAAATGGCTGCAATGAAACATAGAGTGAAAAATTTAAAGGGGTCTGAATATTTCCCATACCCACTGTAAATTAAAGGATGATTAAAAGGTGATGCCAATATAAAGCAGAGATATGGTAGATAATATTTATTAATGTATTAGGTGGTATGACTATCTGAAAAGCAGAACATTTCACATTTTGAATATTGCAATTTTTTCCAAGTTTCCATCAAATTTCCTATTTTTTTTTTTATAAATAAATACAAGTATTGATTAGTGTTTCCCAATAGCATGAAGTACAATGTGTCAGGAAAAAACAGTCTCAAAATCACTTGTGTAAAAGCCTCTCAGTTTTATTGTATATAAAGTGACATATGTTAGTTTTGAAAAATGAGGCCTGGTCCTTAACGCACTTTTGGGCTTTGTCCTTAAAGGGTTAAGGCTCGGACGCTTGTTACAAAAATGCTCTGTTTTACAGTACCTGCAAAGTGAATGGGACTCTGGCTAATCCCATCCGTACATTGCAGAAGAAAATCTGCAATGAAAAAACTGTTTTTGAAAATCACAGCATGTCAGCTATACCTGCAGAAACGTTGGTGTTTTCCGTATAGGTATAATGGGGCAGAAAGTCTGCAGAGAAAAACTCTACAAAAACGTAATAAAAAACTCTGCGGGAAAAAAGTGTTTCCGCGGCATTTTTTTTGCTGTGTTTTGCTAAGTGGACCCTTAGCCTAAAGGGGTTATCCCACAGAGTTAAAGGGCAGGACTGAAGTAAAAGCACTTGGCTATCTCCGACGACTTGACTATCTTCATTGAAGTGAATGGCAGCGCCATCCACAACCAATGGCACCCACATTCAGCCTGACCACAGCCAGGCAGCGGGAGAAAGGTCCTGCCGTTTTCGCTTCGTGGGATAACCCCTTTAAATGAAATGTTAGGCACACTTTAAATTCTGGAAAACTCCTTTAGGCTAAAGCCCCATGTTGCGGAAACACATTTTTTTTTGTTGCAGATTTTCCTGCAGTTTTTTGAGCCAAAGCCAGGAGTGGATTTAACAGCAGGTTGAAGTATAAGAACTTCCTATATATTTCCCATTCCTTCTGTAGCCATTCTTGGCTTTGGCTCAAAAAACTGCAGCAAAATCTGCAACAAAAAAAGCTGCGTTTCCCATGTAACGGGCCGCAGCCAAAAAGCGCTGCAAGAAAAACCATAGCGGAAACGCATTGCAGTTTTTCCCTCAGTGCTTTTCACATAAAGTCTGCAGAGTTTTCCTAGGTACAATTGACATGCTGCAATTTCCAAAAACGCAATGGTTTTGGAAATCACAGCATTTCTGCTGTGGGTATTTTTCTGCAATGTGTGGATGGGATTCGCCACTTTGCAGAGACTGAAAGAAAAACACCGTGGCCACACCACGGCCAATTCTGCCTTAGACTAAAGACCCATGTTGCTGAAACGCAGCTTTTTTTGTTGAAGATTTTGCTGTGTTTTTTGAACCAAACCCTGAAGTGGATTGAGCGGAAGGGAGAAGTATAAGAACTTCCTATATATTTTCCATTCCATTTGCAGTCATTCTTGGCTTTGGCTCAAAAGAACGCAGGAAAATCTGCATCATAAAAAGCTGCGTTTCTGCAACATGGAACCTTAGCCTTAAGTCACTGACTGCAATAGCAACCCATCTGCATCGAGTGATCATGTTGTGAGAGTGGGGGGGGGTTGACCTTGGCATGGCATAAAGGAGTTTGGAATTATAATACAGTTGGCATCTACAAGCGATGGTTCATTGTTCTGTTATAGTACAGCAGATCACAGGAACTGCATAGTTTTCAATATAAATCAGCTACTTTTCTTGTTTTTTTGTTTGTACAACATGACAAATATATCAATTTGGTATCAGGTGAATAATACTGACCTGCATAATAAAGTTATCATGTAATTTGTTACATTGTAATAAGATCCAAGAAACACTTGCAATTTTACCTCCCCTACAAAAAGTCATGCTTTTTAAATAACAAAGCTTATCCTGTAAAACACAAGTCCACATACACATGGACACCTTTCATAGTCATATCTTACCTATGGTACTTAACCCCTGCCTGCCATGTCATATTGCTGTTTTGTTTTTATCTCCCCACCTTCCAAAAGCCATATTTTATCATATACAGTCTGTATGACTTATGTTCCGTGGGACAAACTGAATTATACTTACTGTTGGAACAATTAATACTCCTTATGATGTATTGAATGAGGCAGAATTGAATAAAAAGCTCATTTGTGACATTTTAAGGCTGAGGCCCCACGTTGCAGAAACACAGGTTTTTTTGTTGCAGATTTTGTAGCCTTTTTTTGAACCAGAGGCAAGAATGTCTACAAAACGAATGCGAACTATATAAGAAGCTCTTATATTTCTACCTTCTGCTCATTCCACTCCTGACTTTGGCTCAAAAAAACGCAACAAAATCTGCAACAAAAAAAGCTGCGTTTCTGCAATGTGGGGCCTTAGCCTAATACAGGTTTTGTTTTTGCAACTTGTGCAGTGCATTAAAAATGACAGGGTTACCTTTATTCTATAGATCAGTTATAATGCTGTGTAACATTATGGGGTACTTGCGTATTTATGGCTTTTTATTCCATTTTTATGAGGGGTGGGAGACGCCAGTTAAAAGTCGATTTGCACATCTTTATGCTGCACTTCTATTACACCTTTCTTCTGGTAGAGTTATGAGCTCCATAATGACAAGCATAGGAGCCTTTGAGAAGCTCCTGGCTTTCGTGATAACTGATTGCACCCCCATGACTTTCTGGGGGCAGCAATCCATTCCATTATGGTAGTGCACCTGTGCTGCAATTGCTTAGATGGCACACGGTCACAATGGATTGCGGCATCTAAATGGCTAACAGTTGAGATTGTTGCTGTTAATACAGTTGACATAAATGTGTATGGAGAGGTTCATATCCTGAGCCTTCGCAATACCCCTGCCCAATACTATGGTGTACTATTGCATCAAATGTCAGGAAGGGTTTAATGGGAACCTGTCACATGAAAAATGCTGTACAATTTGTAGGCATTATTTTATAGAGTAGGAGGAACTGAACAGATTGATATACAGAATCTTTTTTCTACAGAACTAAATAATGTGTTTTCTATTCATTTTGGGCTTAGGAGACCACTATGAAGCGATTGACGGCATTCCTTGTGTAAGTCTGCATGCAGAGATGGCAAAACAGTGAATGGAAATTTTCTGACAAAAATATATAGCAATCTGCTGTGCTTCCCCTGCGCTATAACATGCTGCCTGCAGAATGGAGTTTTCTTTCCATATATCAGTTTCCTTTTAAGCAATATTCCCCTTTTAATCCTGATGGTAATAACTTGGTCACCTGTTGCCTGTCCACAGCTGTAACAGTGCTCCACAGTGAATTTGCTGAGGAACATTTGGTCACTTGATTATGTCAGGATCGTCTTCTGTTTTAACTTGAGGGACCATTCACGTATTTATAAATAGCTCTGAGCAGTGCATTGGGAAGAACTTCCTGATTCCTCTCTGCAGGCAGCCAAGCTAAGGATACACTCATGTGAACAGGTGGCTAATATAGCAAGTAGCTGCCAAGAAGCATTTCACTTTAGCACTTTACTCTACACTTGTTACGTATTCTCAGAGAACTTGCTTTCTGTAGGATGTGTTGTTAAAAAACCTTTGTCACCATGTACCACATATTTTTGGGCTACTTGTAGACTCATCACTATTCGTTAAAACGTTACCACAAAGTTTTAATCAACCCTGTCATTTGCTTCCAGCATCTTGGCATTGAGGGCAGTTGTAACATATGTGCCCAGATAAATGAGCGTAATCTGCAGGGAGGCAGAATCAGGGCGGAATCTGCTGCTGATTTCGGGGAGGAATCAAAATCAGCAACAGAGTCCGCTGTGTGAATGGGCCCTAAGGCTAAGTTCACACAGAGGCACCTGAGGCAAATTCCAGCCATGTGACTCCCTTTTGTAGACATGTCAACTCATCCAGGATTACTGGGATTCTCTTGGTTTTTAGGTCCTGTTAGCTGATGAATAGTCACTTTTACTCAACCTCACGCTCATTAATATTCACTGCACTATGACATCACCTCAGTGCACTGAATATTAATGAGAAGGTTGCTGGGTGATGCTCCATTAATTTAAGGTTTAACCCTTTCCTGACATCCTCTGTACTATTATGGAGGATATTTGGTATTTAACCCCTTAACGACCAAGAGTGTAATAAAATGTCCTTGGTCGCATGGGGTTGTATGGAGAGGGCTCAGGAGCTGAGCTCTCTCCATACACAGCGGATTCCGGCCGTATAATACAGCCAGGACCTGCCACTAACAGCTGCGATCGTTGCCGATATGGGCGCCGCCATCTTTGACGGTCGATGGATTTTACTATTCACTGCAATACATTAGTGTTGCAGTGAATAGTATGAGAGATCAGGCCCCCCTAAGATTCAAGGTCTCTAGGTGGTCTGAACATAAAAGTAAAAGAAAAAAAAGTTTGTAAAAGTACAAAAAAAACACTAAAAACACAAAAGTTCAAATCCCCCCCCCCCTTCGCTAGATCACATATAAAAATAAATAACCAAAAATAAACATAAACACTTTAGGTATCCCTGTGCTCAAAAGTGCCCGAACTATTAAGATATTTAGTCCATACGGTGAATGGCGTAGCAGGGGAAAAAAACAAAATAGCCAGATAGCTGCTTTTTCAGCACTTTTCCTCCTAAAAAAAAATTGAATAAAAAGTGATCAAAACCATCAGATCTTCTCCCAAATGGTATCAATAAAAAACTTCATCTTACCTCGCATAATATGACGCTATACCCAGCTCCATACTTGTAAATATGAAAAAGTTACAGGTATCAGATCATGGCGACAAAAAATATTTTTATATTTTGCAGAGTTTTACATTTTTTAAATTTGGTATCACTGTGATCGTACTTCCCCACAAAACACAGTGAACACTGTAAAAATGAAACCCATATGAAATTGGCACAAATGCGTTTTTTTTTCCAATTCCAATTTTTTTTTTTTTTTATAGCTTGGTGTCATTTATTGATTGGTGCCATTACAAAGTACAATTTGTTTCACAAAAATAAGCCATCATGTGACTCTGTGAACTGAAAAATGAAAAAGTTATGAAAAATGGAAATGCAAAAACAAAAATTGGCCCGGTCATTAAGGGGTTAAATATGGCAGTCACCCAGTAGCAGAGCAGCCACTATAGCCACCAGGTCTTCGTTGTTCACAGGCATTAACCACTCTCCTCCCCCCCAACACCTCGGTCAACAATATAAATAAACAATGAAGTAAAAATTTAAATCACCCCCCCCTTTCCCTAGAACACATGTAAAAATAAATAAAGTGAAATGCATACACATTAGGCATCCCTGTGTCCAAAAATGCCTAATCCACAAACCTATAAAAATATTTTTCCCATACGGTGAATACCGTAGTGGAAAAAAAAAAAAATCAAAAGAGCCGAACTGACGTTTTTTGGCTGTTTCACCTCCCATAAAAATTTGGATAAAAAGTGATCAAAACAATAGACATTCTCAACATTTTTTTTTTGCACAGTTTTGGATGTTTTTTTTAAAGTGGTTAAAACATTAAAAAAAAAAATTATAAATTTGGTATCACTGTAATTGTACCCACACAAAGAATACAGGTGACGTGACATTTTGGTTGCATAGTGAAAACTGTAAAAACAAAGCCTGTAGGAAAGATGCAGAAACTCAGTTTTTCTCCAATTCCACTCCATTCGGATTTTTTTCCCAGCTTTCCAGTACATCGTACAGAATATTGAGTGGTACCATTGCAAACTACAATTTGTCCCGCAAAAATTAAGCCTTGTGAACAGAAATATAAAAAAGGTTATGGCTTTTGGAATATGTGGAGTAAAAAACGAAAACTGAAAAATGGCTGTGGAATGGAAGGGTCAACTTTATTCGTTAGGTATCTACTGGGATTTGAACCCAAGAAATAGAGTATTCAAGGCTGTTACCCCACTTACTGAGCCACAGGGTCAATAAAGGTTTTTTTTTTTTTTTTTTTTTATACCAACCTGCATCAGTATCGTACTGTCACTACATAATGTATTAGTATGTAAAGATATATCTATGTGCCGGTACATTATATGATTAAAAATCAATTTTCTAAGCATACAATATACAGTGGCTTGCAAAAGTATTCATACCCCTTGAACTTTTTCACATTTTGTCACTTTACAACCACAAACTTAAATGTATTTTATTGAGATTTTAAGTGATAAACCAACACAAAGTAGCAGATAATTGTAAAGTGGAACAAAAATAATACATGGTTTTCAAAATTTTAATCAAATAAAAATCTGAAAAGTGTGACGGGCAAAGTATTCAGCCCCCCTATATCAATACTCTGCAAGTCTTTTGGGGTATGTCTGTACCAACTTTGCTTATCAAAAGACTGAGACTTTTGCCCATTGTTCTTTGCAAAATAGCTCAAGCTCAGCCAGACTGGATGGAGAGCGTCTGTGTACAGCAATTTTCATTTCTTGCCACAGATGCTCAATGGGATTTAGGTCTGGACTTTGACTGGGCCATTATGACACATGAATATTCTTTGATCTAAACCATTCCAACGTAGCTCTGGCTGTATGTTTAGGATCATTGTCTTGCTGGAAGGTGAATCTTCTTCCCAGTCTCAAGTCTTTTGCAGCCTGCAACAGGTTTTCTTCCAAGATTGCCCGCATTTAGTTCCATCCATCTTCCCATCAACTCTGACCAGCTTCACTGTCCCTGCTGAAGAAAATCATCCCCAAAGCATGCTGCTGCCACCACCATGTTTCACAGTGGGGATGATGTGTTCAGGGTGATGAGCAGTGTTACTTTTCCACCACACATAGCGCTTAGCAGTTTGCCTAAAAGTTCAACTTTGGTCTCATCTAACCAGACCACCTTCTTGCATATGTTTGCTGTGTCCCCTATATGGCTTGTTGCAAACTGCAAACGACACTTCTTATGTCTTTCTTTCAACAGTAGTTTTATTCTTGCCACTCTTCCATAAAGGTCAGATTTGTGGAGTACGTGACATATAGTTGTCCTGTGGACAGATTCTCCCACCTGAGCTGTGGATTTCTGAAGCTCCTCCAGAGTGATCATGGGCCTCTTGGCTGCTTCTCTGACCAGTGCTCTCCTTGCCCAATCTGATAGTTTAGGTGGACAGCCATGTCTTGGTAGGTTTGCAGATGTAGAATACTTTTTCCATTTTTGGATGATTGATTGAACAGTGCTTCTTGGTAGGCTCAAAGCTTGGGATATGTTTTGATAACCTAACCCTGCTTTAAACTACTCCACAACTTTATCTCTGTCTGGCGAGTTCCTTGGTCTTCATGATGCTGTTTGTTCACTAGTGTTCTCTAACAAACCACTGAGGCCTTCACAGAACAGGTGTATTTATGCTGAGACTAAATTACACACAGCTGGACTCTATCAACTAAGTGACTTCTGAAGGCAATTGATTGCACTGGATTTTATTTGGTAATATCACAATACAGGGGGCTGAATACTTTTGCACGTCACACTTTTCAGATTTTTATTTGATTAAAATTTTGAAAATCGTATCACTTTTGTTCTACTTCACAATTATGTGCTACTTTGTGTTGATCTATCACTTAAAATCTCAATAAAATACATTTAAGTTTGTGGTTGTAAGGTGACAAAATGTGAAAAAGTTCAAGTGTTATGAATATTTTTGCAAGCCACTGTACTAGCATATCGAGATATTTCTCTATACATCATACATGTGCAGGGAAAGAAAAAGCTTGGCATGAGAAAAAAATACCTATTAAAAGTCTGGGATTTCATGGGTTCCATCCCTGGGTCATATATAGTGAAACATTTATAAAATAAGGTTTTAGTAATTTATTATTAAATGAGTATAAATAAATATATAGATATGCTGTAGTGGCAAAGCTTTAACATAGTAAAGTAAATTACAGTAAACCCATTTTATTAACATTTTATTAAATGACAGTTACAGAACATTGTAACATATTTGGTATTGCCAAAAAAAATATTTGATTTGATCACTAAATGGCGTAAATAAAAATGGCGCAATTGTTTAATTAACCAATAACAATGTGGGGGGAGGTCTAATATTATTCGGGGTCTGAATATATGTAACTGTGCTTTTTTTTAATGGAAAACAGATGTAAATTGCACTCTGGGTTTATGAAGTAGGGTCCCAAACCTGTTGTCAATAAAAAAAAATAAATCTCCAGCACTCCATTTAAAGTGGTATAATCTCATGAATCCACAAGTGGTACAGAATCAAATGCAGTTAATCCACAGAGAATAAAGATGTGATGTTTCAGCCTGTTGGGCCTTCATCAGACATGTAATATAAATAAATAACATAGAATCCGTGAGATATCAGAGACAAAGGAATTGGATAAATATACACACGTGGACAAAATTGTTGGTACCTCTCGTTTAGTGAAAGGAAAACCCACAATGGTCACAGAAATAACTTGAATCTGACAAGAGTAATAATATATAAATATTAAATTAATAAATATATTCTA
Organism: Leptodactylus fallax; assembly: GCA_947044405.1. Taxonomy (NCBI): domain Eukaryota; kingdom Metazoa; phylum Chordata; class Amphibia; order Anura; family Leptodactylidae; genus Leptodactylus; species Leptodactylus fallax. The sequence goes on along the minus strand of CAMRHE010000065.1, from coordinate 268,207 downwards.
TGAAAATGAACAAATGAAAGTCAGACATTTTCAACCTTGCTTCAACAGAATTTTTAAAAAAAGAAAACTCATGAAACAGGCCTGGACAGAAATGATGGTACCCTTAACTTAATATTTTGTTGTGCAACCTTTTGAGTCAATCACTGCAATCAAACAATTCCTGTAACTGTAAATGAGACTTCTGCACCTCTCAACAGGTATTTTGGCCCACTCCTCATGAGCAAACTGCTCCAGTTGTCTCGGGTTTGAAGGGTGCCTTTTCCAGACGGCATGTTTCAGCTCCTTCCAAAGATGCTCAATAGGATTTAGGTCAGGGCTCATAGAAGGCCACTTCAGAATAGTCCAATGTTTTCCTCTTAGCCATTCTTGGGCATTTTTAGCTGTATGTTTTGGGCCATTATCCTGTTGCACAACCCATGACCTGCGACTGAGACCAAGCTTTCTAACACTGGGTAGCACATTTCTCTCTAGAATCCCTTGATAGTCTTGAGATTTCATTGTACCCTGCAGAGATTCAAGACACCTTGTGCCAGATGTAGCAAAGTAGCCCCAGAACATAACAGAGCCTCCTCAATGTTTCACAGTAGGGACAGTGTTCTTTTCAAGATATGCTTCATTTTTCCGTCTGTGAACATAGAGCTGATGTGCCTTGCCAAAAATTTCGATTTTTGTCTCACCTGTCCATAGGACATTCTCCCAGAATCTTTGTGGCTTGTCAACATGTAGTTTGGAAATTCCAGTTTTGTCAAATTCAAGTTATTTCTGTGACCATTGTGGGTTTTTCTTTCATTAAACAAGGGGTACCAATAGTTTTGTCCACGTGTGTATGTCACAAAACTAAGACTACATACTGCAAGGTCACATTGTTCCTGATTACTCGATCCCGAGAGAAAGAAAACTATATATACGGATCCCAGATTAAGAATCAATAGATCACTATACCTGCATACATTAACTTTGTATAATAACAGTATAAAAATGGTTATGGGGTCTTAAATACGTTTATATAAAACCCACATAATGCTTATGCTGAAGGACATATACCATAAAATTAAACAAAATAGATATAGCATAGTATTGTCAAACATATAGATGACTCAATGATATTCACAAACAGAAAATACAGCATATTGTGGCAGCTTTTAAACAGGTAGCTGTTAAAACAGCATAACATTGTTAGAGAAGTGTAAATAATATCCTTATCTATATATTCCTCCCTTCAAGTGTATCCCTTAGCTCAGGGGTAGGCAACCTTTTTTGTTCGGCGTGCTGATTTAAATAAAAAAATCAAATATGAGGTCCTCGGAGTGCCGAGCAATAATTTTAAGGCTGACAACACCTACACTAAAGTCATATAGCACAAACCGTAACATAGGGGTGCTGTCATACTGTGCTCCCAGTCATGTGCGTTTACCGCTATTTGCCTGGATACACCTGTACTTTTCCATTAGAAGCAATGTAAGTACATGTGTAACCCACAATTAGTGGTAAATGTTATATGACTGGGAGCAGAGTGAGGTAACACCTGTAGGATGGTGACACACTATGTACCTGGATGCTGCATCCCCGGCCGCCGGTACTTTCACTTTTCTGTAAGTGAAACGCGGAATAATTTCAGCCACTTTTAAATTCCTGGCGATAACAGCAAAACTCCAGCCAGGAATTAACGGGTGTCACACTTACCCCAAAGTGACAGCACTGGTGCCCGGGAACTGGATTTGGCTACAGCCACACCTGGGTACACAGTGTCACCACCTGAAAAGAAAACCCTAAGGCTGAGGCCCCACGTTGCGGAAACGCAGCTTGTTTTTGTTGCAGATTTTGCTGCGTTTTTTTTCAGCCAAAGCCATGAATGGCTACAAAAGGAATGGGAAATGTATATGAAGCTCTTATACTTCTATTTTCTGCTGAAGCCATTCCTGGCTTTGGCTCAAAAACCGCAGCAAAATCTGGAACAAAAATAGCTGCATTTCTGCAACGTGGGGCCTCAGTCTTAGGCCTCCTGCACACAAATGGCACGGATGTGGTTTTCACTGACCTATACATTAAAAATGAATTGACAGGGCCACAAATGCAGACAGATATAGGGTATGTATAGGACAGATATAGGACCTGCTCTATAATTTGCAGCTCTTCAATTTGTCCCGGACACACAGCTGCAAAAAGAATGGCTGTGTGTATGGGCCTATTGAAATGTATAGGTCCGTACATTTATCCACAATTGTAGATAAAAAGTATAGTCATGTACATTACAGTTTAGCAACTCCATGTGCCTCATATTAATAGAAGTTAACCCTATCATGTCCCTCACATTAACCCCTGTGTGCTTTACATAAGGGTTACAGATATGTGAGACGTATGGAGGCAATAATTAAGTAAATATCTTCATTATTGAGGTACTTTATTAGTACCTCCATATTTCTCACATATGTGAGGTACACAGGGGTTAATGTGAGGGACATGATGGGGTTAATTCCTATTACTGTGAGGTACATGGGGTTACTGAAACTAAATTAATAAACCCAAATGCCTGACATTAATAGGAATAGTAATCCCAGCATGTACCTGTTGTTTTTTTTTTTTTTTACTTTCACTTTGCTGAAGGTGCTCTCCTCTTCTCCTCCTCTTCCTTCTCCTCCTTGGGGGAGCCTTGGCAGGATGCAGAGCAGGAGCTCCATCTCTGCAGCAGGCAGGGTTCTTGCAGTACAGTGAGAGCTCCGCCTCCTGGGCTTTCCTCACCCCTCTCATTGGTGGGCAGGGAGGGCAGTGAGAGAAGTGGGAGCGTCCTATACCTCAGCTCTAGTAGAGCACTGAAGGGACGCTCCCCTTCATTTAATACATGCAGGTCCCGCTGGCCGCCGTGCCAGCAGAATATGCCACGTGCCACTCTTTGCACTCCTGCCTTAGCTCATGTGTAGTTTTAATAAGATAGGAGGATATGAGATAGGGAACAGTCCATAAGTTAACATTTTGCCAAGTACTTCCCTACAGGGATCAAATGTGAATAAAGACAGTCTAACATGATGTGGGGAAAACGGCTATCAGCCAGTATCAGCAGTATGGATAACAGTGGAAAACAGGGATTGTTTTACCTATATTGTAGGATGCAACAGAATGTTTTGCATCACTTGCATTTGCAATAATATGCTAAGGAAAGGTGTTGTGAAGGGAAGCATGGGGCTTCCCTTTATGTGTTCAATGCCACCTACTGTCCAATAAAAGCTCCACCCACTTCCGATGCATCACAAATAGGGATGTGCTGCACATAGTGATGTCAAACTGACAGCTGTTGACTACAGGGTAACAATGCCTCCCACCTTTAGACCCAGGGGGAAAGAAAGTATGTAGAGGTGAACAAATTAAAACTAAATAAAGGGTGTAAGTAGATGAAGGAAGCAGAAAGGCGTAAAGTAGAGAGAAAAAGATGACATATGAAAGGCTACATATAGAGAATACCTCAATAAAGTATACAGTACAAAGTACATGAGAGATATGATCCCATATAATATGAGGACCAGACTGCTTCCCACCATGTCTGTAAGAGAGGAGATAAAAAGTCAGATAAGTGTGAACACTTAACAAAGTTATAGAATGCTGTACAATTGGTATTCACGATTGAGGCCCCTCGGTTCTAAGAATTGTAACCTGCGGATATTTCTTTTTCTTTAGTATGTGGATCCTATTACCACCAGTATGAGTAAAAGACATGTGTGTAGATGTGTGCTTGGATACATTATTATTGTTGTTTGTGTCAGCATTGGTTATTTCATGGAGGGTATCTCTCAGTAATTGAGATGGATACCAACGATTGTCAAATTTGGTCGTCATTTCTGCCGACCTGGAGTCCCTAGTCGTATAGTTTACCACTATACGAGAAACTTGTAGGTATTGGGATTTTGGGAGAGATCTCTTAGTGGAAGGATGATGGAAGCTGCTGTAATGTAAATGGCTATTATGTTAGTTTTTTTGGTGTAGAGATTGGATGAAAGAATCACACGCTCATCCTTCAGGATGTAAGTGTCAAGAAAATTGATTTTGGTCCAGTCATAGTGAAGAGTGAACTTGGTTTCTGGCCACACTATATTGTGACTATCTTTAAATAATAATAATACATTTTATTTATATAGCGCCAACATATTCTGCAGCACTTTACAAATTGTAGGGTTCAAGTACAGACAAAATGGATACATTACAGAGTAATACCCTGTTTCCCCAAAAATAAGACACCCCCGAAAGTAAGACATAGAAGAGGTTTCGTAGAATTGCCCAATATAAGGCATCCCCCCGAAAGTAAGACGTAGGAGACGTTTCGTTTCGCAGCATTCCCGAACAGAACATACGGTACAGTCATATGAAAAAGTTTGGGCACCCCTATTAATCTTAATCATTTTTAGTTCTAAATATTTGGGTGTTTGCAACAGCTATTTCAATTTGATATATCTAATAACTGATGGACACAGTAATATTTCAGGATTGAAATGAGGTTTATTGGACTAACAGAAAATGTGCAATATGCATTAAACCAAAATTTGACCGGTGCAAAAATTTGGGTACCCTTATCATTTTATTGATTTGAATACTCCTAACTACTTTTTACTGGCTTACTGAAGCACAAAATTGGTTTTGTAACCTCACTGAGCTTTGAACTTCATAGCCAGGTGTATCCAATCATGAGAAAAGGTATTTAAGGTGGCCAATTGCAAGTTGTTCTCCTATTTGAATCTCCTCTGAAGAGTGGCATCATGGGCTCCTCAAAACAACTCTCAAATGATCTGAAAACAAAGATTGTTCAACATAGTTGTTCAGGGGAAGGATACAAAAAGTTGTCTCAGAGATTTAACCTGTCAGTTTCCACTGTGAGGAACATAGTAAGGAAATGGAAGACCACAGGGACAGTTCTTGTTAAGCCCAGAAGTGGCAGGCCAAGAAAAATATCAGAAAGGCAGAGAAGAAGAATGGTGAGAACAGTCAAGGACAATCCACAGACCACCTCCAAAGAGCTGCAGCATCATCTTGCTGCAGATGGTGTCACTGTGCATCGGTCAACAATACAGCACACTTTGCACAAGGAGAAGCTGTATGGGAGAGTGATGCGAAAGAAGCCGTTTCTGAAAGCACGCCACAAACAGAGTCGCCTGAGGTATGCAAAAGCACATTTGGACAAGCCAGCTTCATTTTGGAAGAAGGTCCTGTGGACTGATGAAACAAAGATTGAGTTGTTTGGTCATACAAAAAGGCATTATGCATGGTGTCAAAAAAACAAAGCATTCCAAGAAAAACACTTGCTACCCACTGTAAAATTTGGCGGAGGTTCCATCATGTTTTGGGGCTGTGTGGCCAATGCCAGCACCGGGAATCTTGTTAAAGTTGAGGGTCGCATGGATTCAACTCAGTATCAGCAGATTCTTGAGAATAATGTACAAGAATCAGTGACGAATTTGAAGTTACGCCGGGGATGGATATTTCAGCAATACAATGATCCAAAACACAGCTCCAAATCTACTCAGGCATTCATGCAGAGGAAAAATTACAATGTTCTGGAATGGCCATCCCAGTCCCCAGACCTGAATATCATTGAACATCTGTGGGATAATTTGAAGCGGGCTGTCCATGCTCGGCGACCATCAAACTTAACTGAACTGGAATTGTTTTGTAAAGAGGAATGGTCAAAAATACCTTCATCCAGGATCCAGGAACTGATTAAAAGCTACAGGAAGCGACTAGAGGCTGTTATTTTTGCAAAAGGAGGATCTACTAAATATTAATGTCACTTTTCTGTTGAGGTGCCCATACTTTTGCACCGGTCAAATTTTGGTTTAATGCATATTGCACATTTTCTGTTAGTACAATAAACCTCATTTCAATCCTGAAATATTACTGTGTCCATCAGTTATTAGATATATCAAATTGAAATGGCTGTTGCAAACACCCAAATATTTAGAACTAAAAATGATTAAGATTAATAGGGGTGCCCAAACTTTTTCATATGACTGTATATACGGTATGTGAGGCCGTGGGCCGAACCCCACAATCACTGCTATCATTATACTCCGGGGTCTTTGAAAAGACCCCGGAGTATAATAATCGGAGGCCCAGGGGAGGTGAGGGAACATAAAAAACAATGTACTTATCTCTCCTACGCTTCTCCAGGCTTTGGGCCTGTTTGGTGATGTCGCAGACGTCAGCGGACGTCATTTTGCGTCGCGACGTCGGCCTGGTCCAACATTGAAGAAGGCCGAAGTAGCAGGGAGTGGACCGGAGCGAGGAACAGGTAAGCAACGTTGTTTTTTTATGTTTCTATCCTCCCCTGGGTCTCCGATCATTATACTCTGGGGTCTGAAAAGACCCCAGAGTATAATAATTGTTCATGGGTGGTCCACAATGGGACATATAATAGTGTGTGCAGGGGCCACTATGGGGCAAAATACTCAGTGCAGGGGCCACTATGGGGAATAATAGTGTGTGCAGGGGCCAGTATGGGATATAATACTGTGTGCAGGGGGCCACTATGGGATATAATACTGTGTGCAGGGGCCACTATGGGATATAATACTGTGTGCAGGGACCACTATGGGATATAATACCATGTGCAGGGGCCACTATGGGACATGATACTGTGTGCAGGGAAATTAATGGTTTGGATTGTTATGATGATGTCCTAGAAGATGATGACATAACTGTCATTGAATAAATTTTATTTTCTATTCATACCGTAAATATTGGTAAATGTACCATACTGTTAATTGTTGTACATGGAAATAATGGTACGGTAGTAGTAAGAAATTCTTGATAGGATTCACAGTTTGTCTGGTTATGCTGGTTTGTGATGACAACTACTGTACAGTACCGTATATAATACATGTTCATTTTTTTGTTCAGCAATAAATGTGAATTCTTCTTCATTGAAAAAAAAATAAGACATCCCCTGAAAATAAGACACAGCACATCTTTGGGAGCAAAAATTAATATAAGACGCTGTTTTATTTTCGGGGAAACAGGGTAGCCAATTCACACAACGGGATTGAGGTCCCTGCTCGCAAGAGCTTACAATCTACGAGATAGAGGGGGTGACACAAGAGGTAGCAGAAGCGGCATCAGAGGTAGCATTGCTTATACAGTGGTCCAGCCATTTTTGTAATAGAGGTTACTTTCATTACACATAAATAAAGTTGTATGAGCCGTCGCCTGTCCGAGTCCTTTAATGTGCAGCTGGTGCCTGGACATATAAAGTTACATTCCGATACAGCATCATATCATGTAGGATAATGTGGGAGCGTGAATAGAGGAGGGTTCATTTTAGGGATTCTAACTTCGGAAGGGTTTACATTAGGAATTGTGATAGGCCTGTCTGAAAAGATGTGTCTTTAGTTTGCGCTTGAAACTGTAGAAATTGGGAGTTAGTCTGATTGTCCAGGGTAGAGAATTCCAGAGAAATTGTGCAACTTTAGAGAAGTCTTGGATACGGGAGTGGGAGGTTTTGATAATAGAGAATGTTAGTCTTAGGTCATTGAGTAAATGGAGAGCTTGGGTTTGGCGATAGAGAAAGATGAGGGAGGAAATGTAGGGAAGTGCAGCATTATGGAGAGCCTTGTGGATGAGGATGATAAGTTTATATTGTATTTTGCTTAAAGGAGATTTGTGTTTTCTCTAGGCCCCTCCATATGCAAAAAATATTGTCAATATATTGTTTCCATAGCATGCAGTTAGAGATAAATAGTTCATTAGTGTAGACAAAGTTTTCCTCAAATTCTGACATAACAATTTGCATATGGAGGGGCTACATTGAAGCCCATGGCAGTTCCCTGTCTTTGGACATACAGGTGCATCTCAATAAATTAGAATATCATTGAAATGTTCATTTATTTCAGTAATTCAGTAATACAATTCATAATCAGCGTCTTCCATGATTGTGTGTCCTACTGAACCAGACTGAGGGACCATTTAAAGGCTTAGGAAACCTTGGCAGGTGACACACTGAATTTACAATACTGAACTTTTTTACAATATTCTAATTTTCTTAGATTTTGGTTTTCATTACCTGTAAGCCATAATCAACATTTACAGAAATAAAACACTTGAAATAGAACACTCTGTGTAAAGAATCTAGAAAATATAGGAGGTCACTTTTTTAATTTAATTACTGAAAGAAATAAACGTTTCAAAGATATTCTAATTTATTGAGATGCACCTGTAGAATGTATCCTGGAAAAGGAAATAATTTTCTCCAGGACAATGTGAAGTAGATTATATAAATAGTGAAGTAATATTAGAATGAGTATTGGATTGTTCTAGTAATTTAGCCACTGCCATTATGCCCTAAAGCAGCATATGTTTAAGTAAACCATAAATAAACAAAGTAAAACACACTGAAAATGTCTGCGGTCTACAAACCCATATAAATATTGTTGCCGAACGGTGATCGCTGTAGCAGAAAAATAAATCAAAGGATCCCAACTGCCTTTTATTTGCTGTTTCGTTGCCCATTAAAAAATTGAATAAAAACCACTCAAAACATCAGACTTTTCTCCAAATGGTATGACTGAAAAGTACATCTGGCTGACATTTTGGTTGCACAGTGAAGGCTGTAAGAATGAAGCCCATGAAAAAACCATGCAAATGCACTTTTTCTCCAATTACACCCTAATATGATTTTTTTTCCAGCTTCCCAGTACAATATATGAAATATTAAACAGTACCATTACGAAGTACAATTTGTCCTGCAAAAATTAAGCACTCATAGGCCTCTATGAACGGAAAAGTAATAAAGTTATGGCTTTTGGAAGGAGGGGAGGAAAAAAACGAAAATTGAAAAATGGCAGTTATGGGATGGGGTTAAAACCTGCATGCAGTTCTTCATTAAAAAAAAGTGCTGTGTACACGCAGCCTACTGAAAACTAGCCTTAATCAGTATTTAATTTATATGTGTCGGCACCTGTGGCCTGAGGGCAGTTTTATCTTCATTTGGCATACTGAGTGGCACCACCCAGATGTCCTATACTTCACAGGTAATCATGTGCTGAGAATTTTGATGTTTTATTTAGGCAAATCTGTTCAGTTGTTCCAAAGATATAAGCCCCATTAGTTTTTATTCAAGTTAGGGTCTATTGGTCACATGGCTAAATAGAGGCTAATTTACATAAACACTAAAGTTATATTCAAACAACAGTGAATAATGGCCTTGGGACATCCTTTTTCTTTAACGGACATCACACAGAAGTATTAAATTCAATTCAAGAGAATGGAGGCAATTGACATGACCGTTATTTTGACAGTCCGTTGTAATGGTCATGTCATATTTATGTCTGTTTTCACAGATCCTTCCATACACTGTAATGTATGGTGGATCCATGAGAATGGCTACCCCTTGGGTGCATCTTGGTCATGTGACTGTAGCCTCACAGGGATTGTATCCTATAAGGACAGTTCCTGTTCATTTACACTATTTATATACAGTTAGTGTATTAGAGTGGTGCATCTCCCATACACTCAGTGCAACCATGGACTTTATAGTCACTCGTTTGAGTAAGCGCCTTGCAAAACTATTGTGAAATCTTGTGTTAATATGTGGACTCTACCAAGTGCCTTTGCATGGTGCAGGCTGTGTGGGTTTTTGTGTATTAGGTATGTTCACTTGCAACTGATCCATTGCAGATATTCATCAGTTCCATTCATGCTGAAATATATATATATTTATATATATATATTATTTTTTGAGGCAAGTGTAAGAATTTCAATAATTGCCATTTCAGTAAATGGGACAGTGACAAATATTTGCAACTTCTGCAATTTGTGCATATACCTTTTTCAATGGACAGGGCAGAATTAAAGCAAAATGGGCAATATGCCCAAATATTTAAGATTTTTATTTTCTAGCCATTACTGCTCTTTATGGAAGTGAATATACATTGCCAAAATTACCCTTTGTTGTGATTGAAAATGTTTTTTTTCAAGTGGTCATACAAACCATCTAATGTGTATGAAGGCCTCCCTACTGTCCTCCAATGAGAGTTGGACATGTTGATCCTCTTGTTTTGAAAGGGGATAAGTCACTTTTTAGAGAAAGTTTTACAAACTGTGACATTGCTGTTTTTGCTGTTCATGTGAAAAAGGTCTTAAAGGAAGTCTACCACCTCCCCCAAGAATATTCAACTGCCACCCTGTGTTGCAGAGCACATCAATGGTAAACAACATACTTCTGTTATGTATGTCACTTTTGCAGATTTGGACAAAAAACACTTTGATTTATGTAAATGAGGCAGTTGGTGCACTGGGGATAGGCCTTGAGCTTCCTGAATCACTGCTCTTATCACTCAGACCTCTGCCATCTCCTTTCTTCGCTACCCCGTGCAGTGAGGGTTGATCGTCCCACTGCTATGACATACTTGAGCAGCAAGATCAGTGCTCCCAGGGTTAGTGGTCTGCCCCCATTTGTATGAGGCTTCAAAGTTTTTCTGCAATCTACAAAAGTGACATACATAACAGAGGTATGTTTTTTATCACTGTAATGTGTCTGTAATGCAGTGGTAGCAGTTGCGTATGCTTGGTGGAGATGGTAGACTCCCTTTAAAGGATATAGCCTGTGTCTTAGTTATAAGTATTAAACCTGTCAGGGGGCACGGAAAACCCCTTTTAATGCATTTACAAAAAAAAAAAAATTACTTTAAGAATAATTTTTTAGCACGGAAAAGCCTTGCACAAAAATTCCTAGATCTTATAGTCCAAAGTCAGGGAGCTCCAGCAGTGCCAGACACCCCTGACCTCTTCTTTAATGATTGGAATAGTGCTTTGTCAGCACGTCTCACAATCAGTGTGAGAGCTGTGCGGCTACACAGCCCTCTCTTTCCCTGCCCCGCACCAATCTGTCAGATCAATGCAGGGCAGTAGAGAGTAAGCTGCACTATCCATAGTACAGCAGGCAGTCTGAACCTGTACTGTGGTTGCCAGCTGTCTGCATCTCTGCCCCCTGGCCTTTCATAACGACAGTGGTCCGGAGAAGCATTTGTCTTGACTGTTGTCCCTTTAGTCGTAATACATTACAAGAGTAGAAGCAACAGTAGGGATCAGCAGTTCTCCTTGTTACCTACACAGCAGGGATGATTACTGATCCCTTCTGCCGCTGTTGTATTAGAGCTAAAGGGGCAGCTGTCAGGAGGGGAGTGTTTTTTCCCAATTGCTTTCAGGGTCAATTCTTTGTGAGGGTATTAAAGGGGTTGTCCCATAAAATATAGTCTGCATAACCTTTGTCCTGCTCAATATTCAACCTGAGCCCAAGACTTTTATTGTGGAGGGGGGGTGACAATATAGAGCATTATGTCCCCCATACAGTATGATGCTCCATTAGTGCCCCCACACAGTATAATACTCCTGAATGCGCCAATAAGACATTATATCATGTGGAGTCCATTAATGGGGTTTTTTGTGTAGGTGCACCTAAACTGTTAGCTCATAACCCCCTTTATCTTCCCTAGCATACCAACAAGTGACATTGATCGCTTTACACCATTTGACCAGGAAAGGCTAAAGTAATATGAAATATATTTTTTCCAAATTGTATTGCCTATATGTGTGATGTGTCTTATTGTCTGAAAAATACGGTAACATTTGGGTACAGTACCTATACAGATTCGTATGTCTTCATGTTAACAAACTACAAAAAAAACCCTGAGTAGTCAAGAACTGTAACCATACTCCTTTCCTTCTGCTCTCATTCATTGGTAACATGCAGGGTAATTATGTCAGATAGTATTGCATGTCATAATACAGAGGTCTTCTTCCCTACACCTACCCACCAATAGGAACGTTGCTTCTGGTAACTCATGGAGGCGCCAAACAAGTGGAATGGGGTAAAGATAGGTTGTACAGGTGGTGATTTTTTCTGACAGCAATCAACATAATGTTATTTAAGATTTTAGCAGTATGTCAGTGTAAAGTTAAAAATTGTTGATCATCAACTACAATAAAATACATAATAATTAGAAGCAACTGATATGTAAACTGATCATTACTTTTTATCCCAAGGTCCTCCACCGACCAACCTCTTCCAGCCTCCGCGGCGTCCTGGCTTGGGAACCCTTGGAAAGCCAATTAGGCTTTTGGCCAACCACTTCCAGGTACAAATACCAAAAATTGATGTGTACCATTATGATGTGGACATTAAACCTGAGAAAAGACCCAGAAGAGTGAACAGGTAAATATCTTTAAAACTAGCATGTGGCAGTTTTCTTCCCACTCAATCACCCTAGAAATTATGTCCTATGGCTAAACTTTGCTGCCCTCATATAGGGAGGTGGTGGATACAATGGTGCGACACTTCAAAATGCAAATATTTGGAGACCGCCAGCCTGGATATGATGGAAAAAGGAATATGTACACTGCGCATCCACTGCCAATTGGGAGAGACAGGGTGAGAAAGTCTAAATTCTCTTTTTTTTTCTTTTCCATTTTTGTTTTCGTCGATTACGTTCTCCTCAGGTAGGCTATTCCACAGATTCACAGTTATGTTAAAGAAGCCTTATTCATTTGATGATTTGTCTTATAAGGTGAATTACATGGAATGACTTTTCACTATATATATATATATATATATATATATATATGTAAACACACACAGTTGAAACCAGAAGTTTACATACACTATAGAAAAAGACACATATGCATGTTTTTCTCACTCTCTGACATATAATCAGAATAAACCTTTTCCGTTTTAGGTCAATTAGGTTTACCAAAATTATTTATATTTGCCAAATGCCAGAATAATGAAAGAGAGAGAGAGGCTTGCAAGCTTCTCCCTTTTTCCTCTAAACGTAATGATAGTCATTATGGCCAAGCCTAAGAACACCATCCCAACTGTGAAACACGGGGGTGGCAGCATCATGCTGTGGGATTGTTTTGCTGCAGGAGGGACTTGTGCACTTCACAAAATAGATGGCATCATGAGGAAAGAACATTATGTGGCAATACTGAAGCAACATCTGAAGACATCAGCCAGGAAGTTAAAGCTTGGGCGCAAATGGGTTGTAACGTCTCTGCCTGTTTGGGTCTCTGCGCCACCCTGCGCTCGCATGCTGCGGCGCAGGAGGCGTGTTCAGTTTGATTCCTTGCTTAAGGTTCTTGTTGCTCAGTCTGAACACTGTCCTAGTACTACTACTCTGTAATTGAATTTCAGCCACACCTGTCTCCTGCACCTTGTTTCTTTCTGCTCCTCAGATAGTTAATCTTAGCCTTGCCTGTGTGATTGACAGCCTGTCTACCAATCAAGTCTGGGGCAGGTCCTGGACTTGCTATAAACATGTCATCAGCTCACTTATGGTCACTGGCTATTTTGACTCTGCTCTGTGACCTTGTCCTTGCTAGCTGTTCCTTGCTATTTTATTGTATTTCTCTACTCTGACCTTTGGCTTCCTTTGTGACTACTCCTTGGATTACGATTTTGTAGTGCCTTGTCTCTCTGGCTTTGACCCTTGGCTTGCTTACTCTTCTTCTGTGTTGTTTGTCTTGTGTTGTTTTGTGTGCCACTTATTTCTAGGAAGTGTTTTGCTGCCCAGTTGCTCCTGTGATTAGGACAGTTGTGGCAATTAGGCAGGGACAGGGGCTGGGTCGAGTTTAGGACTCACTGTCTGTCTTCCCCTTCTTCCATTGTTCCAGCAGCAGCACTAGGGAATTGCTCAACTGGCAATTCCCTTACATGGGTCTTCCAAATGGACAATGACCCGAAGCATACTGCCAAACTGGTTACAAAGTGACTTAAGGATAACAAAATCAATTTTTTGCAGTGGCCATCACAAAGCCCTGATCTCAATCCTATTGAAAAATTATGGTCAAAGCTGAAAAGGCAGGTGCGAGCAAGGTGGCCTACAAACATGGCTCAGTTACACCAGTTCTGTCAGGAGGAATGGGCCCAAATTCCTACCAACTATTGTGAGAAGCTTGTGGAAGGATATCCAAAACGTTTGACCCAAGTCATACAGTTTAAAGGGAATCTGTCAGGGCAATTTGGGACACTAAACCACCCACACGTCCATATGGACCTGGGGTTTAGTGTCCCAAATCACTCTGTTATAACGCAATCCATGGCCACATTAAAAATAAAAAAGCTTTATACTCACCCTGCTGCTGTACTCCCCGCGCCTGTGCAGTTCTTCAATGAAGCCAGAGGAGTACACCTCGGCTTCAGTGCACATGCCTCGCAAATACGCAGTGAAGCCGGGGTGTCCATCTTTGGCTTCACTGAAGAACAGCGCAGGCGCCGGGAGGTGTGCCTCATGAATAATCCGGACTGATCTGACCAAACAGCTTCGATCAGACCCTTAGCTAGGTAAGTATAAAGGTTTTTTATTTTTAATGCGCCGGCAGATTGCATTACAACAGAGCTATCTGGGACACTAAACCCCAGGTGTATAAGGACCTGTTCGTGGTTTAGTGTCCCAGATTGACCTGACAGATTCGCTTTAAGGGCAATGGTACCAAATACTAATGAAATGTATGTAAACTTTTGACTTTTCAGAAAGTAATAAAAATGCCTTAAAAATTATTTTTCATTATTTTGGCATTTGGCAAATATAACTAATTTAGGTAATCCTAATTGACCTAAAACTTCTGGTTTCAACTGACTGTATGTATGTATATATATATATATATATATATATATATATATATATATATATACAGGTGCATCTCAATAAATTAGAATATCTTTGAAACGTTTATTTCTTTCAGTAATTCGATTAAAAAAGTGACCTCCTGTATTTTCTAGATTCTTTACACACAGAGTGTTCTATTTCAAGTGTTTTATTTCTGTAAATGTTGATTATGGATTACAGGTAATGAAACCCCAAATCTAAGAAAATTAGAATATTGTAAAAAAGTTCAGTATTGTAAATTCAGTGTGTCACCTGCCAAGGTTTCCTAAGCCTTTAAATGGCCCCTCAGTCTGGTTCAGTAGGACACACAATCATGGAAGACGCTGATTATGAATAGAATTACTGAAATGAATGAACGTTTCAAAAATATTCAAATTTATTGAGATGAACCTGTGTGTGTGTATATATATATTTTTTTTTTTTTTTTTTTTTTTATATATTTTGTACAGGCCATTTATATATTTATAAAGGTTTATTATGTCCCTCCCTAGACATTTTTACTTAAAACCAAATAAATCTTATTCTTTTAATCAGTTTTGTGGCTTTCCTTTGTACCTTTTTGAGCTCCAGGGCATCCTCTCTGTGAACTGTTGTCCAGAACTGAACTGCATATTCTCCATGAGGCCACCTAATGCTTTGTAAAATGATAATACATCTCAGCATAATAAGTCTAGAGCATTCTGCTTGTTTTAGAAGCAGCTGATTGACATAACATGCTGTTATGTACTCTATGACCTACTAGTACACCCAGGTTTTTCTCGACTAGTGGCTCTCCCAATTTTATTCTCCTTAGGACATATGTTGCACACAGATTATTAGTACCCAGATATGACTTTACACTTCTCCAAGTTAATACATTAATTTGCCAAGTGGATGTCATTTATGAAGATAACATTATAAGTATGATAAGTGTGAATGACACTTAGTGCTTCGCTTATCTATATTCATTCCTCTTTTCAGGTTGATCTAGAAGTGACCCTTCCAGGTGAGGGTAAAGACCAAACGTTCAAAGTGACTATTCAGTGGGTTTCAGTTGTGAGCCTGCAGCTTCTCTTGGAGGCATTGTCTGGGCATTTAAGTGAGGTTCCCGATGACTCTGTGCAGGCTCTTGATGTTATCACTCGTCACTTACCGTCTATGAGGTATTTTGCAAATTAGCCGTGTGTTTTTGATACTTTTTCTGGCTATGTGTGATGCTGTTTTATTGTATGTTTACATATGTCTTTATTTTACCTCTACAGGTATACACCTGTTGGACGTTCATTCTTTTCACCCCCTGAAGGTTATTATCATCCACTGGGTGGGGGTCGTGAAGTTTGGTTTGGGTTTCACCAGTCTGTGCGTCCCGCAATGTGGAACATGATGCTTAATATTGACGGTGAGTAAGGGGCTATTCATGTCATGTTTTTAGCATGTGTTTAGCAGATCTCCTGATGCTGCAGACAGATAGCTTTCCCTGTCTGTGTGTTTGTGGTTATGTCTCACAGAAAAAAAACAAAAATGGCTGAAAATCCATTTGCATCTTTGTTCATCCAACATCAGTTTTTTTTGCATCCATTTGTTGTTTTCTTTGTCTGTTTGCTTTAGTTTTAGTAATCTGTTTTGTTCACATTTGTTAAACAAAGCGTATCAGATTAACAAATTTGTTTATTTTTAGCTGAGCTTTATAGCAGTTAGATAATATAGGAGCCATATACTTCTCAGTGAATGGGGTTCTCTGGCAAAGTGCTTCCTTTAATAAAGTTCCTAATGGTAAGTCCAGACGCAGCACACTATTTTCACCATGGATCCTGCTGAATATCCTTGTCAGTACTACAGCAAAATCTGCATGTGTTGCATGCTGCTTTTACTGTGCATGTACCACAGATCTAACTCCTGTGCATTGAAGGGATGAAATCCCTGTTGAACATAGTACATAGTACTTCTGTGTTGGTATACAGTACACAACACAGATGTAGATTTCCTGGTATGAAAATGTGTGTAAATAACATGCTAACCACACTGCTGCAATCTTAATATCTTAGTTGATTGTACTTCTCTTCAGACTCTGAATAAATGAAAGTTCCAAAGAAACCCCACCCTATGGACCTCAACGACTACAGACCTGTAGCACTGACATCCCACCTGATGAAGATCTTGGAGAGATTGGTTCTCACACATCTCCGCCCTCTAGTGAGCCCCGCTATGGACCCACTCCAGTTTGCTTATCGGCCGGGCATTGGGGTAGATGATGCCATCATCCATCTTCTGCACAGGGCTCTGTCTCACCTGGAGAAACCAGGGAACACAGTGAGAATAATGTTCTTTGACTTCTCCAGTGCTTTTAACACCATACAGCCCAGGTTATTGAGGGACAAGCTGGGCCTTGCTGGAGTGGACCACCACCTCTCCAACTGGATCCTAGACTACCTCACAAATCGACCTCAATACGTGAGAGCCCGAGACTGTGTGTCAGGTACAGTGATCTGTAATACGGGGGCACCTCAGGGTACGGTTCTCGCCCCTTTCCTCTTCACACTGTACACTGCAGATTTTAGGTGCAACTCATCCAGCTGCTACCTACAGAAGTATTCTGACGACTCTGCAATAGTGGGTCTCATCACAGATGATGATGACAGGGAGTACAGAGAACTGAACCGGGATTTTGTGGACTGGTGCCACCGGAACCACCTGAAGATTAACGCGGGGAAGACCAAGGAGATGGTGGTGGACTTCCGCAAAGGCAGAAGCCCTCCTAAACCAGTGGACATCCTGGGGACGGGCATCGAGATTGTGAACACCTATAAGTACCTGGGTTTGCTCCTTAATAATAAGCTGGACTGGGCAGATCATATGGAGGCCCTGTACAGGAAGGGCCACAGCAGGCTCTACCTGCTTAGGAAGCTGAGAGCCTTTGGAATCCGGGGGGCACTTCTTAGAACTTTCTTCAACTCGGTAGTGGCATCAGCCATCTTCTTTGGAGTGGCCTGCTGGGGGAGCAGTATATCAACCAGGGACAGAAATAAACTTGACAAGCTGATTAGAAGGGCCAGCTCTGTCCTGGGGAGCCCACTGGACCCAGTGCAGGTGGTGGGTGACAGAAGGATACTGTCCGTGGTGAGCTCCATGCAGAAGAAGAAGTCCCATCCCATGCATGAGACTGTGATCGCGCTGAGCAGTACTGTCAGTGACCGACTGCTCCACCCTAGGTGTGAGAAGGAGCGCTATCGGAAGTCTTTCCTCCCCACCGCGGTTAGGCTGTACAACCAACACCGACCTAAGCGGAGATCATTACACACAGAGAACTGAAAATATCTCTCTGCCTGTTAAATCCCCCCCCCCCCCCTGCTACGCCCTATCTGTCTGTCTGCTATTAATGTAATGCCTCTCACCTTGGAATATTCCTGTACATGTTGTATTTGTATTTGTATCTGCTTATCTTTGCTGCTGTAACACACTGAATTTCCCCATTGTGGGACTATTAAAGGACTATTATTATTATTATGAATGTTACTTCACCCTTAGGCCGGTTGCAGAAGACCGTGTGCATACGGCTGGCCGTGAAGTAAGGCAAGGGCAGCGCACAGGGGACACATGGATGTCACCTGTGTGCTGCCCGTGCACAAGCCGTGCTTCCACGGCCCCCTCCATTAAATGAATAGGAGCCATGGAAGCAAGGGCCGCAAAATATTAGAGGACTAGGACCTGTTTTATATTTTGCAGCCCACACTGTCAGCCCGCACACGTTACCGTGTAATTCACGGTCATGTGTACAGGCCCATAGAAAAGAATTGGTCAGTGAAATACACGGATAGCACACTGATCACAGCCATGGTCGCCTGCAAAGGGGCCTTAGGCTGAAGCCCCACGTTGCGGAAACGCAGCCTTTATTGCTGTGGTTTTTGAGCCAAAGCCAAGAGTGGCTACAAAAGGAATGTGAATTATGTAGGAAGTTCTTATTCTTCTACACTTCTTTGTACCTTCTGCTCAATCTACTTCTGGCTTTGGCTCAAAAAACCGCAGCAAAATCTACAACAAAAAAAGCTCCGTTTCCGCAACGTGGGGACTTAGCCTTAGGCTGAGGATATACATTTCATCACACACATCACAAATTGACTTTAATTTTGGTGTTTCTCGACAAAAGGCCGTTGCAAAAAATGAGACTGTGTGTTTTTGCAGCCTGTGTATTTTTGCAGGTTGCTTGCAACCTTGTTTTCCATAGATAAATATTAAGGTTGTAATAATTCCAGAAATTAGCTGTGACTCAAGCATGACCAAATGTCAACCTGTAGCTCTAGCCATATACAGTATATATACAGTGGGGAAAAAAAGTATTTAGTCAGCCACCAATTGTGCAACTTCTACCACTTAAAAAGATGAGAGAGGCCTGTAATTGACATCATAGGTAGACCTCAACTATGAGAGACAAAATGAGAAAACATATCCAGAAAATCATATTGTCTGATTTTTTAAGAATTTATTTGCAAATTATGGTGGAAAATAAGTATTTGGTCACCTACAAACAAGCAAGATTTCTGGCTCTCACAGACCTGTAACTTCTTCTTTAAGAGGCTCCTCTGTCCTCCACTCATTACCTGTAGTAATGGCACCTGTTTGACATTGTTATCAGTATAAAAGACACCTGTCCACAACCTCAAACAGTCACACTCCAAAATCCACTATGGTGAAGACCAAAGAGCTGTGGAAGGACACCAGAAACAAAATTGTAGACCTGCACCAGGCTGGGAAGACTGAATCTGCAATAGGCAAGCAGCTTGGTGTGAAGAAATAAACTGGGAGCAATAATTAGAAAATGGAAGACATACAAGACCACTGATAATGTCCCATGCAAGATCTCACCCCGTGGGGTCAAAATGATCACAAGAACGGTGAACAAAAATTCCAGAATCACACACAGGGGGACCTAGTGAATGACCTGCAGAAAGCTGGAACTAATGTAACAAAGGCTACCTGTCAGTAACACACTACGCCGCCAGGGACTCAGATCCTGCAGTGCCAGACGTGTCCCCCTGCAGTACATATCCGAGCCCGTCTGAAGTTTGATAGAGAGCATTTGGATGTTCCAGAAGAGTATTGGGAGAATGTCATATGATCAGATGAAACCAAAGTAGAACTGTTTGGTAGAAACACAATTCGTCATGTTTGGAGGAGAGTGAATGCTGAGTTGCATCCAAAGAACACCATACCTACTGTGAAGCATGGGGGTGGCAACATCATGCTTTGGGGCTGTTTCTCTGTAAAGGGACCAGGACGACTGATCCGTTTACATGAAAGAATGAATGAGGCCATGTATCGTGAGATTTTGAGTGCAAACCTCCTTCCATCAGCAAGGGCATTGAAGATGAAACGTGGCTGGGTCTTTCAGCATGACAATGACCCCAAGCCCACCGCCAGGGCAACGAAGGAGTGGCTTCATAAGAAGCATTTCAAGGTCCTGGAGTGACCTAGCCAGTCTCCAGATCTCAACCCCATAGAAAACCTTTGGAGGGAGTTGAAAGTCCGTGTTGCTGAGCGACAGCCCCAAAACATCACTGCTCTAGGGGAGATCTGCATGGAGGAATGGGCCAACATACCAGCAACAGTGTGTGCCAACCTCGTGAAGACTTACAGAAAACGTTTGACCTCTGTCATTGCCAACAAAGGATATATAACAAAGTATTGAGATTAACTTTTTTTATACACCAAATACTTATTTTCCACCATAATTTGCAAATAAATTCTTTAAAAATCAGACAATGTGATTTTCTGGATTTGTTTTCTCATTTTGTCTCTCATAGTTGAGGTCTACCTATGATGTCAATTACAGGCCGGCCTCATCTTTTTAAGTGGGAGAACTTGCACAATTGGTGGCTGACTAAATACTTTTTTTCCCCACTGTATATATATATATATATATATATATATATGATGGTTTTCTTCAAGAATTTTTCAGCTGTGATTATATTACTGAATTTGCTTGCCATTTGCTTTGTTGTGTGAAGTTCTGTATTGTGCCTTATTTTAGTAAATATCTGAAAGGTAGCAAGAAAGAAAGTCCTTTATATCAGTTAACATTCATATTTAATATTTTTTAACGTAAATATATTTTTCAGTTTCTGCAACTGCTTTTTATCGTGCCCAGCCAGTCATCGAGTTCATGTGTGAAGTCCTTGATGTTCAGAACATCAATGAACAGACCAAGCCTCTGACAGACTCCCAGCGTGTGAAATTCACCAAAGAAATAAGAGGTCAGCCATAGAATTTCTGTCCCACTGTTTCCCTCCCCTTCTCATGTCTCTAATCGATACCGTATTTTAATCTTATATATTTGCTGTTTAGGTCTAAAAGTGGAGGTCACACACTGCGGTCAGATGAAGAGGAAATATAGAGTGTGTAATGTAACCAGGAGACCGGCAAGTCATCAGACGTAAGGCTTTTCATATTGAAGACATTTGACAATCATAAACACATTTAGGTTAAGGCCCCACATTGCGGAAATTCTGGGATGGGATTCTGGCTAATTCAATCCACACATTGCAGAAAAATAACCGTTGCGTTTTTGTAAATCGCAGCATGGTAATTATAAGTACGGAAATGCTGCCTTTTCCATATAGGTATAATTAAGGCAGAAAGTCCGCAGGGGAAAACTCTGCGGACTTTCTGTGAAAAGCACCGCTGGAAAAAATGCAATGCGTTTCTGCCGCGGTTTTTCCCTACAGTGCTTTTTGGCTGCGGCTCATTACACGGGGCCTTAGCCTTACACTGTTTTTTAACCAGATCAAAGTAAATTTGCTTATGGCTGGGTTCTCCCAAGTCAACAGTTTTCTGGCATTTTGTAAACACAGCTAATAAATGCATGCTTTTTTAAATAAAAAAAACTCCATAAATAGGCAAAGCAACTAAACTAGCTTGTCTTCCGTTCTTTACAGCTGCCCTTTTGCTTACGTAGTTTTTAATAAAGGCATGCATTTTTAAAAACAGCATGCATTTTTCAGATATGTTTTTCAGCTTTGGTTACAAAATGCCAGAAAAGCATGAACAAAATACCCTGTGAGAACCCAGCCTTAAAATATTGTTCAGGAGAGGTCAGAGAAGGATGTTTTGAGAATGAGCTGTTAGTCTGACAAGGGGCAGTTATCTAGAAGCCCCAGCAGGAGAAGAAACTCCTTTAAAGCCCATAAAAATAAAATTCTGATTTTCATGAAAATGGAGCTGCAATGCAGAATAAGAAAAGCATCTTTGGAAAGTGTAGAAGTCGCCGTTCAAGGTTCTGTCATTAGTTTGATACTGATTTTCCTAATGACAGACTCCCTTTAATTTAAACAAAAAACAAAGCCCGCTGCTTTGGGGCCCCACGCAATTATTTGGGCTGCATTAGGGTTGAATCCAGTCCTGTATATTGGCAACAAGGGTGCCAGGCCCCTTAGTATCATGTGCCCCATAGTAGCCAATGCAGAAATCGTTCTGCCACTGCCTGGCAGTATCGTTGGATTATCGTGTGAATCAGTAACTGGCTTTTTTGAGGAGGAATTAGCCAGATGGGACAGCCTCTGTAAAACTGAAATGCACTGGGTTGTCACATAAATGCAAAATACAATTAAAGGCAAACACCAAAATCAAACTGTTGTCAAAAATGCATTGCTTAATACTCTGAAACATTCCCACATTTGTCATATATAAAAGTTAAATATTATGTTCTAATGTTATGACATTAGAGGTGCCATTTAGATGCAGGCAGCCAGTTGGTTAATAGTTAAGACTCCTGGTAAAGTTATAACTTACGTGGCAACTTAAAAACACTTAAGCATATATAGAATATCTGTTAAATGATGCCTCATCTATCATTTGAGAGTCTGGTCAGCCCAACATTTATTCTGTGAAAATGGACTGATTGTGATACACCACTGTGACCACTGTTGTCTGTGGAAGAATAGGTTGTGCTGTTTTGGCCACTTATTCCCCTTTCTACAGGACATCCTGAAGTGTTCAATACCTGGGTGCCTGATGGGCAGGTCCCACCAGTGATCGGGAGGACAGGGAGAGACTGTAAGTCTCCCTAAAGCCTCCTTGTGAATGGCGCGCCAGTGCACTTGTGTGATTGGTGCTCCCTTCACTGCTCTGGGACTTCTGGGACTGTAATCTCCAGCAGCTCTCACAGCCTCATAGAAGTGAATTGGCCGTTTGTCACACAAGTACAATGGCGCTTCATTCATAAGGAGGCTTTAGAGGGGCTTTTGGTTCTCCTCAACACTGGGGGACCCAGCCTTAGCACACTTAAGTGTCCATAACGGCACAACCTCTTTAAAGTAGGTGTCACAGAAAGTCTGGTGAAAGTTTTTGCACCAAAGCCAGTAATGGGTCGAGCTAGAAGTAGAAGTACAAGTCCTATCTTCAAACATTTGATTCTTTTGAATCAATTTCTGGCTTTGGCTCAAGATAACTTCAGCAAAAACTGCCATAGCCTAATTTTTAAAAAATTTTTAAATACAGTATTTTTCAGGCTATAAAACACACAGGCGCACCCAACACTTAGACAGCAAAAAATTGGAAAAAATATTAAATACCAGTTGAATATTCTCTGATGGTCAAGGAAGTGAAGGGGTCAATGTCACTAACAACACACACGTTGCTCTACTAAATGTAGAGTATATCTACACATACTCATCTCTGCTACACACAGTACATCAACACACTGACAGCACATTGTACATATTCACTCAAATAGTTCTGTTATATAGAATATAGTGAGTACTTTTTCATAGGGTAGATGCTAAAATGGAATGGATAAAATAAGGTGTTCCCAGGTGTGCCGTGGATCCAGTAGGTGGCACTACCTTAGCTCCAGTGTCCATGTCACTTCCTGTGACTTTAAGTATGAGGCATCACACACGCTTCCATGTCAAACCAGGTGGGTTAGGGCTGCATTTAGGAGAAGCATAGTTATTCTATACTTGGACCATGCTGCACCCAAAAATGCTGAAGTGGAGGGTGTGTTAACTGTGACGGGTTGGGGGGTGGAGGCACTAGCAGCCAACACTCCAGGAACCGAGACAGTGCCACCTACTGGATTCATGCCACAGCAGGGACAACCTTATTTTAACTACTCCATTCTTGTCTCTACTCTCCTCTTAGCTGCCAATGGTGGCTAAAGCCCCACCTCTTCCTCTGCAGTGCAGGTCACATGCTCATGACATTATGAAAGGTCCTTGATCTTTCATGTGCCATAGCCAGAGGCGTAGCTAGGGGTTCAGCACAGGGGGGGCGAACATGTCCAAGTGGGCCCCCAACTTAGGTATACCAATATTACCACTATACGGTGACCGTATAGTGGTGTATATCGGATCTACACAGGGCTCTGCAGACGATTTAGGCAAATACAGTGCAGTAACATTTAGTGACTTACCGGTGACGTCTCTGACTAATCGTTCACATTCCCTATCTCTTTCATCTGAAGCGCCATGACCAATTCTTCCAGTCTCTGTAAAGTTTGCAGCACAGACATTTTTGGCTCCTTACTTTTCCAGGCACCTGACCCACATTGTCCTCACCTGCACACCCATCCTGCTGTTACCCCAATTATAAAGTATATAATATAACCCCCCATAATAATACCCACAAGTGCATCTTTAAATTAATAACTTCCCTGTGTACCCACTTTAAATAGTGCCCCTTATTAATAATGCACCAGGTGTTTCCTAATTAAAAAGTAAACAAAAGGTAAAAATAATTAATGGGGTTCCAATAATCGGGACCCCCAGGATCAGCCGTTTGAATGAACCATGGTACCTGTGTAAGCGCCGTGACCCCTTCTCTGTTTACATAGTGTCATTTATCTCATAGCGGCCATGTCATGTAACTACAGCCTCGTCCTATACACGTCTATGTGACAAGGCTGGAATTACATCACACGGTCACTATAAACAGACAGCGTATGATATAAACAGGCGCCATAGCCCCTTCATACAGCTGATCAGTGGGGAGTCACTTATCTCTTATTGATGATCTATTCTGAGAATAGATCATCAATTAAAAATGAGCTGGAAAACTCTTTAAGGCTAAGGCCCCATGTGGCGTCCCGCAGCAAAAAAGCGCTGTTCTTCCTGCTGCGCTTTGCACAGAAAGTTCGCAAAGGTTTCCTCTGCGGACTTTCTGCTTCAATTATATCTACAGGGAAAATGGGAACTTTTACATAGGAATGCTGCGATTTCCAAAACCACGACTGTTTTGGAAATTGCAGCATGTCCACTGTGCATATTTTTCCACAAAGTGGGGATGGGATTGCCCCATGTTGCAAAAACGCCACAGGAAAAAAAAATGCGGCATTTTACAGTTCCTGCAAAGTGGATTCTAGGAAATCCCATCCTTCATTGTGGAAAAATGCGTGCCGCGGACACTCTGTGATTTCCAAAAACGTTGCGGTTTTGGAAATCGCAGCATGTCAATTATACCTAAGGAAACACTGGCAGTTTCCCTATAGTTATAATGGAAGCAGAAAGTCTGCAGAGGAAAAATCTGTGGCCCTTCTCTGAAAAGCGCTGCGGGAAAAACCACAATGTTACTGCTGTGGTTTTTCCTGCAGTGCTTTTTTGCTGCAGCCCGCTACGTGGGGCTTTAGTCTTAATAAAGCCCAAGTGTCACTTTTATTAAATTAATTGCCCCCTCATATTATGCCCCTGATTCCCCCTGACAAATACTGCACCCCTAATGACCTCTTATATCGATGACCACCCCCTTATGTTCATAATACCTCCTAATATAAATAACCTCCCCCCTTGTACCCCGTAATAACCCATATATAAATGACGCCCCCTTATGTTCATAATGCCCACTCCCTTATAGTTATATTTCCCTCTCCTAACAACCCCTTATACTATTAAAATACCCACAACTAAGCTAAAACAAAACAAATATAAGTTATAATCACCTACCAGCGACCATGACGAACAGAGCCGCCGCTTTCTCTTCTTGACCCGCGCTCTGTGCTCAGGGTCCACGCACAGGAAGTCAGCGTCTCAGCGTAGGAGGTGCGATGTTGTGACGTCATCGCGCCGCCTGTGCTGATGACTGTGTTTTCGTTGTCATGTAAACTGCAGGCCTGAAGTGGCTTGCGGTTTACAAGACAGCAAGTGGCAGGAAGCGTTTTAACTAGATCGGTGTCTGCAGACACCGATGTAGTTAAAAGTAAAAGATGTATTAATGGTGGCCCTACTTTGGGCCCTACAATGTCAGTGGGCCCGGGGCATCCGACCCCTCTGCCCCCCCCCCGCTAGCTACGCCTCTGGACATAGCATATTGGTTGGGACCTGCAGCATGGTGAGCGCTAAGTTTCTTGCACAGTCCTCTTCATTACAGGAGCATCTTTGATCTTTCTCTCCTGCCTGTGCTGATCACACAATTCAGTGTCAGGCAGGGAGAGAGCCACACAGCTGTCTGAGATCGGGTGAAGCACTTTACCTGATCATATAGAAAGCTGTCAGGTGGATCTGGCACTTCTGGATGCCCATGACATAGGCACTTTTTAGCACATTCAGAAAAGTATGGTAATCTTTGGTGTCAGTTAATGTGTTTTTCCCTTTGTAGTTTCCCCTTGCAGTTAGAGAATGGCCAGGCAATGGAGTGTACTGTGGCCCAATACTTCAAGCAAAAATACAGTTTGCAGTTAAAATATCCTCATTTACCTTGTCTGCAAGTGGGTCAGGAGCAGAAACACACATATTTACCACTTGAGGTAAGTACTTTAGTAGAAACTGGAGAATAGTTGGAGTATGATGGTTAATAGGAGTGAAAAGGTTTTTGATGCTCTACTCTAGTCTGCAAAATCTACCAATCAAAACTTTTCTTTGTAGATGGCCATAAAAATAATTAATATGGGCAACACACATGTCCTAGTGAAATTAAACAAAAAAAATACCCAAAAATAGAAAACAAAAAAAGCTATTTCTCCCTTTATATCCAACTTTTCTTTGATCCTGTGTGTCCAAGGGGCTAAGCCATGCCACCCTTCGCCTCACTGCCATATTTATGTCTGTAAGATAACTTGTTGGAGCAGTTGAACAGAAAAATTAGATGGAGCGGGAGACAAACCTCTACTAGGATTTCTAAAAGACTAACTGTTTTAGGAACCTGCAGAATATTGTAGACTAAGGCCACATGTTACAGAAACTGTATTTTTAACCTCTGTGAAAATGCAAGTGTCAAACACTGGGTTTCTACAGTCCCAGCAAGGTGAATGAGTTTTCATTTAATCATGTCCACACATTGCAGAAGAAAACACTGCAGAAGACGTGCATTTTTGAAAAACTCAACATTTTTATTTTAGCTGCAAAAACTCAGCATTGTCTTTCCCCCATAGACTTGTATGGGGTGATGAAAAAAATGGAGCAAAAATGCAGCTGAATTTCTGCGTCAGAAAATGACAAAACACAAGTACAAGGTGCGTTTTCGGCTGAGTTTCCGCAGTGTATGTGGCCTTCGTGTAACATAGGGTGGGACAGATCAGTTCTAGACTTAGAGTTTCATTAAGGATCTGAGGGAAAAATAATTTGTTTAAGCACTGCTATATGTCTTTAAGGAGGACCTTCCATGTCCTCATCGATGTGTAGTATGTGCCCCGGTGCTGGAGTTATCGGTGCCGTTAATTTCAGCACTGATATCTCCCCACTGTCAGAAAGGCGGGCCTTATAACTCAGCACCCCTGCCCGACTTTGGAAAAGTACAGTCGGGGGAGTGTTCCTCACAGCCCAGCAATGACGCTGAGCTGTAAGGGCCTTTCTTCTGACAGTGGGGAGATATAGGTGCCGAAAATAACAGCACCAATATCTCCAGCACCAGGACACATACCGGGAAAGCCGTCAACTTTCTAGCGGTATATAATACCACACATCGATGAGGACGTGAAAGGTCCTCTTTAAACAAAGGACATTTTGTTCTGTTAAGATTTTTTTTTCTAAAAGTGTAATACTTACATTTTATCAGGTCTGTAACATTGTGGCTGGACAACGCTGCATCAAGAAGCTGACTGATAACCAAACCTCCACTATGATAAAAGCAACAGCCAGGTCTGCTCCAGACAGGCAGGAAGAGATCAGCCGGCTAGTAAGTGTTTCTGTACTTCTGTAGCTGCATCACCAAGTTATGGAGTATGGAGGTTTTTTTAGAGTGACCTTTTTTTTTTTTTTTTATTTATTTATTTTAAATATCTATTTCATCTAGGTGGTTATCCAGTTTTTAAAAAATATGGACCAAATAACAGGAAATAACAGGATGCATCAATATAAAACACTTCCTAATATATATCCTGTTTAAATTTGGCACCATTTATCTGATTTAGTTTCAGGTCATTGACCACATCTGTAACGTTTTGTTTACAAGCTCACTACCCCTCCCTGTGAGCAATTTAGCCAGCAAATGAAACGTCACAGCAGCATGTAACCTCCTTGCACCTTGATCACTCATGGGAGTGATTTATTGGCTGGTCAGATATGCGGAGAAGAGCTGCTTCATAGACTGAAAAAGTGAGTCACAAGACAGAACCTGTGACACAAAACAAACCCTGTAGCAGGGAGAGAATTTGCACACAGGGGAAAGTGGACAATGGAGAGGTACAGGGGTACACAGAGTGAGAGCAGGCAGATGAATCATGGGAAATGTAGTTTGTCCACAGATTCACTGCATAGAAATAAGATTGATACAAGGAGCAGCAAGTAAATTAATGCCAAGCAAAGGGTGCACAGTGGAACAGTGAGTATTTAACACTGCTGTGGATGTATTTGCAGTTAATTTTGGAAATCTGGATAACCCCTTTAATCTAAGGTAGATTTTTTTTTTCTAGCATTTTTTTTTGGAGGGGATAGGGGGATTGTGGTTACTGTGAATATTTTAATTCAGTGAGATTTACAGAAAACTTTGTCAAGAGTGGAGGCCTTGACAATAGTGTGATAGTGTGAACAGTACTGTGTATATAATAAAATACACCTGTTGTTTCATTTAACTTTTGAGGATAAGCTGTGATGTATGCATATATATATATTTGCTAAAAAGTTTACATACCCTGGCAGATTTTTTTGTTTTTTGGCCTTTTTTCAGAGAATATGAATGATAACACAAAAACTTTTTCTCCACTCATGGTTAGTGGTTGGTTGAAGCCATTTATTGTCAAACTTCTGTGTTTTCTCTTTTTAAATCATAATGACAACCAAAAACATCAAAATGACCCTGTTCAAAAGTTCACATACCCTGGTGATTTTGGCCTGATAACATGCCCAGAAGTTGACACAAAGGGGTTTGAATGGCTACTAAAGGTAACATCCTCACCTGTGACCTGTTTGCTTGTAATCAGTGTGTGCATAAAAGCTGAGGGAGTTTCTGGGATTCAGACAGACTGTTGCATCTTTCCTCCAGTCACTGATGTTTCTGGATTGTGAGTCATGGGGAAAGCAAAAGAATTGTCCACAGATCTACGGGAAAAGGTAGTTGAACTGTATAAAACAGGAAAGGGATACAAAAAGATATCCAAGGAATTGATAATGCCAGTCAGTAGTGTTCAAACTGTGATTAACAAATGGAAACTCAGGGGCTTTGTAAAAACCAAACCACGGTCAGGGAGACCAACCAAAATTTCAGCCACAACTGCCCGGAAAATTGTTCGGGATGCAAAGAAAAACCCACACATAACATCAGCTGAAATACAGGACTCTCTGAAAACTATCGGTGTGGCTGTTTCAAGATGCACAATAAGGAGGCACTTGAAGAAAAATGGGCTGCATGGTCCAGTTGCCAGAAGAAAGCCATTACTGTGCAAATGCCACAAAGAATCTCGCCTTCAATACGCCAAACAGCACAGAGACAAGCCTAAAAACTTCTGGAACAAGGTAATTTGGAGTGATGGGACAAAAATCTAACTTTTTGGCCACAACCATAAACATTACATTTGGAGAGGTGTTAACAAGGCCTATGATGAAAGGAACACCATTCCTACTGTAAAGCACGGAGGTGGATCACTGATGATGTGGGGATGTGTGAGCTTCAAAGGCACAGGAAACTTGGTCAAAGTTGAAAGAAAGATGAATGTAGCACGTTATCAGCAAGTACTGGAGGCAAATTTGCACTCATCAGCCAGGAAGCTGCGCATGGGACGTACTTGGACGTTCCAACATGACAACGATCCAAAACACAAGGCCAAGTCGACCTGTCATTGGCTACAGCAGAAGAAAGTGAAGGTTCTGGAGTGGCCATCTCAGTCTCCTGATCTCAATATCATTGAGCCACTCTGGGGAGATCTCAAGCATGCAGTACATGCAAGACAGCCCAGGAATTTACAGGAACTGGAGACTTTTTACCAAGAAGAATGGGCAGTTTTACCATCTGAGAAAATAAAGAGCCTCATCCACAACTACCACAGAAGACTTCAAGCTGGTATTGATGTTAGAGGGGGCAATACACGGTATTAAGAACTGGGGTATGAACTTTTGAACAGGGTCATTTTGATGTTTTTGGTTGTCATTATGATTTAAAAAGAGAAAACACAGAAGTTTGACAATAAATGGCTTCAACCAACCACTAACCATGAGTGGAGAAAAAGTTTTTGTTTTATCATTCATATTCTCTGAAAAAAGGCCAAAAAAAACAAAAAATCTGCTGGGGTATGTAAACTTTTTAGCACAACTGTACATGCTGTTTTTGGAATTTGCAGCTCTCTCCAAGCTGGTGGGTAGAGACTAAGTGCCATATATTGCACACAGTAAGTACTAGAGGGATCTGCTCTATAACTTGCGCTCACTCACTCAACAGCTCTAAGAACCTACAGGACACATATAGAGATTACTGACCTTTACTTATATGAATAAACTGCTTTGGCTGTGATAGGAAACTGTAGGGTCAAACTAAAAGTTATCTTTCTAGTCCTATCTCAGTCTCTTCTTGCTCACGCCTCCTCCCCCTCCTCTCCATAGATTTCTATTGCAACTCAGTTCTGTGACCGCAAGACAGACAGATGAGTAATTTTCATAGTGACAGTTGTTTAACAAAGGAAGGGAGAACATTTTTTTGTTTGGTGACAAATTTTACAAAGTTTCTTACAATCACCTGTATTATTTAATACAAAGTTTGTTATAACATCAGTGTCTATTTAAAGGGCTTGTCTTGCCTGCCTGTCTTGCCTATGCCTGCATACTTGAAAATATTATTGTTCTTTCTTGTTTCTTGCCATTATACTATTATGTCATAGTAAGGACATTATTCCTGCAAATTTATGCAATAAAATGTCACAGTAGTATCTCCCATAAGAAAATGAATGTTGTTCAGTACATTAAACTGTACTACCCCTAAAAATTCCATTATAAAATACAACTTGCCCCATATAAGACACCCCTCATGGCTACACTGCTAAATAACACTTATCACTGGATGATAGCTAGCTACTCAACAGGCTTTGCATAAACCCACAGTAAAAGTGAATATAAGAGATTTTGTATATATCAGAAATGCCTCTTTTTGATTTTATCAGGCACTTTAGCTGCTCCACCCACTCCCTCCTAAACTGAAATTTACTCTCAAATCTTTGCTGATTCAATCTTGCCTTGAGCAGACAGATAGAGAGTTGTAAAGATGTCATATTAAAGTAACACTCAAGTGATCTGCAATAATCTCTATCCCTGTAGTGCAGTTCATAGTAATGTTGAGTGAATGCTAACCGCAGCAGCTTACCGAGTGCATCGGTCACTTTATACAGCATCTGAACTAACCTCAACTGATCATGTGATCAGCAGAATGACCTGCCAATTCACACACCAGTTGGACGTCCCTGGTTTCTGTGTAAGTCTATGGGTAAGAAACTTCCAGGCTTGACTGGACTTACATAGGGAAAGTGACTTCCAGTTGATATGTGATCTGGTAGGTCATTCTGCTGATCACATGACCAGCTGAGACTTGTTCAGGAGATGTATAAAGAGAATGACGCATCTGTTGAAGGACTGCATTATTCACTGACATTAGTATGCCTTGCATTACAGGCCTAGAGATTGTTGCAGTTCAGAGTAGTGGAACTTTAAAAGGGAGTCTATCACTGCCCCCCGCTACTGTAAACTACTCCCATAGTGCTGTAGATGCTGCTAACAGAATAAAAAGGATACATTTCTTATGTTTCAGAGCCTCAGGGATGCGTAGAAAAGCACTTTTTCTCATCTACAGCACTATGGGGGCGGTTTAAACTAGCTGGGAGTAGTGATAAACTCCCTTTAAAGTTCCCGATAGAAGTCTATGGAGAGGGGAGGGGTGAGCAGGAGTTCATTGAAAGAGCAGAGATGCAAACAGACAGATAGAAGTAAGCTGTGTATCTCGCTCCTAGTGCTTTATTCACATCAATACAGCTCAGTACATCTCTATATGTCCAATATTATCCTGCTGATACTTGTGGGAGAAAGAATGAGTTAGATGAGCAGACATCATAGCACACAATAGCAGCTAGTCTCCAACCATTATCTGAGACAGCTGAAAATAAGATAGAAAGCCATTTGAGAAAACAGCTAATATCATTGGTTCACAGACTTTCTGACAACAGGACCCCCTTTCTGGCAGGACCATTGTTTGAGAACCCCCCTACTTGAAAAATAAGTCGGCTATATTCAGTGTCCATTCTGCTTTTACGTTTTATACTGTTGTATACTGCCCTTGTGCACATCTCTGCTGCCTGTTCTCCCCCACGCACAAATCTGCTGCCTTCATATTTCCTACACATACAGATCTGTTGTCTCCATGTTCTCCAGACCCACTGCTTTTTTACCTCCATGTATTCCCCCAGCCACACACACAGAATTTCGGCCCCCATGTTTTCTTTCCTGTGCACACATTTGTGCTACCATGCTTTTCCTCCTACACCCACAAGTCTGCTACTTTCATGTTTCTTTCCCACATACAACTTGCTATGTCAACCATAGTAAGCTCTGCTAGCCCCATTCATGTGAGCCTAATCGGTGAGTAAAATCACAGCGGAAAGCTGGAGGACCGGAAAGTGGAAAGGAAGTTGAGGTCCTCTTCAAATTCCTGTTCACTTTCCGCCGTGTGAGTATACCCTTAATCAGGTGATTGCTGACCATATTCTAAAGTAACAATTCCCAAACGGGGTGCCGTGGAGACCTCCCAGGGATGCTGCGACAACCCGAAGGGAAATGGCTGCATGTCCTCTTTTAACTACATCAGTCCTTAGGATGCCGATGTAGTTAAATAGAACAGTGGAGCAGGATCTAATACTCAGGCATCTGCTAGTGATACCTGGTGAAGACCTGCTGAATCGAGCTGCAAATAAGAGCAGCAGACCTCCTAAGGAATGAGGATGGGTAAGTGTTGTTTTTTTATTTATTATCACTTGCCTGGGGACCACTGAGGATATTATTACTTGCCTGGGGGCTACTGGAGAACATTATTACTTGTCTGGGAGCCACAGGGGGACATTATTACTTATCTGGGGGGGGGGGCACTGGGGAGCTTTACTACTTTCCTGGGGGCCATTGAAGAACATTACTACTTTACTTTCCTGGAGGCCACAGGGGAGCATTATTAGGTACCTAGGAGCCACTGGGGAGAATTATTTTGTGTCTGGGGAGCATTATAAAGTGCAGGGCCAATGGAGAGTATTATACTATATGAGGGTCACTAAGAGAGCCTAGTATGGTAAAAGTTGAATTTTTGTATGTGCTGGGTGGGAAGTATAGGATGGTGTAGTTTTGAGGCTGCATTCACACAGTGTTAAAATGGCATCAAAATTGCATTGGAAAAAAGTGCATGCAGTTTTGATGTGGTTTTTGGTGAGTGTTTCGAAATTTACAAGTGAAACAAATTTATGATCCAGCTATAAATTCAAAAACTGTGCTTAAAAGCACATCAAGACTGCTGTTATTGTCTTTTGGTAAAAATTATTTAGTAGGGGTGCCACAAGGAGAAACATTCTGAAATTTTGTGCTTGGAAAGGTTGTGAAACACTGTTCTAAAGAGAGTTGTCCCTAATGAAACAACTTCTTTAAGGCAATGGCTTCAAATATGCAAATGCATAAAAAGTTTTCAAAAGTAAGAGAATGTCAATGCAAATGAAAAATATCATTTTATTTCTACAGGTGAAGAGCAATAGCATGGTGGGAGGACCAGACCCATATCTGAAAGAGTTCGGCATAGTTGTGCATAATGAAATGACAGAGCTCACTGGCAGGGTTCTTCCAGCTCCCATGCTTCAGTATGGTGGCCGGGTAAGAGTTTAACTTTATGACTTCAAAGGGAATATCTCCTGTTCTAATTTTAGTTTATTCATTCATTCATTCATTCATTCAGTCATTAGGTGTGCATCTCTTTACATTTTGTAGGCCTGTAGCCAAACAATAGAGCCATCTTTAAATTGTTCCCCCTGTAATGTTGAGAAGATTCTGCTTATACTGTTCCGGTCTATACAGTAAAACAGGAGTGAGCTACAGAAACAGGAGACAGAGACCTGTGTCTACAAAACTAGATATTTTTCTTACACAAATAATATTTAGAAATGAAATGTGATTTTTATGTTTATACATTCTCATCAATTACATTATTTTTTTTAGCGATTTCCTTTACTTTTAAGCATGCATTTTGTTTGGCAGGCATGATTGACTACACCAAATGACCTGCATGACTTGAGTAGAAAATGTTTATTGGTTGCTGAAACATTACTGGCACACTAATAGTAGTATAATGTTGTACCGTGTTAGCCATTGAAAGTAGTGGAAGAGTGAAGAAATCAGGCGATGCCTTTTAGAGGCTAACTGAGTATATTTGATAAGTAAGCTTTCAAGAGTCTAGCTCTCTTCTTCAGACATGGTGTTATACAAGAACTGAAAATTCACAGATTATTTATACTCTATACACATGTTCTTCAAAGGATTTTAGAGTTCTTAAAAAAACCCAAAACAAAATGCAATCTAAGTAGAGAAGTTATTTACAACCGGTCAAAAAAACAATCTGGAAAGTTGTGGTGCATGACAGAGGGATCTGGGAAACAGGGCAGAGACTTAGTCAGCGAATGAACTCACATAGATCCAATATTAATAACAGCAGAACAGATCTTCCAGTGGCCGCACATTTCTCCGGAGAAAACCACTCTACTGAAGATTTGCGGGTTGTGGTTTTAATGGGACATTTTAAGACGCAGGAGGAAAGGAAACAATGGGAGTACAAGTTTATGCAAAAATTTAAAACTCTGCAATTTGGACTTAATATTCATGCCATCTTCATGTCACACTATGTATGAACCATGAATTGAACTCAATATTCATGCTAGATTCATGTCACACTATGTATGAACTGTGAGGGTCCTGATAGCAAACAGATAACAGATCCCTCTGTCACGCACCACAACTTTCCAGATTGTTTTTTTGACCAGTTGTAAATAACTTCTCTACTTAGATTGCATTTTGTTTTGGGGTTTTTTAAGGACTCTAAAATCCTTTTAAGAACATGTGTATAGAGTATAAATAATCTGTGAATTTTCAGTTCTTGTATAACACCATGTCTGAAGAAGAGAACTAGACTCTTGAAAGCTTACTTATCAAATATACTCAGTTAGCCTCTAAAAGGTATCGCCTGATTTCTTCACTCTGGCACACTAATAGACATATTTTTTTTTTTTCTTCTTTTCTCTAGAACAAAACTGTGGCTACTCCAAACCAGGGTGTGTGGGACATGAGAGGAAAACAGTTCTATGCTGGCATTGAAATCAAAGTTTGGGCTGTTGCTTGCTTTGCACCTCAGAAGCAGTGCAGAGAGGACTTGTTAAAGTGAGTTTAAGCTTATGAGGTTGTCATGTTACCAGTGATAAGTTATGCAGAAGACTAGTATTGACTAGACTGTAACCAACCAATCTTATAACTTTTGAGCTTGTGTGGTTTGCGCTACCAGAGAAGTGCAGTGCTGATGGCAGTACCAGGTAGCAAATTATAAAGCACTAATTTATTATTATTTATTTTATTTAGCTTACTTGTATAGCACC
This sequence comes from Leptodactylus fallax, assembly GCA_947044405.1. Taxonomy (NCBI): domain Eukaryota; kingdom Metazoa; phylum Chordata; class Amphibia; order Anura; family Leptodactylidae; genus Leptodactylus; species Leptodactylus fallax. Next base: position 232,588 of record CAMRHE010000065.1, on the reverse strand, counting down.
ATCATATTCCGCAGAGCTTTACAGACATTGACAGTCACTGTCCCATATAGGGCTCACAATCTACATTCCCTATCAGTATGTCTTTGGAGTGACTCGAATGACATGGCAATGGAAAAAAATTACAATTTTTTTTAATGCCACTGCAGTTTTCACTCTGGCCGCTGGGCCCCTAAATATCCTCACTTGAATATGTCGATTGATTTCTCTGTGTAACTTTGGTTTTTCGTTTTGTTATCCATATGGAAATTCCACCCACTTGACGCTAGGTTCACATTAGAATTGTATCTCCATTGTTCTGGTCCGTTGGAGGATCAGAACAACAGAGAGGCGAACCACTAAAATATCGGTAACACAACAGAGCCCATCTACTATAAACTGAAACAGGCAACCTCACTGACAGATATGGAAAAAGACCCTGAAAGTACAATTCCAACTGTTGACAGCGGCCAAATGTCTTATAGCCCGCCACTGGTGACAGACGGCCCCACCCTCTGACGTTGAACAATATAGCTGAATATGTAATGTTTGAACTATGGAATACGTCACTGCAACCATTCAGGACAAACTATATCAGTTTATCATCCTAGATACCTATACAGTGTCCATATTAGGACATCCTCAGATATCAGTGTCAAACATCAGATTAATAGCAGTTTACAACAGTGACACCTGACTTTGACTTTGATTCTGACAACGACTTTGACTTTGATTCTGACAACGACTTTGACTTTGATTCTGACAACGACTTTGACTTTGATTCTGACAACGACTTTGATTCTGACAACGACTTTGACTTTGATTCTGACAACGACTTTGTCTTTGATTCTGACAACGACTTTGCCTTTGATTCTGACAACGACTTTGACTTTGATTCTGACAACGACTTTGATTCTGACTCTCACTTTGACTCTGATTCTGACTTTGATTCTGACTCTGACTTTGACTCTGACTTTGATTCTGACTTTGATTCTGACTCTGACTTTGATTCTGACTTTGATTCTGACTCTGACTTTGATTCTGACACTGACATCTGCAGTTTCTGATTGGCCAACAGATGAGGTCCGCCCCCTATATAACTGTACTTTACAGGGGCTTCAGACTCTTCAGACCTCAGTCCTCACAATAGTGGCAGAAGAATCATTTCAGTGCATCAATAGGTACAGACATTTCTGACTTTTACTTATCCTAAATAATACTTCATCTTTACTGCTCCCTTAGGGGGCGTTCACACTACTGTTGTATGTCTGTTCTAATAGGGTCTGTAAAAAAAAAAATGGACACCTATCATAACAGACCGTAACTGATGTTAATGTGTCCGTTTTTTAGACTCTCCGTTTTTGCTTATTTTTTTGTTCTTCTTTCTGAGCATATGCAGAAAAAACCCAACAGTATAACGGACGACCGTCCGTTACTTTCAGTTAGCCATAGACATTAATGTTAAAAAATAACGCACAGTTAATGCCTGCACCCTGCGTTATTCTGTCGGCTAAAAAAAAAAAAACACATGTCATGGATTTGGTGAGAAAGGACATTAATGGACAACATATCAAATCCCAGTGAAATCCCCCTGGGCTATCTACAAATTTGCCAGTGGCTAACTTGTGGCAATTTACTGGCACAGCATAGTGAATGGCATCTAAACAGGTTCCATTCACACTGTGCAGTTTCTGGGCTGCTTGAAAACCTCAGATGTTCTCTGACTTTCATCTGTGACTCAGTCAGGTATCAGACAACTTTGTGTCAGACAACTTTTTATTAGACTCCTGGAGCTCTCAGCCTGCAGCCTTATACAATGTATCTTCTACTGCTGAGTGTGAGCAGTGAGTTCACTCAGAGGTCAGGCAACCTGGCCAATCACAGTGTAACATTGTATGGCTTCATAGCTGACTGCTGACTTGTGACTCAATCACAGATGAAAGTCAGAGAACATCTGAGGTTTTCAACCAGCCCAGAAACTGCACAGTGTGAATGGGACCTGTTTAGATACCATTCACTATGCTGTGCCAGTAAATTGCCACAAGTTAGCCACTTGCAAATCTGTAGATAGCACAGGGGGATGTCACTGGGATTTGATATGTTGTCCATTAATGTCCTTTCTCACCAAATCCATGACATGTGGGTTTTTTTTTTTAGCGGACAGAATAACGCAGGGTGCAGGCATTAACTGTGCGTTATTTTTTAACATTAATGTCTATGGCTAACTGAAAGTAACGGACGGTCGTCCGTTATACTGTTGGGTTTTTTCTGCATATGCTCAGAAAGAAGAACAAAAAAATAAGCAAAAACGGAGAGTCTAAAAAACGGACACATTAACATCAGTTACGGTCTGTTATGATAGGTGTCCATTTTTTTTTTACAGACCCTATTAGAACAGACATACAACAGTAGTGTGAACGCCCCCTAAGGGAGCAGTAAAGATGAAGTATTATTTAGGATAAGTAAAAGTCAGAAATGTCTGTACCTATTGATGCACTGAAATGATTCTTCTGCCACTATTGTGAGGACTGAGGTCTGAAGAGTCTGAAGCCCCTGTAAAGTACAGTTATATAGGGGGCGGACCTCATCTGTTGGCCAATCAGAAACTGCAGATGTCAGTGTCAGAATCAAAGTCAGAGTCAGAATCAAAGTCAGAATCAAAGTCAGAGTCAGAATCAAAGTCAGAATCAAAGTCAGAGTCAAAGTCAGAGTCAGAATCAAAGTCAGAATCAGAGTCAAAGTGAGAGTCAGAATCAAAGTCGTTGTCAGAATCAAAGTCAAAGTCGTTGTCAGAATCAAAGGCAAAGTCGTTGTCAGAATCAAAGACAAAGTCGTTGTCAGAATCAAAGTCAAAGTCGTTGTCAGAATCAAAGTCGTTGTCAGAATCAAAGTCAAAGTCGTTGTCAGAATCAAAGTCAAAGTCGTTGTCAGAATCAAAGTCAAAGTCGTTGTCAGAATCAAAGTCAAAGTCAGGTGTCACTGTTGTAAACTGCTATTAATCTGATGTTTGACACTGATATCTGAGGATGTCCTAATATGGACACTGTACTGTATACCAGGCTGACGACACCTACACTAAAGTTATATAGCAAAAACCATAACACAGAAGTGCTGTCACCAGATGCTTTAGGACACATGCATTTACTGCTATTTCCTGGGACACACCTGTACTCTCCCATTAGAAGCAATGAAAGTACATGTGCAGCCCGCAATTAGTAGTAAATGTATGTGTCCAGGAGCACTGTATGGCGGCATCCTTATGGTGGAAACACACTATGTATCTGGATGCAGCTATATTCTTAGGCCACTGGAACTGCGTTCACATGATGCATTTTTGCACAAAAATAAAAAAATGCCTGAGTTTTCTGTGCAAAAACACATCCTTAATACAGAAAACACACCGTTATACAGAATAATGTCTCATAGCGGACTCTGCACATGGTATTATATCCCATAGTGGCCTCTGCACACCGTATTATGTCCCATAGTGGCCCCTGCAAACTATATTATATCCCATAGCGGCCCCTGCACACAGTATTATATCCCATAGTGGCCCCTGCACATGGTATTATGTCCCATAGCGACCCCTGCACACGGTATATGTCCCATAGCGGCCCCTGTACATGGTATTATGTCCCATAGCGGCCCCTGCACACGGTATATGTCCCATAGCGGCCCCTGAACATGGTATTATGTCCCATAGTGGCCCCTCCAAACAGTATAATATTCTAACTTTTATAATTCCAATTTTCGCCACTCATTAGCTATTATTATACTGTGGGGTCTCTTTAGACCTCAGAGTATAATAAGTGGAGGGCCAAGAGAGGTGACAAACATAAAAAAAACAATGTTACTCACCTTCCCTGCACTCTGCGGCAGCTCTGTAAGCGCTTCTGCCTGAAGTCAGCAACCGCTGATTGGGTCTCAGGGGTCACGTCGCATCATTATGTGTAATGATGCTGAACGTGACCCTTGAGCCCCTGTCAGAAGTCTCTTAATTCAGGCAGAAGCACCTACAGATCATAGAGCCGCTGCGGAGCGCAGGGAAGGTGAGTAACATTGTTTTTTAGGTGAGTATGATAATAGTAGTTTCGTTTCGGCCGTGTTTGGTCCAATCAAAACTGCTGGGTGAGGACTCAGGCTGCCTGTGCCAGATAAATAAGCCTCGCGTGCCACTCTTGGCACACGTGCCAGGGGTTGCCGACCCCTGCCCTAGAGTTTCTAGTCCTGTCTCTCCTCCTTGTCCTTTTTTTTTTATACAACTCCCCTTGAATATATAGACTGTTATGTTGTCTTATGCGCCTTTGGCTACCCTCACTGTAACCAATTTGAATAACTTCTTTGCACATATTGTTCATGTTGATAAATTTAATAAAATATAGTTAAAAAAATAAAACCTGAAACTGTGCAAGACTTTCTCATATGCAAATTTTCAGGGGGACACTGCGACGGAGTGTCCAAAAGAGACTCCATGTTTTATTTTAACTCTGTTTCTATACAAGGGATTTAACTGATCATACACATTAGAATCAGCTATGATCAAACAACTGTCAAGTCAACGGGGGTTATTTATCAAATGCGCCTCTCTTTGGCGAAATTTTGTGCAGTTGCGCCTTTTGTGCGCCATTTAAATTTCTGGCGTGATCTACTAATCAGGTGCAAGCTATTGATAAATTCCATGCACATATCATCGCTATGTGTGTTGTGCCTTTTTTTACAGGTGTTAGCAATGCGACGAATTTATCAAAAAGGCACAACTACATAATAAAAACGTCGCAGACACAGAACAGAATGGTATTTAAAGAAGCAGAAACAAGTGATTTCTCTGGATCTGCAAAGATGGCTTTAAATCCATTCAGTTTGCCCAATGAAGAGAGCTCCTCTGATTTTTCAATCTCAGAACAAACTTTGCCCACAAAATCCAAAAAGAAAAAGAAATTCTTAAAAGGAGAATGTGCCAGGTCCGCCGCACCCTTTGCCCCCCCGCTAGCTACGCTTCTGCTCTGCATTCTTGATGCAGCCTGCAGCCATGTAATAATGCACTTGAGTTAGCAATGCATTTAAGGATTTGAGACAAGTAATTTAATATGATTTAGAAAATAGTTTTAAAAGTTAAAGGGATATTCCTACGAACATAACCATTTTTAAATTTGTAGATAATTAAAAGTTAAACATTTTTACATATATAAGTAATTAAACATTTTGCAGAGTTTTAAAGATTTTCTCTAAATATCTTGTGGTCACAAATTGTTGTCTTGATTGGTTGCTAGTGGATACGACCATGAATGCAGGACCTTTCTAAGGTCAGAAAATTAGCCATGCTTTCCTTATTGTGGTCGGGATATCTTCTGATACATGTAGTGTCCCTACATGATAACCCAGCTACAATAAGAAAATCATGGCTGGGTTCCTGACAAGTCCCAGACCATAGAAAGTTTCTGCATTCGTGGTCATATCCATTGGCAACTGATCAAGACAACAGACTGTCGCCACTAAGACAGTTTAAGAAAATCTTTAAAAAATTTTAACTTCTTATATTTGAAAAAATGTTTAACTTTTAACTATCTACAAATATAGATATGATTATGTTCATGGGAATACCCCTTTAAGTCTGTTAACTTTGTATAGTTTTATGTGTGTCTTATGCTTGGGCAATTGTGATCTGTAGTCTGCACTGTTTTTTACGTGTCTCCCAGAGTGGCTTTATGTGCCTTTTTTAAAAAGGTGCAAATAATAAATCCAGCGAACACATGTTCGCTCGAGCAGACACACCTACTTGTCTCCCCAAAATCACAAAGTGTTGGATAGGGGAATCTCACATAGAAAAAAAGCGCAAACACTTCATAAATCCAACAAAAAGGTGAAAAAAAAGGCACAGCACATGCCAAAATTAGGTGCAAACACGTTAATATATGCGCCCCAATATGTCCAAATAGAAAATAGATGGGCAGGGCTGGATATTTCAGCTGGCTGTCAGGTCAAAATACCAGTGTTTGGCATGATTGGTTGCTTTAATTTTTTTTTTTTATTAATTTTTTTTAAAATATACCATTATCAGATGACCGCATGGTGGCTGTCTAAAATCTGCAGTGTAAGGTCAGCCTTAAGCCGAGGCCCCCAGGGTGGAAAAAAATGCGGGGTTTAGCGAATCCCATCCCCACTTGACAACCGTTGCATTTTTGGAAATTGCAGCATGTCAATTATATCTACGGAAACGCCGGCGGTTTCTCTATAGGTATAATTGAAGCAGAAAGTGCGCAGAGGAACACTCTGCAGACTTTCTGTACAAAGCACTGCGGGAAAAACCACGATGCGTTGTCACCACGGTTATACCTGCAGCACTTTTTTGGGGCCTTAGCCTTAGAGTCAGTGGAAGGTGGGCCTCATTTATGATGAGGCGCACACCTCTACATAAATCAGGCTTACTCTCTGCTGGGCGTGCCCCTGGAGGGAAATCCACACCAGCATAATTTATGCCAAAGGCCTCCCCCCCGCAAGGGCAGTCTTAAAAAAAAAAAAAAAAAAAAAAACATTTGCGCAAAACTTTTTATGCCGACTGTTCTGACCTCTATATTTTATGAAATTAATCTGAACAAAACTTTAGGATATAAAAGATATTTTTATTTTTTATTTCGACACACTAACATGCAAATGAAATAAAGATTACAATCTGTTGACAAGAAGCAGCATAAAAATTATTGTATGAGCTGATCTACTAAAATATTTAAGCTTTGTAAAGTGAATTCTTTGCTTTCTATTTCTGTACAGGAGCTTTACAGACCAGCTAAGAAAGATCTCAAAAGATGCTGGGATGCCCATCCAGGGTCAGCCATGCTTCTGTAAATATGCGCAGGGTGCAGATAGTGTGGAGCCAATGTTCAAACATTTAAAACTTACCTATGTTGGTCTCCAGCTGATTGTGGTTATCCTTCCTGGAAAGACTCCAGTGTATGGTAAGAAACAATTTTTAAGCAAAAAAAAAAAAAATCCTCGTATATCCAGACACTGCTGAATATTTTTTTTGCAGCAATTCTTGCTGCAAAATTTCCATGTATTCCCCACCAACTTAATACCCTGTGTAGGGCTCTCCATGTTTTCTCCCTATTGAGCTTCATTCTATATGAACATTTTTTTGTCCAAATATCTGCTTGGTTCAGACTTTAAAACTAAGCTACATGCCAGTCTTTTACCTGCCAATTCACACATTGGTCAGAAGTTCCTTATCTATGCAAGTTTGAGAACCTGGATGTAAAGCTCTCATATACTTGAATAGAAAATGTCTACAGTCCACTGACTGATTTGGCAGGCCAGTCTGCTAATCACATGACCTGTTTAGAGGCTGGCACTTTCAGGATAGGTGCTGTGGATGCTTACATCATCTGCTAAGACTAGCGCTTAGTTAATCTAAGTCCAACACTCTAATATTCTGACAGTTCCACAAAGTATTGCCAGGTGCTGAGAAAAAATGGTGCTTCAGCCTTTATAACCACTTATTAAAAATTTGTACGTAGAAAAATGCATGATGTTAAAAGGTGGACATTTACTTAAACATGAAGATGACTGTATAAGATTGACTCCAATATATACAGGTGCATCTCAATAAATTAGAATATTTTTGAAACGTTCATTCATTTCAGTAATTCAGTAATTCAATTCATAATCAGCGTCTTTCATGATTGTGTGTCCTACTGAACCAGACTGAGGAACCATTTAAAGGCTTAGGAAACCTTGGCAGGCGACACACTGAATTTACAATACTGAACTTTTTTACAATATTCTAATTTTCTTAGATTTTTTCATTACCTGTAAACCATAATCAACATTTACAGAAATAAAACACTTGAAATAGAACACTCTGTGTGCAAAGAATCTAGAAAATATAGGAGGTCACTTTTTTAATTTAATTACTGAAAGAAATAAACGTTTCAAAGATATTCTAATTTATTGAGATGCATCTGTAACCCTTATCTCATCTGATTGTGATGCTATGCATCATATTTTAAAGTTCCTGTGTTAGGACTAGGTGGTCATATTTGCTTCTTGTATATTATGTATTAAGTGATGTGATGTGATTTTCATTTCAGCGGAAGTAAAGCGAGTAGGGGACACACTCCTTGGCATGGCCACTCAGTGTGTGCAGGTTAAAAATGTGGTGAAGACCTCTCCGCAAACTCTTTCTAACCTTTGCCTGAAGATCAATGCTAAACTTGGAGGCATAAACAATGTTCTGGTACCACATCAAAGGTAATCCAACTGTCTAGAAAATTCAGAGGGGATGGCCCCTTGTTAGTTAAAATGTATAAAATGCAATAAATTGATTTGCTTCATCACATGAAACTCTAAAGGCCTTTATTTCTTATCCAGCCACTTCAGTTCAATGCCACCACTATCCATATTTGCTTATAAACATAGGATTGTGGTGGTCTCTGTGACCATGGGGTTCAAGATGGTGCTAGTCATGTGATATACTTCCTCAGCTTTCATTTACTTCATCCACTTCAGCTATTGTTTAGCTCCTGCACAGAACGTATCTAGTATATGAGCAGATACAGGATATTCTGCTGCCTCTATGTATTGCTAAATAGCATAAGAGCAAATAGAGTTCAGTCCCCCGCCACTCCATTACTAATGATCTGGTGGACCCCACCAGTCTTGCAGTGATAATGTGTCATACATTTTTGACTCTTGAATGTATGGCATATAACAACTGGTATGGCACATAATTTCTGATGCTATTAATTGGCTGCAACATTCACAAGGATGCTGTCATTGCTGTAGGAGTGGCATATTGCCTACTTTTATCCACATTTCTTAAAATTCCTGAAAATCAGTTTAGTGTTTCAGGTAAACCTTGTAGCATTTTGCATAGGGAAGGTTGTCACTTACCGTATTTTTCGCACTCTGAGACGACCGGACCATCAGATGCATCTAGGTTTTAGAGGCGGAAAATAGGGAAAAAAAATTTTGAAGCGAAAAATGGTGAAATATTTAATATATGGGAGCTGTAGTTTTGCAACAGCTGCAAGGCCACATTGATAGGCATAGGGCATCTTTTTTTTGCGGGGCCAGATGTACTTTTTAGTTATACCATTTTGATTAGATCACTTTTTATTCAAATCCGAGGCAAAACAGTGAAAAAACAGCAGTTCGGCACTTTAGAAGTTTGTAGACCAGGCATTTTCAGACACAGGGATACCTAATGTGTATGTATTTCACAGTAATTTTCTACTTTTATATGTATTCTAGGGAATGGGGGTGATTTAGAACTTTTAGTTTTTTATTTTTTATCTTTTTTATATTTAAAAAAAATTATTATTATTTATTTTTTTTACAATATCATTAGCCACCCCTAGGGGGCTTGAACCTGCAATCATTTGATTACAAGTCCCATAGACTGCAATACAACTGTATTGCAGTCTATGGGAGATTCTGTACATTACTATTGAGGCTGGTCATAGACACGAACAGGTAGGCTCCTGCGATCTCGCCGGACAGGAGCCGGCCTGCAACTTGAAAGGTACGGGACTCTGATTGCAGGCATTATCTCTGGGTCTCAGCTGTACATTACAGCGGAGACTCAGTAGCTATGTCGACCGCTCTGCAGCAGAGCCGCCACCATCATCTTTACAGACCCGGCATCTGCCGTAATAGCACGGTGGATGTCGGGATGGGTTCGCTGGGGCACCCTCTCCCCCAAACCCAGTGCCGAACATCGTCCTACTCCTGCCGCTGCAGGAAGCCCCGCTGCAGAAAGCCACCGGCAGCAGCAGGAGTGGGGCGATGCTGCAACCCCACTCCTCCGCCCCCCCAACACCCCACATTCGGACTATAAAACGCACCCCCCATTTTCCTCCCAGATTTGGGGGGGGGGGAAAGTACGTCGTATAGTCCAAAAAATACGGTACTTCCTTTATTGTTTTGTAGGTAAGTGTCAAAACATTTTTCACATTCTCTCTTCCTTAGACTGTTTATAGGAAAATTGTTACTGATGGCTTGCTTAGTTTTATTTACCTATGATGACAGTATTTTCTAGTATGAAAAATTGTAATATTACCTGTTATTTAATGCCATTTCAATATGACTGTACAACACCTATTTTCTTGGCTTTGCAGGCCCTCTGTATTTCAGCAGCCAGTTATATTTCTGGGTGCAGATGTGACTCATCCTCCTGCTGGTGATGGCAAAAAACCTTCAATTGCAGCTGTAGTGGGCAGTATGGATGGTCACCCTAGCCGGTATTGTGCTACTGTACGTGTGCAGACCTCCCGACAGGAAACGTCTCAAGAGCTTTTATACAGTCAAGAAGTGATTCAAGACCTCAGTAATATGGTGCGTGAGCTTCTCATCCAGTTCTATAAATCAACACGATTCAAGCCCACACGTATTATCTATTACCGCGGTGGTGTGTCCGAAGGTCAAATGAAACAGGTGGGTGTTTTGTTTGTCTATGACCCAGATGTGATGTGCTATTGAATAGCATTAATTGCAAGGTTTATTTCTTTGAATTAGACCTCAGGTACGTCCTGTCTAAGATGCTGAAACAAAGTTTTTATGGGTTAATGTCTTGCCCTCCTTGTTCATCAGACACTATTATTAGACTGACCTTTTACTGTATATTAGTTTTTTTGTAGAACTTTAGTAAGTTAACTATGCATTTACTCGCACAAATTAACTTTCAATTGTTGTATATTACTGTCAGGTTTCAATTGGGTGCCATTATTTGAATATACTGAGATATTGTGTATTTGGGCTTTGTTTTAGAGACATGACACCCTTAGGGGTTATCATATTATATCATATCATTTTAAATGTGTGAATAAAGATCAAATATGCACTGTGATTAACACAATTTGCATAAATCAATAATGCAAGTGAATATAACACAGTTAGGAATATATATTATTAGAGAAAACACCACCTTCTCCACTTACCTGGCTCCTTTCTTCCTCCTCTTTGATTTCTACACTACTCACTCACTTTGAATTTACTGCTAAATCCATCCTAAGACACAAGATACAAGTAATAATAATAATAATAACAATAATAATAATAATAACTTTATATAGCACCAACATATTCCATAGCACTTTACAAATCAGAGGACACATGAAACAATATGAGACATTACAATGTGACAAAGAAATAAACATATCAAACAATAGGAGTGAGGGCCCTGCTCGTAAGAGCTTACATTCTATGAGGAGATAGGGGGACACAAGAGGTCAGCGGGCTTGTTTGCTACCATGGTCCAGCCATCTTTTAATAGAAAAGGTTATGTAACTGAAGCTGTATGAGCCCGTCACCAGCCAGTACCTGTGAATAAACAGATACTAATTGCAAGGAGAGAGATGGAGAGGACAGAATCTGAGGAAGGAGGAGGAAGGATAGAAGGTGTTATTGTTCTACACCTAAGCTAAATAAATAAAAAATAAATAAGACAGTTTCAGCTCAGGCTGTGTTCACACAGTGGAAAATGAAGAGGAATTTTCTTCATTTTCTGCCGCCGGAAATTTCGCTGCGGTTTAGCGTCGACGGGATGCCGATGCAGTGCAACAGCTTTCGTAGCAGCATCCCACTCTTGATTAGGCCTGGATCAATAGGCCTAATCAGGAGAGCATCTCGAGCCACGGACACCGCGGGCGGAATCCGTGGCAAGATCGAGCAGGATACTTCTTTTTTCCGCGTCCTGCTGCGATCTCTGCCTCCCATTGAAAACAATGGGAGGCGGATTCGAGAGGAATCTGCTCCGGATTCGGGGGTGAATTCCACTCCCAAATACGCAGCAAATTCCTCCGTGTGAACACACCCTTAATGAGATGTCAGGTTAAATACTGCCCATAGATTTCTATGGACAGAAGAACAAGGCAACTTCTAGATGGAGACTGAGATGGAAGCACACGCAGAAATGGTGCTGTACTTTCTAGCACATGTGGTACTTTTTATGATGTCCTCCCTGCTACTTCTGTTGGTCGGCTACAGATAAACAACACAGTAGGATCTTTTCTTTCTTGTTTGGAGTGTATGGGAGACATCATAGCCGCTAGTCTTCACCTACAAGCTCTGGGAGTACTCAAATTTAGAGATGAACCCTGCAGAGGGAAAAACTGCTAAACAATACCATATACAGGTCATAATGTTCAGATACAGTGCTAATCATATACAGTGGGGAAAAAAAAGTATTTAGTCAGCCACCAATTGTGCAAGTTCTCCCACTTAAAAAAATGAGAGAGGCCTGTAATTGACATCATAGGTAGACCTCAACTATGAGAGACAAAATGAGAAAACAAATCCAGAAAATCATATTGTCTGAGTTTTAAAGAATTTATTTGCAAATTATGGTGGAAAATAAGTATTTGGTCAATAACAAAAGTTCATCTCAATACTTTGTTATATATCCTTTGTTGGCAATGACAGAGGTTAAACGTTTTCTGTAAGTCTTCACGAGGTTGGCACACACTGTTGCTGGTATGTTGGCCCATTCCTGCATGCAGATCTCCTCTAGAGCAGTGATGTTTTGGGGCTGTTGCTGGGCAACACAGACTTTCAATTCCCTCCAAAGGTTTTCTAAGGGGTTGAGATCTGGAGATTGGCTAGGCCACTCCAGTACCTTGAAATGCTTCTTACAAAGCCACTCCTTCGTTGCCCTGGCGGTGTGCTTGGGATCATTGTCATGCTGAAAGACCCAACCACGTTTCATCTTCAATGCCCTTGCTGATGGAAGGAGGTTTGCACTCAAAATCTCACGATACATGGCCCCATTCATTCTTTCATGTACACGGATCAGTCGTCCTGGTCCCTTTGCAGAGAAACCGCCCCAAAGCATGATGTTGCCACCCCCATACTTCACAGTAGGTATGGTGTTCTTTGGATGCAACTCAGCATTCACTCTCCTCCAAACACGACAAGTTGTGTTTCTACCAAACAGTTCTACTTTGGTTTCATCTGACCATATGACATTCTCCCAATACTCTTCTGGAACATCCAAATACTCTCTAGCTAACTTCAGACGGGCCCGGATATATACTGGCTTAAGCAGGGGGACACGTCTGGCATTGCAGGATCTGAGTCCCTGGCGGCGTAGTGTGTTACTGAAGGTATCCTTTGTTACGTTAGTCCCAGTTTCTGCAGGTCATTCACTAGGTCCCCCCGTGTGGTTCTGGGATTTTTGCTCACCGTTCTTGTGATCATGTTGACCCCAAGGGGTGAGATCTTGCGTGGAGCCTCTGATCGAGGGAGATTATCAGTGGTCTTGTATGTCTTCCATTTTCTAATTATTGCTCCCACAGTTGATTTCTTCACACCAAGCTGCTTGCCTATTGCAGATTCAGTCTTCCCAGCCTGGTGCAGGTCTACAATTTTGTTTCTGGTGTCCTTCCACAGCTCTTTGGTCTTCACCATAGTGGAGTTTGGAGTGTGACTGTTTGAGGTTGTGGACAGGTGTCTTTTATACTGATAACAATGTCAAACAGGTGCCATTACTACAGGTAATGAGTGGAGGACAGACGAGCCTCTTAAAGAAGAAGTTACAGGTCTGTGAGAGCCAGAAATCTTGCTTGTTTGTAGGTAAGAAAATACTTATTTTCCATCATAATTTGCAAATAAATTCTTAAAAACTTAGACAATGTGATTTTCTAGATATGTTTTCTCATTTTGTCTCTCATACTTGAGGTCTACCTATGATGTCAATTACAGGCCTCTCTCATCTTTTTAAGTGGGAGAACTTTCGTAATTGGTGGCTGACTAAATACTTTTTTTCCCCACTGTACATGCAAAGCTTGTGCTCAAAAGTCACCTGAAATGAAAGGTATACTTAAGTTTATACAGTGGGGAAAAAAAAGTATTTAGTCAGCCACCAATTGTGCAAGTTCTCCCACTAAAGACTGAATCTGCAATAGGCAAGCAGCTTAGTGTGAAGAAATCAACTGTGGGAGCAATAATTAGAAAATGGAAGACATACAAGACCACTGATAATCTCCCTCGATCAGAGGCTCCATGCAAGATCTCACCCCGTGGGGTGAAAATGATCACAAGAACGGTGAGCAAAAATTCCAGAACCACACGGGGGGACCTAGTGAATGACCTGCAGAAAGCTGGGACTAACATAACAAAGGCTACCGTCAGTAACACACTACACCGCCAGGGACTCAGATCCTGCAATGCCAGACGTATCCCCCTGCTTAAGCCAGTACATATCCGGGCCCATCTGAAGTTTGCTAGAGAACATTTGGATGTTCCAGAAGAGTATTGGGAGAATGTCATATGGTCAGATTTAACCAAAGTAGAACTGTTTGGTAGAAACACAACTCATCGTGTTTGGAGGAGAGTGAATGCTGAGTTGCATCCAAAGAACACCATACCTACTGTGAAGCATGGGGGTGGCAACATAATGCTTTGGGGCTGTTTCTCTGAAAAGGGACCAGAACGACTGATCCGTGTACATGAAAGAATGAATGGGGCCATGTATCGTGAGATTTTGAGTGCTAACCTCCTTCCATGAGCAAGGGAATTGAAGATGAAACGTGGCAGGGTCTTTCAGCATGACAATGATCCCAAGCACACTGCCAGGGCAACGAAGGAGTGGCTTCGTAAGAAGCATTTCAAGGTCCTGGAGTGGCCTAGCCAGTCTTCAGATCTCAACCCCATAGAAAACCTTTGGAGGGAGTTGAAAGTCCGTGTTGCCCAGCGACAGCTCCAAAACATCACTGCTCTAGAGGAGATCTGTATGAAGGAATGGGCCAACATACCAGCAACAGTGTGTGCCAATCTTGTGAAGACTTACAGAAAACGTTTGACCTCTGTCATTGCCAACAAAGGATATATAACAAAGTATTGAGAGGAACTTTTATTGACCAAATACTTATTTTCCACCATAATTTGCAAATAAATTCTTTAAAAATGAGACAATGTGATTTTCTAGATATGTTTTCTCATTTTGTCTCTCATAGTTGAGGTCTACCTATGATGTCAATTACAGGCCTCTCTCATCTTTTTAAGTGGAAGATCTTGCACAATTGGTGGCTGACTAAATACTTTTTTTTCCCCACTGTATGTATTATATGTATATGTATTTCAAATAGACTTAGTTTGGATTTTACTGGTTATTGCAGTTTGAGTAGTCCTGACTTCTTTGTGATAGAAGATTTGTCCCTATTCTGGAGGCTCGTAGGTTTCATGTAAAACCCCGTTTCCTTACATCCTACAGCAGTACAATATGGGGTATTCCTGCCCCTGTGTGCTGGTAGGACAGGCAGAAATTTTAATTAACATAAAATATGCATGACTATGGTACCCTATAAGAGGGCAAAGAGACCTCCCCCCTTCTGTTTTTTTCTGTCCTGTGTGGTGGGACAGGTGGAGGGAGGTATTTTGTCCTCCCATATTTTGTTTTTTCCCCTAAAGTTTGTTAACTTCTTTTGGAGAGTCATCTTTACACCTCTCTTCTCTTCTTTTTTCCACTGGATGCTTCTGTGGAAAAAAAAGGGGGGGGGTTTATTTAGGCAGTTTTTTTTGTGCTAGCCAAGCTTTCAACCTTCGCTCTGAAAAGGTTGATTTCAGTAGTACATGCAGCTGTAGTTGCATGCTGCATGTTAAAAGACCTGTAGTGCAGGCCACTTGTGCGGCCTTGATGTGGAGCATTGCCGTTTCACTTACCTTTTTTGTGTCTAACCAAGCTTTCAACCTTTGCTCTGAAAAAGGTTGATTTCAGTAGTACATACAGCGGTGGTTGCATGCTGCATGTTCAAAGACCTGTAGTGCAAGCCACTTGTGCGGCCTTGATGTGGGGCATTACTGTTTCACTTACCTTACAAGCTCCGCGGCCGCCAGTAGTGACGTCGGTCACTTTGTTCCTCCGGAACCTTTGTTTGTGTTCCAGTTTTCCAGGGACTCAATTCTCGGACGGAGTTTTTGCGGCTTAGTTTTTCCTCCTTTTTGCAAATTTATATTTGCTGAGCCTCTTTTCTGGCATCGGTTTGTATATTTTTAGCTTAATTCTGTGTACAAGGAATTAAGGTTTGCAAAATTTGCGGAGGGGGGAAGGTTTTTTGTGTGCACTACTTGCTCATTCCTCTTCCCCCTCCTATAGAAGCCTTCATCTCAATGCAGGAGATGGCTTGTCTCTTAGTGAGGAAGACCTCAGTACTCCACTTGGATTACTGTTTTTGCTGCTGCAGCTCTGGTCAGCACGGTGGCTCAGTGGTTAGCACTGCAACCTTGCAATGCTAGTTTCTTGGGTTTAAATCCTTCAAGGAGTTTGAAAAAAAAATAAATAAAAAGGGTCTAGTTTGTGTGCATTGTGACACACTGTGAAGCTATTGAAGATTTTCAGGTGATTGACAAAACGCTTTCATCTGATGATACCTTGAGAAGATAAATAGGCTGCTGAAGTCCATTCGGTCAAGGGACTGTGATGTTGACGTGGAAGCCTCCTTTTCCACCTCTAGGGGGTCTAGAACCTTCCAAGTGGATGAGTCACTGGCAAAACTCATGCTTGCGGAATGGAAATATCCGGAAAGAGCTCCCATATATTTCAGGAGATTTAGAACCCTGTTCCCTATTGTGGGATCGGTGGGGTCTTCCACCTAAAGTTAATACAGCAGTGGCCAAGTTGTCCTGTCATACGGTCGTCCCGGTGGATGATGGATATAACCTCCAGGACCCCATGGATAGACGCACAGAGAGTACTCTCAGGAAGGTTTATTCTCTGGCCTCCGGTCAGACTTCCGTGGCTATTGCTTCTAATGAAGTCTCAAGCAAGTTACGTGCTGATTTAGCCCAGCTTGCAAGAGACATTGACTCTGGAGTCTCCAGACATGATCTCCTAGCTTTTGTGAGCTCATTTTCCTTGTCGGCAGATTATTTAGCCGAAGCCTCCCAACATCATTTAAGGCTGGCGGCCAAATCTTTGGGCCTTTCTGTGGCAGCTAGAAGGCCGCTATGGTTAAAACCCTGGAGAGACTTATGGAAGACCTTGCCGATAAAAAGGGTAAGACTCTGCCTCAGGCCTTTAGAGGCAGATCAAGACCTTCTGACCGGGCTAGAGGTTATCAGCCTCAATCTAGACCTCAGTTCCAGAGACATCCTAGATATCAGCCTAGGGGTTCTGGACAAACGTTCCCCAAGGACGAGGACAAAAGAAGCCTAACTTTTGACATCGGCTGTCTTGTTCCTGTGGCCGAGATTCATGTCGTAGGTCGACTTTCCCAGTTCTACACTGTCTGGCACGAAAAAATTCAAGACCGTTTGGTCTTGCAGGTTTTTCAGCGAGGTTATGCGATCGAGTTTCTTCATCCGCCTCAAGATTGATTCGTCTTAACACGCTCCCCTTCCTGCGGTTCAGCAGGATATATTGGAGTGCTCCATTCACGATTACATCCACAAGGGGGCCTTGGAAGAGGTCACCCCTTGCAAGAAGGATTCGGTGTCTACACCCCAGTTTTTCTGGTGCCAAAACCATTAGGCAGCTGGAGAATGATTACAGACTTAAGATATCTGAATCTCTTCATAAAGAAAAAACATTTTCGTATGGAGACCGTAAAATCCGTTACATCCTTTCTTCAAAAGGCTACGTTTTCGTCACCTTAGATCTAAAGGATGCCTATCTGCATGTCCCAATATATCCTCCGCACAGGTTTCTTAGAATCGCCGTTTCAGTTTCCGGCCACAGGAAGCATCTTCAGTTTGCAGCCCTGCCCTTTGGCATCACTTCAGCTCCTCATTCCTTCACCAAGGTTGTGGCTCCTATAGTTGCCTCTCTCTCTGGCTTCAGGGCCTTTTTGTAGTGCCATACCTGGACGACTGGCTAATAAAAGCCCAGTCAGAGTCTGTTCTGCTCCAGCAGTTACTGATAGCCATATCCCTTATCCAAAACTTGGGTTGGCTAATAAATTGGGAGAAGTCAGAAGTAGTTCCGCAGGAAGTTCCTGGGGTAACTCCTAGACTCAGACCGCATGGAGGTTTCCTTAACATCTGCAAGGAAGGAAAGATTGATCAAAGCGGTCCGGTTTCTCTTGAAGACACATCTGGTATCCATCAGAACATCCATGAGAGTCCTAGGCCTGATGTCATCCTCAGCCATTGCAGTCCCTCGCGCTTTATGGCATTTGTGTCCTCTCCAGATGGAAGTACTAAAAGCCTGGAACCGTACTTCTCTCGGTCCCGACAGGAAGATCAAGCTATCTCCCAGTACCTGTCTTTCCCTCAGATGGTGGATACACCTGAAAGATGGAATGTCCACGGTCCAACCTCGTTGGACCCTGTTGACTACTGATGCATCCGTCTCGGGATGGGGAGCCCACCTGTACGAGAAGACTGTACAAGGAGTCTGGAGCAGTCTAGAATAAAAGACATCTTTCAATTGGAAGGAGCTCAGAGCCGTGTGCCTGACACTACTTCATTTTTCTCCTCTCCTCAGAGGGAGAGCGGTCAAGATTCGGTCAGACAACATGACAACCTGAACAGACAGGAAGGCACCAGGTCGTTATCTCTGCTCAGAGAGACAGATCTGATTTTTACCTGGGCAGAAAAAAATCTGACCAACTTATCCGCAGTTCACATCAAAAGTTCCCTGAACATAGTAGCTGATCAGTTGAGTCGGGGTCTTGTCGTATCATGAGAATGGTCTCTCAATCCAGATGTATTCCATCAGGTTACCCTGAAGTGGGGTCTCCCAGAGTAGACCTCATGGCGACCAGACTCAACACCAAGGTAGACACGTTCTGCTCACTGTATCAGGAGGACTATCCCTTGGCAGTGGATGCCCTGTCCATCCCTTGGAGATTCAGGCTGGCATACATCTTCCCTCCACTTTCCATGATACCAAAGGTATTGATGAAAGTCTGACAGGACCAAGTCTCTGTGATAGCCATCATAACATTCTGGCCAAAAAGGACTTGGTTTGCCCAGCTTATGTACTTGAGTTGAGGGACATATTGGAGGCTTCCTCACACCCAGAACCTGATTTCCCAAGGAACTCAGAAGTGCCAGGATCTGAGGAGATTCAACCTGACAGCGTGGAGGTTGACCAGTCCCTACAGAGATTTAGTGGACTGTCAGAAGTCATCCTGAAGACTCTTTCCTGTGCCAGAGCAGAGTCTACCAAGAAAAGCTACCATAGGATAGGTAACATCTTCAAGCAGTGGTACTCCAGAAGAGAAGCTGATAGTTCAAACCCTACTACAGCAGAAATTCTGGTTTTTCTTCAAAGCGGCTTGGATACAGTCCTTTCTCCTGCTACATTGAGGGTACAGGTTTCAGCTTTATCCTGTTTAGGCAGACAATTGTCCCAGGATTCCCTTATTGTTGGATTCCTTAAGGGCGCTACCAGACTTAGACCGGTGGTCTCAGCTCCAGTTCCCCAGTGGGATCTCTCACCTGTTCTTTCAGGTCTTTGTTGTCCTCCTTTTGATCTTTTGGAGGATGTAGATCTTAAATTTCTTGCCTTTAAAACCACCTTTCTATTAGCCATCACTTCAGCCAAAAGGGTAAGCGAGCTACAGGCTTTTTCGTCCAAGGTACCTTATATATCATTTTTTGCGGATAGGGTCCAACTTAGGTTTCTTCCTGGGTTTACCCCTAAAGTGCCTTCCCGCAACAATATTTACCAATTAGTCTCTTTACCCATGTTTTCTCCAGCCCCTTCCTCTGAAGAGGAGAAAAAACTTCACACACTTGATGTTGTTAGAGGTCTCCAGATTTACCTCTTACGTACACGTTCCTTTAGGAGAGCTGAGAATCTCCTTGTCAACAGGTATGGTAGAGACAAAGGTCTCAGAGCTTCCAAGCCTACCTTGTCTAGGTGGATGAAGGAGGCAATCAAAGTCTCTTTTTTTGCTCAGGGGTTAGCTGCACCAGAATTTTGTACAGCCCATTCAACCAGGGCTGTATCAACCTCTTGGGCTGAGAATCGGGCCTTACCGCTGGATCAGATCTGTGCAGCTGCTTCTTGGTCGTCTCACCTAACCTTTGTAAAACATTATCGATTAGATGTTCGGAGCTCTGTGGCGACTGCCTTTGGACAGTCAGTCCTAGGTGTTGTAGAGCAGGGAAACCCTCCCTAAGGGAATTACTTGCTATATCCCTATATTGTGTTGCTGTATGACGTAAGGGAATTGTTGATTATCATGTTAATCTGTTTTCCCTTAGTCCTAACAGCAGCACAAGCTTTCCTCCCTAAACTTAGAAATTTTTACTTTATAACTTACACAAGGGGGGGAGGTCTCTTTGCCCTCTTATAGGGTAGCGTAGTCATGCATATTTTATGTTAATTAAAAGTTCCGCCTGTCCTACCAGCACACAGGGGCAGGAATACCCCATATTGTGCTGCTGTTAGGACTAACGGAAAACAGATTAACATCATAATCAACGATTGTAACTTATACTGAAGCCTAAAAAGTTACAAAATATGTATATATTTTTTAATTTAACCGATCCATTAATGTTACAAAAGTAAACTTAACAAAGCTTTCATTCTTGCAGGTTGCATGGCCTGAGCTCATGGCCATTCGGAAAGCCTGCATAAGTCTGGAAGAAGACTATAGACCTGGAATTACATACATTGTTGTTCAAAAGCGTCATCATACCAGACTTTTCTGTGCTGACAAAACGGAGAGGGTATGTTTGCGCAGACTCACACACAAAGAACTGCGAAAATATGTATTTTATTATATATAGCTCATGAAAGAAAATATATTATTCCTGTCTAAGGATTTATTTATGTAAATAAATTTTCACATGCTAGTGATATATTGGAAAAGGTGTGGTATGGAAAAGTGTCATGGGGGCATTGGAGTCTTGGAGTTTCAGGTGTGTGACATTTGTCTATATTTTCACAGTGCAATAGTGTACTGAGGACTATTTACATAGTCATACATTCTATGGCCTTGTAAGTGTTGGGGGTTATAGCTGACCATTTAATAATTATAGGCATGGTCAAGGTTCCTTCCAATAAAGAATTCAATTACAAGCTGTAACATGTTTTAAATATAATACATATATATATATTTTTTTTTTTTTTTTTTAGGTGGGAAAAAGTGGAAATGTACCAGCAGGGACTACAGTAGATAGCACCATTACACATCCATCAGAGTTTGACTTCTATCTCTGTAGCCATGCTGGCATTCAGGTATGTAAGTTGCTACATGTATACTTATTCATTGCTGACATAAGATCTATTATGAAAATAATTATTGTTGTGTTTTTCTAGGGAACCAGTCGCCCATCCCACTACCAAGTTCTTTGGGATGATAACTGCTTCACGGCTGATGAGTTGCAGCTCTTAACTTACCAACTTTGTCACACGTATGTCCGATGTACTCGCTCAGTATCCATCCCTGCTCCTGCATACTATGCTCGCTTGGTTGCTTTCAGAGCAAGATACCATCTTGTGGACAAAGATCATGATAGGTGAGACATTTGTCATTTGTTGATTCCTGACTTGCTGTAGTTCTTCCCTTATAGGTAGTTTTATTTGTTTTCACCGGAAGAGCAAAAGCACGTGTTTGCTTGCTATGTTTTTAATCATTTTAAATCATATAGTTAAATCCACAGCACAAGACATTCATCTGTGACTATTCATAGGAGAGAAAGCCAAATCCCTGCTTCAGCCTGCCGTGGAGGGATGGAAAATGGAGAGGTATCTGAGGCAGAAGTCTGCCTCAATCCCTCTTCATGTGAACAGCTCTAACAGTCTAATACTAAATCTAACCTTAAACCCGGAGTGGCAGCTCATGGTATTTAAGCAAATCCCATGTACACACTGTTGAAAAAAAGCATGGTGCGGTGCAGGTTTTGAACCTGGAGCAGGTAATTTTCTTCTTTCGGGTTTGGCGTGACCCAGCATCATAGGTAAAACCTGTGACTTTGCCTGTCACACAAGGGGTTGATACCTGCAGCGGACCCGCTATGGTCTTAGCCTAATGGAGTTTTTTTCTGGGACTTTACAGCTG
The DNA here is from genome assembly GCA_947044405.1 of Leptodactylus fallax. Taxonomy (NCBI): domain Eukaryota; kingdom Metazoa; phylum Chordata; class Amphibia; order Anura; family Leptodactylidae; genus Leptodactylus; species Leptodactylus fallax. Next base: position 210,668 of record CAMRHE010000065.1, on the reverse strand, counting down.
ATAGGACTTCATAGTGGATAGGCCATGAATAACAGATCAGTGAGGGATCAAACTCAAACATCCTTTCTGATCAGTTGATTGAAGGTACTGTGGTGACCCAGACAGGCGATACCCTGTGATGACCCATGCAGTCTCTTCATTGTTTACCACACACGGTGCTGTCTATTTCATAGCAGTAGTATCGTTCTGTTCAAATGGCACAACTGAAACACAATGGGTCATATTTATCAATACTGTCAAACTTTGCATACTCTCTAAAACTGTGAATCCCATTTGTAGGGAGGGAAGATACCCTGCTTCCGTGGGTCTATTCATTGAATGAAAGGGGGCGCGGAAGCCCGGACGGCACACGGATGACATCCGCACGCGCCACCCGTGCCTTTCATTCACGGCAGCCGGTTAGCACATGGTCGTGTGCAACCGGCTTTACTATAAACTACAAGTAGCTAAATCAGGGAAGAGATTTATTAAGACCAGTGAATTGTGTGCCTTAAAGGGGTTGTTTTGTTTCAGCAAATAAATGTTATAGTTTGTATAAGGAAAAGTTGTACAATTTTCCAATATACTTTCTGTATCGACTCCTCACATTTTTCTAGATCTCTGCTTGCTGTCATTCTGTGTTTGCTTTCAGTGGATAAAAAGCAGTCCATGGTCATGTGAAAATATTACAAAATTGGATAGTTTTTCATTATACAAACTGTAACATTAAAACTGCACAACCACTTTAATATTGTGGACCCTGGTTGCCTGTGTGCCAGAAATAAGAGACTTTTGCCTCATAATAATTCTGGGCATTGCAGAAGGTCCCATGCACCAGGACTGAAACCTATGCTAGCCAGGAACTGGCGTAAATTTCAGCAGTAACTAGAAGTAAATGTTCTAACGTGAGTTGTAGTAAATTGACCCAGCCTACCTGGCAAGCTGGTTGGAAAATGGAAAAAGTATCAGGTTTTTTTTTTGGGCACAAACGTCTATGCGCCAATAATGCCACTTTTGCGTCAGAAAACTGGTATGACACGTTTGCTGCATTATTCTTAAAGAAGAAACTAATATATATGGCCAGCAAGATTAGCTTAAATTCTTTACCTATGATTTCAATAGGGTTTAATGCAAATAATGTAAAATGCTCTGAGTCAGTAGTATGGTTATGAAGTTATTGCTTTCTAATTGAATGTACCGTTTTATTCACAGTGCCGAAGGAAGCCATGTGTCTGGACAGAGCAATGGTCGTGATCCTCAAGCTCTGGCCAAAGCCGTCCAGATTCATCATGACACCCAGCATACAATGTACTTCGCCTGACAGAGCAGCGGATTGTCGCACCAGACTCCCTTCTCCTCAGAGCCCTAAAACATATGGTTGAAACAGTCTCCTGTTATTGTCAGGGATGGCGCTCTTGGCTTCCTACCAGCACACTTTGGACTTTTTGCACTGAATCTCTTCACAGTCTGATCCGAATTGAGGAAAGTTGTGGAATAGTCTGTTTTAAATGTTTATTTAAGTATATCAAAAACTTAAACTGTCTTCTGATACGTTGGACTGAATCTTTACCTCAAACTTGCAAGATATCTGAAGATTTTGCTTCAAATGTTTGTCTTTTTACTTTTTTTTTTTTTTTTTTTCCCTTTTTTTATCATTTGAAAGCCAGCATTTCTCCATCCTTGGTTATAACAAAAGTTGACATACTCTGTCTTAACTACATGCTGCTTTGTTAGTATATACAATAGTGGTAAAGTAGAATTGTGCGGGGGCCATAAACATGTTAAATGAGGTTTAGTCTTTACTGTAAAATACCTTTTTAATTTTTTTACAGGTATTGCAGTCTGTCAGGTTCTTTACCATTGCAGACTTGTACTTTTTAGCGTGTATGAGCTGCAAAACTATTGCACTATATTGCAAATGAATTAATTTTTTTTTCTGTATTAAATGAATGTGTAATATAAATAAGATTTTAATATAAGGGCCATGTGGTACACACTGCCATTGGTTTTTAAAAAATGCAGATTGCCATTACTTTTTTCCCTGCCCCTCCCCCCGCGCCCTCCACCGGAAGACATCCGCTTTCCATCCAAATGATATGTAAGTATTTTGCCAGCACATGAAAACGCCCGTGTTATGCTGCTGTGATTTGATAACAATTTTTACTCTTGTAGGAAGGGTGGGTTTGGAATACTTTCTGGCAATAATTCTCTCCGTAGCTCACATAGCATTTCTATATGTAACTGTATGTGTAGCATCCCACTTTTCTGTCTTAAAATGAGGGGTGCAGCTGAGGGGTTTCTTTACAGTCTTAATCTTCTTTTGCCCATGGACTTCTGAGGCACCAAATGCTTACCGACTTTTCAAGCTCTTCTGCCAACAGGCAGGCCCTGTTATTGGCATGTAACTTCCCACTGGTTCAATGACTAATGTAGCAACCTGAGTCAGTAGAAACCTCACAATTTTATACCAGCATTTTTCAAGTGTGATGCATCTCTGAACTCAACCCAACCCATATTGCACAGTATCTTTTATTATATAACAGGGCCCTCTAATGTATTAAATATGTTGTGTTAACCCCTGATTGCTGCATTGCTCCTTTTGTTTCAGAATGGTGTCCAGTAAATGTATACTGTGCTGTCTTGACCTGTACAATATTGTGTAATGTGATAATGCCAGCTATTCATTATGTTATCTCTGTAAATACCTCAGATCATTGCTATGGTTTGCTCTGTCCCTTCACCCCACTCTTATTTTGCAGCATGGCTATAGGTTTGACCAGCACTTTTTCAGCTTCTGCTTTATTTTCACATGCAAACAAAATATACCTCACTGGGATAGTGGAAGTTATATATATTATGTCTTTTGTGGGGGGAGTATTTATGCTGCTTTGGGCTTTGCTGCTTGTAAACCCCTTCATGCCAGGTGGGGGTCCACCAGTTTTCAGTTTGTGACAAATAGAATTGTATGCAGTAGGTGATGTATTTATGCAGTAGCACTGAGGTTTTATCTGCCGATTTTTGCTTTTCGGCATCTACAGCAAAATACAGTGCCTATTGCCTGGTATTGAAGGGGTTGGGAACTGCTCCTTGATGGCTGAGGTGACATACAGTGTTCATATCTACAGCTTTTTTTTTTTTGTTTCCTTCACCTGTGCAAAAGACAAACCTAACCTGTGCCATTAGTCTTGCAGATGTCACTGCAATATCTAGCTTGCCTGCTTGTGACTGGGGGAGGAAGGGTCAATTGCACGTTTCTGTACATATATTGAAAACTGAGCCAGGACGCATTGAGACGATAACATTCAGATCTGTGCAGTCAGGTGAAAGTAGGGTTTCTTACTACTTATAATATGAATATGGTCCTATGCTTTTTCTCTTTTTTTTGTTATTAAATTTCTTGATGTATGTAGGAAATCAGTAGGGTGGGATGGGGCGGGGGTAGCACCATGGAGGTATGTGTTTGTATGTTTTTAAAATCTTCTTCAGATTGTGGTGCAGCAATACTATAGTGAAGTGTATTGGACTTTATAAACTATTTTAACTGGGTGCAGGATGGGAACACATTGGGGCTGTGTATGTGTTTGAAAATAATGGAGATGATTGTGTCTGAATCACAATTTGTAAACTTGGATTGAATAGCCCACCTAGGATGAACTGTGAAAGCATGAAACTAAACAGGAAGAGGAGGCGAAAGTTTCAGTCAAGCAGATCCTGCACTTATACATAAACTGCTGTCTGCAAACTGCCATACAAATCTTTGGTGTTGGAACCATAAGAGTGCTCACTAAGTACAATGGTGATTGGGTGAGGAACTCTACCTTTCCCCAGCTATAATACCAGCAATTGTTAGTTTTTAAATCTTCAGTTTTGTACTTCACACTTGGATAAACATGTTTGTCTTGAAGATATTTCAATAAACTCCCAACTATATAGGCATCATTGAAGTGATGTCCTTGTGTAATTTGTATGTAGCAGCCTCATGTGCATCTGTGCAGGGAGTGAGGAGGGTGCAGAGTATGAACCATATGAGTGTTATTGGTTTTGATGTAGCATACAAGTCTAAATAGGTCTAGGAGTTGACTAAATTGTGCTAATGACAATCTTACAAGTGGAATATGTGTGACATTATCACAAGCAAATAGTTTGTCAGTGTCTGACTTCAATGTAATACATAGCGGTGGTCTTAGAACAGCGTTTCATTGTGATATGTGGTACCTCAATTTGGCTTTTGAATACTTTTCACAAAGTTATGACTACTAAGGCATAGATGAACTTGTACTGTAGGTACCCACAGTTGCTTTCTCTTCCCTATGAGAAGATGGGTAACATCCATATTCCTACAGCTGTTCTGAAGCTGGGTGGAAGTTTAAGACTGTATAGGCTTAAAAGAAAGGAGACACCTGCTTTCCTTGAGGGCATTTAAACAAAATAAAATAAACTTCAACGTTTTTTTTCCTTGGGCTAATTTTATGATGTGTGAACTTTGAAAAGTTATTATCACTTTTTTATTCTCCTAATGTATAAGTATGATACTTTACCATGTTATTAATTTCTATAGTGTTTCTATGTCTACAAAGGGGATTCCTTGTACAGGAGTTTGCATTTGTTTGGATTTTGATGTAAATTTTTTGTTTCTATATTGTTGCTAGACTTGTAATGTTCAAATTGTGTTTTCTGAAATTCTGAATGGATGTCTATAGCAATACGAGGTAAAATACACTTTTTTTTTTTTCTTCCTATGCTATTTAAGGGCAACCTACCAGCCCATGTTGCTAGATTAAGATGCTGGCTGTATTGTTTCTTTTTTACCTTGCAGGGAAATAACTTGTTTGTTTTTAATGTGTAATTAAATGAAATATATGGCAAGTTGCCAAATAATGGTGTTTCTGTTTTTTCTATAAGCCCAATGTATTGGCTTTATTTCAGTCTGTTCCTTCTCCTCATCTGCATTTGTAGAGTGCTCAGATTGAAAGTACATATTAAAGGGGTTATTCGGGGAAAAATAAAAGTTTACCAGTGTATTACCTGCAGTGAGTAAGCTTCATTACTAATATATAAGCAGGTCCCCTGGAGCCCGAGGTTTTCCTTTACAAAGTGCAGCTGGGGAGGCAGGGGCGTAACCAGCAAAGACCAGGTCCCATAGCAAACTTTTCACTGGGCCCCTACACAGTATAACGCACCCTTTACTGGCTTTCACATGGTATAAAGCCCTTTTTACTGGAGCCCACATGGTACAAAGTTCCCTTTACTGGCCCCATACAGTATAAAGTCCCCCTTACCTACCTCCACAAGGTATATTGCTTCTTTATTGGCCCCCATACAGCATACTGCCTCCACACATTAAATGCCCCCTTTTCTGCCCCCCACACCTTTAATAATATAATATTAATATATTTTATTTATATAGCACCAACATATTCCGCAGCACTTTACAAATTGAAGGGTTCAAGTACAGACAAAATGAGACATTACAGAGTAATAGTTAATTCACACAATGTGATTGAGGACCCTGCTCACAAAAGAGTACAATCTAGGAGGTAGAGGGGGTGACACAAGAGGTGGTATTTCTTATACAGTGGTCCAACTGTTTTTGTGATAAAGGTTATTTTCATTAAACATATAAATAAAGCTGTATGAGCCGTCACCAGTCAGTGTCCTTTTTTGTGCAGCTGGTGCCTAGACATATAAGGTTACACTCCATTAAGGCATGATATGCTGTGGGATAATGGGGGAGCGTGAAAAGTGGAGAGTTAGTTTCAGGTATTCTAACTGCGGAAGGATTTAGATTAGGAATTGTGATAGGCCTGTCTCAAAAGATGTGTCTTTAGTATGCGCTTGAAGCTGCAGAAATTGGGAGTTAATCTAATTGTCTAGCATAGAGCATTCTAGAGAAGTCTTGAATACAGGAGTGGGAGGTTCTGATAATAGAGGTCTTAGGTCATTGACTGAATGGAGAGCATGGGTTGGGTGAGACAGAGATGAGGGAGGAAATGTAGGGAGGTGCAGCATTATGGAGAGCTTTGTGGATGAGGGTGATAAGTTTATATTGTATTGAATAGGCAGCCAATACAGTAACTGGCACAGACTGGAGGCATGGCTGTAGCGTTTGGACTGATAGATGAGCCTGGCCGCTACATTCAGAATAGATTGTAGAGGGGAGAGTTTAGAGAGGTGAAGACCAATTAGATTGGAGTTAAAGTAGTCAAGGCGAGAGTGAATCAGGGCAGCAATCAGGGTCTTTAATGTTTCCATGGTAAGGAAAGGGCGGATTCTGGAGAGGTTTTTGAGGTGGAGATAACATGAGCGTATGAGTAATTGGATATGGGGGATGAAGGAAAGCTCTAACATAATCCCAAAACAGCAGACATACTACCTCAGAGTTATGGTAAGACTGGAGACTGAAATAGAGCTATCAGGGTTAGGTCTGTTAGATGGTGGAAACAGCAGTAATTCAGTCTTTGAGAGATTCAGTTTCAGATAAAGTGAAGACATGATATTTGAGACAGCAGAGAGTCACTGGTGTTCTGTATTAGTGCAGGGTTGATGTCATGGGATGAGGTATATAGTTGGGTGTCATCCGCATAAAGATTGTACCAGAAGCCAAATCTGGTGATGGTTTGCCCAGTAGGGGATGTGTAGAGTGAGAAGAGAAGGGGGCCTAGAGATCTAGAAGAATTAGAAGAGAATAGTCACTGTTAGATTTAGCTGTCAGGAGCTCATTGGAGACTTGTTTAAGGGCTGTCTCAGTAGAGTGCATAAGTCAGATTGTAAGGGGTCAATAAGAAAGCAGAAAGATAGCGGATGAAATGAGAATAGACCAAGTGTTCCAAGATTTTGGCGATGAAGTGGAGGTTAGAGACTGGTCGATAGCAGCACAGGACAGGTCAAGGGAGGATTGATTCAGTAGCGGGGTTATGATAGCATGTTTGAAAGAGGAGGGAATGATTCCAGAAGAGAGAGAGAGAGGTTAAATATTTTAGTAAGGGAAGTAGTGACGGCAAGCGACAGAGACTGGAGAAGGTGTGAGGGGAAATGGTCACTACTGCAGGTCATAGGGCGAGAAGAAGAGAGGAGCCAGGAGACTTCTGTAACTGGTTCAAAAGATGAGAATGAACAGGATGAAGTGTAGGTGAGGGATTCAATGTCGTCTGGGGATTGGGAATTATTTCCTGACGGATCTTATCAATTGTAGTGCAATACATTATACTGCCTGTCATTTCCTGACACGCAGTTTGCCAAACAGGATATTACACAGGCATCCTTGGGGGCCTTCAAAAGGCATGGGATTCCAGCCCAACTTTGCGGGAAAATACAGTGGATACGCTGAGATTTCCAAGACCATTGCGGTTTTGGAAATCACAGCATGTCAATTATACCTACAGAAATACTGACCATTTCCCTATAGGTATAATTGAAGCAGAAATCGCTGTGGAGAAAAAACATGATGCCTTGTCGCTGTGATTTTTCCCGCAGCACTTTCTTGCTGCGGGCCTGCCACGTGGGGCCTTAGCTTAGATGAAGATTAAACGCTCGGATCGGTGTTAGAAGCAGGTGCCCAGCTATGACTCCAGATAGAGCTCAAAATCTAAATTCCATATCACTATGTATTTGGAGTGTGGGAGGAAAGTCATGCTAAGACAGGGAGGAAATACAAACTCCTTGGCAATATTGTGCATTCGAACCAAGCACATCAGTGCGTCAAGGCTACCATGCTAAACACAGACACCATGCTGCAAATGGATACAACCAGGAATATAGAAACTTTCAGGATACCCTGTCCACAATCAGGAAATCGTAGCTTAAGGGTACATAAAGAGGAGAGAGGAATCAGAAAACATACTTAGATATTTATGTATACATAAATCATATTCATAATATCAGCTTTGAACCAGGGTAAACTTTGGTGGAGCGGGGAGGACCAACAGAGGGTCATCATGAGGCTGGTTCAGAAAGCAAGTGTAAAGTTCCAAATTTGTTCTAAAGTTCCAGGGATGCAAGAACCATTTTCACTGACAGTCTAAAGATACATCAGAGTAGCACCAGCCTGGTATTCACAAGCTGCACACCACATTGGATCTCCTGCTGTTCCCCGTAGAATTAATTCTACAAAAGAAATAACTGGGATAGTGGCATATTAGCCACCCTAGTCCTAAGTTTTCTATGTACCTAGTGAATTTAAAGCTTAGTACCCAGTGGGCAATTTAAGATTTTGCTAAACATATCAGTGACAACTGACCATAATTTAAATGGTAAGTGTGGTGTCTGTCAGGATGGCGACACATGAGGTGCCTGACATGGCTATAGCAGCATCCAGTCCGCAGGTGCTTTCACTTCTCTGTATGTCTGGGTTTACATGGTGCGTAAATAACGTCTCTACTTATATTTCATTTTGTTATTCCAAGATCCTTTGAAGATCCATGTCTTCTGTGTAAAAAATGTCTGTGAATTTTCAGTTTCTTGTATTACACCATGTCTGAAGAAGGGAGCTAGTACTCTCGAAAGCTTACTATCAAATATACTCAGCCTCTAAAAGGTATCGCCTGATTTCTTCACTCTTGCACTACTTTCTATGGCTAACACGGTACAACATTATACTACATGGTGCCTATGTGAAAGCACTGACTAATTTCAGCTGGGTTTCATTACTGGCTACACGATTTTGCTGTTAAAGTAAAGTCAGTAATTCCAACAGAAATTACTCGGTGCTTCCACTAAGGCTGGATTTACATAGTGTGTGGTTTTTCTATAAAAATGCTAAAGCTTTTTGAACAGAAACGCAGTTAATGTGTTTTTGGTCAAAAAAATTTTTTTGCAGTTTTATAGAAAAACCACATGCATTTCTTAAAACTGTATGCCATTTTAAAAGATGCACATGTGGTTTTAAAAAAAACATGTGTTTTTCAGAAATGCAGGCAATTTTGAGCAGTAGATCCAATATTAGGCTGAAGCCCCACGTAGTGAATCCCATCCACACATTACGTGGAAATGCTGCGTTTTAGGAAATGCAGGCGGTTTCCGTATATAGTTGGGAAAATAACTATTTGATATACTGGCGATTTTGCAAGTTTTCCCACCTACAAAGAATGGAGAGGTCTATAAATTCTGTCGTAGGTACACTTCAACTGTGAGAGACCGAATCTAAAAAAAAAAATCCAAAAAAATTACATTGTGTGACTTTTAAATAATTAATTTGCATTTTATTGCCTGAAATAAGTATTTGATCACCTACCTGTTAATAGGTGACAGACCTGTTAGTTTTTATTTAAGAAGCCCTCCTACTCTGCATTCATTACCTGTATAAAAGACACCTGTCCACACAATCAATCACACTCCAACCTCTCCCCCATGGCCAAGACCAAAGAGCTGTCTAGACACCAGGGACAAAATTGTAGACCTGCACAAGGCTGGGATGGGCTACAGGACAATAGGCAAGCACCTTGATGAGAAGGCAACAACTGTTGGCACAATTAGAAAATGGAAGAAACACAAGATGACTATCAATCTTTCTCGGTCTGGGGCCCCATGCAAGATATCACCTTGTGGAGTAAGGATGATTCTGAGAAAGGTCAGGAATCAGCCCAGAACTACATGGGAGGACCTGGTCAATGACCAGAAGAGAGCTGGGACCACAGTCTCCAAGATTACCATTAGTAACACACTACGACGTGACGGATTAAAATCCTGCAGGGCATGCAAGGTCCCCCTGCTCATGCCAGCACATGTCCAGGTCTGTTTGAAGTTCACCAATGACAATCTGGATGATCCAAAGGAGGCATGAGAGAAGGTCAGGTGAGTCCAAAATAGAACTTTTTGGTATCAACTCCACTCGCCATGTTTGGAGGAAGACAAAGGATGAGTACAGGTCCAAGAATACCATCCCATCCGTGAAACATGGAGGTGGAAACATCATACTTTGGGGGTACTTTTCTGCAAAAGGGACAGGACAACTGCACCGTATTGAAGGGAGGATGGATGGGGCCATGTATCGTGAGATTTTGGCCAACAACCTCCTTCCCTCAGTAAGAGCATTGAAGATGGAACATGGCTGGGTCTTCCAGCATGACAGTGACCCGATACACACAGCCAGAGCAACTAAGGAGTGGCTCCATAAAAAGCATTTCAAGGTCCTGGAGTGGCCTAGCTAGTCTCCAGACCTGAACCCAATCGAAAATCTTTGGAGAAAGCTGAAACTCAGCCCAGCAACAGTCCTGAAACCTGAAAGATCTGGAGAACATCTATATGGAGGAGTGGGCCAAAATCCCTCCTGTAGTGTATGCAAACTTGGTCAAGAACTATAGGAAATGTCTGATCTCAGTAATTGCAAACAAAGGTTTCTGTTCCAAATATTAAGTTCTGTTTTTCTATTGTATCAAATACTTATTTCATGCAATAAAATGTAAATTAATTATTTAAAAATCATACAATGGGATTTTCTGGATTTTTTTTTTAATTTATATTCTGTCCCTCACAGTTGAAGTGTACCTACGATAAAAAATACAGACCTCTCCATTCTTTGTAGGTGGGAAAACTTGCAAAATTGCCAGTGTATCAAATACTTATTTTCCCCACTGTAGGTATAATTGAAGCAGAAAGTCCGCAGAGGAAAACTCTGTGGACTTTCTGTGAAAAGTGCTGGGGGGAAAACGTTAGAAATGGATTTAACAGAAGTTAAATATTTAAGAGCTTCCTTTATATTTTCCAATCCTTTTCAAACTGCTCCTAACTTTGGCTCAAAAACAAAACACAGCAAAGTCTGCAACAAAAAATGCTGCATTTCCCCACGTGGTGTAAAAAGTAAACAGTCCCTGCAAAGTGGATGGGATTCTACCAAATCCCATCCGCACATTGCAGAAAAATATGTGCAGCAGAAATGCTGCGATTTCCAAAACCGTCACGGTCATTTCAATTATACCTAAAGAAACGCCGGCAGTTTCCCTATAGGTATAATTGTAGTGGACTTTCTATGAAAAGCGCTGCAGGATAAACCTCAATGTGTTTCTGCCGCGGTTTTTCCGCATCGCCTTTTGGCTGTGGCCTCCTACATGGAGCCTTAACCTTACCGAGAATTGAAAGCTCTGGCAGCTCAGTACATCCTGTGTCACCAGCCTCAGAGTTTGAAACAGGTGATCATGAATGGTCTTTAGGCTATGATACATACAAGAATGCTTTGTTGCCAATGAAGATCCTTAAGAGTTCACATAGATTTTCAATTCTAAAAACTTCAGTGGGAGGTGAGCTGCAGTGAAGGTTCTTTGCCACTAGACAATGGACAGAGCTTTCTGCTTCCGGCCCTGTATTGTGTACTGAACGGGCACCGGAAGCATCTCCGTACAGATGATCGGTCTGGGGGCCGGGTGTTGGCCCCCTATTGATCATATATTTATGGCCTTTCATTTTAATGCATTATTATATTTTCTATTGGCATCTTTCTGTAATACGAATGATTCGCAGACAGAAAACAACTATATTATATATACACATGTTTATACACACACAGATGTGTACAATGATAGATTTCACTATGGCAGTCTCCTCAGTTGACAGAAACTCTAAACCCACCCCAGGACAGCTGTGCAGAGGATGCAAGGCATACATAAAAAATCAGCTGATAATTGTTAGGAAATAGATGCAGCATTGAGCTAAGCAGTGAGTCCCAGCACCAGTCAAACCGGATCAAAATGGTAAAAACCGTGCTGAACGTCCCGCGCTCTCCCAACCGCACCGTACCCCACCCCCAGAGATGTTCACCAGGGCCCCTGATGGTGGGGATGGACTTGAAGCTACGGACGGGTCGAGCGGCACTAGTCAGAGAGCGCCGGATGCACAGCACACCACCAGACACAGCAGAACAGAAATCGGAATCACTTACCAGTGGTAGCAGGAATAGGGATGTAAGTCTGCAGAGTAGTAAGCAGCGGATGGCGGCAGGCAGTAGATGGCAGCAGAGTTCCAAAGAGTAGTCGTACGGTCTGAGTTGTCAGCGTGAGGTTAGCGAAGTACAAAAGGGAAAGCCAAATAGATGTGTTAATCAAGCCGGGTCGGTAGCAGGAGAGCAGAGCAGCCCCAAATCGCAGATCAGGAGGACAAAGTCTGAAGGCAAGCCGGTGTCATTAGCAGGAGAGGAGAACAAGGTACAAAATAGGGAGGCCAGAAGGATAGTCAAACAACAGAAGCAGGCGGTCTAGGCAGGAGGTAACAGGACAGGAAATATGCAATGCTTACTATCAGGGAAAACTGAATAGTCAGCGATTACCTGGAGGGGAAGTCCCAAATAAGAAGGTTCCGACTGAGCCCCTGCTCTGGAAGGGAAGCTCGTGGCCCGAGCGGGGAAGGACCGGCAACCCCCACACACCATTGCGAAGGTTCCGGCCTACCTCCCTAGGGGCTGGAAGGAGCATCTAAAGGAGAGGACTGGCAACCCCACCTGCCGCGGCGGAGGCTCCAATCAGGCTCCTTACAGTACCCCCCCCCCTTCTACGAGGGCCCACCGGGCCACTAAAGGCGGGACCAGGCTTGAGGGGAAACCTCTTGTGAAAATTTTACCTAAGGTTTGTGCATGGACCGACCTGGCTGGCTCCCAGGAACGATCCTCCGGACCATACCCCTTCCAGTGTATTAGATACTGTAAAACACCTCTGAGCCTACGTGAGTCCAAAATTCTGGCCACCTCAAATTCCTGGTTCCCCTCAACTAGGACAGGTGGAGGAGGGTTAACAGATGGAAGGACAGGAGAAATATATTTCTTCAACAGGGACTTATGAAGCACATTGTGGATCTTGAGAGAAGGAGGAAGAGCCAGTCGGAAGGACAGAGAGTTAATAATTTCGGTGACCTCATAAAGACCAACAAACTTAGGCCCCAACTTATGAGAAGGGATTTTTAGCCTCAAGTTCTTAGAGGAGAGCCAAACCTTCTCCCCCACTGAAAACGTAGGACCCACCGAACGGGCCCTATCAGCTATAGTCTTAGTAACTACATCAGCATTCTGTAAATTACACTGTATCTGAAGCCAGACAGTACGTAACGCCTCTGCCTCCCTATTCACTTCTGGACTGGCGGTGGTAGGAGAAAGAGAAGAAAAGCGGGGATGAAAAGTGTAATTACAGATAGGTGAAGAGTTTAAAGGGGTATTCCCATGATCATAATCATATCTATATTTGTAGATAATTAAAAGTTAAACATTTTTGCAAATATAAGTAGTTAAAAATTCTGCAGAGTTTTAAAGTTTTTCTCTAGCTATCTTAGTGGTGACATTCTGTTGTCTTGATCGGTTGCCAATGGATACGACCACAAATGCAGAAACTTTATATGGTCTGGGACTTGTCAAAAACCCAGCCATGATTTTCTTATTGTAACTGGGTTATCAGGCAGGGACACTATATGTATCAGAAGATATCCCGGCCACGATAAGGAAACCATTACTGATTTTCTGACCTTAGAAAGATCCTGCATTCATGGTAGTATCCATTGGCAACCGATCAAGACAACAAGACTGTGACCACAAGATATTTAGGGAAAATCTTTAAAACTCTGCAAAATGTTTAATTACTTATACTTGCAAAAATGTTTAACTTTTAATTATCTACAAATTTAAAAATTGTTATGTACATGGGAATACCCCTTTAAGGCAGCATGGTGATGATTGTTCATAGCAAATTCTGCCATAGATAAATAGTTAACCCAATCAGACTGGTTAGCAGAAATATAGCATCTCAAATACTGCTCCAAAGTCTGATTGAAGTGTTCAGTTTGTCTGTTGGTTTCAGGATGGTAAGCAGAGGAAAAAGATAACTGGATCCCCAGAAGACTGCAAAAGGCTCTCCAAAACTTAGCCACAAACTCAACGCCTCTGTCAGATATAATGTTGTCCGGAATACCATGGAGCCTGACCACATGATCTAAAAACAAACAGGATAATGTCTTGGCATTAGGCAATTGGGCGAGAGGAAAAAAATGACACATCTTGCTAAACCTACAGTGCCTTGCGAAAGTATTCGGCCCCCTTGAACTTTTCAACCTTTTGCCACATTTCAGACTTCAAACATAAGGATATAAAATTTTAATTTTTTTGGTGAAGAATCAACAAGTGGGACACAATCGTGACATGGAACGAAATTTATTGGATATTTTAAACTTTTGTAAAAAATAAAAAACTGAAAAGTGGGGCGTGCCAAATTATTCGGCCCCCTTAAGTTAATACTTTGTAGCTCCACCTTTTGCTGCGATTACAGCTGCAAGTCGCTTGGGGTATGTCTCTATCAGTTTTGCACATCAAGAGACTGAAATTCTTGCCCATTCTTCCTTGGAAAACAGCTCGAGCTCAGTGAGGTTGGATGGAGAGCGTTTGTGAACAGCAGTTTTCAGCTCTTTCCACAGATTCTCGATTGGATTCAGGTCTGGACTTTGACTTGGCCATTCTAACACCTGGACACGTTTATTTGTGAACCATTCCATTGTAGATTTTGCTTTATGTTTGGGATCATTGTCTTGTTGGAAGATAAATCTCTGTCCCAGTCTCAGGTCTTTTGCAGACTCCAACAGGTTTTCTTCCAGAATGGTCCTGTATTTGGCTCCATCCATCTTCCCATCAATTTTAACCATCTTCCCTGTCCCTGCTGAAGAAAAGCAGGCCTAAACCATGATGCTGCCACCACCATGTTTGACAGTGGGGATGGTGTGTTCAGGGTGATGAGCTGTGTTGCTTTTATGTCAAACATATCGTTTTGCATTGTGGCCAAAAAGTTCGATTTTGGTTTCATCTGACCAGAGCACCTTCTTCCACATGTTTGGTGTGTCTCCCAGGTGGCTTGTGGCAAACTTTAAAGGAGACTTTTTATGGATATCTTTGAGAAATGGCTTTCTTCTTGCCACTCTTCCATAAAGGCCAGATTTGTGCAGTGTACGACTGATTGTTGTCCTATGGACAGACTCTCCCACCTCAGCTGTAGATCTCTGCAGTTCATCCAGAGTGATCATGGGCCTCTTGGCTGCATCTCTGATCAGTCTTCTCCTTGTTTGAGATGAAAGTTTAAAGGGACGGCCGGGTCTTGGTAGATTTGCAGTGGTCTGATACTCCTTCCATTTCAATATGATCGCTTGCACAAATGCTTGCACAAATCCGGCTTTAAACTTCTCCACAACAGTATCATGGACCTGCCTGGTGTGTTCCTTGGTCTTCATGATGCTCTCTGCGCTTTAAACAGAACCCTGAGACTATCACAGAGCAGGTGCATTTATACGGAGAATTGATTACACACAGGTGGATTATATTTATCATCATCAGTCATTTAGGACAACATTGGATCATTCAGAGATCCTCACTGAACTTCTGGAGTGAGTTTGCTGCACTGAAAGTAAAGGGGCCGAATAATATAGTACGCCCCACTTTTCAGTTTTTTATTTTTTACAAAAGTTTAAAATAACCAATAAATTTCGTTCCACTTCACAATTGTGTCCCACTTGTTGTTGATTCTTCACCAAAAAATTAAAATTTGATATCCTTATGTTTGACGCCTGAAATGTGGCAAAAGGTTGAAAAGTTCAAGGGGGCTGAATACTTTCGCAAGGCACTGTATCTACTATGGTCCACACAATAGTCTTACCCCCAGACATCGGTAAATCCGTAATAAAATCCATAGATATATGTGACCAAGGTCTGTCAGGCACCGGTAAAGGGAGTAATTCCCCTGAGGGTCTAGACCTCGGAACCTTGGCTCTAGCACATACCGAACATGCCGACACATAAGCCGCATATGTCCTGAGACCTTGAAGGCCACCAGTAATGTTGGGAAACTAGCCTCTTAGTACCCGAGATGCCTGGGTGACCACATAACACGGAGTCATGGAGTTCCTGTAAGACCCTAAGCCTCAACTGACAATTTACAATTGTTTAATGGGACAAACAATTTACGCTCGGGTGTCTCTGGAGGGGCAGAGTTCTGATTTTGCTTAATCTCGGATGCTAAACCCACCGAGACCACAGAAACCACAATCCCCTTGGGGAGAATTGATTCTGGCTGGGAAATATCTGACTGGAAAGAACCAAAGCTTCTAGACAAAGCATCTGCTTTAATGTTTTTGGATCCTGGCCTAAAAGTGGCAACGAAATTGAACCTGGTAAAAAATAGTGCCCACCTAGCTTGTCTAGGGTTCAATCTCTTAGCAGATTCCAGCAATCCCAAATTCTTATGGTCAGTTAAGACAGTTATCTTGTGTCTAGCTCCCTCCAGGAAATGTCGCCACTCCTCAAAAGCCCATTTGATGGCCAATAGTTCTCGGTTACCAATATCATAATTCCTTTCAGAATAGGAGAATTTCCTGGAGAAGAAAGCACAAGGTCTGAGTTTAGTGAATGAGGAGGGTCCATGGGACAAGACAGCCCCTACTCCTACTTCAGAGGCATCAACCTCAACAATAAAAGGTTCACTAAGATCCGGTTGAATAAGAACCGGAGCTCTGGAAACTGCTTGCTTTAAAAAATCAAATGCATCCACAGCCTCCTGGTCCCAGTTTATCAAATCCGCCCCTTTGTGAGTGAGATCAGTCAGTGGTTTTGCTATAGAGGTAAAATTGGCAATAAACCTCCGATAGTAATTTGCAAAACCAAGAAATCTTTGCAAGGCCTTTAGAGAAGTGGGTTGAACCCAGTTGAGCACAGCCTGAATCTTGGCTGGGTCCATGCTAATGCCCGAGGAAGACAAGACATAACCCAGAAAAGACAATTACTGGACTCCGAAAAGGCATTTTTCCCATTTAGCAAATAACTTTTTCTCCCTCAGGACTTCCAGAACAGACCTAACATGCTTAATGTGATACTCCCAGTCCTGGGAAAAAAATCAAAATATCATCTGAGTAAACACTGACAAATTGACCAGTAAAATTCGGAAAAATGTCATTCACAAAACACTGAAAAACTGCGGGTGCATTACTCAAGCCGAAGAGCATTACCAAGTACTTGTAATGGCCCTCAGGCGTGTTAAATGCGGTCTTTCACTCGTCTCCCTCCCGAATTCAAATAAGATTATAGGCCCCTCTCAAATCTAATTTGGAAAAAAAATTTAGCCCCTGAAACCTGGTTTAACAAATCAGGAATAAGAGGCAGAGGATACTGGTTCTTCACCGTAATCTTGTTTAGGGCCCGGTAATCAATACAGGGCCTCAAACCGCCATCCTTCTTTTTAACAAAAAAGAATCCTGCCCTCGCAGGAGAAGTGGAAGGACGAACATGTCCCTTGCCAAGAGAGTCTCTTACATACTCTCTCATAGCCTGTCTCTCTGGTTCAGACAAATTGAACAACCGCCCTTTAGGGAGTTTAGGGTTGGGAACTAACTCGATAGCACAATCATAAGGTCTATGAGGGGGTAGTAAGTCAGCTCCAGATTCAGCAAACACATCCGCATAGTCTGAGATATAATCTGGCAAAGATACAGTGACAGTAGAGACAGAGAGAGTCATACAAGAGTTCATACATTCAGGACCCCATTTAACCACATCCCCCAATTTCCAATCTAAGAGAGGATTATGTGTCTTCAACCAGGGCAACCCCAGGACAATCTCTGAGGGCAGATTCTCTAAGACAAAAAAGGGGAGCGTTTCAGTGTGAAGGGTTCCAACCTTAAGATTCAGGGAGGGAGTAACAAATTTAACGGAGGACTGGGCTAGAGGAGTGGAATCAATAGCGGTGATTAAAACTGGCTCTTCTAACGAAATCAGGGGAAGACTCAAAGTCTGGGCCACCTTTAAATCAATAAAATTGGCCATGGAACCACAGTCAACAAAAGCCCTACCCAACAGAGTCATACCAGAGAAGGAAATTTCTATAGGTAAGACAACCTTATGACAGGACACAGAAGAAAGTACCTGTTCTCCCAGACGGTCTTTCTGAGAAACAGCAGGGCATTGAGCTCCATCTGACCTAGGCCTTTTAAGACACTTGTTTAGGATGTGCCCTGCTTCACCACAATAGAAGTACAACCCTCTTTGCCTTTTAAACTTCTTACGGTCCTCCGCATGGTCATGGCAGCTCCGAGTTGCATGGGCTCGGGGCCGGACTCTAGCAGTTGAACAGGTTCAGGGAAGAATGGTTCCATGGAGACTCGCTCTCTTCTACGCTCACGTAGACATCTGTCTAATTTGATGGCCAGACTCTCCTCCAAGGTAAACAGGTGACGGGAAAATTAACCAAAACATCTTTAATGGCATCCGAGAGCCCCTTATGGAATTGGAAACAGAGAGCAGAACTGTTCCACTGTTCCACTGAGACTGTACTGACCACCTTCTAAACTCCATGCAATAGTCTTCAGCTGGTCGGGTACCTTGCCTAATAGAAGAGAGTTTGGCTTCGGCTAACGCTTTGGTCAGGTTCATCATACAATAAACCTAAGGCTTTAAAAAAGTTATCTACTGAAGATAATTCAGGTGCCTGGGAATCCAAAGAAAATGCCCAGGTTTGAGGGTCTCCTTGTAGCAGAGATATTACTATGGCTACCTGTTGCTGCTGGTTACCAGAGGAATACGGCCTAAGTCAGAAGTATAATTTGCAGGCTTGCCGAAAATTAGTAAAGGATTTCCGATCTCAGTAAACTGAGCTATGTACAATGCCTGTTCAACTGCCAGTGTGTCTTTAATTGTACCTCACATCAAGGGCACCCCAAACCACCATCAGCCAGGAAATGCACACTAGGGAGAGTCCATCATCTACAACCAGGGGCGCACCGCTAATGAGGCGAGGTGAGGCGGCCGCCTCGGGCGGCACTGTCCGGGGGGCGGCATTTTACTATTTAATGTAAGCCAGCCCAGGACAGGCCGCTTTAAAAAAAAAAAAAAACAGAACTGAGCGCGGCCTGTCCTGGGCTGGTTTACAAGACGTCGCATCTCAGCGCAGGCGGCGATACAATGACGTCATCACGCCGCCTACGCTGAGACACAGACGTCGCAAACAAGAGGAGGAGGCGGCGGCTGCATCAAGGCATCGCAGGTGAGTATAGCTTTTTTTAATCTATATAAATAGGCCGTAACCTGTTGGCGTATCCCCGGCAGGTCAGGGCCTATTTATTTACCTACCCGCGTCTGCTCGTGGCCGCCCCCCGCTTCCCCTTCTGCTATGGGCCGCAGAAAGGGAAGCGGATGCCGCTGTGAGCGGCCGCGGGCATCGGTAAGTTAGGCCGCGGGCCGCAAATACTACTATTATTATACTCCGGGGTCTATTCAGACCCCGGAGTATAATAATCGGAGGCCTAGGGTTGGTGAGGGAACATAAAAAACAGTGTTACTCACCTCCTGCGATCCGATGTAACTCCGAGCAGGCTTGAGGCCTGTGGTGACGTCATCAGGTCGCGTCGCCGGCCTGATCACGTGACGTGTGTGCGCAATTAAACAGGGCCGAAAGCTGCAAGGAGTGCACCGGTGTCCAGGATAGGTAAGTAACTCTGATTTTTATGTTTGTATTCTCCCCTGGGTCTCCAATCATTATACTCTGGGGTCTGAAAAGACCCCAGAGTATAATAATAGTTCATGGGTGGTCCACTATGGGGCATAATACCCTGTGCAGGGACCACTGTAGAGCATAATACCCTGTGCAGGGGCCACTCTGGAGCATAATACAAGTGCAGGGGCCACTATAGAGCATAATACCGGGTGCAGGGGTCACTATGGAGCATAATACAAGTGCAGGGGCCACTATGGAGGATAATACCAGTGCAGGGGCCACTATGGAGCATAATACCCTGTGCAGGGGCCACTCTGGAGCATAATACCGAGTGTAGGGGCCACTATAGAGCATAATACAAGTGCAGGGGCCACTATGGAGCATAATACCAGTGCAAGGGCCACTATGGAGGATAATACCAGTGCAGGGGCCACTATGGAGCATAATACCCTGTGCAGGGGCCACTCTGGAGCATAATACCAGTGCAGGGGCCACTATGGAGCATAATACCGTGTGCTGGGGCCACTATAGAGCATAATACAAGTGCAGGGGCCACTATGGAGCATAATACCAGTGCAGGGGCCAATATGGGGCATAAAACTGTGTGCAGGAGTTGCTGCGGAACATAATACCGTGTGCAGTGGCCAATGCGGGGCATAATACCGTGAGCAGAGGCCACTATGGAGCATAATACCGTGTGCAGGGGCCGCTGAGAGGCATAATACAGTGTGCAGGGGCTGCTGCGGGCCATAACACTGTGTAATACTGTGTGCAGGGGCTGCTGTGGAACTTTATAGAGTGTGTAAATGGGGCGCTATAAACATGGGCTATGGCGCCTGTTTATATTATACGCTGTCTGTTTATAGTGACCGTGTGATGTAATTGTAGCCTTGTCACATACTGTAGACATGTACAGGACGAGGCTGTAGTTACATTACATGGCCGCTATGAGATGAAATACACTATGTAAACAGAGAAGCGGTCACGGCGCTTACACAGGTACCATTCAAACAGCTGATCAGTGGGGGTCCTGGGTTTTTGAACCCCACTGATTAGTTTATTAATGACCTGGAAAACCTTTTAATTAGTTAACACCTGGGGTATTATTAATAAGGGGCACTATTTATACAGGGTACACACGGACATTATTAATATAAAGATGTTCTTGGGAGTTATTCATTATGGGGGGTTATATCATATATTTTATAATTGGGGGTAGCAGCAGGATGGGGGCTTTGTGTAGGTGAGGACAATGTGGGTTGGATGCCTGGAAAAGTGAGGAGCCAAAGATGTCTGTGTTGCAACCTTTACAGAGACAAGTCACAGATGGAAGAAGTGGTCATGGCGGTCCAAAGGGAAGAGAAGGGAAATGTGACCGATTAGTCAGAGACGTCACCGGTAAGTCACAAAATGTTACTGCCCTGTATTCACCTAAATGATAGAGGATAAATACCTGAGTGATGGGGGTCTGTCTGTTGAGACCCCCACTGGGCCTGAGAATTGGGTTTTTCCCCCCACTAGGTGGGAATTCAGCCTGACCGCAGCCATATATATAGGTGTGTCACTTGGTGGATGGACGAACCCGCGTGGTTCTCATTCACTTCAATGGGAGTGCCAAAGATACCCGAAGTCCAGTACTCAGCTATCTGCGGCGCTCCTATTATAGAGAATGGGGGCCACGTGGCCTCGTCCATCCACCAAGCAGAAGATATGTGACGTTACTTTCATTGTTAATGCCGTGTTGTTGATCTGATACTGAAGTACTACAGGAAGAAGAATTCTTAAAAACTGTTTTATAACTTTGTGTATTGTGTATATTGTGTGACGATAACAGTGTGTTAAACTAGTAGCATGGAAACTCAGTTTTGTTTTGTTTTTTTGGGGGGGGGGGCGTCTTTCTATAGTCCGCCTCAGGCAGCAAAGAGGCTTGGTTCACCACTGTCTACAACACAGGTGCATCTCCCTGGATCTCCTTTGATGCCTCTGTAGAGTAAATTCATCTCTCCTGCTCTGTGCACTGAGACTTATTATACACAGACTGTCAGGCATGCCCCTCTATCCTGTCAGGGGATCATGAATTTTTTAATGCAAAAAGTAAAAGTAGGCAGTATATAGTCTAGCAAGGGAGTTTGTGGAGAAAATTGCAGAAGGCTGGTAAAGGGTCATAGCATACCTCCCAACTTTTCAAGGATGCAAGAGGGACAATAGTTTAATTTTCTGAAATGAAGCCACGCCCCTGGACACACACCCTTCACGCCCCTAGAAACGCCCCAACTTTTCCTATAAATATGAGCATTTCCTTCAGCATCATTTTAGTAAGCCTATGGTTTAACCAACATAAAAAAATAATATATATATATATATATATATATATATATATATATACAGTACAGACCAAAAGTTTGGACACACCTTCTCATTCCAAGAGTTTTCTGTATTTTCATGACTATAAACATTGTAGATTCACACTGAAGGCATCAAAACTATGAATTAACACATGTGGTGTAACGTCTCTGCCTGTTCGGGTCTCAGCGCCACCCTCCGCTCGCACGCCGTGGCGAAGGAGGCGTGTTCGTTTTGATTCCTTGTGTAGGTTTCTTGTTGCTTAATCTGAACATGGTCATAGACTATGTAATGGATTTCTGGCCACACCCGTGTTCTGAGCATTTCTCTCTGTCTGGACTGCATAGGGTTAATCTTTTCCTGGCCTGAGTGATTGACAGCCTGTGTACCTATCAGGTCTGGGGCTGGTCACAGACTTTCTATAAACAGGTTGTCAGCCCTCACATGGTCGCCGGTTATTGCATTGTCTTTGCCTGCTCTCCTTGTTATATCCCTTACTACTTTGTTACTTGATTCTCTGACCCTTTGGCTTGCCTTTTGACTATTCTCTTGGATTTTGACTTTGTACTGCATTGCTCGTTTGTTACCGACCCCTTGGCTTCCTGACCTCTCTTTTGTCATTTGTTTTGTCTTGTCCTGTTCTGTGTGTCACTTACCCAGTATAGGGCTTGTCTTCTAGTTGTCCTTTTACCGTTTAGGGTAACTGAGGCAATAGGAAGGGACAGTGGCTGGGGTGAGATTAGGGCTCACTTGTCTCTATCCTTCCTCCCAGACCGCTGCAGTAGTGTTAGGGTATTGCTACGTTTGGCAAGACCCTTACATGCGGAATTATATACCTAACAAAAAAGTGTGAAACAACTGAAAATATGTCTTATATTCTAGGTTCTTCAAAGTAGCCACCTTTTGCTTTGATTACTGCTTTGCACACTCTTGGCATTCTCTTGATGAGCTTCAAGAGGTAGTCACCTGAAATGGTTTTCACTTCACAGGTGTGCCCTGTCAGGTTTAATAAGTGGGATTTCTTGCCTTATAAATGGAGTTGGGACCATCAGTTGTGTTGTTCAGAAGTCAGGTGGATACACAGCTGATAGTCCTAGTGAATGGAGTGTTAGAATTTGTATTATGGCAAGAAAAAAGCAGCTAAGTAAAGAAAAACGAGTGGCCATCATTACTTTAAGAAATGAAGGTCAGTCAGTCCGAAAAATTGGGAAAACTTTGAAAGTGTCCCCAAGTGCAGTGGCCAAAACCATCAAGCGCTGCAAAGAAACTGGCTCTCATGAGGACCGCCCCAGGAAAGGAAGACCAAGAGTCACCTCTGCTGCGGAGGATAAGTTCATCCGAGTCACCAGCCTCAGAAATCGCAGGTTAACAGCAGCTCAGAATAGAGACCAGGTCAATGCCACAGAGAGTTCTAGCAGCAGACACATCTCTACAACAACTGTTAAGAGGAGACTGTGTGCAGCAGGCCTTCATGGTAAAATAGCTGCTAGGAAACCACTGCTAAGGACAGGCAACAAGCAGAAGAGACTTGTTTGGGCTACAGAACACAAGGAATGGACATTAGACCTGTGGAAATCTGTGCTTTGGTCTGATGAGTCCAAATTTGAGATCTTTGGTTCCAACCACCGTGTCTTTGTGCGACGCAGAAAAGGTGAACAAATGGATTCTACATGCCTGGTTCCCACCGTGAAGCATGGAGGAGGAGGTGTGATGGTGTTGGGGTGCTTTGCTGGTGACACTGTTGGGGATTTATTCAAAATTGAAGGAATACTGAACCAGCATGGTTACCACAGCATCTTGCAGCGGCATGCTATTCCATCCAGTTTGCGTTTAGTTGAACCATCATTTATTTTTCAACAGGACAATGACCCCAAACACACCTCCAGACTGTGTAAGGGCTATTTGACCAAGAAGGAGAGTGATGGGGTGCTACGCCAGATGACCTGGCCTCCACAGTCACCAGACCTGAACCCAATCGAGATGGTTTGGGGTGAGCTGGACCGCAGAGTGAAGGCAAAAGGACCAACAAGTGCTACTTTGAAGAACCTAGAATATAAGACATATTTTCAGTTGTTTCACACTTTTTTGTTAAGTATATAATTCCACATGTGTTAATTCATAGTTTTGATGCCTTCAGTGTGAATCTACAATGTTTATAGTCATGAAAATACAGAAAACTCTTTGAATGAGAAGGTGTGTCCAGACTTTTGGTCTGTACTGTATATATACAGTCATATGAAAAAGTTTGGGCACCCCTATTAATCTTAATCATTTTTAGTTCTAAATATTTGGGTGTTTGCAACAGATATTTCAATTTGATATATCTAATAACTGATGGACACAGTAATATTTCAGGATTGAAATGAGGTTTATTGTACTAACAGAAAATGTGCAATATGCATTAAACCAAAATTTGACCGGTGCAAAAATTTGGGTACCCTTATCATTTTATTGATTTGAATACTCCTAACTACTTTTTACTGACTTACTGAAGCACAAAATTGGTTTTGTAACCTCACTGAGCTTTTAACTTCATAGCCAGGTGTATCCAATCATGAGAAAAGGTATTTAAGGTGGCCAATTGCAAGTTGTTCTCCTATTTGAATCTCCTCTGAAGAGTGGCATCATGGGCTCCTCAAAACAACTCTCAAATGATCTGAAAACAAAGATTGTTCAACATAGTTGTTCAGGGGAAGGATACAAAAAGTTGTCTCAGAGATTTAACCTGTCAGTTTCCACTGTGAGGAACATAGTAAGGTAATGGAAGACCACAGGGACAGTTCTTGTTAAGCTCAGAAGTGGCAGGCCAAGAAAAATATCAGAAAGGCAGAGAAGAAGAATGGTGAGAACAGTCAAGGACAATCCACAGACCACCTCCAAAGAGCTGCAGCATCATCTTGCTGCAGATGGTGTCGCTGTGCATCGGTCAACAATAAAGCACACTTTGCACAAGGAGAAGCTGTATGGGAGAGTGATGCGAAAGAAGCCGTTTCTGAAAGCACGCCACAAACAGAGTCGCCTGAGGTATGCAAAAGCACATTTGGACAAGCCAGCTTCATTTTGGAAGAAGGTCCTGTGGACTGATGAAACAAAGATTCCCCTTACGTCCGACAGCAGCACAATATGGGGTATCTCTGCCCCTGTGTGTTGTTTAGGACAGGTGGAACCTTTAATTAGCACCAAAAAGGTGCCTCCTACTAGCCCTATAAGAGGGCACAAGAGACCTCCCTCCACTGTGTTTTTTTCTGTCCTGTGTGGAACAGGTGGACGGAGGTCTCTTGTGACCTCCCGTTGCTTATTTACTCCTGGCTTACCTTTATGGGGTACCTCGGTCCCAAAGAAAAAACCTCCGGTCCTTCGGGCCTTCGCCCCGCAGCGCAGCGTTATCCGGCATCCATCTGCAGGCAGCGCGATCCCGGAAGTAAGCGGGGAACCTCCTCGGCCGGAACTTTTCTCCGGTCCCGTGTTCCCAGGGGAAGGAAGCCTTTGCGCACCACCGCGCCCCTACTTCCGGTTTTCTCGGAAAAAGTGCGTTAAGTTTGGAAATTTAAAATTTAAAGGCAAAATATAGAATTGATTTTTGCTACTTGTATTTTGAGCCTCTGGCTTAGGCTTATGCTCCTCTATGTTCCATTATGGCGTGTGACTTGTTTTGGTGCTGTATAAATGTTTCTTTGTTGGCTTCCTCCCCTCGCTGCTGGATTACATTTAAAAGGTCTGAATGCAGTCCTTTATTCGTTGAGTGAGTGGTTTCTAGCTCCTCTGCTGCGGGTTGCGGTGGCTGGTTTTTTTCTGACGTTTTTTTTCTCTCTTCAAGTGAACGATTTAAAAAAAAAAAAAAAAAGAGGTACCCCTTGGTTTTTTATGCGATGCTTGGCGATCTTCCCTGTTTCAGTGTCACGTGGCTGTTTGATGTTTCAGATGTCATCTTCTGCATCACGTAATGGCGATGCGCTTAGGAGGAAAAATTCCTCTAAACTTGAACACCTAACGTGTTTGGATTGCAATACCCCTTTACCTGACGGCTATGATTTTACCCGCTGTCACCAGTGTCGTGGACCTCCGCCGGAAGTACCTTCTATAAGAGGTTGTTACTTGGGTAAAGGACTATATGAGGAGTCTCTTAAGGAGATTCGTTCTTCCATCGCCCAGATTGCCAAGAGACCGCAGATTGAGACACAATCTTCCTTACGGATCTCTGATGAAGATTATCAGATAGTGGACGAGACACTCTCATCTGACAATTCCATTGAAGATCCCAGCAGGCCGTGCTTCCACTCGAAAAATTAAGCCGGCTGCTGAAGTCCATCCGGTCTAAGGATCGTGATGTTGACGGGGGAAGCCTCTGCGTCCACCTATAGAGGGCCTAGGGTCTTCCAAGTGGACCAGACATTACAAAAGTTAATGTCCTCAGAGTGGAGAAGTCCTGAAAAACCTCTTGTGGTTCCTAGGAGGTTCAGCGCTTTATTCCCAGTTGCTCAATGGGATCAATGGGGTCCTCCTCCCAAGGTGGATATGGCGGTGGCTAAACTGTCCTGCCGCACTAAGGTACCATCAGATGATGGAGCAAATCTGCACGACGCCATGGCAGGCGCTTCGACAATACCTTCAAGAAGGCTTATTCAGCTGCCTCGCCCAAGACCGCTGTGGCGGTTGCGTCCTGTGAAGTGTCAGCCAAATTATGTACTGACCTGGTCCACCTCGAAAGTGACCGACTCTGGAAGTCTCCAGAGACGAGCTGCTAGGGTTTCTAGGCTCAGTTTCCCTAGCAGCTGAATATTTAACGGAAGCCTCCCACCATCAATTAAGGCTGGCGGCCAAATCCCTGGCACTTACCAAGAACACTGCAGCAGGAAGACCTCTATGGTTAAAACCTTGGAGAGCTGTGTTCCCCTCAAAGTATAATTTGTGCGCATTACCCTTTGAGCTGGGTAGAGTCTTTGGCTGTGCCCTAGACGAGATCCTAGAGGGCTTGGCCGACAAGAAGGGTAAAACTTTACCCCAGGCCTTCAGAGGTAGGTCTGGCTCTGGCCGTGGTAGAAGCTATCCGCCTCGTCGTGGAAGGCAGGCAGGAGAGACTCTAGTTATTCCTCTGAAGGCGCCGGCCGGAGATTCCGAAGTCTGATGATAAAAAAGTCAAGCCTAGCTTTTGACATCAGAAGCAGTTTTCCTGTGGCCGAGATTCCTGTCAGAGGTCGTGTCTCCCACTTTCTCAACTGCTGGCAGGAAAAAATTCGAGACCCATGGGTCCGGTAGGTAATCCAAAGAGGTTATGCAATCAAGTTCCTCCGTCCTCCTCAGGATCGGTTTGTGTTAACTCGCAGCCTCCCTGGAATGCTTCATCCGAGAGTACATTCACAAGGGAGCCCTGGTGGAAGTCCCTTCTCTAGAAGAAGGATCCCGTGTCTATTCTCCCGTCTTCCTGATGCCAAAACTGGCAGACAAGTGGAGAATGATCATAGACTTAAGGTACCTCAACCGCTTCATCAAAAAGAAGCGCTTCCATAGGAAAACCATAAAGTCTGTCACCACCTTTCTCCTCTAAGGCGATGTTTTTTGTGACTTTGGATATAAAAGACGCCTATTTGCATATTTCTATTCACCTCCACACAGAAGGTTTTTTTCTAAGGATTGCCGTAGTAGTTTCCGGCCACAGGAAGCACTTTCAATTCACAGCACTACCCTTCAGGATCTCCTCTGCTTCCCACACCTTTACAAAGGTAGTGGCCCCCATAACGGCCGCCCTCAGGCTTCAGGGGATATTCTTGGTGCCTTATCTAGACGACTGGTTGATAAAGGCCCAGTCAGAGTCTGTTCTGCTCCAGTAACTACAGACAGCCTTCAGAGTCTGTGATGGCTTATAAACTGGGAGAGGTCAAAAACGATCCCTTCAACTCGAAGGAAGTTCCTCTGAGAAAACTACTTCCTAGATTCAGTCCGCCTGCAAATCTCCTTGACACCAGCAAGGAAGGAGAAGCTGGTTGCGGCAGTCCGGCACCTCTTCAAAAAGCCGATAGCCTCCATCAGAACATTGATGAAGATCCTGGGCTTGATGTCTTCCTCAGTGGAGGCAGTCCCATGGGCTTTGTGGCACTTACGTCCCCTCCAGAAGGAGTTACTAGAGGCTTGGGATCGCTCCCTTCTTACATTCAGCAAGAAGATTCGACTCTCCCCCAGGACCCGTCTTTCCCTCAAGTGGTGGTTGCACCTGAAAGACGGAAGGTCCACGGTCCAACCTTCTTGGACCCTGTTGACTACAGATGCATCCCTCTCAGGATGGGGAGCCCATTGGACGAAAACTCCATAAAGGGAGTCTGGAGCGCTCCTGAAAAAAGGACCTCGTCCAACTGGAAGGAGCTCAGAGCCGTATATCGTGCCTTACTCTATTTCTTGCCTCTTCCCAGGGGAAGAGCAGTCAAAATCCGGTCAGACAACATGACCACAGTGCTGTACGTGAACAGACAGGGAGGCACCAGATCACCAACCCTCCTTAGGGAGGCAGATCTGATATTTACATGGGCAGAGAAAAATCTAACCCATTTATCCGCAGTTCACATCAAGGGCTCCCTGAACATATTAGCGGATCGGTTGAGTCGGAGTTATGCCGTATCAGGAGAATGGTCACTCAATCCAGAAGTCTTTCATCAGATTACCCTGAACAGGGGTCTTCCAGAAATAGACCTCATGGCAACCCGACTCAACGCCAAGGTGGAGAAGTTCTGTTCCCTTTACCAGGAGGACAATCCCTTGGCAGTGGATGCCCTGTCCATCCCTTGGAGGTCCAGGCTGGCATACATCTTCCCTCCAATTCCAATAATACCAAAGGTATTAATGAAAATCAGACAGGACCAAGTCTCTGTGATAGCCATCATTCCATTCTGGCCAAAAAGAGCTTGGTTTTTTCCCAACTCATGGAGATGAGTCAAGGGATATATTGGAGGCTTCCCCCCATCCAGAACCTGGTTTCCCAAGGATCTCTGAAGTGCCACGATCTCTGGAGATTCAACTTGACAGCCAACTCATGGAGATGAGTCGAGGGATATATTGGAGGCTTCCCCCCATCCAGAACCTGGTTTCCCAAGGATCTCTGAAGTGCCACGATCTCTGGAGATTCAACCTGACAGCCTGGAGGTTGAGCAGTCCCTACAGCAGGATAGAAGACTGTCAGAGGCCGTCCTGAAGACCCTTTCTTCTGCAAGAGCAGAATCTACCAATAAGAACTACCAGAGGACAGCCAAGATTTTCATGGAGTGGTGCTCCAAGAAGGGTATTAATAATCTAGAAACTTCAACGGCTGATATTTTAAATTTTCTTCAGCACGGTTTGGATAAGGGCCTTGCCCCTGCCAATTTGAAAGTGCAGATTGCGGCCCTCTCCGCTTATTTGAACAGATGTCTGTCTCAGGATCCTCTGTTTGCAAGGTTCCTTAAAGGGGCAATGAGGCTAAAGCCATCAGTATCATCCCCAGTGGGACCTTGCGGTAGTCATTACAGGCCTGTGCGGTCCTCCATTTGGACCCTTGGAGACTACGGAGATACAATATTTAGCCTACAAAACCACTTTTTTGTTGGCTAGTATATCTGCCAAAGAGTAGGGGTACTCCAGGCCCTCTCTTCTAGAGAACCGTACATTTTGTTTTTGCAGATAGGGTGCACCTTAGGTTTGCCTGGGTTTATCCCTAAGGTCCCCTCATACTATAATAGCAATCAGCTACTTTCGTTACCTGTGTTTTTCCCCTCTCCAACCTCTGAGGAGGAAGAAAAGCTCAACACCTTAGATGTGGTAAGGTGTCTGTGGATTTACCTATTCCACACTCAACCGCTTAAGAAGGCCGAAAGCCTACTAATTGATATGCAGGGTAAAAACAGAGGCCTCAAGGCTTCCAAGCCTACTCTATCCACATGGATCAAGGAGACAATTAAGTCTTCCTTTCTTATTCAGGAGTTATTCCCTCCTACGGCCACTCGACCTGGGTTGTCGACTTCTTTGGCTGAGTATCGGTCCTTACCATTGGACCAGATTTGTGCGGCTGCATCATAGTCATC
The DNA here is from genome assembly GCA_947044405.1 of Leptodactylus fallax. Taxonomy (NCBI): domain Eukaryota; kingdom Metazoa; phylum Chordata; class Amphibia; order Anura; family Leptodactylidae; genus Leptodactylus; species Leptodactylus fallax. The sequence continues at coordinate 180,874 of CAMRHE010000065.1, read as the reverse complement.
TCAGTTGACCTTTTGTTAAACATTATCATTGGACATCCGCAGTTTCCAGACAACTGCCTTTGGTCAGTCAGTCCTTGACGTTGTAAGGCGAGGAAACCCTCCCTAGGGGAATTACTTGCTATCTCCCCATATTGTGCTGCTGTCGGACGTAAGGGGAATCATTGATTGTAATGTCAATCTGTATTCCCTTAGTCCAGACAGCAGCACAAGGCTTCCCTCCCTAGAAGCTTGTTTCCTGTTACTTTATAATTTACACAGTGGAGGGAGGTCTCTTGTGCCCTCTTATAGGGCTAGTAGGAGGCACCTTTTTGGTGCTAATTAAAGGTTCCACCTGTCCTAAACAACACACAGGGGCAGAGATACCCCATATTGTGCTGCTGTCTGGACTAAGGGAATACAGATTGACATTACAATCAACGATTGAGTTGTTTGGTCATACAAAAAGGCGTTATGCATGGCGTCAAAAAAACACAGCATTCCAAGAAAAACACTTGCTACCCACTGTAAAATTTGGTGGAGGTTCCATCATGCTTTGGGGCTGTGTGGCCAATGCCGGCACCGGGAATCTTGTTAAAGTTGAGGGTCGCATTGATTCAACTCAGTATCAGCAGATTCTTGAGAATAATGTACAAGAATCAGTGACGAATTTGAAGTTACGCCGGGGATGGATATTTCAGCAAGACAATGATCCAAAACACAGCTCCAAATCTACTCAGGCATTCATGCAGAGGAACAATTACAATGTTCTGGAATGGCCATCCCAGTCCCCAGACCTGAATATCATTAAACATCTGTGGGATAATTTGAAGCGGGCTGTCCATGCTTGGCGACCATCAAACTTAACTGAACTGGAATTGTTTTGTAAAGAGGAATGGTCAAAAATACCTTCATCCAGGATCCAGGAACTGATTAAAAGCTACAGGAAGCGACTAGAGGCTGTTATTTTTGCAAAAGGAGGATCTACTAAATATTAATGTCACTTTTCTGTTGAGGTGCCCATACTTTTGCACCGGTCAAATTTTAGTTTAATGCATATTGCACATTTTCTGTTAGTACAATAAACCTCATTTCAATCCTGAAATATTACTGTGTCCATCAGTTATTAGATATATCAAATTGAAATGGCTGTTGCAAACACCCAAATATTTAGAACTAAAAATGATTAAGATTAATAGGGGTGCCCAAACTTTTTCATATGACTGTATCTAGAAAATCACATTGTCTGATTTTTAAAGAATTTATTTGCAAATTATGGTGGAAAATAAGTATTTGGTCAACAACAAAAGTTCATCGCAATACTTTGTTATATATCATTTGTTGGCAATGACAGAGGTCAGACGCTTTCTGTAAGTCTTCACAAGGTTGGCACACACTGTTGCTGGTATGTTGGTCCATTCCTCCATGCAGATCTCCTCTAGAACAGTGATGTTTTGGGGCTGGAACATCTGGAACATCCAAATGCTCTCTAGCAAACTTCAGATGGGCCCGGATATGTACTGGCTTAAGCAGGGGGACACGTCTGGCACTGCAGGATCTGAGTCCCTTGCGGCGTAGTGTGTTACTGATGGTAGCCTTTGTTACTATTGGCAGCGGATTAATCTTTGACTGTCCAGGCATTCAACAGTAAACAGATATTTATTGAGGAACAAGAATAATACACTGTATTCTGTAACTTATGATCTCAGCTACTTGTCTGTGAGCTCCACGTGCTCTGCTCTATGCTGGAGTTTAAAAAAAAAAATCAGAGAGGAACTTCCTTGTTTTGTTACTCTAGCCCCCACCTTTTTAACAGAGCTTTATTAACAACTTAGCACTATGCCTAGAGACAGAAGCTTATGCAGTTATAAACGTATAAACAGTAGTTGTTGCAATACAGGCAATAATAAACATTATTCCAATAGTTACGTTAGTCCCAGCTTTCTGCAGGTCATTCACCAGCTCCCCCCGTGTGGTTCAGGGATTTTTTCTCACCGTTCTTGTGATCATTTTGACCCCACGGGGGTGAGATCTTGCGTGGAGCCCCTGATCGAGGGAGATTATCAGTGGTCTTGTATGTCTTCCATTTTCTAACTATTGCTCCCACAGTTTATTTCTTCACACCAAGCTGCTTGCCTATTGCAGATTCAGTCTTCCCAGCCTGGTGCAGGTCTACAATTTTGTTTCTGGTGTCCTTCCACAGCTCTTTGGTTTTCACCATAGTGGAGTTTGGAGTGTGACTGTTTCAGGTTGTGGACAGGTGTCTTTTATACTGATAACAATGTCAAACAGGTGCCATTACTACAGGTAATGAGTGGAGGACAGAGGAGCCTCTTAAAGAAGAAGTTACAGGTCTGTGAGAGCCAGAAATCTTGCTTGTTTGTAGGTGACAAATACTTATTTTCCACCATAATTTGCAAATAAATTCTTAAAAAATCAGACAATGTGATTTTCTAGATAAGTTTTCTCATTTTGTCTCTCATAGTTGAGGTCTACCTATGATGTCAATTACAGGCTTCTCTCATCTTTTTAAGCGGTAAAACTTGCATAATTGGTGGCTGACTAAATACTTTTTTTTCCCCACTGTATTTATCCCCTATCCTATCCGGGGGTGCTGGATGGCGCGGGGGTGGGTGGGTTGGTCGTTTTGGGTGTACGTCTGCTGAGACCCCCCCTAGGCTTGAGAATTGGGTCTTTTTACCCCCACTTGGAATTCAGCCTTACCACAGCCTGAATATAGGCTGTATACAGGGGTGGCACTATCCATGACTGCTTGAAGAGGTGGCATTTTTAACCTAAACCAGCTCAAGACAGGCCGCTTTGAAAAAAAAGAAAGCTGAGCGGAACCTGTCCTGGGCTGGCTTAGGAGACGTCTGCTTCTCTGCGCAGGTGGCGATGCTATGACATCATTACTCCTCCTGCACTGAGATGCAGATGTCCTATGTGCAGGTCAAGAAGAGGAGCACTGGCGACTCCAGCAGGTAACGGGCCCTATTTACTTACCTATCTGCGCTCCTGCTCATGGCCACCTCCGCTTCCCCTTCTGCTATGGGACGCAGAAGGGAAAGCAGATGTGGCTGTGAACAGGAGGGGGGATCTGTAAGTGAGGCCGCGGGCCCACAACCCCGGAGTATAATAATCAGAGACCTAGGGGAGGTGATAAACATAAAAACCAATGTTACTCACCTCTCCTGCAATCCTGTGACTCCCAGCAGGCTTCGGGCCTCTTTGGTGACGTCCCAGACTTCACGTGGGCCATGCTGACGTCATTAAGCATCGCGACGCCAGCCTGGCCTACGTGACGTCTGTGCCGACATTGAAGAGGGCTGAAAGCTGCAAGGAGTGCACCAGAGCCCAGGATAGATAAGTAACAGTGTTTTTTATGTTTGTCACCTCTCTGGATCTCCGATCTTTATACTTTGGGGTCTGAAAAGACCCCAGAGTATAATAATAGTTCATGGGTGGGCCCCTATAGGGCATAATACCGTATGCAGGGGCCGAAGTGGGGCATAATACCGTGTGCAGGGGCCGCTGTGGGGCATAATACCGTATGCAGGGGTCGCTGTGGAACATTATAGTGTGTGTAAATGGGGCGTTATACAGTGTGGGGGCCAGGAAAGGGGGTGCTATGCTGTAGGGGGGCCCAAGTCAAAAGTTTGCAGGGCGGCCCAGTCTTTGCTAGATACACCCCTGATAAGTTGTTGTTAGGAAGGGGCATTTTATATAAGGGGGCTTTATGAACTTAAAAGGAGTCTGTCAGGGCAATTTGGGACACTAAACCACCGACAGGTCCATATGGACCTGGGGTTTAGTGTCCCAAATCACCCTGTTATAACGCAATCCATAGCCACATTAAAAATAAAAAAGCTTTATACTCCTCGCACCTCCGCAGTTCTTCAATGAAGCTAGAGGAGTACACCTCGGCTTCAGTGCGCATTCCCCGTACCTCCAGCAATTGTGCATTGAAGCTACGGTGTCCATCTTTGGCTTCACTGAAGAACAGCGCAGGTGCCGGGAGCACCAGAGATGAGTACGATGAGACTCATCGGACCCTTCTCTAGGTAAGTATAAAGGTTTTTTATTTTTAATGCGCCGGTGGATTGCATTACAACAGGGCGATTTGGGACACTAAACCCCAGGTCTAAGGATCTGTGGGTGGTTTAGTGTCCCAAATTGACCTGACAGGTTCCCTTTAAGAGGTGTTATTTATATAAGGGCATTATTAATACAAGGGGTGTTATTTATATAAGGGGCTATTAGGGAGCATTATATATATAAGGGGATGGTCATTTATATAAGCATTCATTAGGGGACATCAATTATATAAGGGGTCATTAGGGGACATTATGAATAGAAGGGGTAATTATTTATATAAAGGGTCATTTTAATATGAGACTGGGGAAAGTGATTAACAAAACAAAAGCCCTACTCACTTGTCTCTTGTGCTCCGATGTCTCCCACCGAAGTCTGGTTCTGCTGCTCTGGGGAAGTGCTGTGGGGATGAAAACCCTGGAGCAGCAGGACTGGAATGCACTGGAAGACACTGGAGAACCTTCCCCAGCCTCATATTTAAAAAGTGATTATCCTGGACAACCCCTTTAAGGTGGCACTTGGGCTTTAATAAAGGGATTTTTCAGCTCATTTTTATTGACGATCTATCCTTAAGACAGATCATCAATAAGAGATTAGTGGACCCCCCCCCCCGATCAGCTGTATGAAGGGGCTATGGTGCCTGTTTATATCACACGCTGTCTGTTTATAGTGACCGTGTGATGTAATTACAGTCACATAGACGTGTATAAGACGAGGCTGTAGTTACATTACATGGCTGCAATGAGATGAATGACACTATGTAAACAGAGAAGCAGTCACGGTGCTTACACAGGTACCACGGTTCATTCAAACAGCTGATCAGTAGGGGTCTTGGATTTTTGAGCCCCACTTATTATTTTATTAATGACCTAGAAAACCTTTTAATTAGGAAACCTATGGGGCATTGATGAGGGACACTATTTATAATGGGGGCTATGTGGGCTTGTCCATCCACCAAACAAAAGATGTGTGAAGTTACTTTCATTGTTAATACCGTGTTGTTGATCTGATACTGAAGTAATACAGTAAAAAGAATTCTTAAAAACTGTTTTATAACTTTGTGCATTGTGTACAGTATGTTGATTGTGCGAGGATAGCAGAGTGTGGAACTAATAGCATGTAAACTCAATTTTTATTTTTTTTTATGATTGCATTAGTGTCCATACAGGTGCATCACAATAAATTAGAATATCTTTGAAACGTTTATTTCAGTAATTAAATTAAAAAAGTGACCTCCTATATTTTCTAGATTCTTTACACACAGAGTGTTCTATTTCAAGTGTTTTATTTCTGTAAATGTTGATTATGGATTACAGGTAATGAAAACCAAAATCTAAGAAAATTAGAATATTGTAGAAAAGTTCAGTATTGTAAATTCAGTGTGTCACCTGCCAAGGTTTCCTAAGCCTTTAAATGGTCCCTCAGTCTGGTTCAGTAGGACACACAATTATGGAAGACGTGAGTATGAATTGTATTACTGAATCACTGAAATGAATCAACGTTTCAAAAATATTCTAATTTATTGTACATATAGCTCAGCCACTGTATGTAAGCCTGCCAAGATAGAGGTATACCAACACATATAGTGCTGACACTAAGCCACAGTGGTGCTGTTGAAAGGTATAGGCAGGCCAGGGCTGGCAGGTGTGAGAAGTTGCACAGGGGCCCAAGAAATGCTGGCAGTTCAACTAACTTTGAAGCCATACCTCCCAAATTTAGCCCCACACCCTTCTACTTTGATTCCGCTCATTCCCATCCATTTCTCTTTGTGCCCTCACACAGTATAATGCTCCTACAGTCACCCTAACACGATATACCCCCACATTATAATGTCATCCTCCTGGTGCTCCCACAGTTTATTGTCTCCCTCATCTGGCCTTCCAGTTTAATGTTCCACTCCATCTGCCCCCACAGTTTAATGTATCTCTCCATCTGCCCCCACAGTTTAATGTCCCCCACATCTGACCCCACAGTTTAATGTCCCCCTCATCTGCTCCAACAGTTTAATGTCCCCCCTAATCTGACCCCCAGTTTAATGTCCCCCTCATCTGCCCCCACAGTTTAATGTCCCCCTCATCTAGCCCCCCAGCTTAATGTCCCCTTGATCTGGCCCCCCAGTTTGTCCCCCCTCCTCTGTCCCTACAGGTCAATGTCTTACCTGATAACAAACAAACAAAAAAACCCACTGATACTTACCTCTCCTCGCTCCCCTGCTGTTCTGTCTGCAGTCTCCTGTCCCGGAGTCTTCAGGGAGTTGCAGGTGCGATGTGAGTAATGTCATCACATCGCACCTACAGCTCCCGTGGCCGGAGCACACAGGGGGCGGAGTGGTGAGGTAGGAGCTGTCTGCGGACAGGAGAACGGCGGCCATTTATATAACTGTAATCAGAGGAACAGAGGCCATTTATATAACTGTGATCGAGGAATGGTGGCCATTTATATACCTGTGATCGAGGAAAAGACCCCCGAGTATAATGATAGCAGTGTTTGTGGTGTTCGCGGCCCGCGGCCTCACTTACCGATCCCCGCACCTCCTCACAGTCACCTCCGCTTCCGCAGAATGGGAAGCGCAGGCGGCCATGAGCAGGAGCGGGGATTGGTAAGTAAATAGGGCCCGTTACCTGCAGGGGTTACTCCAGCAGGTAACGGCCTACTAAAAAAAAAAAAAAAAAAAAAAGCATCCTGTCCCAGGCCCTGTGGCAGTCGCTACCACTGCTACCCCAGTAGTTACGCCCCTGGTTGAGCATAGCAGTCAGATATTCCAGACTACACATGTCTTTAACACGAGCCACCAGACCCATAGGGGGATGTGTACTCCTCCACTGGAGAGCCACCAGCGTCTTTGCAGCGGTGCAGACAAATAGGAAGAGTTTGGATTTCTTTTTACCCAAGTGTCTGGGAGGCAGGTTAAGCAAATACATCAACGGGTGAAACGGGACCTCCTGTATAAAAAGAGCATCAGTTAACGTCCTAACCTTCTCCCAGAAAGGACGGATCAAGGGGCAATCTCAGAAAATATGATACAAGGTACCAAACACGGAAAGGCATCTCCAACAAACAGGTGGGACGCTGGGATTAAGATTATGTAAAAGGACCAGGGTGTGGTACCAATACATCAATAACTTATACTGGGTCTCACGAAAGTTATGCAGGTGGAGGACTTCTCCACTTGGGACCATATTATTTGCCATTGAGCAGGAGAGATCTGCTTACCCAAAGCTTCAGACCATCTAGTCATGTATTTGTGGGATGAGGGGGTATGCCCCTCCAGAAAGTAAAGAAGTCAATAGATGTCCGAGATCAAACCTTTTGTGGAAGTACCAGTTCGACACAACTTCTCAAAAGCAGTAGGGGTGGAGAGACCAGCAGAGCCCCGAATAAGGCAGTCATAAAGTGGACTAATTGTTGATAATGACACTACTCCGATCGAGGCAAGCCCAGGGCAGAGGTGAGATAGTCAAAGGGCCTGAGCTCCAAGGTCAACGAGTCAATCAAGTCAGCCACATGGAAGAGACCTAGTCTACTCCATGGACGCACCATAGCATTTGTCAGTCCCCCTGGAAGGAGTGGGTTAAAGAGAAATGAGATCATGGAGGAGTTTTGCGAGGCAAGCGGGAAGAGTTTATAACAAGTAATCCAGATTGCCCTAGTGAACTTGATGGGAGCCCGGGGGAAGGGGGGGAAGCTGAAGGGGGGGGGGGTCGACACCATAAAAACGCATTAGGATGGACAGGAGCCAACCAGAGCTTCTCAATTTTTACCCACTTAGTGTAGGCTTGAGGCGCCGCCCATGACAGCATACAGCGTAGATGGGTAGCCCAATAGTAATGGAGAAAGAGCGGAACTGACAAACCCCACCCTCATTCTTACTAGTCAACATGACAGAGTGAGGAATACAGTGACGTTTCCCGTTCCATATAAATTGAAAAAGGGCCCTCTGGAGGGAGTGCAATTCTTCTCGAGGAACAGCTACAGGGAAAATCTCAAAGTAGTATAGAAACTTCGGCAACAGTGTCATTTTAATCGCTGTGATACAGCCTATGAGTGATATGAATAAGGGGCACCATTTATCAAGGAGGGAACAAAGTTTGTGGAAAAGACAGGGTAGTTAGATGAATAGAGAGTAGAGTAGGATGAAGAGAGTTGAATACCGAGGTAACGGAGGGAGCGATCTCTCCACTGGAAGTCAGTCATAGTTTTGGCAAACAAGTTGGAGGTCAGGTCTGGGGACGTTTAGAGGAAATTTACAGCCGGAGTACCGACTGTAGTCACTAAGAGTGAACATAAGATTTGGGAGAGTGGTAAGGAGGTTGGTGAGGGTCAGTAATACATCATCAGCCAAGAGGCTAATTTTGAAGTCTCGGTCCCGAACATTGAAGCCCATGATATCAGAAATAGACCGTATTTTATCAGCGAGGGGCTCAATGCAAAGGGCAAAAATAAGGGGAGAGAGGGGACATTCCTGGCGGGTCCCATTGTGGATAGGGAATGAAGAGGAAGAAGCGCGATGGAATTTAACTACTGCCGAGGGAGACGAGTAAAGGGAACAAATCGCCTCTCCAGAGTGGCCATCATGAAGGACCAGTCTAGATAGTCAAAAGCGTTTTCAGCGTCTATACTCAAGAGGAGGGCAAGTAGAGATGAACAGTTGGCTACATCTATCAAGTCTACAGCCCTTCTGGTGTTGTCCCCCCCCCCTGACGACAGGGGACGAAACCCACCTGGTCCTTGTGGATTAGGGATGGCAACCAAGCATCAAGTCTAATAACCAAGAATTTCGTAAAGAGCTTATGGTCAGAGTTCAACAGAGCTATTGGGCGATAGTTAGCACATTCTTGGAGATCCTTATTAGGCTTAGGTACTAGGGTGATGTGGGAGTGGAACATGGACAGGGGATGGGGATACCTTCTAGAAAGGAATTAAAGATGTCCCATAAATGGGGCAAAAGCTCAGTTTGGAAGGTTTTGTAGTATAGGTAGGTGAAGCCGTCAGGTCCGGGGGCCTTGCCATTAGGGAGACCCTTCAGCACTTCTGAAAGTTCCTCGTTAGTAATGGGGGCATTAAGAGATTCAAGGGACGAGGGGGGCAGAGTTGGGAGAGGGCAGGTGGCTAGATACTATGATTGGGTGCACCCTCGATGACGCGGACTGCTAGGGTCATGGTCTAGGATATATCATGTTAGGCTGTGCGCGCCGGCGCTCGCAGTCATTCATCATGGCTGGCTGGGCTGTATACTAGACGCTCGTTATCTGAAGAGGCAGTTTGCACATAACGCTTGTGCTTTCTGCTTTGCCCTTATGTATATGCCTCTGATGAGCTGGTTTACTCCAGCAGAAACGCGTCAGAAAGGCCAGGGGTGAGGGCAATTTCTCCTATTGTACTGTCTATGGTGTTTGCGTGTGATATTAGTTAGCCAATTGCAGGAGTGTAATGTAAGCTCCCTAGTTAGTGGCTAGTTAGACATATCGGTTAGTCTTTTACTGACCTCTAGCCAGTGGGTGTGTATGTGTGTGTGTTTAACTCTACATGTATGTCCCTTCCATTCCCCCTCTCCTGTGAAGTAGTAATCAGGATACTGAGATTTTCAACTCATGAGTTAAAGTGGATTTTAGTGGATTATTGTAAAGGGCATAGTTTCACAACACATCACCTCCTTGTTCTTGGATATGACTACCTCAAGTTTGTTTATGGCCCCATTTACACTATAACTCCTAGTTGTTGGGTGTTTTTTCATATACTTTTAGTGGTTATTAATAAAAGTTATTTTTTAAGTGTACTATAAGTTTTTTCTGTTGGATCTATTCTATAGCCTTGATACACATACCTCCTTATCAAGAATACACTTTAGTGGTAACGCATCATTCAACCAGCTAGCAAGATAATCTTACTCCCTCCTTCCTTCCTCCATAGAGGATGAATATGAAGTCGATATAATGTAAACAAGCAGTAAGATTGAAGATAAGAAGCATAACAGCTTAATAAGTGGAGAAGGAAACAGATCTCCATAATAAGATATAAAACAAAGTTTCTTATATTTAAAAGTACTATTCATTTATTAAAAGTTGTTTATAAATAGAGGTATGCTTTAACCCATTCCCTCCGGAGGCATTTTTCTATTTTAGTTTTTGACTCCTCACCTTCCAAACCCCAAAACTTTGTTATTTTTCCATTCACAGAGCTATATGAGGCCTTAATGTTTGAGGGACAAATTGTTCTTCATAATGGGAAGCTGGAATGTACTGGGAAGCTGGAAAAAAAAATTGAAATTGGAGAAAAAGTGCATTTGTGCGACTTTCTTATGAGCCTCGTTTTTAAGGTGTTCACTGTGCAGCCAAAATGAAATGTCACCTGTATTCTATGTTTCAGTACAATTCAGGGGATACCAAATTTATATAGTTTTATTAATTTTAACCTTTTAACAAAAATCCAAAATTTAGCAAAAAAAAAAAATAAAACATTTCTTGAAGTGCCAAATTTTGACACCCATAACGTTTTATAGTTTTGTGTACAGGGATGCATAGGGAATTTTATTTGCAGGGCCAGGTGTACTTTTTAATTATACCATTTTGGGGGATGTCTATTGCTTTGATCAGTTTTTAATAAAATTTTTATCAGAGGCAAAACAGCAACAAAACAAGAGGGAAAATATTTTTATAAGTTTGTATACCTGATGTTTGCGGACACAGAGTACCTAATGTGTATGTGTTTCACAGTAGTTAAGTATTTTTATATGTGTTCTAGGGAAAGGGGGGGGGGGGGTGATTTGAATTTTTAATTTTATATATATATATATATATATATATATATATATATATATATATTTTAATACTTTAATACAGGCAAAGTAACATGTTTTTTAATACTTTAATACAGGCAAAGTAACATGTTAAAAGAGGACCCCTTTTTTATATCACCTTCACAGTTCTTGCATCTATTGAACTTGTGAGCTTTTGGATAGATTTTGCTTGAATTTCTTTGCAGGATGTCAGAATAGCCTCCCAGAGCTGCTGTTTTTATGTGAACTGCCTCCCATCCCCATAGATCTTTTGCTTGAGGATACACCAAAGTTTCTCAATAGGGTTGAGATAAAAGGAGGATGGTGGCCACACCATAAGTTTATCTCCTTTTATGCCCATAGCAGCCAATGACTCAGAGGTATTCGTTGGTGCATTGTCATGCATGAAGATGATTTTGCTACTGAAGGCACGTTTTTTCTTTTCCTTGGAAGACAGTGGTTAGTTAGAAACTCTATATACTTTGCAGAAGTCATTTTCATATCTTCAGGGAACCTAAAGGGGCCTACCAGGTCTCTTCCCGTGATTCTGGCCCAAAACATGACTCCGCCACCTCCGTGCTGACGTTGCAGCCTTGTTGGAACATGGTGACCATCCACCAACCGTCCACTACTCCATCCATCTGGACCATCCAAGATTGCACGGCGGCACTCATCATTAAATAAGACTGTTTCAAAATTAGTCTTCATGCATGTCTGGGCCCACTACAACCATCTCTGTTTGGGAGCACTGTTTAGGGGTGTCCGAATAGTAGGTTTATGCACAAATGCAAGCCTCTGGAGGATCCTACACCAGCAGCTTCAAATACCTGTTTGTTGCTTTATAATGGTATTTTAGCAGCTGCTAAAATAGGATAGCAGCACCCGACTGTGCTAGGAGTACGTGCCTCCCAGCAACATACTGTCCCGTACTGTAATCGATATGGAACAGTATGTCGCTGGGAGGCAGGGACTCCTAGCATCATAGATAACTATACTGCTAGGAGTCCTGCTTCCTGCACGAAGTTCAAGCCGGTAAATCTGGCTAACACACAGATCGTGTTTCACGGGTGAAACACAGTCGCGTGCTGCTGCCCTTAATCTGATGAATTTGTCTGGCAGAAACCTTCCTCATTATGCCTTTATCTGCACAAACCCATCTGTGCTCTGAATCAGCCACAAATCTCTTCACAGTACTATGATCATACTTAAAGGGTTTGTCTGGGCAAAAATGTTATATTTTAATTAGGCCTGGGGAGGTGAAAAAAAAAAATACTCATCTTTCCCCGATGCTCACCGTGCTGTCCAGTCCTGCCACTCCATTGTTGTCTTCTGATGGAAGTCCCCGCCGCACATGGCTGCTAAGGCCAATCAGCGGCTTCAGCAAAGGACATATACAGTGGGGAAAAAAAGTATCTAGTCAGCCACCAATTGTGCAAGTTCTCCCACTTAAAAAGATGAGAGAGGCCTGTAATTGACATCATAGGTAGACCTCAACTATGAGAGACAAAATGAGAAAACAAATCCAGAAAATCATATTGTCTGATGTTTAAAGAATTTAGTTGCAAATTATGGTGGAAAATAAGTATTCGGTCAATAACAAAAGTTCATCTCAATACTTTGTTATATATCCTTTGTTGGCAATGACAGAGGTCAAACGTTTTCTGTAAGTCTTCACGAGGTTGGCACACACTGTTGCTGGTATGTTGGCCCATTCCTCCATGCAGATCTCCTCTAGAGCAGTGATGTTTTGGGGCTGTCGCTGGGCAACACGGACTTTCAACTCCCTCCAAAGGTTTTCTATGGGGTTGAGATCTGAAGGCTGGCTAGGACACTCCAGGACCTTGAAATGTTTCTTACGAAGCCACTCCTTCGTTGCCCTGGTGGTGTGCTTGGGATCATTGTCATGCTGAAAGACTCAGCCACGTCTCATCTTCAATGCCCTTGCTGATGGAAGGAGGTTTTCACTCAAAATCTCACGATACATGGCCCAATTCATTCTTTCATGTACACGGATCAGTCGTCCTAGTCCCTTTGCAGAGAAACAGCCCCAAAGTATGATGTTGCCACCCCCATGCTTCACAGTAAGTATGGTGTTCTTTGGATGCAACTCAGCATTCACTCTCCTCCAAACACGACCAGTTGTGTTTCTATCAAACAGTTCTACTTTGGTTTCATCTGATCTTATGACATTCTCCCAATACTCTTCTGGAACATCCAAATGCTCTCTAGCAAGCTTCAGATGACCCCGGATATGTACTGGCTTAAGTAGGGGGACACGTCTGGCACTGCAGGATCTGAGTCCCTTGCGGCGTAGTGTGTTACTGACGGTAGCCTTTGTTACGTCAGTCCCAGCTTTCTGCAGGTCATTCACTATGTCCCCCCATGTGGGCCTGGTGCAGGTCTACAATTTTGTTTCTGGTGTCCTTCCACAGCTCTTTGGTCTCCACAATTTCAAACAGGTGCCATTACTACAGGTAATGAGTGGAGGACAGAGGAGCCTCTTAAAGAAGAAGTTACTGTACAGGTCTGTGAGAGCCAGAAATCTTGCTTGTTTGTAGGTGAGCAAATACTTATTTTCCACCATAATTTGCAAATAAGTTCTTAAAAAATCAGACAATGTGATTTTCTAGATATGTTTTCTTATTTAGTCTCTCATAGTTGAGGTCTATCTATGATGTCAATTACAGGCCTCTCATCTTTTAAAGTGGGAGAACTTGCACAATTGGTGGCTGACTAAATACTTTTTTTCCCCACTGTAACGTCACTACCTGTGACATCCAGGGTTCACTTCCTGATGCCGCCAAGGTCGATAATTGAACAGGAGTTTCACTTTTAGAAGACACTGGAGCAACAGGAGTGGACCGCGCCATTGTATCTACACTTGATGATGCAGTTTGCATGGTGAGTGAACAGCGTGGCTCATGGTATGTAAACATTACCAAGAGCTATGGTACATTGTTTTCTTCTGGCTGAAGTCCCCGCCGCACGTGACTGCTGAGGCCAATCAGCGGTCTCAGCAAAGGACATGGGATGTCACTACCTGTGATGTCCAAGGATCCCTTTCTTACCGCTGAGGCCAATCAGCAGCCTCATTGGAAGGGACCTGGGACGTCACAGTTGGCGAGGACTTCCACAAAAGAAAACAGCCGAGCAGCAGGACTGGACCACAATGGGAGGACACTGGAACACCGTGAACAGGTGAGTATGAATTTTTTTTTTTAGCCTAAAGTAGGTTTCGTTTAATTGGGTTCACCTGGCAAAGTAATTATCACAGGTGTCTGAGATTGATTTCAGTGATCCAAAGAGCCCTGAGACACAAGACCAGCCATGAGTTTAATTGAAAAACAAAAAATTACATCTTTATGACTCTTAAATCCGATTTGCATAACAATTTGGAAAGCGGTATATGGTGTTCACCGTATAGGATAGATATTTTTATAGTTGGGACATTTTTGGGCTCATGAATGTCTAAGGTGTTTATTTTTTGTTTATTTTTATTTATGATCTAGGGAAAAGATGTGATTTGAAATTTTATATATGCTAATATTTTGTTAAAACTTCTTGTACCTCTTAGGAGGTTTAAGCCTGCAGTTGTTAAATCACTTGTAGCAGAGACTGGGAAAAATTACAGTATAACTATTGAGGCATGCCAGAGGTAAGTCTCCATAGTTATATTTTTATGACAAAAGAGATGTCTACTTGGGAGAGCCATTCACAGGACTTTTTCTTCGATTAAAAAAATAAACAAATGGAAGCGAGTTTCTGTTTTGTTTTTTGTTTTTTTTAAATCAATACAGTGTATACAGTAAAGACAAATGGGCCACATGTATGGATACATACATGTATTTATTAAAAAAAGGTCGTGTGAATAAGGCCTTAGACTCACAGTTAGTTCATGCTGATGCAAAATATTGAACTTAAAAGTCTGATTGGTGGGGGCCAAAATGCTAGGTCTCTAATTGATTCCAACAATGCTAGCCAGGTGGGAACACATGCTTGGTTATTCTACAGTGAAATATATCGGCAAAAAGAAAACAGTTTTGCGCAATCCATGTGTCATCTGTGACGTTTTTACTGAACCGTAGACTGCACACGGTCTTTGTGCAGGAGCCCTAAAAGTATTCTCCTTTGTCTAACATACAATGAAGAAGCCTCCTAAGTACCCCACACAGAGAATAATGCCCCCTTAGTAACCCCCACACAGTAAAATGCACCCTTTAGT
The DNA here is from genome assembly GCA_947044405.1 of Leptodactylus fallax. Taxonomy (NCBI): domain Eukaryota; kingdom Metazoa; phylum Chordata; class Amphibia; order Anura; family Leptodactylidae; genus Leptodactylus; species Leptodactylus fallax. The sequence goes on along the minus strand of CAMRHE010000065.1, from coordinate 165,809 downwards.
GCTCTCACATTCAATTGCAAAGCAAAAAAAAAAAAGGTAATGCTCACCTTACCACATACAGTTGGTCTAACATTGCGCAAAAAGCAGCTTTTTTTGTTGTTGCAGATTTTGCTGCAGTTTTTTTGAGCCAAAGTCAGGAGAGGGTTGAACAGAAAGGAGAAGTACCGTATATGCCGGCGTATAAGACGACTGGGCGTATAAGACGACCCCCAACTTCTGCCCTAAAAATATAGAATTTGGTATATACTCACTGTATAAGACTACCCCTCTCCCAAATGAAAAAAAGTCTGCTTTGATTTCAACATGTTAATTTTAATTCAAATGCATATGACATGCAGGTACTGTATATAGCAGCAAAACTGTCACTTATAAACATAAGGTTGTTTCAAACATGTACGGTAAAGCTAAGCTCTTCATTAATATCACAGCATGGATGCGAGGGGAATCTGGCGTTACTGCACCGCCAGCTTTCCCCTCGCATCCATGCTGTGATATTAATGAAGATCCGACATGCTTCTGTAAGTGCCGCCTGTGACCCCCAGCTCTGTGACGCCGACCGCTGTGACGGGGCGGCTGCATTAGCATACAGCGCGCCGCCCCGTCAGCGCGTACTAAGCCTCTTCTAATGACTGTGAGAGGCGGATTGCCGCGCATGCGCGGCGGTCCCAGGAAGCGGCTCTCTACGCGCTGACGGGGAAAAAAACACCTCACACAGTGCGGCCCCCGTATATCCGGCGTATAAGACGACCCCCCCACTGTAGCCATTATTTTAAGGGGTTAAAAAGTCGTCTTATACGCCAGTATATACGGTATAAATGATCCTTTATATTTCCCATTCCTTTTGAAGCCACCTCTGACTTTGGCTCAAAAAACCACAGCAAAATCTTCAACAATAAAAAGCAGCTTTTCCGCAATGTGGCGCCTTAGCCTTAAGATCTCCTCCACTTTCTGTAGTTTGGATCAGCTGGTGCAATGCAGAGATGTCACTATATCGCGCTTGGACTTTTAACTTTCATTATTGTTCCTGCGCTGGAGTACCTTCCTGTATTACCTACTACATCACGCTTGCATCCATAATGCCAGCAGAATCAACGGGGTGAAGAGTGGAGCAGTAAGCAGATGGCTTCCTGACCTTAGTAAAACTAAGGTCTTGTGGGCCCGGTACAAACTTTGACATACTCCCTCTCCCTACAGCGTATTCTTGTTAGTAACAGTTATGGGTCCTACAGAAGTATCCCAGAGATTTGAAAGGCATACAGTTATAGTATTCACAACTGCGTTTATCAAGAATACAGCAAGTGAGCAGCTGTAAGCAATTCTGGGAGCTGCATGCTCTGGGAAACAGCTGTTCTGCGTGGGTTCTAACAGCTGGACCCCAGGGATCTAAAATTGATTGCGTCTATTAATGATAGGTCATCAATTTTTAAAAGGTGGATAACCCCTTTAGGCTAAGGCCCCACGTAGCATCCTGCAGCGCTTTGCATAGAAAGTTCGCTTAGGTTTCCTCTGCGAACTTTCTGCTTCAATTATACCTTTAGGGAAACTGCAGGCGTTTCCGTAGGCATAATTGACATGCTGCGATTTCCAAAACCGCGATGGTTTTGGAAATTGCAGTGAGTCCGCTGCACGTATTTTACTGCAAAATGGGGATGGGATTGGCCACTTTGCTGTGACTGTAAAACGCCACGAGCAAACAATTGGAAAAAAAAACTCCGTTTTACATTACCTGCAAAGTGGATGGGATTCTGGCTAATCCCATCCGCATATTGCTGTCTGGAGAGTTTAGTACAGTGACCTCCACAGGCAGCAAGGAGTGCCTATCTCTACAGCCAGAGATGTATAGTGGAGATAGCAGTCGGGGAATCAGGCTTAGCCCTGACCGCTATCATGGTGCTGCAGGCCCCCTATCTCTCTGGGAACATTATTCCACTGCTCGGTTTCACCACTGTATTCAACTTTGAGCCCTGAGGACACACGAAAGCCGAGATAGTCTTGATCAATTTGGGTAAAGATAAAAGAAGGTTTCTTCCATCAGCTTTCAGGTTTTTTTCATCGGAAACAAAGTCGGACATACAGGACTTTGTGTCCGACGAAAAAAAAACGGCTTCGCGGCACAGAGGGTGTAAGCGCACACCCGTGCATTGCTTTAAAAACCCATAGAAGTGAATGGGTTTTTAAACAAAGTGTCGCAAACCTTTCCCAATCCAGTCCCTATCCTGTTTTCTGACATTTAGGTCGATTTCGCGGCGGACGGAGTGCCGGCGCAAGTGTGAACCCACCCTTAGACAGAATGAAGAAACTCAATATGCTGTGCTTTTTCTTACAACTAAAAAGCTGAAAGTCGGCAGGAGGTTTCTATCTTTTTTAACACTGGATTCCATTAATATGAGTAATTATGGCAGTTCTACAGTCCCTTGTTCTGATCCTCAACAACAGAAAAGGACAGATGATAAATAACCCCCATTGATGTCTATTGGGTCTGTGTGTCCGTCAAAATGATCAAATATAGACTTTGTCATTTTTTTTAATTTACCATTTTTACTGTCTGGCAAAAACATGTGAATGCACTCACTGGGGGTTATTTACAGCTAGGCCCATAAATATTTGGACAGAGACAACAATTTTCTAATTTTGGTTCTGTACATTGCCACAATGAATTCTGAACAAAACAATTCAGATACAGTTGAAGTTCAGACAGAGGCGTAGCTAGGGGTTCAGCACAGGGGGGGGGGGGGGGAACATGTCCAAGTGGGCCCCCAACTTGGACATGTTCGTATACCGATACTATGAGTATACAGTGAGCGTATAGTGGTATATAGCGGCTCTACACAGGGCTCTGCAGACGATTTAGGTGAATACAGGGCAGTAGCATTTAGTGACTTACTAGTGACGTCTCTGACTAATTGTTAACATTCCCTGTCTCTTTTATCTGGACGGCCATGACCACTTCTTCCAGTCTCTGCAAAGTTTGCAGCACAGACATCTTTGGCTCCTCACTTTTCCAGGCACCTGGCCCATATTGTCCTCACCTACACAAAGCCCCCATCCTAATGCTACCTCCAATTATAAATATATACTATACCCCCCATAATGAATAATACCCCCAAATGCATCTTTAAATTAATAACTTCCCTTTGCACCCCTTTAAATAGTTCCCCTTATTAATAATGCCCCAGGTGTTTCCTAATTAAAAAGAAAAGAAAAAAAAAAAAGAAGGGAAAAAAAAACTATTGGGGTTCCAATACCCGAGGATCAGCTGTTTGAATGAACTGTGGTACCTGTGACACCTTCTCTGTTTACATAGTGTCATTCTTTTCATAGCGGCCATGTAATGTAACTACAGCCTCGTCCTAAACATGTCTGTGACAAGGCTGGAATGACATCACATGGTCACTATAAAAAGACAGCGTGTGATATAAACAGGCGCCATAGCCCCTTCTTACAGCTGATCAGTGGGGAATCACTTATCTCTTATTGATGTTTTATTCTGAGGATAGATCATTAATAAAAATGAGCTGGAAAACGCCTTAAGGCTAAGGCCCCACTTTGGCGTCCCGCAGCAAAAAACAGATGTGGGAAAAACTGCAGCGGCGACGCATTGCGATTCTTCCTGCAGCACTTTGCACAGAATGTTTGCAGAGGTTTCCTCTGTGGACTTTCTGCTTCAATTATATCTATAGGGAAACTGCTGGCGTTTCAATAGGTATAATTGACATGCTGCGATTTCCAAAGCTGTGACTGTTTTGGAAATCGCAGCGTATCCGCTGCATGTATTTTACTGAAAAGTGGGGATGGGATGGGGCCCCATGTGGCGAAAATCCACAGACAAAAACCGTGGCATTCTAGCAAATCCCATCCACAAATTGCGGAATAATACGTGCAGCAGACGCACTGCGATTTCCAAAACCATTGTGGTTTTGGAAATTGCATGTCAATTATACCTATGAAAATGCTGGCGGTTTCCATATAGGTGTATTGAAAACAGAAAAGCCACAGGGGAAACCTCTGCAGACCTTGTGTGAAAAGTGCTGTGGGAAAAGCCACAATGTTACAGCCATGGTTTTTCCTGCAGCGCTTTTTTTGCTGCGGCCAGCTACGTGGGACCTTATCTCTTATATATATAAAAATGAGTTCCTGTCTGTCTATCTGTCTGTCTGTTCTTTATGCGCGACCAAACGACTGGACCGATCCTCACCAAATTTGGCACACATGTACATCAGGTGTCCGGGAATATTATAGACTGGGTCTCAGCTCTCTTGGACATACCGTTCCTGAGGTACAGTATTCCCAAAAAATGACCAGCATTAGTCTATACAAGCCTGCAAGTCTTTCACTCATATTCCAACTGCCATACACACGGTCACATGTCCCTTATCAGCCAATAAGAGCTTGCAGGTGCTTACTCCCCTCAGGCACACAGGTTTCCATAGCAACCAAGCTATGTATGACCTGTATATAGTGAATAGCAGTTCACTGGACCTTAAATATTCAGTCATATCACGTGTATCAGCCAATATAAGTTCACATTTAATTTACCAGGTTTCCATAACAACACAGCCATAAATAGACTGTACCTATACTGGACTCAGTGGCGTAACTAGCAATGGCAGGGCCCCAAGACGAACATTTGACATGGGACCCCCCCCCGGCAACCCCCCCCACGCACACAAACTGCATTTCTGCACACACTATTATGCCCTATAGTGGCCCCTGCATACACTATTAGGCCCCATAGTGGCCCTTGCACACAGTATTCTGCCCCATAGTGGCCCCTGCACACAGTATCACAGTGGCTCCTTCATATAGTATTATGCGCACTTCCCGCTACTTCTTCAATGTTGGACCAGATGTCACGTGAGCCAGGCATGTATCGCAACGCATAATGACGTCGGACTGGCCCACCGACATCTGGGACGCCACCAAGGAGGCCCGAAGCCTGCTGAAAAGACCCCAGAGTATAATGATAGCAGTGTTTGTGGGGTTCACGGCCCACAGGCCTTACTTACCGATCCCCGCTCCTGGTCACCGCCGCCTCTGCAGAAGGTGAAGTGCAGGCGGCCGTGAGCAGGAGTGGGGATCGGTAAGTAAATAGGGCCCGTTACCTGCTGGTGTTAAAAAAAAAAAAAAAAAAAAACACTTCAGAGGCCCGCCGGGTCCCCTAATGTCCCGGGCCCTGTGGCAGCTGCTACCACTGCTAAACCGGTATTTACGCCACTGACTGGACTGCCATACTGGATTTCAGCATTCTTATAAATTGAAACGTTTTTTAAACTACTCATGTCCCCTGCAGCAAAACGCATGGCTGCTGCTTGAGCTAATGAAAACTCTCAGCAGACCCAAGCCTGTCTCCAATCTGATAAGGTATGTTACAGACAACAGCGAGCTGCTGAAACTCCCCAGAAGACCCAAGCCCGTTTCCAATCTGACAAAGCATTGTCAGCCACATGCACACAGCTGCACTCCAGGTTTCAATAACAACCCAGACATTTTTCCTCACTCCTGTAGGTCAGCTTTAAAGGGGCAGGGCGCTGTGGATGACACTGTTACACAAGGTCACATACACACAGCTTTACTCCAGGTTTTCCATAACAACAGGTTTTTCACTGATATCCAAACTGAGATGCACATGATCGCATGACACTTATGGACCAATGGAAAATCGCAGGTTCAGTCTTGACATACACACAGCTTTACACCAGGTTTCTATAGCAACCAAGCTATTTATGACCTGTATGAGTCAATAGCAGTTCGCAGATCCTTAAATATTCAGTCATATGACGTGCATCAGCCAATATAAGTTCACATTTCATTTACCAGGTTTCCATAGCAACACAGCCATAAATAGACTGTACCTATACTGAACTGCCATACTGGATGTCAAGTGCAAAACTGGCCAATTCTTATGGGGTCACTACAAAAAATGAAATATACCCGTGCGAAGCCGGGTCCTTCCTCTAGTTCTTAATAAAGTGCCACTTTCATTAAATTAATTGACCCTCATATTATGCCCCTGATTCCCCCTGACATAAATACTGCACCTCTAATGACCCTTATATCAATGATCACCCCCTTATGTTCATAATGCCTTCTAATATAAATGATGCCCCCTAATGAGTCTTTATATAAATAACTTCCCCCCTTGTATTGATAACACTCTGTAATCACCCTTATATAAATGACTCCCCCATCGTCATAATGCCCCCTAATGAATCCTTCCTTTATAGTTATATTTTCCCCTCCTAACCACCCCTTATACTATTAATTTACCCACAACTGCGCTAAAAAAAAAAAAAAAAGTCATACTCACCTACCTGCGATGCTGACGATTGGAGCCGCCGCTTCCTCCCTGTCCACTCACAGGACGTCTGTGTCTGAGCGCAGGCGGCGCGATGTTGTGACGTCATCGCACCGCCTGTGTGAGAAGAAGACATCGGTCTGTGGTCTCGGGGACTTGTAAACCACAAGCCTCATGTAGCTTGTGGTTTACAATACTGTGAAGTTGCAGGATACGTTTTAACTAGATCGGTGTCTGCAGACACCGATCCAGTTAGAAATAAAGGATGTATTAATGGAGGCCCTGGGGTGGGCCCCAAAAAGTCAGTGGGCCCGGGGCAGCCGCCCCCTCTGCCCCCCCCACAAGCTACGCCTCTGAGTTCAGACTTTCAGCAGTAATTCAGTGGGTTGAACAAAATGATTGCATAAAAATTTGAGGAACTAAAGCATTTATTACACACAATCCTTCATTTCAGGGGCTCAAAAGTAATTGGACAAATAAAATAATTGTAAATAAAATGTTAATTTCTAATACTTGGTTGAAAACCCTTTGTTGGCAATGACTGCCTGAAGTCTTGAACTCATGGACATTACCAGACGCTGCTGTGTTTCCTCCTTTTTAATGCTCTGCCAGGCCTTCACTGCAGCGGTTTTCAGTTGCTGTTTGTTTGTGGGCCTTTCTGTCTGAAGTTTAATCTTTAACAAGTGAAATTCATGCTCATTTGGGTTGAGAACAGGTGACTGACTTGGCCATTCAAGAATTTTCCACTTCTTTGCTTTAATAAACTCCTGGGTTGCTTTGGCTTTATGTTTTGGGTCATTGTCCATCTCTATTATGAAACGCCGACCAATCAGTTTGGCTGCATTTGAGCACACAGTATGTCTCTGAATACCTCAGAATTCATCCTGCTGCTTCTAAACACTAGTGACCCAGTGCCATTGGCAGCCATGCATGCCCAAGCCATCACACTGCCTCCGCCGTGTTTTACAGATGATGTGGTATGCTTTGGATCATGAGCTGTACCACGCCTTCACCATAGTTTTTTTCTTTCCATCATTCTGGTAGAGGTTGATCTTCGTTTCATCTGTTCAAAGAATGTTCTTCCAGAACTGTGCTGGCTTTTTTAGATGTTTTTTTTTTTAGCAAAGTCCAATCTAGCCTTCTTATTCTTGAGGCTTATGAGTGGCTTGCACCGTGCAGTGAACCCTCTGTATTTACTTTCATGCAGTCTTCTCTTTATGGTAGATTTGGATTTTGATATGACTACATCCTGGAGAGTGTTGTTCACTTGGTTGGCTGTTGTGAAGGGGTTTCTCTACACCATGGAAATTATTCTGCGATCATCCACCACTGCTGTCTTCCGTGGGCGTCCAGGACTTTTGCATTGATGAGTTCACCAGTGCTTTCTTTCTTTCTCATGCTGTACCAAACTGTAGATTTTGCCAATCCTAATATTGGAGAAATTTCTCGGATGGGTTTTTTCTCTTTTTGCAGCTTAAGGATGGCTTGTTTCACCTGCATGGAGAGCTCCTTTGACCGCATGTTTTCTTTACAGCAAAATCTTCCAAATGCAAGCACCACACATGAACTCCAGGCCTTTTATCTGCTTCATTGAGAATAACATAAAGGAATTTCCCATACCTGCCCATGAAACAGCCTTTGAGTCAATTGTCCAATTACCCGCCCCACCCCCCGCACAAACTGCATTCCTGAACACAGTATTATGCCCCATAGTGGCCCCTGCATACACTATTTTGCCCTAAAATGGCCCCTGCACACGCTATTATGCCCCATAGTGGCCCCTGCACACACTATTATGCTCCATAGTGGCCCCTTCATATAGTATTATGCGCACTCCCCGCTACCTCTTCAATTTTGGACCAGATGTCATGTGAGCCAGGCATGTGTCGCAATGCATAATGACGTTGGACTGGCCCACCAACGTCTGGGACGTCACCAAGGAGGCCCGAGGCCTGCTGGAGTGCAGGAGAGGTAAGTAACAGTGTTTTTTATGTTCCCTCAACTCCTCAACGCAGAAGATGAAGCACAGGCGGCTGTGAGCAGGAGCGGGGATCGGTAAGTAAATAGGGCCTGTTACCTGCTGGTGTTACACCAGCAGGTAACGGCCTATTAAAAAAATAAAAAACATCAGGGGCTCACTGGGACCCCTAATGTCCCGGGCCCTGTGGCAGCTGCTACCCCGCTATTTACGCCACTGACTGGACTGCCATACTTGATGTCGGCATTCTTATAAATTGAAATGTTTTTAAACTATTCATGCCCCCTGCAGCAAAACGCATGGCTTCTGCTTGAGCTAATGAAAATTCTCAGCAGACCCAAGCCCGTCTCCAATCTGACAAGGCATTGTCAGCTAAATGCACACAGCTACACTCCATGTTTCCATAACAACCCAGCCATTTTTCTTCACTGCTGTACGTCAGCTTTAAAGGGGCAGGGCGCTGTGGATGACACTGTTACACAAGGTCACATACACACAGCTTTACTCCAGGTTTTCCATAACAACTGATCACAGATTTTTTCACGGATATCCATGACAAGGCATTGCCAAGTCGCTTTCTTATGAAATAAAGACATGACACCATTGTTGGATTAAATTGGCCACAGCAGCCTTTATTAAATAATTATAAATAACCATTAAAGTGCCAACATTTATAACCCTCAACAGTAATCTCTAGACACCCCAAGTGTCTATCCATGTAAACAGTAAACCTATACCCTGATGCCCGACGAAGGAGGTCCTCGAAGCCCGTAACCCGTCGCAAGCGACTATCAATATTCCTTAGCACCAGGAATATTACCCCCAGCCGTTCCACTAGCTCGGGGGCACCAAGCTCTTAAAGCTCACTGGTGCTCAGCCTCCCTTCTCTTCCTCCAACAACCAAAACCTTCCAGAAATACCAAATGGCCTGGGGAGTCCAGCCCCTCCCACGGGGCCCCCCCCACCAAAACCATTTCCATACCCCACCAGCTTCGAGGAACCCCCCCGCCAAGCTACTGTGACAGCAGAAACAACACCAAGACCTCAAACTAATAAAAAAGAGGTGGGTGGATGGGAGCTGCTTTCTCTGCGTCTCCTTCCCGACTGGCGCCAATGTTCCCACTCTTTCCTTAAATACCCGCCCCCCCAACGACCTCACTCATTACCCCCTCCCCTCTAACTGCCAACTTAACCCCCTCTTTCCTGCCCTCATGTCACTCCTGTCAGCCCTGTCATGAGGCCTACCTTTTAGGCCTTGCCTCTTAGTCCGGCCTTTCTAACTGAGATACACATGATCAAATGACACTTATGGACCAATGGAAAATCGCAGGTTCTTCAGTCTTGACATACACACATCTTTACACCAGGTTTCCATATCAACCAAGCTATTTATGACCTGTATGAGTCAATAGTAGTTCGCAGGTCCTTAAATATTCAGTCATATGACGTGTATCAGCCAATATAAGATCACATTTCATTTACCAGGTTTCCATAACAACACAGCCATAAATAGACTATATCTATACTGGACTGCCATACTGGATGTCAAGTGCAAAACTGGCCAATTCTTATGGGGCCACTACACAAACAAAAAATTAAATCTACCCGTGCGAAGCTGGGTCCTTCTGCTAGTATAACTATAACTTCAATAAGTTTCAGTACACAGGTAAAAAAAAACAAATTAGTGTCAGTGTCCAAAAATATATGGCTCTAACTGTATCATCTGATCCTTTTTTGGCCATACTTTTCACAGGTATGCCCTTTTTTTAGACTAGTTTTACTGTGGTGCTTTTTCATAATGTAGGCACACCTCCTTAAATGTTGTGCACGTGTTAGTTCGTTTAGATGCACCTTTTTTGGCCATGTGCACTTTGCCCCTTTTTTGTTTAAAAAGGCGCAATTGCTACAAAATTGCGCAATTGACCCTTTTTAATGCATTCTAACCAGACGGCTCTTTTACGCTGCCCATGGACTGGAGTGCATTTGTGCCTTTTTTTGCCCCTTTTTAAAAAGGCGCAAGTCATAAATACAGTGTGAAAAGAATCTCAATTTAGACCAAGCACCCTTTTCTCACTAAAAAGCAAAAGCGGTAAGAGCAGCATAACATCTGGAAAAAAAGGCACAAATGCTTCATAAATGATGCGTAGGGCAGAAAAAGATCTCAAAAAGGCGCAATTTACACCAACAAGTAGCTTAATAAATGTGACCCATTCACTCTCATTGTTTTTCACTCTTGTATTCCCTATTAGGTCTTAGGTGTATCACAAGGGGAGACAGGTTTTACACAAATCAGGGCTACACACAGCAAACAAAATGCTGAATTTTCCTGCAATCTGCGGTGACAAAAAACATCAAAAATTGCTTGTGCCTCACCTGTGGTTTTTAAAAACCCCAACCTCACCTTTCCTTTTCCAAACTCAAAATCAGTGGGTGAAACATACAGCAATAATTGACACACTGTGGGTTTAAAATCCATCACACAAGACAGGGTAGCTGCCAGTGGACTTGTTGTAGCTAGCTCGTGATGCCCCAGCCTAAACCAATATTCAAATTAGTGAATAATGGCCGTGAGACGGCCGTTTTTTAGCAGATGTCACACGGCAGTATTAAATTCAATGACGGTGAATGGGGTCTATTCACATGACCATTATTTTGATAGTCCATTGTCACAGGCTGTCAAACTATATGGCATGCCCCACTTTTATCTCTTTTCACTGACACCTGTACGGGGATCAGTGAAAATGGGTGCAAGACGGCTGTGAAAAATGGATGTTTTTCACAGCCGTTTGGCACCTTGTTTGTCTTAATGTGGCTTAAAGAGGTTGTCCAGGCATTTGTATTTTTAAATATGCCAGGGGAGGTGAAAAAAATAATAAAAAAAACCATACTCACCTGTCCCTGGTGCTCCGGTGTACTCTTGGCGCGTTCCGGTCCTTCTGCCCCGGCGTCTTCTCACGGGTCTCTTCCTGAGTTCCACTGAAGCCGTTGATTGATCTCAGCAAGAGACACATGATGTCATAGTTAGTGACATTGCATGCCCTTCGCTGAAGCCGCTGATTGACCTCAGTGGTCACGTGTGGCTGGTACTTCCACTTTAAACATTAAATGGGTTGTCTATTTTTGCCTGGACAACCCCTTTAAGGCTAGATGCATAGGACCAAGGTGCGAGATGGCTGTGAAAAACATCCATTATTCACAGCCGTCTTGCACCCGAAAGGCACCCGTTTTTACGGACCCAACATACATTTCTGTGTATGGAGGGATCTGTGAAAATGGCCAAAAATAGGTGGCAACGCAGTCAAAATAATGGTCATGAGAAAATCCCTCATTCATCAACAGTGAATTTAATGCAGTCGTGTGACATCCATTAAAATATAACCAGATGTTATGCAGCCAGTTTTCACTGTTATGTGACTGTAACCTTTATTCTACTCACAGAGTTTGCTGTTTAGGCTGGATTTATATGACACTCTTTTACTTAAGAAATGCATACAGATATTAATTGCAGTAATGATTAGCACATGTTACTAAGCTTGTCACCTGCTAACAGCCATTAGGCTAGATTCACACCACTGAGTTTAACCGTGAAACTCAGTCCGTGTGTCAGATTTACCAGACTCTACGTTATGCTAGGAGAGGGACTCCTAGCATTAGTCCCCTTGCCCACGACCATCTGTGGGCCGCCAGCTGTGATTCAACAGTACAGGCGGCAGACAGAAGTCATCCGTGTGCTGCCCGTGCACCAGCCATGCTTCTGTGGCCCGCACACTGATCCGTGTGAAACACGGTCATGTCCATGGGCTGACAGAAATGAATGGGTCAGTATGCTATCTGGGAGCCTTATGTATGATGCTAGAAGTCTTTGCCTCTCCTTCAACATGCTGTCCCTATTATATCACTACAGAACAGTGTGTTACTGGGAGGCAGGGACTCCACTAGCATAGATAACTGTATTGCTAGGAGTCCCTCTCCTCTCAGGTACTCACAGGGACAGAGTTACAGGAGTGTGACTATAGAGTCGTGTGAATATAGCCTTTTAAACTGAAAACTTCTGGTGTACTATCGGTTACAATCCTTTAGCCTCACGTGCAAATAATCCATAGACATGACAATCATCTGAAAACCGTTTAGTGTCCGTCCGTATGGCGACAGCACAGTGGCCACTATGTGTGTTTGCACTGTGAATGTATGCCATGAAAAACCTAATCACTAATTAATCACATTTATTTTTCTAGAGGAAACTGCTCCAGAGTCGATTTCCATTGGAAACATAGGACACATGTCCAGGTCCGTTTAGATGCCCAGAAGGGAAGAGTTGTCAAGCAGCGTATGAGGTCTACCCGACAACATATAAATAGAACCCCTTGTACGAACATGCTCTTATCAATAAAGTTGTTTGTGGGGAAAAAAAAAAAAAGGAATGAGTGCGCTCTGTGATTGGCTGCTCGGCAGGGGCTCAGCTGCGCTTGCGTGGGCATGCTGGAAGCTTAGGGAACAGAGGCAGCAGCTGCAGTGAAGCAGCCAGGGACCAGGCAACCTTGTATAGAAGGGTTGAGAGCAAGCTGGGTGGATGGGATGGAAGCTGGACCTTCTACACCAGGTGAGCAATGACCAGCGACACTACTCAGAGGAGAAGGAACAGAGGGAATGCTGCAGTGTAAAGGAGAAGGGAAAAGAGTCTCTGCAACTAATGTTAATGGAGAGAGAACCCCCTAAAGAAATGCAAATTAGGAGTGTGATGCCAAGGAGAGAGAGAGTGTGTGTGTGTGGGGGAGGGGGTCTAAACAATAGCACTACAGGGGGATGTGAGTGGTCCTTGGGATTAATCTGGGGAAGTAGAGCATTAGAATAGGTTCCATTCACAGGTGGGAGCTTGCTGGAGTTCTCCTGAAAAGTTACAATCAGTATTGGCTGCGTTGCAGGAGGGAGGGTGGCAATTGGTTTAGCCCTGCACAAGCAGTGCCGTGGATTGTCCCAGACCGGCAGGTGCCTTGAGTAGTGCTAGGGGTAGCAAGTTGTGAGAGGGCCATTCATTTATTACAAGATCTGTTTATCTGCCCATATATCTAGCTCTGTCTTTGTCCATCCATCCATATATGTGTCCCTATCTATAAATTCTTCTGTATATCAATCTCTATTTTTCCATATATTTATAACTGTTCATTGGTATATCTGTCCATCTATCTATATCTCTCTCCATCTCGCATATATCCATGATCTTTTTGATTGCTCCTCTTTGCCCAGGAAATGTTTTTTCCAATTGTTGGGATGGGTTTTATAAACTTGATTTATATGAAGTGATAGTTTATATGGCCTGCTTCTTGTAGCCTTAGAGTGCATTGGGTTTAATGATTTTTGTGACTTTTTTGTATTTTTATTGTAATTTTAAATAGTGATGTCACTTGTATGATTGCACTGCCTCAGTAACTTCATGTTTGTTGTAAAGTGAATCAGGCAGTGACAAATCCCCAACTAAAAGTACCTGGTAGGTATCCTAAATTATGCAACCCACTGAGCTCCAGCAAAGCCACACCAAACTATTACTTGCTACCTGAACATGTTTTATACAAATCATGGGTCACTTTTACAGCTTGTCTCCTCTGACTTCTAAGTTCAAAGTGTCTATTAATTCTTAAAAAGTTTTGTCAAATATGTCAACTTGATTAAAATAATGCAGTCCTATAAGCTCTTTTAAAGCTGTGCTCACATCAAAATCTTAGGTTCACTGCCTCATTTTAATGGCAACAATGGGGCAAATTTATTAATTTTGGAGTTTCTTAAAGGCCCTGACAGGCATAGGGCATAGCTCACTTATGAAGAGGCTCCTGTACGCCTAAATGGAGATCTACCCAAATGGGAACTGGTGTAGATTTCTATTGTAACTCACGCCAAAAAACTAGCGTGAGTTATAATGAATGTTGGGCCAAGGCGTCCCTGTCCTGTTTCACCCACATTCGCAATAGTTCGAGTGAGGCCCTGAGCGGGGTCGTGTGCCACAAAATCATCCCTCGTTAGAAAACTGGAGTACGTAGAAAACATAGAGGGAGTGATAAATTCCCCTTAATGGTTCTACATGTTACTCAATTCTAGCCTTCAGATGTGCCTGAAACCTCAAAGGAGAGCTATAATGTAGATATGAACAGAAAATAATAACCTGGGCCTCGTGTATTAAAACAAAGTATAAGTTATGGTATCGAAGTTAGTTTCCGGTTTTTGTTATACCGTGTTTCTTTTATAGAAGGTAGTTGTGATAGTCTTCACCATAGTGGAGTTTGGAGTGTGACTGTTTAAGGTTGTGGACAGGTGTCTTTTATACTGATAACAATGTTAAACAGGAGCCATTACTACAGGTAATGAGTGGGATGACATCTGCTCTGTTCTATGCTGATCTTGGGGTACTTGTAATAAAACTGTAAATATAAAAATTTCTAGTTAAGTGAAGTTGGGGCCAGGACAAACTTTGGGATGAGTTGGAAAAAAGTTTAAAATAATTATTTTTAATTATACAATATTTATTCTGTAATTTAAATAGATACATAGTTTGTTGCATATTTACTTTCATAGCAATTCAATAACTATATTTTTAATGATCTGGGATACAGTCACACGTATGAATTTGCGCCCAGAATCTGTGCCCAGAATTTGTTTTCAATGGGCGGCAGAGATCGCAGCAGGACACTGAAAAGTATCAGCATCTTGCTAGATCTTACCATGGATTCTGCGGCTCATTTAGCTGCGGATTCCGTGGCTCGAAACTCCCTGCTGATTAGGTCCCTTCATATGGGCCTAAGCAGCAGCGGAAAGTCCCAATAGAATGCTGGTGCCTTGCATTGGCATTCCGTCACGGCTAGACCGTGGCACATACAGAGGTGGAAAATAAAGCAGAATTTTTCTTCATTTTCTGCCGTGGGAGCCTAGCCTAAGGCTAGGTTCACCTGAAAAACAGAAACCCTAGCTGCTTAAAAAGCATTTACCAGTGGAAACCCCCAGACCCCATAGACTATAATGGGGTCTGCACAGTTTCCAGAGATTTTATACAGAAATTGGCAGAGAGAAAAGTCCTGATTTTAGGACTTTTCTGTCCGCCTATTTTAAGCGGAATGGGGGACGGAGTCCCCCGAATGCTAGTGTGAACCTAGCATAAGAGGAGCTTTACTGCTTTTGGCTTGCCCTAGTGCAGTCACAGTCCTGATTTATAACTAAAGTTTGATCCAACTAGATACATGTACAGCATTGTACATAAATATTTGTACCAACTGGAAATATTTATCATGTAATATGTGCTCCTTCAACAGCTAGTCTCTCAATATCAAAAAATATGGGAACATTGTGTAGGTCTTTGGAAATTTGACTTATATTAGAAATAGACAAAGAAATCCCACCAGTGTATAAATAGCTTATATTTATTAAACATAGATAAAATAACCAAATAATTATATAAATACATCTCAAAAGTAGGGGCTGGGTAATCCACATCAATTAATGCATCATGGAGGTAAGTATGGGACAAGGGAAACAGTTAGAGGTTGAATATAAATCTGTAGCAGCTGTAGAATTTAAACTACCATGACAGTGTATAAACTGCATTGGGCATACTGCTTAAACCATAATCATATATATAAACTTATACATATATCAGCTTAAGCAAACCAGATAGGAAAGAACCATAAACATACAATATGAATCCCCTAACACAAACTTACCAAGATGGCACACTACAGATTTATATTAAACCTCTGTTACTCTTGTCCCATATTTAACTCTATGATGCATTATTGATGTGGATTTCCCAGCCTCCCTTTTTGTGAAGTGTTTTTTTTTCTTTTTTTTAGCTATTTTTAATAAATATTAACTATTCTTATACATTGGTGGGATTTCTTTGCCTAATTCTATTATTGCTTGAAGTTCCACAACCTGTGGATTATAGAGATCTAACAAGCCCGGTTTGTTGTAAATTGACTTATACGGTAAGCGTTATGAAGAGTGACTGTATGGGCCAGCGGTTATATACCTGCAGCTTGTGTATCCAGGCAGTTTTATGAAAAAGGAGTCCTGGATACATACTCTCTATACAGTAGCTTGTATTGACAAACCTCATGGCAAATATTCATTCCCTTCCATCTGCTTTCAATGACTTAAGTACTGGGTCCCCCAATGCTTTGGCATTGAATATAACACTGAAAGCCTCAAATATCAAAACTCTCTCAAACATAATAGGTCTTGTGAAAAGCAACTAATCATAGCTCTGCTTTTATTTTCTAATGTGTATTAGTAAAATGTAAGCTAAAAGCAATGATACTACCAAGTCTATTTAGACACAACACCCAAAATACATGGAAAGTATTAGACATGCTTGGATGTATTAGATCTTTGGGTACCCCATTATTAATGTAAAGGCCACATGTATGGGATTAAATCCCCCAAATTTTTTAAGGGTTAATTAGATAATTGAAGCCCGGCATATCTAGTCTTCTACCAAGCGAACGGTGTTGACACAGACCTCTCCAGGGATGTTGGGTTCAGGCCAAATGCCTTTATTATTGAGTCGGAGAAGCAGAATTTTGCAGGTGTTCACTACAAAAAGCGTGGAAAAACTGAGTTTAAGAAAATTCTCATCTTTTTATGGCTCATACAATAGGTGTTGTTATCGTAATGTATACTATAGTGGTGTAGTTCACAACAATGGTACACAGAGAGAAGAAAAACATACATATGTATACTCTCACTCTGCGTGTAAGTTGTGGATTTTGGAGAGACCAATAGTGCGAGACAAATGTTATTGTTTGTGTAATGGAAAATTGTACAATTTTCCATAAATACTTTCTGTATCAATTCTATATCTCTGCTTTCTGATATTTTGCCGCCTTCTAGTGGATAAAAATCAGTCCAGCTGTTCAGGACTGTTAACGGGCCGGTACTATACAGTGTGTGGAGCTGGAAGCAGAAAGCTTTATATGTTATATAGTGGACATGTGGTGTTGGTACACCTCAACTCCCCTTGAAGTGAAGCCTTCTGCTTCCGGTTCCATAAACTGTATAGTACTGTGCCTGGCAGCTGTTCTAAACATCTCATTTGTGTGGGGGTGGATGTCAGCCCCCCCACTGATCAGATATTGCTGCCCTATCCTATCCACCTTTAGTGGTACTAGATTAAATGGACCCTCCATGCTTTGCCATACTATGTTTCATTCCTCTCAGTACATGTGTGGCAGTTACCTGATAATTTCCTTCATAATCACTCCACCCTTAAAGGGGTTGTCCAGGATAAATAGATATTTAAAGTACGTGGCCCCCATGCCGCCTCCACCAATTTTATAACTTACCTGTGTTATGAAATGTTTGAGAGGTGTGTGTGTTTTTTTTTTTTTTTTTTTTTTTTTTTAATTTTTTAGTCCGATGGTGGTTATGTGAAGGCCCCATACCCACTTTGTAGATTTTCGCTGACGTTGGGGACTCGAAGACCCAACCCCCCCAAGCCCCATAATACTTTCTATTTCTTCCTGGAAGATCTTGACTTTCATGTTGCTGTTGGAAGGCCACCTCCTCTTCTTTGCGTGTGCCAGCCACCCATGCCTGCGCAGTACTGCCAGCATGTGCAGTGCAGTGGAATGCCGGCACACCCACCATTTATTCTCTCCTTCTGCACTTGCTTCCAGTCTGGAGCCGCAACATCACTTCTGGAATTGGCATTGCGGCGGCTTCCTTCAATACGCGTACCGGCATAGTTGAATGCTAGTATGTGAAGTACAAGGTGATACCAGTTGCCCACACATGCACAATAGTGGGTGGCCGGCAGGGGAATCATACCAGCATGTAGATCAGTATAATATGGACTGTGCATGCGCAATCCCTATTATACTGTGGGGGGGGGGGGTGCCACTGTGGAGCATATTATGCTGTGTGGAGGGGGCCCACTGTGGAGCATATTATGCTGTGTGGGGGGGCCCCATTGTGGAGCATATTATGCTGTGTGGGGGGGCGCACTGTGGAGCATATTATGCTGTGTGGGGGGGGCCCCATTGTGGAGCATATTATGCTGTGTGGGGGGGCGCACTGTGGAGCACATTATGCTGTGCGTGGGGGGGCCCACTGTGGAGCACATTATGCTGTGTGTAGGGGGGCCCACTGTGGAGCACATTATGCTGTGTGGGGGGCGCACTGTGGAGCACATTATGCTGTGTGTGGGGGGGCCCACTGTGGAGCACATTATGCTGTGTGTGGGGGGGCCCACTGTGGAGCACATTATGCTGTGTGTGGGGGGGGCCCACTGTGGAGCACATTATGCTGTGTGTGGGGGGGCCCACTGTGGAGCACATTATGCTGTGTGTGGGGGGGCCCACTGTGGAGCACATTATGCTGTGTGTGGGGGGGCCCACTGTGGAGCATATTATGCTGTGTGTGGGGGGGCCCACTGTGGAGCATATTATGCTGTGTGTGGGGGGCCCACTGTGGAGCATATTATGCTGTGTGTGGGGGGGCCCACTGTGGAGCATATTATGCTGTGTGTGGGGGGGGCCCACTGTGGAGCATATTATGCTGTGTGTGGGGGGGCCCACTGTGGAGCATATTATGCTGTGTGTGGGGGGGCCCACTGTGGAGCACATTATGCTGTGTGTGGGGGGGCCCACTGTGGAGCACATTATGCTGTGTGTGGGGGGGGCCCACTGTGGAGCATATTATGCTGTGTGTGGGGGGGCCCACTGTGGAGCATATTATGCTGTGTGTGGGGGGGCCCACTTTGGAGCATATTATGCTGTGTGTGGGGGGGGCCCACTGTGGAGCATATTATGCTGTGTGTGGGGGGGCCCACTGTGGAGCATATAATGCTGTGTGTGGGGGGGCCCACTGTGGAGCATATTATGCTGTGTGTGGGAGTGGGCTATATCATTCCCCATACAGCACTATGCATGAACTAGCTATGGAGCTATTGGGGCCTGCACAATACTATAGGGTAGTGGTCCACAATCTTTTTTGTACCAAGGACCACTTACATGTAGGGCAGTTTTCCAATGGCCTGGTGGGGTTTTCGGGGATGGGATTTTCAGCGGCGGGGCAGGGTTAGGACGATTGGGCAGCTTATAAAAAAAAAAAAAAAAAAAAAAACACACAGTAAAGTGCATATTTAATGATTACATTTATGCATTTCCCTATACTTTATTAAGGGAGCTTTCTCTTCATATCAAGCATAACTTGGTCGTATGGATAGCTCCCTTAATAAAAGTAAGGGTAGGGTGGAGGACCTCGTTCAGTTAGGGGGGGACCATCACTCAGTGGGAACTATTACTGTAATAGTGCCCCCACACAGGTAACATTACCTGTGGAGTCACTACTAGGGCACTATTACAGTAATAGTGTCCCCCAGTTAATAACATTACCTGTGTATGTGGACTGTTATTAACTGGGGGACACTCTAACTGTAATAGGGTACCATTACAGTTATAGTGCCTCCCACACACAGTTAATACTGTAATAGTCCCCCCTTCCCCCACATACTGGAACTATAATTACAACTACATTATACTTAGGTTACTAATGCAGCTCCTGGGATCTGTTCTTGCACAGATCTGTTCTTGCACAGATCTGTTCTTGCACAGATCTGTTCTTGCACAGATCTGTTCTTGCACAGATCTGTTCTTGCACAGATCTGTTCTTGCATCTTCGATTCTGCTCCCCGGCCCCAGCAACACCACAGCGTAGGTTCCAGGAGCAGAATAGAAGATGCACACATCCGGAGAGTCACAAGAGATCCTGGGAGCTGCATAAGTAATCAGGTAAGTGGAAGGTGATCTGCTTACACCAGCAGATCACTCTCGAACAGATCCTGTGGACTCTTATGATGAGTCTGTCAATGTTCCTATGCTGTGGATTACATGCTGAATGGGAGCATCAACCGACACCTAATAGTCTACAGAGGTCCCCAATGACTGGGGTGTCCTGGTGGGTTATTAAGATTATGGCTATACCATATTTATATTGGTTTCAGGTATGTACAACTTCACTTTTTATTGCTATATTTGAGGTGACTAAAACACATTAATTTGCTGTTTGCTGTTATTTTATATGTATATTATTTAAAAAAAATATATATAATAATATTTTTACTTTCCCACAAGTGGACTTCTACCTGGGAACTCTTGATCCCCCAGTTCAATGTACTGCAATACTTTTGTAAAGCACAGAGATGATTCTATAGTTTCCAAATATGCATCTGTTGTTTAGCTTTGGAGCCCCATTTTCATGTAAATTGTGGTTTTATTGATATACAAATAAAAGGGAAAGTTGTTTGACTGTGATTGCAGAGCTGAAACTGAAGCCCAGGCAAACTAAGGCACCCCCCTTTGGCACTCTTACCCTCATTTGTATATGAATAAAATAGCGATTTACGTGATAGATGCTCCAAAGCTAAATAAGAGGCTTATTTGGAAACTGTAGGATCACTTCCTGAAGGTACTAGGATTAGGTGCTGATAGACTCCTTTTAACTTTTGCAATGGGAAATCTGAGACCTCAACAGAAAACATCCTTAGACTAAGCCCCCTTGCACTTGACCGTATGAATGGTCAGTGTGCTATCCGGGTTTTTCCCGGATAGCACACTGACCCATTAATTTCTATGGGCCCATACACATGATCGTGAATTACGTGGTGACGTGCATGTTATGATGTGTCCGTTTTATTTTACTTTATTTAACGGACACTATCATAACGGACATCAACGGTAGTGTGAACCTTGCCGTACCACTAATTGCGCCTTCACCTGGATTTGCCACATTAACAGTGTTAGGACCCGATACGTTGCAATTGTCAGTGTTAGCGGTTATCACTACTGTTGACGCACCCTTTAAATGTTGCTCCTGTCAGCTTTTTATTGGGGCATATGGATTTAACCTGGGGGAAAGGGGGTCAACTACCGCTGCTAGCCAGAATGGAGAGCTGCTGGAAAGGGAAACTACTATAAAACATTTATCTTGGCTACTGTAAACTGCTCATTGTCTTTGCTGACTCTTGTTCACCACTAAAAGTGGCTAATAGGCATTTGAGTGCAAGAACTGGACCACTGGGCAATTGAAGAAGGGGCCCTGGTCTGATGAATCACTTTTTTTTTTTTTTTTTCCTTTTTTCTCTGTCATGTCAATGGCCCTATATATGTATATGTGTGTGACTTACTTGGGGAATAACTGGCATACGGACCCACTATGGGAAGGAGACAAACCAGTAAAGGCATTGTAATTCTCTAGGCAATATTTTGCCGAGTCCTAGAATTCACTTAGACTCCATCAATTGTATCTGTCAAAGTGTGCCACTTCCTGACCTACATGCCAGCTTTGTTCTCTGTTTTGAAGTGAATATTTTGAGGAGAAAAGAGCTCTAGGTTTTGACTTGACCTCCGAGCCAAAGTTGTCTGAAAGGTTTGTGACTATTTAAATATAGTAGTGAGTTCCAGAGAATAGGGGATACATAGGAGAGATTATGAAGGTGGCTGTGTGAACAGCAGATCATAGAAGGTGGCCTTGAGAGCTAGCAGGAGATTAGGTCACAGATGTATGGAGGAGAAAGGATGACTTTGTATGTTTTACATTACATTTTAATCTCTTCTTTGAAATGGTACCATTTAATATTCTGTATGATGTACTGGAAATCTGGAAAAAAATTAGAATGGAGTGGAATTAGAGAAAAACTGCATTTGTAGCTTCTTGTGCGCTTTGTTTTTACAATGTTCACTGTGCAGCCAAAATGACTGTATTACGGTCTTTGCGATTATGGTAATACTAAATTTTTCTTATTGGGGGAGATTTAAAATTTTAGAAATTATTATATAAACTAGGCAGCCTGGAATAAAGGTATACTGATAACAAACATGGGAGCCTGCCTTAGGCTCCCAGCTGTCATAGTAATGGATCGCCACTATAGGATCTCGTTCGCACTGTTGCTAAGTAGATGCCTAGGTCATGTTTGACCAAAGGCATCTGTAGGGTTAATGCCCTCGATCAGTATATTACAGCAGAGACCTGGCGGGTATGGTAGCTGATGAGCTATTGAGCGACCATGTTTAAAGACTGGACATCTGCTGTAATAGTATGGTGGATGTCAAGAAATGGATAAACAACTGATTAGAGTTGTGAGATAAAAAAGATATGAGAATAGTCAAGTAAGCCTGTTTTGCAGAGGTGAGTGCAAAATTGAAGTTTAGAATCGCTTGTGTGTAATTGACGAAGTCTTCCTTGGAGTGTATTTTCTTACAGCAACATTCTGTAACCCTTGAAGCTTGCTTCAGTTTTTGTCAAGTTGGTATGCCAAGGTTGCCTACTGACTTGACAAACCCTGTTTTGGGTGGGGGAGGGGGTTGTTGAGTCAAGACCTGAAACAATAATGTTATAGAAAGCAACGGCGAAATCTGTCATGCAGTGACAATGTGGTAGAAGAGTCTTGTGTTAGAATGACAAGTCAATATTCCTGAGGGGTGCACTAGTTTCTGGACTGCAGGGGGCTGTTATGCTGGTGGATGTTCTAGGTTAGATATGGAACTGAGGAAAGTGAAGTTCAGCAAAAGTGTATGTCCCTGTTTCTGAATGATGGATCGCTGAGAAGCGCCAAAGGAGAAGGTGATAGGAGAGGCTAAAGGAGGCTGCAGGATGGTTTGTGTCAATGGGAATGTTGAAGTCTACCATGATGATAGTAAATCTATTGCCTTAAAGAAAGAGCTTGAGCTAGGTAGCAAATTGTTCGGTGGTCAGTAGATGTTTGCAACTTGGAGGTTGGAAAGCAAGTAGATGCAAATTGAGAAAATTGCAAAAAAAAAAAAAAAATTTGTAGTCACCATATTCAGAGACATGTAACTTTTTTATATTTCCATGTACGGGAATGCATAAGGCATTTTTTTTTTTTTTTTTTTCTTGCCAGGTGTACTTTTTAGTTATACCGTTTTAGGAAAAGTCTATTGCCTTGATCGCTTTTTATTCAAATGTTTTGAAAGGTGAAAAAACAGCAGTTGGACTCTTGTGGTGTGTGTGTGTGTTTTTGTTTTTTTGTTTTTTGTTTTTTTTTTCCCACCTATGGCGTTCACCGCATGGGAAAAATATTTTTATAAGTTTGTCCCGCCCCAGGGACATTTCTCAAATGCCCTCCATGACAGCACCACAGGAAGTTGTATTCCCTCCCACTATTAGGGACAGGAAAAGCACACAAGAGGTTAAATAGCCACTCTCCCTTCCTCCCTCTTCAGTGTTTTTTCCTGTCCCTATTAGTGACAGACTGAGGTTTGGATCATACTTACCCGGCAGAGTGGGGTCCAGTGCGGCTGTCCCTGCAGGTCTGCGCCGTCTCTTCGCGGAGTCTCGGTGGGTTCATCTCCTCCTGCACTGTCCTGGAACAGTGGAGATGTGTAACGTGGGCCTCGGTACCTCCTCGGAGGCTCCCAGGCCTGTAAAGTCCCCTGCTTGTTCTGGAGCCGGCGTTCCGTGCTGGGATGCACGCCTGTGTCACTTCCGGTTTCGAGGAAAGGCGCTAAAGGAGGGAAATTTGAAAAGTTAGCGTCTTGAACAGGTGCAGGTGGGCCAGAAGCATTCCTATTCGTGGAATGGAGTACGCAGGTCGTTGATGGCTCCCAGACCGAGAGGCTTTCTCCTCAAGGTAGGACCATCTGTGTGTCTGTTTGTTTTAATGCCTGGAGATGAGTCCTCTAGAGTGGTGGTGTATGAGCCTGGTGTACCTCCAGCCCCAGTGAGTAATCTGGTAATGGGATGTTACATGGTATGATTATGGGAGTTCTCATGTCCCTTTGTCATGTATTTATTTAGGAAAAAGAAGCTAAATCTAAGAAAGTGGCTGTATTTAAAAAAAAAAAAGTGCCATCTGTAAGAAAAAGCTTTTTTCCACGTCCAAAAAATCTTTGTCAGTCTTGCACTGAAAAGATAATTAAAGAGGAACAGTCGTCTTTAATGGAGGAAATTATGGAGGAGATTTCCTGGAGGAAGGGGAGTTACCTGGGCCTTCAGATATTGAGGATAGAAGATATTACTTCTCATCTGCATCTACTCAGGAGCTTCTTTCTGCGGTTAGAAGCACCATGAATATAGAAGATGTTCAGGAGAAGCAAACTATTCAGGATGAAATGTTTGTAGGGCTTAGGCCAAAGAAAAAATGAGTCTTTCTCATTCATGAGAATTATAGAGTGTCTAATTCAGGATGAATGGCTACATGCAAAAAAAAAAGGCTGTTTTTGTCTCAGGAAGTTAAGGACAGATTTCCTTTTGAAGATTCTAAAATCAAAGGTTGGGCGGAAGTGTCAAAAATCGATATACAGGTGGCTAAAGTGGGGAAAAAGACGACGCTTCCTTTTGAAGACTCGTCGCAGCTTAAAGACCCGCTAGATAGGAAAGCTGACAGCCTCCTTAACCCCTTCACGCATTCTCACGTACATGTACGTGGGAGAATGTGGTTAGTTACCGCATCCCCACGTACAGGTACATGACGGTGATCTAGCGGGCTCAGAAGCAGAGCCCGTGCGATCACCGTGGGAGCCCGGCTGCAACAGCGGGGACCAGTGATAACACCGATCCCCGCAGTTAAACCCTTAAGATGCCGCGGTCAATAGCGACCGCGGCACTGGGAGAGGGTGTTAGCTGTAACTGACCTCCTTAACCTCCGATCGGCGCTCAGTGCCAATTGGGGTTTTTAACCCCTTGGATGCCGCGGCAAGATCTATAATATGCAGCCCGGGGTCTGGCTGGTGACCCCAGGCTGCCTGAAGCCCCCAGTACCTGGTTGATCCTGCCGGGACCGCTGGAAATCATGTCTACATAGGCTGAATTCCTGTATAGACTGCAATACACATGTATTGCAGTCTATAGTGCTGAATCAGCGATCAGACTATCGTTGGTTCAGGTGTCCTAGTGGGACATAAAAAAAAAAAAAGTAAAGTGAAAACAATGAATTTAATTAATTAAAGCAAGGAAATGATTTTTCGCCATCTCGCCTTAAAAAAATGCTATAAAAAGTGATCAAAAAGTCATATGTACCCCAAAACAGTACCAATCAAAAGCACAGATTGTCCCGCAAAAACAAATAAGCCCTCAACCAACTCTGTCAACCGAAAAAAAAAAATGCTACACCTCTCAGAAGATGGCGATGCAAGAATAATTCATTTCTTTCCCCAAATGGGTTTTTGTTCTGCAAAACTAGTAACGCATAAAAAAACAATATAAATGAGATATTGTCGTAATCGTACCGACCCGCAGAATAAATGTAACATATTACTTATGCTGTACACTGCGTGGAAAAAAAATTAAAAGGTAAAAAGCATTACCAGAATTGATGTGGGTTTTTTTTTGTTTTTTTTTATCCACCAAGAAAGAGTTAATAAAATTAATTCTATGTTATAGTCACCCAAAAATGTTGTCGTTACAAAATACATCACCCCGCAAACAACAAGCCCTCATATGGCTACATCACAAGAAAAATAAAGAAAATATAGCTTGTACAATGTGAAGACAAAAACCCCAAAAATCACCAAATCATTAAAACAAAACTGGCTGCGGCAGGAAGGAAATGTATAAGCTGTGCGAGCGTAAATCAGGGGACACCCCAAATTTAGAGCCTACAAGGGAAAATAAACCAGAAGAGACCGCCAGAGTGACACCCCTCCCCTCCAATCATAGGAGCTACTGGGAATATAGTAGGGAGTTTGGTGTTCCCAATGTACACCGCACAACTTATGTATTCACTTTTCACCATCTGCTGTGCATTCACGTCTGGGATACTAATGCTCACTACACCCATTGATAAATTCTTTGATGGGTGCAGTTTTCAAAATGGGGTCACTCCTTAGGGGATTCTACTTTACTGGTACTTTAGAGGCTCTGTAAAGATGGACATGGCGTCCAGATACCAAACCTCTAAATATATACTTCAAAAGCCACATAGCGCTCTTTCACATTTGTGCCCTACTGTGTGAACAAACTGCAGTTTATACCCACATGTATGACACTGGTGTACCCAGAATAACATACTTAAAGTCATATGTGGGTATAAACGGCTGTTTGGGCACAGAAGGGAAGGAGCGCTAATTTGGTTTTTGGAGCACAGATTTAGACGGTTTGCTTTTTGGACGCCATGACATTTTTGCAGAATTGCTGAAACACCAGTAAAGTGAAATCCCCTGACGTGACCCCATTTTGGAAACTACACCCCTGAAGGAATTTATCCAGGGGTACAGTGAGCATTTTTAACCCCCAAGTGTTGCATTAATTAAGTTTCCAGAAATGAATACGCAGCTGATAATGATAGGAGAAAATGACAATTTTTCCAGGAATATGTAATTTCAGTGCGTAATAAATTGTGTTTGGCTTGTATCAGAGATGAACGCTCCAAAAGCTGTTGTGCCCGGGATACCCGCTTAACAGTTTTAGGAGTTCATGTCTCTGATGACACAAACTGGGCGCAACGTATTGGGCACCGAAATGGCATGTTTATTTAAAAATGTCATTTTTCACTTTGTACATTAATTTTCTAGAGGCACGCTTGGGCTCAAAATGATAATACCCCTTGATAAATTCTTTAAGGTGTGTAGTTTCTAAAATGGTGTCACTTTTTTGGGGTTTCCATTGTACTGGTACTTTAGGGGCTCTGCAAATGCGACATGGCACCTGAAAACTATTCCAGCAAAATCTGCCCTCCAAAAGCCAAATAGCGCTCTTTCCTTTCCAAGCCCCACCATGTACCCATACAGCAGTTTACAACCACATGGGTGGTGTTGCCGTGTTCAGGAGAAATTGTGTAACAAATTTTTGGGAGCTTTTTCTCTTTTATCCTCTTGTGAAAATAAAAAAAAATTGGGACTTAATTGCCGGTTTATTAGAAAAAAAGTAATTTTTCATTTTCAAGTCCCATTGTTAATAAAATCTGTGAAACAGCTGTAGAGTCAAACTGCTCACTATATACCTTGATATGTTCTGTGAGGGGTGTAGCTTCCAACACGGGGTCACTTTTTGGGGTTTCCCTTGTATTGTTAGTTTAGGGGCTCTGCAAAATGCGACATGGCACCCGAAAACTATTCCAACAAAATCTGCCCTCCATAAGCCAAATAGCGCTCTTTCCATTCCAAGCCCCACCATGTATGTACCCATGCATTTTCTCCTTTAACCCTTTGTGACTGTTAATTTTAGAGCTAAATGAATGTATTATTGAAAAAAAAATTAAATGTCTAAATATCACCTCCATATTGTTTTAATCCTCGTGAAATGCAGAGCATTTCACATTTTGAAAATTGCTATTTTTTTTTCCCCAAATTTCCATCAAATTTCCTATATTTTTTTTTTTTTTTAAATAAATACAAAAATATTGATCAATGTTTACCACTAACATGAAGTACAATGTCTCACGAAAAAACAATCTCAAAATCACTTGTGCAAGTTAAAGCGTCTTAAAGTTATTGCCATATAAAGTGACATATGTCAGTTTTGAAAAATGAGGCCTGGTCCTTAACGCACTTTTGGGCTCAGACCTGAAGGGGTTAAGAAATCCTGGGAGTGCTCTTCAGCCCTATACAGTTAATATTGGGTCAAATTGTGTGGCAAGGTCTGTGTATAGATGGCTAGACCAACTTGAGATCCATCTTAGAGAAGGCACCTCAAGGGAAGATATCTTATCCTCCATTCCACTGCTACATAAGGCCACTGGCTTTCTTGCAGACGCTTCGGCAGAGTCAGTAAGGATTGCCGCTAGATCCGGGGTCCTCTCAAATATAACTCGCCGTGCATTATGGCTGAAAATGTGGGACGGTGACCCAATATCTAAATAGAAGCTGTTTGCTATTCCCTTCCAGGGAGAGTGTGTTTTTGGTCCTGAATTAGATATGTTGCTCGAAAAGGCAACGGATAAAAAGAAGTCTCTTCCAGAGCCAAAACCTTCCAAAAGAAAACGGCCATTTCGTCCCTTTTAAGGATACAATTCTGAATATAAATCCAAGGGTAAAACAGGAAGATGGAGTTACCCTAAGGGAAGCAGGGGAAAAAAATATATTTAACCCCAGTAAACAATCCCGGGACAAACAATGACGCCAGGAAGATAGGGGGCATGTTGTCCAGGTATGCCGTACCCTGGAAGGAAATAACATCCAACCTGTACATCCTAAATTCTATAGCAGACTGCTTCAAAATAGAATTTTCAACCTATTCCCCCCCCAAGAGAATAGTGTTTACATCCATACCATCTCCTATGCTTCACCTGGCTTTGATGGAAGGTGTCCAGAAAGTTCTTAACATGGAAGTATTTTGTCCTGTTTCCCCCTTAGAGAGAGGGGAAGGGTCATTATTCCCGCCTGTTCATGGTAAAAAAAAAAAAAAAAAGTGGGGCATACAGAATAATTATAAACTTGAAACCATTAAACAATGACATAGTTTATAATCGTTTTATGGCCACCATTGACCTTTCAGGATGCATACTATCACATTTATGGCCACCATCGACCTTTCAGGATGCATACTATCACATTCCTATTCATCCTTTCTACCAAAATTTTTAAGGTTTGCAGTCCAGCATGGGGTGAAAAAAACACTCCATTTTCAGTTTCGGGCTCTCAACCTTTGGAATATCAGCCCCAAGGCTATTTACGAAGGTGATGGTGGAAGTAGTAGTTTTTCTAAGGAAACTAAATTTGATAGTGGTACCTTATCTAGACGACTTCTTAGGGGTAGCTCAGGCTTTTTCTCTTCTCCAAAATCAGGTTCAGATAGTGTGTCAGACTTTACAAAAAGTAGGATGGATAATAAATTTGGAGAAATCCAATATTTTCCCAAGGTATCGCAAGATTTTTCTGGGTATTCTGCTTGATTCCCATATGCAGATGTCCTTTCTCTCTCCAGACAAGATAGTGGCTCTAAAGTCAAAGTCGCTGGCTTTCAAAGGAAGACAAAGGTATCTATAAGGGAGGCAATGTCTGTACTGGGGTTTATGATCGCTTGTATCCAGACGGTTCCCTTGGCTCCACCTCATTCAAGAGCTCTCCAGTCCTTGATACTATCAAATTGGGACAAAAGTCAGCTGTCATTAGACTAGATGATTTATGTGTCTCAAAGGGTAAAAGTCTCCCTTCAATGGTGGAGGAAGAGCTCAAATTTACAGCAGGGAGTTCCTTGTAATTCAGATTACTATAGATGCAAGCAGATTGGGTTGGGGAGCAATCATTTCTCAGAGATCATTTCAAGGGGCATGGCCTGCAGCTCTCCACAGCCATTCCTCGAACTGCCTGGAGCTAAAGGCAGTTTGGAAAGCCCTAAAAGCAACCAGACCAATGATAAAAGACTCTCATGTCAGGATATTGTGAGACAACATGACAGCAGTGGCATTCCTGCACCACCAGGGAGGTACTCAATGGTGAAACCTTCAGGCTCTCTCAGCTCAGATATTCGCTTGGACAGAGAGACACCTAAAATCCATCTCTGCTCTCCATCTAAAAGGTTCTTCAAACTATCAAGTGGATTTTCTGAGCAGGTAACATCTCAATCCAGGAGATTGGAGCCTGTAGACAGAAATCTTCCAGCAGGTTTGCCAGATCTGGGGAACTCTTGAGGTGGCCTTATTTGCCGATCGTCAAAATGCGACATTTCCTCAGTTCTTTTCACTCAACCCAAGAGAACCTTGTCTAGGGGTAGATGCCCTTTCCCACAGCTGGGAGTTTTCTCTGGCATATTCCTTTCCTCCACTTCCTTTACTTCCAAGGGTTCTGCAAAAGACCATCAAAGAGAATCTGAGGGTCATTCTAATAGCCCCAGTATGGCCCAAGAGAGCGTGGTTTAGGCTCCTAAACAGTCTCAAAATAGCAGATCCATTGGTACTTACGTTAGTTCCAGACCTTCTACATCAAGGTCCAATATTTCATCCAGATCCTCAGAAACTCCGGTTAGCAGCCTGGCTTCTGAAATCTCCATTTTGAAATCAAGAGGACTGTCTGAGTCGGTTATTCAAACCTTTCAGGCGGGGAGGAAAAAAGTTACCCATGCTATCTACAGTAAGGAGTGGAAGAAATTCCTTTCCTGGTGTGGCAGTAGTGTTCCTGATATCAGCTATCCGAATATAGCAAAAATCTTAGGTTTCTTGCATGCAGGTCTGGATAAGGGTCTAAAACCTAGTACTTTGAAGGTACAAATATCAGCCCTTAGCAGTTATTTTGATTCTGACTTAGCTAATCATCGCTGGGTTAAGAGATTTTTTTTTTTTTTACTGGGGCCTGCAGGCTTCTCCCAGGGAGGGAGGTTTTACTTCCACAGTGGGATCTCAACATAGTCCTTAAGGGCCTAACGCTGCGACCCTTTGAGGCAATTGCTGAGGCTAATATAAAAGAACTGTCCTGGAAAGCAGCTTTTCTGGTTGCCATAACATCTGCCAGAAGAATTATGAAATTCAGGCTCTCTCTATCAGAGAACCTTTCTTAAAAATTTTAGAGGTCAGAATAGTCTTTCGGCCCTACGCTACTTTTTTTTTTTTCCAAAAGTGGTTTCCGATTTTCATATGTCTCAGGGGATCATTCTTCCTTCCTTTTGTCAACATCCGTCTAATAGGAGGGAAGAATCGTTTGATAGGTTAATGTCCGTAGAACTATCCTTTCTTATATGAAAGCCTCTTCAGACTGGAGAAAGGATGAAAATCTTTTTATTCAGTTTTGTGGCCCTAACAAGGGGAAGAAACTGTCAAGGAAGTCCTTTGCTAGTTGGATTAAAAATGCAATTTGTAAGGCCTTTCTGTGTCAGGGTTTATCTCCCCTGAAACACCTTAAAGCTCATTGTGATGATTCTACTGAAATATGGCTAAAACTCAAAGCTATATTTTGGTCTCTGGGTAGCGTACCTGCTTTACTCATAAGGTGCGCCGCTATAATCCTAGGTGTATGTGTCATAATGTGGCCACACTGTAACAATAGGACTCCATTGTATTCCTATACAGCCCAGAGTGATGAAAGAAACAATAGTGCATTGTTCAAGCCTGGGCTGTTGATCAGATATGGCTGATAACATTGTATCCTTCCACTTGGTCTCAGCTCTATACAAAAGATCTGGACTTGATTGCATTAACTCATCAGACTTGCTGTTGCCGGTGACCTCATTCTGGGAGGTGGCATAAAGGGTATAAAAGATGAGGTAAGAGGTCTGTGGGAGGTGATTATGCTATGGAGATTATGTTATGGAGTTGACTCAGACCATCACAGACTACAGGATATTACAGACTTTGACTGAGATGCTACTATGAGCAGGCAGGTTGGAATGCTGCTGCTGACGATGATGAGCCTACAAGAGACTGAGAGAGATTACAGAGGGACTAATGCTGAGAGACTGTGATGAGAGCATGCAGGCTGGATTATTGTATTAATGCCACATGCTAAACAGCCTCCACTGGTTATTCACACATGACAGAGCATGTGTGAGTGTTGGACTACAGAACCACATCAAGGACATGTGTGCTAAAGTAATAATTTCACCTTTATCCCTTTTATTTTATTTGTACTGTATCTTGTAACTAGTAACTGTTAATGCTTGCATATATCTGCATATCTGTTCTGAACTGTATATGTTAGATGTTAATACCGACCCATTTAGGGGTTAATAAATATATAAAATTTAGAAAGCTTGTCTTGTATTT
The DNA here is from genome assembly GCA_947044405.1 of Leptodactylus fallax. Taxonomy (NCBI): domain Eukaryota; kingdom Metazoa; phylum Chordata; class Amphibia; order Anura; family Leptodactylidae; genus Leptodactylus; species Leptodactylus fallax. Next base: position 133,907 of record CAMRHE010000065.1, on the reverse strand, counting down.
ATCTGGTGAACCCGACATTCACTGGCGGTGAGTGTGGTTTTATATGAAATAAGACTCAGGTGGGGCCACAGCGGTGTTGGCGCACTGAGGATCTTTCACACTCATTCTACCAGAGCCATGTCCGTTTCTTGGGCTGAAAGGGCTGATGCCTCCTTTAGACCAGATTTGTAGAGCAGGTACTTTGGTCTTCGGTCCATACATTTATCAAACATTATAGCTTGGACCTTTCTCACACGTCGGACCTCTCCTTTGGTAGGACGGTCCTGCAGGCGATAGTTATCTGACATTCCTCCTGTGGTGCTGTCATGGAGGGCATTTGAGAAAATAGAATTAGTACTTACCGGTAATTTGGTTTCTGGTAAACCCTCCATGACAGCAACCTGATTTCTCTCCCATTAACTAGACTATATTTGGTTTAGGGTATACTAATAGTGGTCATCTGAAATACACAAATTACCGATAAGTACTAATTCTCTTTTCTGGAAACGGATCGTCACTACTACTCTCTCCCCCCCCCCCCAATCCACTCCGTCATACTATCTTCTTTCTGTCTAGGCTTCTTTCTGCGGGGAACAGCAGTGATCAGTGAGGACATTGCCTGTGGGTCAGTGGCTGCCGAGTCTCAGCAGAAACCAGGTGGCTATGGTGGACACTCAGCTCCTGAGTGGCTGCCATATTTACAGTACATACCAGCGGATGTTGGGAAAGGGTTTTATTTATTTACTATTACAGCCAATGTTGGGAAAGGGTTAAAGATGAACAGCCATCACTTATTGATAGTCCGAGAAGTCGTGATACTTTTGAATATGCCTAGTACGCCAGCAGCTTCTGCTGTATTTCCGGGTCTTCTATGCTATGAGGAAAAAGATGGAGTAGATCAGGATTCAAATTATCTTTCCACTATAGAACTTATGGAGCAAGATTAAAAAAAACAAAAAAATTCCACTGAGGGACAGAGTTGTAAGAGGAAACATGCAGATTGAAAATGTGCAAACCCCTAGAACTGATTTAAGTTGAAATGTTTGGTCTCAGACCTAAAAATGTCGTGGTCTTTCCTATGAATTCCAACATCAAATATGATTGCTGAGGAGTGGATAGATCTAGAGAGGAGACTGTGAGTTTCAAGAGTTCAAAAACAATCTTCTCCTTCACCACCAAAGAGCCTAAAATTTATGATAGTATGCTTAAAGTTGATGTGGAGTTAGCAAAAAAAAAAAAAACCTAACCCATGTCTTTTGAGGACATGGCGGCTCTAAAGGCCAACTCCTTGAAAAGTGGGAATCTTCTATGTACAGTGGCTTGCAACAGTAGTCGTACCCCTTGAACCTTTTCACTTTGTCACCTTACAACCACAAACTTAAATGTATTTCATTAAGATTTTAAGTGATAGACCAACACAAAGTAGCACATAATTGTGAAGTGGAACGAAAATGGAACATGATTTTCAACATTTTAATCAAATAAAAATCTGAAAAGTGTGACCTGCAAAAGTATTCAGCCCCCTGTACACTGATACCCTTAAATAAAATCCAGTGCAAGCAATTGCCTTCAGAAGTCACTTAATTAGTTAATAGAATCCAGCTGTGTGTAGTTTAGTCTCAGTATAAATACACCTGTTCTGTGAAGGCCTCAGTGGTTTGTTAGAGAACACTAGTGAACAAACAGCATCATGAAGCCCAAGGAACTCACCAGACAGGTTAGAGATAAAGTTGTAGAGAACTTTAAAGCAGGGTTAGGTTATCAAAACCTATCCCAAGCTTTGAGCATCCCAAGGAGCACTGTTCAATCCATCATCCAAAAATGGAAAAAGTAAACTGACAGATCAAGCAAGGAGAGCACTGGTCAGAAAATCAGTCATGAGGACCATAGTCACTCTGGAGGAACTGCAGAAATCCACAGCTCAGGTGGGAGAATCTGTCCACAGGACAACTATAATTCGTGCACTCTGCAAATCTAGCCTTTATGGAAGAGTGGAGAGAAGAAACCCATTGTTGAAAGAAAGACATAAGAAGTGCTGTTTGCAGTTTGTCACAAGCCATTTAGGGGACACAGCAAACATGTGGAAGAAGGTGCTCTGGTCACATGAAACCAAAGTTGAACTTTCTGACCTAAATGCAAAGCGCTATGTGTGGTGGAAAAGTAACACTGCTCATCACCCTGAACACACCATCTCCACTGTGAAACATAGTGGTGTCAGCATCATGCTGTGGGGATGCTTTTCTTCAGCAGGGACAGGGAAGCTGGTCAGAGTTGATGGGAAGATGGATGGAACTAAATGCAGGGCAGTCCTGGAAGAAAACCTGTTGCAGGCTGCAAAAGACTTGAGACTGGGAAGGAGATTCACCTTCCAGCAAGACGATGACCTTAAACATACAGCCAGAGCTACAGTGGAATGGTTTAGATCAAAGAATATTCATGTGTTAGAATGGCCCAGTCAAAATCCAGACCTAAATCCTATTGATAATCTGTGGCAAGATATGAAAATTTCTGTTTACAGACGCTCTCCATCCAATCTGGCTGAGCTTGAGCTATTTTGCAAAGTAGAATGGGCAACAATATGTCTCAAAGCTGATGGATACATACCCCAAAAGACTTGCAGCTGTAATAGCAGAGAAAGGTGGCTCTAAAAATTGATATAGGGGGCTGAATACTTTTGCATGTCACACTTTTTCAGATTTTTATTTGAATAAAATTTTGAAAACCATGTAACATTTTCTTTCCACTTCACAATTTATGTGCTATTTTGTGTTGGTTCATCACTTAAAATCTCAATAAAAATACATTTTAAGTTTGTGGTTAAGTGATGACAAAATGTGAAAAAGTTCAAGGGGTATGAATACTTTTGCAAGCCACTTTATATGTTAAAAACAAATATTGCTGCTACAGCCATAGCAAGGTTAGTTTATATTTAGACCAGTAATTCCCAACAAGGGTGTCTTGGAAACCTACCAGGGGGACATGACACTCTGGTTGGGAAGATGATCCTTCATGCAATGTTATTTGTGTATTTTAGGATGTTTTTTGTCTTTTGATAAAAAAAAAAAAAAAATATTTGTTAGGGGTTTCAGGGGTTCCCCTGAGTCTGGTTTGGGAAACACTGATGTACACTAAATGTATTGGAGAACCATCTTAAGAATAAGACATCCTGAAAATATATGATGAATCTTCCACTGGGTTTTTGGCAGATGCTTCGACAGAATCCGTGAGATTTGTAGCTAGACATTGACCTTTGTCCAACACCTCTTGCAGGGCATATTAGATTAGGTTTTGGGAAATAAAGGGGATGTGAAATCTAACAAATTATGTGCAGCCAAAGAGGAATATGTTAGGCCCTTGTCTAGTTGAGGTCCTAGAAAGGGCAGCAGATGGATAGAAAAGGTTCCCTGAAGATAAGTCAAGGTAGGCTGACCACAGTTTAGGGAAATAAACGGAAAAGAGAGCATAGGTTGTGGGACTTACAAAAAAAGGTAGTGAAGCAAAAAGTATAAAGGTTATCTGAGCTTTCATAAAAAGTTGAAATATCTGCAGGGACTTGCTGGGCAGTCTGTCCTATGACTGTATAAGCCTCCATACATGTTGTCCTATCAGTTTTTCTACTGCTAATATCCCAATTATGGCTGCAGCACATTTTACATCTCTCTCTCAGGTTGGTGGTATGTAGACTAATGAGAAGTCTGACCACTCCCCTATCTCTTCTACTACTGGTTTTAAGTGCCATTCTACTTGGAATAATTGTACAGTTGCAAACAAATACCTGAGAAAAACCCAAGAGAATATAATACAGGGGATCCAGGTATACTACACTGCGAATATAGGGCACGAGTTGGCTAAACAGATCTCTGATACAGAGACAGAAATCTATGAGCACAACCAAGAAAGCTGCATACTGTCTGATTAACATGCCATCAGCAGTAACACAAGCAGCCAGAAGTAAATACAAGTACATAAGTAGACTTTTCTGAGATTGCAAGCTGTGAGATGTGCAGAATGTTGAGTTCACTGCACAGAGAAAGCCGTTTGGAAGTTTTGAGGAAAATCAGTCTTTCCACTCTTCCATTCAATGTGTTAAAAGAGAACAGTCTTTCCCCCTCCACTCACTGTGAAGCTGTCTTGCCTTTGTAATAGTATCTATGGACTGATCTTTACCTAAGGAGTGAACAGCAAATTAGCTAGAAGGGAGATGCTTACTGACAGGGAGTTTTATAGAGGTTTTTAAGTCAGAAAACAGCAACATTTTTAAATAAAATACATTACATTTTTGTCTAGAAATACATGCTCTATTAAATGAGACTAAGTTGTCTGAAAAGTTACTGACCGTTTAACCCTAAAAATGACTCAGTATTACAATAAGCAATGACTTGGTTTGCCAGTTAAATGCAGTGTTTTTTGTTTTTTTTCGGCCTAGGAGTAGATCACTTTGATCAAATGGGTTCTCTGTGTTGTTCAAGATGGTCTAAGAATAGAGTTGATTTATCTCCCTTCTTCCAGGTTTGTAGTGACCATTCAGTCTTCCCCCTTCTTTCAGTAATGGATATTCCATACTAGATTCAGGGTTATTAGCTCCAGTTTTGGAGAATCATAGGGAGTTGAGACATTTAACACTCCCTCCCTCACTCAAACTCTCAGAAATATCTGAGATTTGTAACCCTTTATCCTGAAGGAAAAATAGTACACTTAAAGGGCAAAAAATGGACAACCCTTTTAAAGTTTAAATAAGCTGGGGGCAGTGAAAAAAAAAATAAATAAAAATGTATACTCACCTGTCCCCGTTTCCCAGTGTTGTCCTGTGTCATTTGCTCCTGACGTTGTGCTGAAGCCGCTGATTAGCCTCAGTGGTCACGTGACCGCTGGGGCCAATCAGCAAAGGGCCTGAATGTCACTACCTGTGACATCACGGGTCCTCTTCCTGAGGCCGCTGATTGGCCTCAGCGGTCACGTGACCGCTGAGGCCAATCAGCGGCTTCAGCACAACGCCGGAAGAGACCCCGGAGAGCAAACGAACCGGGAGGCAAGGTAAGACAACGCAGCAACTGGGACAGGTGAGTATGTATTTTTTTATTTTTTTTCACTGCCCCCAACGTATTTAAACTTTTAAAAATTTAGCCTGGACAGCTCCTTTAACATTTGTGGCATTACACTTCATTTCCTCAGTACTGCAAGTATTAACAGAAGTTATGTTCGAGATGGTTGCCTTTTTCTGAAAGAAAAATGTGATGGTGTCTTACTTGGGCTTACTTAACTTGCTGCTCATTTGAGTTGAGACTAGCTGTTGAGAGATTTTAGAGGTCAAAGTACAGTTACTACAGTACCTATGGTGGACAATCAACAGGGAAAATCCAAACTGACCCCTTCAAACAGAAGGAAACTTAGAAGTGTCATTAGATTTAACACTTCAAGAATCCTTTCTTCCAAAATAGAAGCTAGAAAATCTGTGTCTTAAGGATGCAGAAATTCCAACAGAAAAAGAATAGAGGCAATGAGTTTATTGGCATTGTCAACATGTTGTATCCAGTCTATAAACTGGAGTCCAAGCTATTGCAGGGTACTTCAGAACTGCATTCTGAGGTACTAGGACAGCATTATTATTTCTCGACAAGAGGATACAGATTAGTATGTCAAACAATCTCTGATTTGGTGGTTAAAAACAGAGAACCTCAAAAATGAAGTAGTCTTGCATCAGAGTTCTGTAGTACAGATAAAAAGAATTGCCAGTCAGTGTGGGTGGGATGCTACTCTAATGGGGAAATTCTTTCAGGGCACCTGGTCAGAAGTAACCAGAATGGAATGTTCAAATTTCAGGGAACTGAAGGCACTTAGTTTGTGACACCCTCAGTGACTTGTGTAAATAATAATACATTTTATTTATATAGTGCCAACATATTTCGCAGCACTTTACAAATTGTAGGGGTTCAATTACAGACAAAACGGATACATTACAGAGTAATAGCCAATTCACACAATGGGATTGAGGGCCCTGCTCGCAAGAGCTTACAATCTATGAGGTAGCGGGGGTGACACAAGAGGTAGCAGGAGTGGCATAGGAGGAAGCATTGCTTATACAGTAGTCCAGCCGTTTATGTGAAAGAGGTTACTTTCATTACACATAAATAAAGCTGTATGAGCCATCACCAGTTGTGAAGGATCTCATCCTACTGAAACCCGCTTTCAGCACACTTGAGATCGCTTCAATTACCTCACACCCACCTCCAGTGAGTGTTCTGGGCCGATAGGATAATACAAAACGAGCCTTCTAATTTTATATATTTATTAACCCCTAAACGGGTCGGTACTAGACACTTAACACGTACAGAAAATACATGTATCGGTTAGCAAGCAAATACAAGTGGAAAGCAACATGACACGGTGCACAAAATAAAAATGGGGCGGTAAACAGAAGAAAACCTGTGATTGGTTCTCTGGGCTCCGGATTTTGAGCTCAGGGCGCGTACTTAAAAGCAGTCCAAATTCATGCGTCCAGGCATGCTATTCCAGTGTCAGAACCCCTTTTGGCAATGCGGTGCAGATGGCTTTTAGCAGAACAAAGACCATTCCCAGAGCAAGTAGGTAGTCCGTTTCTCTGAGCCCATGTGGTAGGCTTTAGGGTTCTTCCTTAACCCTTTCCCTGCCAGCCACATATCTATACATCCTCCAAGGGTGGCACTTCTGTAGTCAAGCACATATCTAATACGTCCTTACTTCTGACGATATCTCAGGATCCATTAGGTCTATTAAGAAGATCCGGGATTCATTTTAAACAAGAGAATCTCAGCTTTAAAGTGATCCCAATATCTTCATAATATCTCCTACAGTTTAGGAGTGATTCACTGTTGAAAACGCTATTCGGCATTGAGATCACATTGCAGATCTCAATTCCCAACAGAGTATTTAACAGCCATTCGCTCTGAATTTGTAAGGGATATCATGAAGTTCTAATCTTTAAAATGAATCCCAGATCTTCTTAATACTCCTAACGGATCCAGAGATATGGGGCTCTAAAATGTCCTCCCCCCCCCCCCAGGTTCAGGAAGCATCTTAAGAGCTGCAATAGGATGAGGAGGGGGGAGGGAGCCGCCCTGCAGACTGCACAGAGATGAGAAAATCAACATCATCATCTGTGCATAACCTGTATGTGACCCCAGGGGGGGTAGCAGGGACTTCTGCCCATGTTATCCCCTCTCCTATCAATCAGAGAGCATACTATACTTTTGCTCTCTGATTGTCACATAGAGGGATAATGTAATACTTCTCTGAGCATAATCACAAGGGTATGTTATGTAATACCCCTCTGAACGTAACCAGGAAGTTTATTGGCGCTGTGATCCAGACGTTTATCATTGTCCAGGTCACAGCACCAAAAGAGTCACACCAAACACTTACACAAAACATGCACAATGTCATCAATAAAGTTTACATTTCACCCAATCCCTGTCCTGTCCATACCTGATCTTTATAGAGTAAAATACGCCTCTAGCGATATCCGTTACATGCTAAAATAATAGCAATAATGATTATCACTAGAGATGAACGTATAAATTGCTACAATTTTTATAGGGGGATAGAAAATTTATATTTTTATGTAAAATCCTATTTAATTTGCATGCCCAAAATTGGTTGGTGCAGTTCTGTGATTTTTGGCGTTTCTTTAACACCCACACTTGTAAATATATATATATATATATATATATATATATATATATATATTATGTGTGTTGTATGTATGAATTCCTCACATATTGCTGTTTTTTTGGAAAGTACATTTTGTTTGCAGAAAGGGACTTCTTGAGCCACCACTTTAGTGGCAAATTTGAGTTTTTGTGCAATTATTGCTTACAATCTCTGTTTGCTGCAAAGATGCATGAAGGTGGTTGTATATATGACATATTAAGTTGTGTTTTTATATACGGTATGCTGTGCGATGTCAAAAAAGTTAGATTTTGGTATCACAGTCACAGTTTGCTAGGTGCAGTTTAGATTTTTAACATATTAGTGAATAACAGAAAAATATTGCTTGTCTTCTATATCAGCGTTTTTGAGAGTACGAGATCTTGTAGCTGATGTTTGTATATATAAATTGTGTACACCTTGATCTTTTATTTTAAATGTATTTTGTGTGTGAATGTAAGATTGAATGGGAGTTTTAAGTGCAAATATATGTTATAGTGCATTTTTTTTTAAAATTTATGTTTGTCACAAAGTTACGTGAAGGTGGATGTGGCTATTGATAACCAATTGAGACGCATGTAATCTTCAGATTGTCTACTTTCAAAAAATATTTAGGGTTTAGGGGTTCACTTGCTTTCCACGGTGTGTAATCCCTACATTTTATAGGATGATACTTTAACATTTCCAGCTTCAAAACAGATTTTTGTTCATTCCAGTTCTAGTGATTTTCTGAAGATATGTGCATGCAGGTGTAGGCCTTAGTGATATGGATGAACTCTGCACATGTTGATCTCTTATTTTTAGGAGGTTTGGTGCATACAACTTTTTGTTTGGTTTCCACTTTTAGCAACTAATATACATTTATTTGCATTTTTTATAAAACATTCACTTTAAATCAAAATTGCATGAAGGTGCTTGTTCGCATACAGTACCAAGTGGCATTCTGACAATGCTGCAAGTGTCTACTTTAAGAAAATATATAGGTATGGGGGGGTTGAATGATTTATTAATGTTTCAATTTCGGTTTGATTTGTCCATCTCAAAACTGTGAAAATTGCTGTGGCTACCAGAGGTGCAAAATTTCCAGAGCCCCCTGGCAGTGAAAGGGTTAAGCAAGTTACAGAGCATGTGTCCCCTACATGCTGTTACCTCTCTTCCAGGATAACAAAGGAGTCTCAGGCCTCAATGCTAGGATGCATGGTAGACCACATGGTTGCAGTCTGCACCATGACCTGCTCTCACATCTCCTTCAGTGACCACAAAGACAGAAGACCAAAGGTAAAAGACCCCCCTCTTCCTGGTGTCAGAACTTTTAACTAAAAAGGTCTCCTCCCTAAGTGATGTCACCAGTAGGAGGAGCCCGACTCTCCTTTTTAAATCTCTAAGAATCCTCTTTTCTTTATATTTCCTCGCCCGATGATGGTAGTCAGGCTGGTGTGATAGGGTTCGTGGCAAGATCCCCGGTGGGTAGACTCCAAGGATGACACCCCAATCCCCTTTGGGTAAGGAGATCAGTGTCTGGACCTTTTCCGGGCTTTGAACTGTGACTAGTTTGATCTTGAAACATGCACATTGACTGGGTGCATCTGGGGATCTTATGGGGTGACTGTAAGCGGTCCCCCAGGGCAGATATTGTCATAAAACCATAATCCCTTTGATGTGTAGTTGGCTCCAACTTGTTTGTGGATTCCATCTCTCTGCAGGGAACCCCTGTGGAAATGATTAGTGTGACAAGAGTATGCTAATTGGGCTATACATTGGACCACACAGGGTCTGGGCACAAAGTAGCTGGACCCCCCTCCTGTAACCAATTGGCTGATAAGACCGGAACCACACAATATGAGAGAGCAGTACCAGAAATTCATATCTGAGGCTCTTATCATCACTCCAGTTTGTGTCCTTTAATGTGCAGATGGTGCCTGGACATATAAAGTTACAGTCTGATACGCCGACATATCCTGTAGGGTAATGTGGGAGAGTGAACAGAGGAGAGTTAATTTTAGGGATTCTAACTTCGAAAAGGTTTACGATAGAGATTGTGATAGGCCTGTTTGAAAAGATGTGTCTTTCTTTTGTGCTTGAAACTGTAGAAATTGGGAGTTAATCTGATTGTCCGGGGTAGAAAAAACACTTAGTTTCCGCCACATGCTTGGCCTACGGCTGAGGCCCCATGTTGCAGAAACGCATCCCCTTTTTTTTTTTTTTTTTTTTTTTAGATTTTGCTGCAATTATTTTGAGCCAAAGCCAAGAATGGCTACAAAAGGAATCAGAAATATATCCACTCCTGGCTTTGGCTAAAAAAAAAAAAAAAAAAAAAAATGCAGCAAAATCTGAAAGAAATAAAAAAAAAAAAAAAAAAAAAAGGATGAGTTTGTGCAACATTCGGCCTTTGTTTTTTATGCTTCAGACCCTCCACCATTTTATGGAGCCTGCCTTGGCACCCATTCTAGTCTACTTTTTTGTCTTTTTTTTAGGTTGTGTTTCCAGAACTGGAAGCCGCATTCCAGATATGTATGTCACCAGTGCTCTGGAGGTTGTTTTTGAAGTTAATTAAACCTTGGGAAGTTATTGTTCCCTTTCTGTAATAACCTTTAGCTTGAGCAGGAACTAGAATTCTATACCATAGATGTGAGAACAGTCTTAAGGTTCTTTAAGGTCTTCCAAGAAGTTTACAAAAGATTCCAATCTGTTCGTTCAGTTTTGGGGTAGGAATAAGGCACAGTATGGCTTCTTAATGCTGTATAGACATGTGCTTAAGGTCTCTAGTATAATTTGTGCCAACCCTACACATACTGTGGTCTCTCTTTGGCCAGAGAGTGGGTGTGACCGAATTTGTAAAGCTTCTACTTGGCCCAGTTTAAATACTTTATCTTTGCAAGGCCCGGTTCACATCTGCTTTCGGGTTTCTGTTCGGGGAGTCTGCTTGGGGACCCCCTGAACGGAAACCTATACACATAAAAAAGCGGTTTACCCGGGAAACCCGCGGACCCCATAGACTATGATGAGGTCCGTGTGGTTTCTGCTCGGTTTCCGCACAAAACATGCGAAGAGGAAAGTGCTGCTTGCAGCACTTTCCTCTCCGCTTGCTTCGTGCGGAAACCACACGGACCCCATTATAGTCTATGGCAGTGATGGCGAACCTTTTAGAGACCAAGTGCCCAAACTGCAACCCAAAACCCACTAATTTATCGCAAAGTGCCAACACGGCAATTTAACCTTAAATTAACCAGGATCTGTTTTATAGTGACCGTGCAATGTTATTACAGCCTGTAATAATATCACATGTCTGCTATAAAACAGATACTGTGTGATATAAATAGTGAAGGGCCCCCACATAGTACAATTCGATCTGAAGTGGCCCCCAGATAGTACTATATGCTCCAGAATGGCCCCCAGACAGTATTATATGCTTTACAGTGGGGCCCCACACAGTAGTATATGCTTCACAGTGGGACCCCACACAGTGGTATATGCTTCACAGTGGGCCCCGCACAGTATTATATGCTTTACAGTGGGGCCCTACACAGTAGTATATGCTTCACAGTGGGCCCCGCACAGTAGTATATGCTTTACAGTGGGGTCCCACACAGTAGTATATGCTTCACAGTGGGGCCCCACACAGTAGTACAGTCATGGCCAAAAGTTTTGAGAATGATACAAATATTAATTTTTACAAAGTCTACTGCTTCAGTTTTTCTAATGGCAATTTGCATATACTCCAGAATGTTATAAAGAGTGATCAGCTTAACAGCAGTTACTTGCAAAGTCAATATTTGCCTAGAAAATGAACTTTATCCCCCAAAACACATTTCAATTTCATTGCAGCCCTGCCTTAAAAGGACCACCTAACATCGTTTCAGTGATTGCTCCATTAACACAGGTGTGGGTGTTGATGAGGACAGGGCTGGAGATCAATCTGTCATGATTAAGTAAGAATGACACCACTGGACACTTTAAAAGGAGGCTGGTGCTTGCCATCATTGTTTCTCTTCTGTTAACCATGGTTATCTCTAAAGAAACACGTGCAGTCATCATTGCACTGCACAAAAATGGCCTAACTGGGAAGAGTATTGCAGCTAGAAAGATTGCACCTCAGTCAACAATCTATCGCATCATCAAGAACTTCAAGGAGAGAGGTTCCATTGGTGCCAAAAAGGCTCCAGGGCGCCCAAGAAAGACCAGCAAGCGGCAGGACCGTCTCTTAAAAGTGTTTCAGCTGCGGGATTGGGCTACCAGCAGTGCAGAGCTTGCTGAGGAATGGCAGCAGGCAGGTGTGAGTGCATCTGCACGCACTGTGAGGCGGAGACTCTTGGAGCAAGGCCTGGTCTCAAGCAGGGCAGCAAAGAAGCCACTTCTCTCCAGAAAAAACATCAGGGACAGACTGATATTCTGCAAAAGGTACAGGGAGTGGACTGCTGAGGACTGTGGTAAAGTCATTTTCTCTGATGAATCCCCTTTTCGATTGTTTGGAACATCTGGAAAACAGCTTATTCGGAGAAGAAGAGGTGAGCGCTACCACCAGTCTTGTCTCATGCCAACTGTAAAGCATCCTGAAACCATTCATGTGTGGGGTTGCTTCTCAGCCAAGGGAATCGGCTCTCTGACAGTCTTGCCTAAAAACACAGCCATGAATAAAGAATGGTACCAGAATGTCCTCCAAGAGCAACTTCTCCCAACAGTCCAAGAGCAGTTTGGCGCTCAACAATGCCTTTTCCAGCATGATGGAGCACCTTGCCATAAAGCAAAGGTGATAACTAAATGGCTCAGGGAAGAAAACATAGAGATTTTGGGTCCATGGCCTGGAAACTCCCCAGATCTTAATCCCATTGAGAACTTGTGGTCAATCATCAAGAGACGGGTGGACAAACAAAAACCAACAAATTCAGACAAAATTAAAGCATTGATTCTGCAAGAATGGACTGCTATCAGTCAGGATTTGGTCCAGAAGTTGATTGAGAGCATGCCAGGGAGAATTGCAGAGGTCCTGAAGAAGAAGGGTCAACACTGCAAATATTGACTTGCTGCATTAACTCATTCTAACTGTCAATATAAGCTTCTGTTACTCATAATATGAATGCAATTCTATTTCTGTATGTGATAAAAACATCTGACAAACACACATAAAAACCAGAGGGCAGCAGATCATGTGAAAATAGAATATTTGTGTGATTCTCAAAACTTTTGGCCATGACTGTATATGCTTTACAGTGGGGCCCTACACAGTAGCATATGCTTCACAGTGGGGCCCCACACAGTAGTATATGCTTCACAGTGGGCCCCACACAGTAGTATATGCTTCACAGTGGGCCCCACACAGCAGCATATGCTTCACAGTAGGCCCGTACACAGTAGTTTATATTACTTACCTAGTCCCATGAAGAGCTGCAGTCCCACGAAGAACATCCTCCTCCTCCTCCTCCTCCCGCTCGCGTGCGCTGATGACTGACGTCATCACCCCTGCGTCGGGGCAGAGGTTACACTCTGCAGTCAGTGTAGGCCGCGGTCCGGACCGCGGCCTACACTGACAGCTCAGCCGAAAGACGCGATCGCTCACTAATAGGGAATCCTGTACTGGATTCCCGGTTAGTGAGCGATCATGGCGACGGCGCGCATACCAGCTGAGAGGGTTCTGCGTGCCCTCTCTGGCACGCGTGCCATAGGTTCGCCATCACGGGTCTGTGGGTTTCCCAAGTAAACCTCTTTTTATGCGTATAGGTTTCCATTCAGGGGGTCCTCGAGCGGACTCCCCCGAACGGAAACAAGAACGCAGATGTGAACTGGGCCTTAAACATTGTTTGTATTTACAATGTTCTTGAACTTCTCTTTAGGCATAGAGAGTTACCGGTAGTGGACCCTCCCTAAAGCTTCTTATTTGAGAGGTCTCCTGGTGTGGTTGTCATGGGGGACAGCATGAAAAAGGAGAATTTTTCTCCCCACTGATTTGGTTTCCATGAGTTCACTATGATGGCCCATATATTTCCTCTTTTTTTTTTTTTTTTTTTTTTTTGTTTGTTTGTTGTAAATATGATGTGTATACAATCTCCCATGGACTTACTTGGAATTCACTGATTAAAGGTGGTGGTAGGGGCCTTTTAAAGCTATCTCTATAGAAGTCAAAGGTGACCTCCTCCTGGTGTGGGTGTCATGGTGGATTCATGGCAACGTAATTAATTGTGACAAATTTTTTTTTCTTTTCCCTTACTCATTAGATCATACATGTAAATATATCTTCTCCAGACTTGGAAATGGTCTAAAAAAACAAACAAACAAACAAACAAACTCTGTTGTAAGTCATGTCAGTATAAAACCATGTTATTCAAGTAGAAACCTCCAAAGGTTGAGTGAGATTGGTTCATGATTATACAAAGTTCAAGTGGAATGGACGTTGCATCCCAAGTCTCCATCCAGGGCTAGGATTGCCTTTCTCCAGAATGAATGATACAACTATGAGCCTAAGAGGAGCAAAGATTAAGCCTGGGCTCTAGTCATGATGGTGACATTCCCACCACGCTGCCATGCTACCAGTTTGTTTAAAAGGCCAAACTAGAGCCAAGGCTTAATCTTTGCTCCTGAAGATGCTGTAGAAAGAAATATACAGCAGAAATGCATAGAGCATTTAATAGAATTAATATTGAGAACAGAGTACAAATGAAAAAGGCATCAAATCTAAAAACAGAAATATATCTCTTAGGAAACTTTGATTGTATGCAGTATAAACTGGTATTAGAAGCCTGAATAGCTTTTCCTAGGTCTTGAACACAAATCTATTTTATTAGAATGAATAAATGTAGATTTTAATTTTCTTTTCAGGTTAGTTGGTGTAATCTATAGACTGTGTAGTGACAATGCCAGGCTATTAGAATCCGCATTCACTTGCTCTACAGCCCAGAAATCCCTCCCTTTAAAAAAAAAAAAAAAAAAAAGTCAGCCTGTCTGTCTAATAATAATTAATAACAATAATAATATAATATTATTAGACTATTTAAAACTTCTAATAAGTTCTTTAGCATCAGGTTACTGATGCTTTTTGATGGCCAGTAATATATAAGATGCCTCACTATTTTATCCAGTAAACGGCAAACTAGAACCCATTGTGCTGTAGTTGTCAGGATTCTGATAAGAGATCAGTCATGGCTCTTTAAAAAGAAAAAAAAAATTAAACATTTCTAAGTTGCTTTACTTATGCTATACAATCTGCTTGTTGCACTGTTTGATGGGTAACTGTTAATATGTTATTTCAGTTATATTTTTAACATTGGTTTCCATAAGTTCTAAGTAAACACATTACTGTACAGGATTAATTTTGTTTTAATTTATCTTATTGATGTTGTAATCTATTATTCCTCTGGTCTTCATTCCTGATAGGTAATTTTGGCTGACATTGCATCTGACCCTGCAGCTATTTAAATGGCCGAGGCAGTTGTAGGCAGCGTTGTGACTTATTTGCCTGGCTCCCACTTAGTTCACCCCAGTGACTCTTCATCTCTTTTTCTGTGTCTGTAATATCCCTCCCCCCAACCTGGCTGACAGATGGACAGCCTCTCCAGCAGGAGGGGTTGTGGAAAAACCCATGCTTTGTGTCTTTTGTAGTCCTGGACCAATAATGCTTTATTTGTCCAGAAAATCCTAGGACCACAGAAGTCATCCTATTGTATTAACACCAATCATACATTATATTTTTGTCATCTGCCTTTTACACTTTTATATTACAAGGCTTTTTGTTTTTGTTTTTTTTCATGGCCTTCAGTCAAATTCAACACTACTTTTATTTAAGGTACACACATTTATTTTCTGTGTGTGTATATAGAAAGATATGTAGAATGTATAGAGTGTGTGTGTGTAATATATATATGTGTGTGTGTGTGTAATATATATATGTGTGTGTGTGTATATATATATATATATATATATATATATATATATATATATATATATATATATATATATATATAATTTTTTTTTTTTTTGTGTGTGTGTATCGATTTATAGGTGTTTGTATACACTATTATATAGTGTACACAAACTATTGTATGTAATATTCTACAAAATGGCTTAAAGAAGTGTCACTGTAACTCCCCTCCTGTACTATGACCAGCCCTCTCATACCTCCAACTATCTAATCACAAAGACCCTTGATGTTTTCACATGTTTACTCCAAGCCAGCAAGGCAGCAGTGGGGTTAATGCCCTGTTTAATTCAACATCTTTATTGTCTCCCGCCAAAACAGTGTCCCATCAGGTTAATTTGCATGACAATAGGGAGCTTGTGAGGCCTTGCAGTTTCAAGATGAGGGAAAAAAAAAAAAAAAAAGTTCCCCTCTGTTTGCTAGTTGATCATCTTTCTTCTGGCAACACAACCGCCTCCTCCCGCCTCAAAAGCTCTTCACACTTTCTTTTGAGTTGGGGTTTCCCTCTTGTCTGCTTCCATCCTATATTTAAAAAAACAAACAAAAAAAAAACAAAACAGGAATTGGAGGGTCAGATTTCCCGCCTGTGTATCCTTTGCTACATATTAACATATGTATATTCATACATATTAAACACTGTCATACACAAGCCACGTAATATAAGTGTTTGTCACCATGCAGACAGTTTTCTTAATAGGGTTTTGTTTTGTAAACTTTAAATTTCTTACCTTTTGAGATATCTTTATAATTGTACTGTTCATTATGGCTGGATTTTTATAACTCCAGATACTGGACCTACTCATATGTTTGTGGAATTTTATCAAGCCTCTTGGACTTTTCTTCTTCTGCACATTTTCATTGCTTTTTACCCCTTCTTGCTGCAGCTGTCGTTTTTTTTATTTTTCTTCCTCTCATCCAAAAGCCATACTTTTTTTTTATTTTTTTTTTATTTTTCTTTTCACAGAGCTTTGTGAGGGTTTATTTTTTGTGGGACAACTGTACTTCATAATGGTACCATTTAATATCCCATACAATGTACTGGGAAGCTGTAAAAAAAAAAAAAAATTCAGAATGGGGTGGAATTTAGAGATACTGCATTTGCACCACATTCTTATGGGATTATGGTGTTGGTGATCACTGTGTTGCCAAAATGACATGTTATCTATATTCTAGAGCAGGGGTAGGCAACCCTCGGCACTCCAGCTGTTGTAAGAATACAACTCCCAGCATGCATAATTTCTCTGCTCTTCTTGGAGCTCCCATAGAAGTGAATGGAGTATGTTGGGAGTTGTCGTGTCACAGCAGCTGGAGTACCGAAGGTTGCTGACCCCTTTTCTAATTTTCTTAGATCCTCATAACTTTTCTTCTGACTCCCATAACTGAAATCCTTCAACTCTGCCTCAACTGATACGTCCTTTCCCCCATCTTTTCTGCTTGGCCACATCACGGTTATTCCCAAGGAGGGTAAGGACCACTTGCTCCGTCCTAGCTATCAGCCGATATCCCTAATCAACACCGATGCAAAGCTCTATGCCAAACTGATAGCTATAGCCAATAGATTGAGTCAGCACATGGAGGATTTGGTACATCCTGACTAGGTGGGTTTCATTCCTCATAGGGAGGCCAGGGATAATACGCTAAGGGCCTTCTCTGCGATCCACCACGCTCAATGCTCTCGCATTCCTATGATGCTGCTTTATTTGAATGCAGAGAAGGCCTTTGATAGAAGTTTCTGGAAGCCACTCTCTCCCAGATAGGACTTCGCCCCACTATGCTCACCCATATACGCTCCCTCTATAATGCCCCATGTGCACAAATACAAATTATTGGCACACTCTCTCCCCCTCTCACTATTCGCAATGGTACTAGGCAAGGCTGTCCCCTCTCCCGGCTGCTTTATGCTCTGGTGATGAAACACCTGCTGGTGGCTATTAGGAGTAACCCAGAAATTCAGGGCCTCAGTTCCCGCGATCAGCACTTAAAAATTTCAGCATTCGCGGACAATTTCCTGCTCTTTGTCACGCAACCAACTACAACTATCCCATCTCTCCTCCATGAAATAAATACTTAAGCAGCCTACTGAAAATGAATGTACTCCCCAGACTTCTCTATCTTTTTCAGACCATACCCATAGCACTACCCAAAACCTTCTTTGCTACGGTCCAGAAAACTTTCACAAAGTTTATTTGGGCATCGAAGCCCCCGAGAATCGCGAAGAGCACTCTCACCAAGCCTAAACGGGGTGGGGGTCTGGCGGTCCCGGATTGCTCCAGTTACTTCCTGGCTGTGGTCACTGCACGTATTCTAGATTGGCACCATGCTGCACGCTCTAAACTCTGGGTTGCCCTGGAGGGATCTCTGAGTCCGCTTCCTCTCACTGCCCTCCCATGGCTTCATAAACGCCATCGGTCGGACAGTACAACTCATGTGCTCCCATATATCACACGACAAGTTCTCTGCTGCTGCAGGCTTTATGGTGCTGTACGGAGACTGTTCAGTAATGATGGCCCTATGACCCCTATCTTGGGCAATCCAGACTTCCCAGCTGCACTACACTCCTCTTTTCTCTCCCATACTGTGGGCCAGCCTACCCTCAGATTCCATCAGATTACCTCATCCTCCTCCCTTCTTCCTCGCTCCAGTTACTCGCTCCAGATTCAAACCCTGACTCCATCACCTCCCACTGGCAGTATGCTCAACTCTCTCACTTTCATACCACTCTTAAACCGTCTCATAATCTTCATAGGGCGTTGTTGCCTTTTGAACGCTTGTGCCTCTCACCCAGTGTTCCATCTCATACTGTCTCGCTTGTCTATGGCATGCTAATGGAGGGCTCCGATACTTGCTTGCCAGCATTTGCGAGTGGCTGGGAGAGGGAATTGGGGGTCTCGTTCTCGCCAGACGTGTGGTCACACATCACAGGTATACCACAAATTCTCCATGTCTTGCAAGAAACAAACTGTAAGATCCTCTCTCTGTGGTATAGAGTCCCCTCTGTCCTCCATGAGATGTATCCATCCACATCGGACCAATGCTGGAGATGTAACGTTGACTAGGGTACGATGACATACGTTTGGTAGGGAAGTACGCTCCTATGCCCCTTTTGGTCGGATGTCTGCCGAATTATTCGAACGGTCACTGGAATCACTCTGGAGGATGATCCTGCTCCCCTCCTCCTCTCTATTTTCCCGCGAAAGTTCAGAAAGCATACCCTTAGACTGTTAGGCTTCCTATTAATTGCAGCGCGGTCCGTTATCCCTAGACTGTCTTGGATTCAGAAGGTCTTGCACATTCGCAGCATGGAAGGCTTGGTTGCATAGTTGAAACATGACAATAGAGCCCATCGACAAACATGGCTTCTGTGGAACCACTTCTATTACTCTGCCGAGTTTGTTTGCCTTCCCCTCTGTACCTTCATAACCTTCCCTTTGCTTTTTTTTTTTTTTTTTTTTTTTTTCCCCTCTCCTGTTCTTTCTGTTGATATGATGTGTACCTCCCTTGTTTTTGTTGTTGGATCTACTGTTTGATTTTGCTGCGACAGCCTTTGTTATTCCCTCCTGCCCTCAGTCCTCCCTGTTACCCACATGATGTACCCTGTTCTCCCCACTCCTCCTGCGCCCTTTCCCTAACCCCCCTTCTATGCACCACCTCTGTTGGTATTGTGTTGTGATATGTTTACTGTTTTTCAACAAAAACTTTAATAAAACTTCTTAATGAAAAGCAGCAAATAAGGGACAGGGACGTAGCCGTAGTGCTGCTTCTGATGGTGATGCAGCTGGTGGTGCAGGGAGACGACTTGTTACATCTGTGCCTGCTACATCTTCCTCTGGTGCAAGCAGGCGCCAGGGTTTGCAGCTTATTCTTGTAGGCCAAAATAGCTGTCAGAATAGAGAGGCCAGATGAAGTTGAGGCATTGGTAGATTATGTTGCAAATGGTGCCTAAGGTTCTATTGGATTGTCTTCCACCCGCTCCACTTCTGCTGAAAGTGCAGAGCCCTCCATCTCACCCCCTTCAAAACAGCAAGGCTGTATCAGCTGCAAGTCATGGAGCAGTCACTAATGCTCTATGATGGCTCTCCTAGCTGGGATTCCATGGACCATCCCCCTGCCCCTGCCCCAGTTGTAGACAGAGTTCCCAGATGCCCAACAATTTGTGTTGGAGGATGTGGACAGCGGACCGTTGCAGGACATCTATCATGAGGATGAAACCCAAGTGCCAACTGCTGTGGATTTCTGCAGTGTGGAGACTGACAAGGAGGGAAGCGGTGAGGGGTCCGTGAAAGACGATCCGAGGGGTGGTGACCATGTCATAAACCCAACATGGATTGAAGGCAATGATAGTTCAGAGGAAGAGATGTGGGCACGTAGCCCCAGGTAGCCAGCAGAAGACAGAGAAGAGTGCAAAGGCGCAGCAGTCAGCCCATAGCCAGAACGTCGCCTGTTACTTCCCACCGTGCCCAGGGACTGAGCACACAAAAGCCGGCTCAGAGGATCTTCCCGGCCTGGCATTTTTTTAAGCAGTGTGCGGGAAGACAAAACACAGGGCATTTGCATACTGTTCCGCTAGTCCCTGAAGTGAGGGAAAAGTGTGACAAATCTCAGCACCACGTGTATGACCAGGCACCTGCAAACAAAACACAAGCTGTAGTGGATGAGACACCAAAAAAACATGGCAACAGCTGAGGCTCCCTCTGCTGCTTCAGTTGTCTCAGCCTCTACTACCTTCTCCTGAGCAACAAGGCCACCTGTCTCCCCGCAAAGGGAGGATGTGACACCACCATCATCAAGCATGTCCACACCATCCCAGGGAAGCGTTCAGCTTTCTATCCACCAAACATTAGAGAGAAAGCAGAAGTTTGGCCCATCTCACCCAAGAGCCCTGGACTTGAATGGAAGCATTTCAAAACTGCTGGCCTTTGAAATGCTCCCATTCAGGCTGGTGGAGACTGAGAGCTTTAAGAGTCTTATGGCGGTGGCTGTCCCACAATAAGTCATTCCCAGCCGTCACTACTTCTCTTGGCAGGCCATTCCTGCATTGCACCGACAGGTTGTGGAGAAAATAAGGTGTGCACTGCGCAGTGCCATTAGTGGCAAGGTGCACATCACAACTCACATGTAGACAAGTAAGCATGGGCAGGGACATTGCATCTCTTTAACTGCCCACTGGGTTAACGTAGTGGCGGCTGGGCCCAAGGCGGAAAGCGCCTTGGAGCATGTACTTCCACCACCCAGGATTGCCGGACATCACTCGTTGCCGCCTCCTACTCTGCTTCCTCCTGTCCTGACTCCTCATCCAGTCAGCGCAGAGCCTACACCCCCAGTTTGACCACAGACATGGGGAAACGGCAGCAGGCCGTGCTGAAACTCATCTGTCTGGGTGAAAGACCACACTCTGCCCAGGAGCTGTGGAATGGGATTGAAAGGCAGACAGCGGAGTGGTTTCTGCCGCTAAACCTTAAGCCCGACAATGGATGTAATCAAGTAGCAGCCTTGGGCTGAACCGGGTTGATGCACATCCCTTGCCTGGCGCATGTGCTCAACTTGATGGTGCAAAGCTTCCTGGCCAATTATCCAGACATGCTGGAGCTGCTTCATAAAGTGCGTGTGCTGTGTACATGCACTTTCGGGCGTTCACACCCTGCTGCTGCTCGCCTATCTGCACTGCAGAGGAACTTTGGTCTTCCCACCCACCGCCTCATATGTGATGTGCCAACCAGGTGGAATTCCACTTTACATATGCTGGAAAGGGTTTGTTAGCCGCAGTAGGCAATAGTTGAGTTCCAGCTACAGAATGTCTGGGTGAGTAGTGATCACTTGACCACGAATGAGTGGGCCTCTATGAGGGACATTTGTGCCGTGCTGCAGTGCTTCCAATATGCCACCAGTATGGTCAGCGCTGACGACGCCATCGTCAGCGCTTCCATGCCCATCCTTTGTCTGCTAGAAAAAACACTTCAGGCCATGACGGAGGATGTAATAGTGGCACAGGAGGAAGAGGAACGCCCATTTGCATACGTGTCAGGCGAGTCCACACATGGCTCGCAGGGTGGGTGCTGGACCAACAGCAATCCGTTACTCCACTGTCCAGCCAGGAGACAGTTTTGGAGGAGGAGTTTTCCTCATAGCAGGGTGGCACCCAGCACAGCTCACGAGCGTCAGTGGAGTGTGGCTGGGAGTATGCGGAGAAGGAGACTCTTCACACTGAGGACAGCTTGTCTTTGCCTCTGGGCAGCCTGCGTCACAAGCCACTACATGCTCCAGCGCCTGCACAATGACCATCGAGTTGCCCGCATAGTCACCAATGCCGATTACTGGGTGACCAGCCTGATGGATCCCCGCTATAAGGATAACATAACATCCTTGGTTCCACCACTGGATCGTGATAGAAAAATTAGAAAATACAAGCGCACTCTGGTGGAGGCACTACTGGCAGAGTTCCCATGAGACATTGAGGGCTCAGTGGCAGCACAAGGCTGAGGAGGAAGTCACCAGCTCAGCAGGGGCACCAGCACCATCTCAGAAGGGAGGGTCAGCAGGGCCACAATGTGGAACACCTTGTTCAATACTCCGCAACATCCACCACCATCAGATACAGTCTGTAGTACCAGGAGGCAGACTTTGACTCAAATGTTGGCTGAGTATCTGTCGACATGACACCTGGTACTGAGCGATGGGTCCTCCCCGTTCAATTTCTGGGTTGGTAAATTGAACACGTGGCCAGAGCTTGCCCTCTATGCCTTGGAGGTGCTGACCTGCCCTGCGGCAAGTGTCCTATAAAAACATGTGTTCAGCACTGCAGGGGGTGTCATCACCGACAAGAAGATCCGCCTATCCACAGCCAACATGGACATACGTTCATTAAAATGGACCAGGCATGGATCCCACAGGACTTGGCTGTGCCAACGCCTGAGTGAGTGGTTAAAATGTTGGCTACCTCCTCCTCCGCCTCTTCCACTTACACTGCCACCTCCACCACCTCCTCCTTCTCCCCCTGGACTTCTACCACCTGTTTCTAAATTATTTTATTTGTATGTTTTTGTTTTTCATTTTTCTTTAATTTTTTTTTTTATTTTATGTTATTTTAAGTACTTTAAGACAGGAAGGGAATGTATACGCTGTGCCAACAGATATCTGGGTATGCCTGAGATACACCCCCCCCACCCCAAATCATAAGTGCTCCTGGGAAAGTAAAAGGATATTTTGTGTACCCAATGTACTTCACACTCCGCACAGCATACATCCCCACACCATCCACTGAGCATCTGCGTCTGGGAAAACAGTTGCTCACTTCTACCCTTCAGAAATTCGTTGAGGGTTGTAGTTTTCAAAATGGGTTCACTTTACTGGCACCGTTTAGGGGCTCTGTAAACATGATATGGAGCCCAGATATCAAACATCTAAATCTGTGCTGCAAAATCTACATAGCATTCCTTCACATCTATGCCCTGCTGTGTGCCCAAATAGCGGTTTATGCCCACATGTATGACTGTTGAACCCAGAATAACGTACTTAATATCATATGAGGGTATGAATTGTTGTTTGGACACAGAAGGGAAGCAGTCCTTTTGTTTTTTTTGAGTACTTATTTAGATCAGGGGTCCCCAACCACCGGTCCGCAGACCGGGACTGGGCCGTTGGGGATCTTTTGCCGGTCCGCGGGGCTTCAAGCTGGCCTGGGTAAACGCGGCTCCTCACACATTATGCCGAGAGCTGTGGCTCCTAGCACAGCTAATGGTGGGGACCTGGTCTACAGCGCTGTACACCGAGGTCCCGCCAGCCCGCCCCGGTCTACAGCGCTGTTTCAAGTATAACCCCGAACCCATATGTTCAAAGCTCCACCCCTAAACCGGCCTCCCCATCCCCCTGCTGGGCCATGGTGACGAAAAGGTTGGGGACCGCTGATCTAGACAGTTTCGTTTTTGGGCACCATGCCACTTTTTCAGAGCCCTGAAATTACAGTAAAGTGGAATCCCTTGACATGTGACCTTATTTTGGAAACTAAACCCCTCTAGGAATTTATCCAGAGATACAATGAACATTTTTTGACCCCCAAGTGTTACATTTAATTTTCCAAAAATGAATGCACAGCTCATGGTGAAAAGTGAAAATGGCAATTTTTCAAGAAATCAATCATTTCAGTGTGCAGTATGGTGTGCCTAGCTTGTATCAGAGATTATGCACTCCAAAAGCTGTTATGCCCGGGATAACCACTTAAAAGTTTTTGGAGTGTTGACACAAACTGGGTGCAACATATTGGGCACTGAAATGGTGTTTTTCTGAAAAAATTGCAATTTTCACTTTTCATTAATTTAATTTCTGGAAACTAAATTAATGCAAGAATCTATGGTTAAAAATGCTTGCTACGCTGCTTAATCAATCCCTTGAGGGGTGTAGTTTCCAAAACGGGGTCACTTGTCTGCGGATTCCGCTTGGCAAAAGTAGGCTCTGCAAAACTGACATAATGGCTAAAAACCAAACTGTGTTTCAAAAACAAAACTCTTCCTTCCTGTGCCCAGCTATGCCCAGACAGTAGTTTATACTACATATGTTATCCTTTAAAGCGGTTATCCAGTTTCCAAAAATGATCTGCAAATACATCCACAGCACTGCTAAATACTCTGTTCCCTTGTGCACCCTTTTCTTGGCTATTTTACTTGAGACTCCTTGTCTCACAGTTGTTTACAAAGTGAATCTGTGAAGAAACTACATTTCCCATGATGCATCTGCCAACTAAGATGCATTTATTCCTTTTAACCTCTTGTGAATGCGTAAATTTAAGGTTAAATGAACATATTATTTTCAAAATGTTTGGAACAACACCCACACACCCTAGTGTACCTAGAAGGCAAGGTTGGTAGACTGTTCACAAGCAAAGCAAATGTAACAGACCGGAATCATTTTTTGTCTAAAATCATTTGCACTACCTTGTTGCGTCTATACACTTTTTATGCAGAAGTGATAGATACGTGTGTGTGTGTGTGTGTGTGTGTGTGTGTGTGTGTGTGTGTGTGTGTTTTTTTTTTTTTTTTTAATTAGGTCTACTGGTTAAGTGAATAATAAAAAAAAAAAAGTGTTGTCCATTGTATTCCCTGTATACCTATAATGCTGCATGTTGTGTCTGTGTAGGCGCGTTTATTAGCTTTGAGACTAATGTGTGCAATGTAGAACCAACAATACTTCTGAATAAACGCAGTGTTCTATTCTTGCCCACTAAAGTACTATATTCTACCCATCTTCTCCTTGTGCATGTAGTATTGATGTACAGAAATGCAGTAGGTTATATATTACTTGTATACTCATAATACGATATTAGCTGGAAAAAACATCATATTTTTAATGTTTGCTGAGCCTTAAAGGGGTAATCCCACGAACATAACCATTTTTAAATTTGTAGATAATTAAGTTAAACATTTTTGCAAATATAAGTCATTAAACATTTTGCAAGTTGTTGTCTTGATCGGTTGCCAGTGGATATGACCATGAATGCAGGACCTTTCTAAGGTCAGAAAATCAGCTATGATTTCCTTACTGTGGCCCAGGATATCTTCTGATACATGTAGTGTCCCTGCCTGATAACCCAGCTACAATAAGAAAATCATGGCTGAGTTCCTGACAAGTTCCAGACCATAGAAAGTTTCTGCATTTGTGGTCGTATCCATTGGCAACCGATCAAGACAATAGACTGTCACTACTAAGATAGTTAGAGAAAATCTTTAAGACTTTGCTGAATTATTAACTACTTATATTTGCAAACATGTTTAACTTTTAATTATCTACAAATATAGATATGATTGTTCATGGGAATACCTCTTTAAGGGGTGCTTTTTTTTTTTTTTGCTATTTCTACAGTGTAAATTATTAAAAAAAACAAAAAAAAAAACACATGAATTATGTAAAAGTGATTTTTTTTTTTTTTTTTTTTAATGTCTATAAACCAGAATGTCCCAGTATAGATACTTTGTTTTTACAATAC
This sequence comes from Leptodactylus fallax, assembly GCA_947044405.1. NCBI lineage: Eukaryota > Metazoa > Chordata > Amphibia > Anura > Leptodactylidae > Leptodactylus > Leptodactylus fallax. The sequence continues at coordinate 108,366 of CAMRHE010000065.1, read as the reverse complement.
AGTTTCAGCCGTATAGTGGGTTTTAGCATAGGAATTCATACCTTTGTGTATGCTATGCCTTGATCATTTATAGCTTTCTTGTTGTGGGTTTGATTAGTATCCCGTTCTTCCTTGAGCTGTAGGATGCTATTGCTGATATTTTATCCTGGGCCAGATTTGCCCCCATTTCAGGCATTTGATGTATAAACTGACAGAGGTGATAAAAGATCGTGTACTTGCTCTTCTTCTTCTTCCTTTTTTTTTTTTTTTTAAATTCAGGCGTGAAGGCTATGGGAAAGTAGAGTAAAGTCCTATCTTTTAGAAGTTATGGACATGGTTGTGAGCAGACACAAATAAAGAAGTTTATGTGTCCAAATTAACATCCCATCTCATATGATCCACAAACCAAGGCATTTTAGGGATTATTAAACAGTTTATCTGACAGCGCACACAATAAATGTATTCTTAAGATTGGACAATCCAATATGTTTATTCAAATGCATTGAAACCATATTCCTTCAGAGTATGAGAAATCGAAAGAATATAGTGGGCAGCAGATTACAACTCAGGATTTTCTTTGGTTATATCGGCACACATGGCATCAATTTAGAATATGATAGGAGTAGCTACCTTGAACAGAAAATCTCTGAGCAAGGGAGAAGCTCTTTACTTGGGTAAGCAGATGTCTTGCTGGCTGTCAGTGGAACATAAATAATTACTACTAAAACTTAACATTTATTTTACTATCCAGTAAAACTGATAACTCTACAGTAGGTGATAACACCTGCGCTTGGATTTCCGTTCTTCAGGTTTGCTTGGGGACCCGAAAAACGGAAGTTCAATCCACTTGAAAAGTGGTTACCTGCAGAAACCCATAGACTATAATTGGGTCTGCCGGGTTTCCTCCTGAAAAATGGGCATTCTTCAAGTGGAATGAGGGACGGAATCCCCCAACAGAAAGCAGGTGCTGGTTTGAATCCAGCTTAAGTCTAAAAGTATATACTGTGATGTATATGGTAAGTGTTACTCACAGTAACCAAATACGAAAAGCAAAATGGGCAACAGTTAAATAGGTGCATAGAGCTGAACAGGGGCAGAGAAGTAATGTGTACGATCACTGTTATCTTAAATGGCTAACTGTGAGCCAACACGTTAATGAAACCCCAGCACCTGTTAAAAATGCCTTGTGTGTTTCCTATAGTGCATGTGTAGCCACTGTTTTTGTATAGGGAATTTCTGTTGCTGCCTGTGTGAGTATACCCAAGTGACGCACTACTCATACACCAAGGATATCCCCACAAATAAGTCTGAAGCACATCTATAGAGAACAACACCATATTTGATGTGTCTCCTGCAGTGCACAACTACCAGCTTAAGAGTATCTCACTGCTATCCTCTAGTTAATATCCCATAAAGCTAGATTGGATCTTTAAAGGGGTTTCCTGGGATAAAAAGAAAATCTAATCCTAAACTAAACCCCCTCCCCATGCCTAACTTCTAATTTACTTTAAAAGAAAAAAAAAATTATATTTTCCCAGATCGCAGGGGCGGTCATGTGACCTCCCCAGGCACATTTTCCGATTTTCTGGTGACGTTCCGTTTCCCCATTTCCGGAAACAAAACGTCACCAATACTACACTCCCTCCCCCTACTCCATCATACATACTTGTCTTCATGTCTTCTTCTTCTTCTGGACACGAAATGTCACTTCCTTCGTTTCTGCCTGCGCAATAGAGCCAGAGTAAGCAAGCGCTGGCAAACATGAAAAGGAGAAGGATCGGGCATTCCACGCATGCGCAGAAGTCGAGAGAAGGAGCCAGCGGCACAGAAGAAAGATATCTCCAGGACAGGAAGACAGGTAAGTATGATGGGGTGGGATGAGTTAGGTAGGGCTAGTAGTCCTTGGGCTAGCTAGGGAAACGGGGAGGGGGTGTGAGAGAGGGAGGGAGGGAGGGGGGAGGAAGTGAGAGTGGGATCTGAGTGAAGAGCAAGGTATCATGGTAGTTGTAGTATAGGAGAGCAGGAAGCTGCCGATCTAAACAAATGCAGAGGATGCCAGGAGCTCCCAGAGAAACCCAGAAATGACTCAAAACACTGCTAAAGGTATTTGGGTGCACTTATTAACCCATTAATAGCACTAACAGACCTTTTTTTTTTAAAAATATTTTTTGCCCAGAAAACCCCTTTAACTCTTAATAGCTTGTATTCTGCTTATAAGTACATTTTAGTATCATGAGGACTACAGTAGTATTCTTTTCCCTTTCCATACGTGTTTCAGCACTAGCATGCTGTGATTCCTCAGGGGATTTTTACATTGTTCTTTGGTAGAGTGAACCGATAATTAGGCCATGGAGGTAGCCAACGGCTGGTGACACTACCTCCACCTATTGTTACATTTGTTTTTTACTTACCGCCAGTTCACTATGATTGCTTCTAGTCTCCTTAAACGCTCAAAATGCTTCTATGACTGATCTTGGCCACACCCCTTGTGGGAGGATGATGTTAGAGCAGAGGGACAGCTCCGTGGGCATGGTTTAGCCGTGCTCCTCACTCAGATTTGTCCTGACCACTGTTGTTCACGCCCCCCTGGGCATGGCTAAGTCCGTATAATGGTGCCTGTTTAGTAGCTGCACTGTGGTCAGGTCTATGCTGACTGAGGTAGTATCACTAGCTCCATTATTTTTGATTTCTATACACTTTTAGCCAGAACGACCAACCTTCAAAACCAATCTATATTTGTCTCTCAGCGGGACATCTGCTAGTCTACAACCCTTTGTGAAATCATTTAATTTAAAGTTATGCAAAAAGCACCAGACCTGTTACCACCCTCCAGCTGCAGCCCATAAGGAAACTTTTCAATGTTTGATTTGCTACAAACGTTTTATTTTTTTTTAACCTTTAGTACATGCATTAGAAACCTTTTTTGCATTGTCGCTAATTTTATTTATTTATTTTTTTATTTTAAGTCCAAGTAGTATTCATATGCAACGTATTAACCCCTTCCCGACGGAGCAAGTTTTTGACTTCCTGACAGAACTCAATTTTTAAAATCTGACATGTCACTTTATGCAGTAATAACTTTGGAACACTTTAAAGTGAATCTGTCAGGGCAATTTGGGAAACTAAACCACCCACTTGTCCATATGGACCTGGCGTTTAGTGTCCCAAATCACCCTGTTATAACGCAATCCATGGCCTCATTAAAAATAAAAAAGCTTTATATTCACCCTGCCGCTGTAATCCCCGCGTCTGCGCAGTTTTTCAGTGAAGCCAGAGGAGTACACCTCTGCTTCAGTGCGTATGCCCCGTACCTCCGGCAATTGCGCAGTGAAGCTGGGGTGTCTATCTTCGGCTTCATTGAAGAACAGTGCAGGCGCCGGGAGGCGTGCCAACAAAGAAGCTCATGAATAAGCCGGACTGTTCTTGGCGTACATCGGACCCTTCTCTAGGTAAGTATAAAGGTTTTTTTATTTTTAATGTGCCTGCGGATTGCATTACCACAGGGCAATTTGGGACACTAAACCCCAGGTCTATAAGGACCTGTGGGTGGTTTAGTGTCCCAGATTGACCTGACAGATTCCCTTTAACTCACCAAAGTGATTTTTGATATTTGATATTGTTTTTTTGGTCGATTATGTTTTTGTGTTTAATTATGAAAAAATAGGAAATTTGGTGGAAATTTAGAAAAAAAATGCATTTTAAAAGTTTAAAATTATGTACTTACAGAATTATGCATACAGATAGTTATACCACCCAAATTAGATCATAAATCTAATGTACCAGGTCTCTGCTTTATGTTGGCATCAAACTTTAATCACCCTTTAATTTTTTACGGACATAATAAGGCTTACAAGTCAACAATATTCTAAATTTTCAAGAACCCATTTTATCCAGTTATGAAGGGGTTTTGAAAGCCTCCTGTATTAGAATGCCCCATAAATCACCATTTTCAAAACTGCACCCCCTTAAATAAACCAAAACAGCATATACCAAGTATTTCAACCCTTTAAGCGTTTAACGGAATTAAGACAAAATGGAGGTGAAATTTACACGTTTCATTTTCTTTTACTAATATGTTCATTTAGCCCTAGTATTTACACATTCACAAGGGGTTAAAGGAAAAAATGCAGCCCACAATTTGTTACACAAGTTCTCTCGGCTACCCTAGTACCCCACATGTGAATGTAAACTGATATATGGGACACAGCAAGAGGGCAGATTTTGCTGTGATCAATTTCAGGCACCATGTCGCATTTACAGAGCCCTTGAGGTGTCAGAACAGTGGAAACCTCTAGAAAGTGACCCCATTTTGGAAACTAGACCTATCAAGGAATTTATCAGGGAGTATAGTGAGTATTTTGATTCTACCAGTTTTTCACTGAATTTATTACCGTAGGGAAGTGAAAATGAAAAATTACCATTTTACGATCAAATGTCGCTTTAGCTCCGAATTTTTTATCTTCACAAAGGGTTAAAGGAGAATAACCAACTAACTTTTTTTTCCTCCTGAACACGACAATACTCCATATGTGCTGGTACACTGATGTACGGGCTAGTGGCAGGGCTTGAAACTGAAAGAGCACGAACTAGCTTTTGAAGGACAGATTTTGCTGGAATAGTTTTTGGGTGTCATGTGTCATTTGCAGAGCCACTAAAGAACCAGTACAATGCAAACCCCCAAAACATGACCCAATTTTGTAAACTACACCCCTCAAGGAACTTATCAATGGCTATACTGAGCATTTTGTTTCAACAGCTGTTTCCTAGATTTATTAACATAGGGCAGTGAAAGTGAAACATTATAATTTTTTTTTGCAATAAAATGTTGCTTTAGCCACAAATTTTTCATTTTTACAAGGGGTTTACAATTTTATGTAATTTCTCCTGACTACAGAAATACCCCACATGTGGAGGCAAACTGCTGTATTGGCATATGGCAGGGCACAGAAGGCAGGGAGTGCCATTGGGCTTTTGCTAATGTAGTGTAGAATACCAAGAAGTGACTTCATTTTGGAAACTGCACCCCTCCAAAGGGTATAGTGATCGTTTGGACTCTAAAGATACTTTCCAAAAAGAAACACGCAGCAGATTGTGCAAAATGAAAATTGACATTTTCCCAGATAGGCCATTTCAGTGCCCAATAAGTCCTGCCCATATCACGGCACTGTGAAATGTCAGCTTTCCAGTTGTTGTTCTGTCGCCTGATTTTGGATACTCCCTATATGTGTTCCTACTCTTTTGCCTACAAATATAGCAAGGCTACAAAATTAATAAGTACCATGGGCATTTGAGGCCTAATTTGGTTATTTACACTGCATTGGCGAGCAATTGTAGAGGGTCTATGGCAAAGTGAAAAATGCACCCCCTATTTTAGAAACTACTCCCCTCAAGGAATGTATAAAGGGTATTGCATTATTTTAATTTCCTGAAATAAATGCTCAGTGAAAAGTTAAAATTGCAATTTTTCCAGAGAGACACCATTTCAGAACCCGATATGTGGTGCCCAGATTGTGACAGCAGACACTCTCACTCCAAAAACTGTTAAGTGAGTTATCCTTGCTACAATAGCCTTTGGAGCGTTTGTCTCTGACACAAACTGGGCACAACATATTGTGCAATGATATTACATATTCCTGGAAAAATTGTCATTTTCACTCTGCTCAGCTGATGGTGCATTCATTTCTGGAAAATAAATTAATGCAACACTTGGGGGATAAAAATGCTCACTGTACCCCTGGATAAATTTCTTGAGGGGTGTAGGTTACAAAATGGGGTCACATGTCAGGGAATTCCGCTTTACTGGCATTCCACGAACTGTGCAAAAGTGGCATGGCTTCTAAAGGCCAAACCTTTCCAAAACCCAAATAGTGCTGCTTCTTTTCTGCACCCTTCTGTGTGCCTAAACAGCAGTTTGTAACCACATATATTAGTTAAGTGGGGTTTCCTGGGTACAACGTCAAATATGTGGTTATAAACTGCTGTTGAGTCACACAGCAAGGCACAGAAGGGAAGAAGGAGGTTTGGTTTTTGGACACCATGTCATGTTTGCAGAGTCCCTGAGGTGGTGGTAAATTGAAATCTGCCAGAAAGTGACCCCATTTTGAACTGCACCCCTCAAAGAATTTATCAAGTGCTGTAGTGAGCATTAGTATCGCAGAAGTGAATATGTAAGCTGTGTGGACTACATTTGGGTACACCAAATTCATGCTATTTTCTCACTAGCTCCTATGACACGGATGGGGGGACATTCTGGGGAATCAGTGCTGGTGTATTCTCTCTCGCAAGCTCTAAATCTGGAGTGTACCCTTATACGCTCGTGCAGTTTTTTTTTTGCCACAGCCAGGTTTGTCTTAACGATTTGGCGATTTTTGGGTTTTTTGTCTTCTCATTGTACAAGAGATAGAGATAGATATTTAATTTTTTATTTATATCTATTTATTTATTTATTTATTTATTTATTTTAATTTTCTGGCGATGTGGCCATATGAGGGCTTGTTTCTGGCATTGCAGTATATCACTATACACCATCCAGAAGTCTGGTTTAGGAGTGTACATAAGTGCTAGGACATGGGGTTCTCGAATCCCTGAGTGTGACGGAACATAAGGCTAAGGACCACTGTTCTAGCAATTGGGAAGGGTCCCAGCACTGGAACTTCAGGTGATCATACATTTATCACTTTTCCTGTGAGTAGGTGACTTGTCCATTGTGGGAGAATTCTTTTACTAGACAATGCTTAATTCATGCACTAAATTTGTGTTTTTTTGTTTGTTTTTTTTTTCTCTGATAGCCCAACCTGGGTTTGTTCCACCATTACAACAAGTGTTCCAAGCTCCACGTCGTCCTGGGATTGGTACTGTTGGGAAACCAATAAAACTTCTTGCCAACTATTTTGAGGTGGACATTCCCAAGATTGATGTCTACCACTATGAAGTGGACATTAAGCCAGACAAATGTCCCAGGCGTGTCAACAGGTGAATTCTAGACTCTGTTAAACAAAAAAAAAAAAAAACATTCTGCTGTAGATCTAAAGCATAACCAAACTATTGAACAATGTTTGATTTTTATGGCAGCATTTGTGTTTAATAAAATTTGTAATTTCTTGCTTATTTCATTGGGGGGACACAGCCCCATGGGTATAGACCTGGCCACTAGGAGACTTTCACTAGGGAAATGAAAAGTTGTTGGCTTTGCCTTCAGGCTATACCTTGCTACAGGCACTGTGCATGAATAAGTTTAAACCTACAGTCATGGCCAAAAGTTTTGAGAATGACACAAATATTATATTTTCACATGATCTGCTGCCCTCTGGTTTTTATGTGTGTTTGTCAGATGTTTTTATCACATACAGAAATATAATTGCATTCATATTATGAGTAACAGAAGCTTATATTGACAGTTAGAATGAGTTAATGCAGCAAGTCAATATTTGCAGTGTTGACCCTTCTTCTTCAGGACATCTGCAATTCTCCCTGGCATGCTCTCGATCAACTTCTGGACCAAATCCTGACTGATAGCAGTCCATTCTTGCAGAATCAATGCTTTAATTTTGTCTGAATTTGTTGGTTTTTGTTTGTCCACCCGTCTCTTGATGATTGACCACAAGTTCTCAATGGGATTAAGATCTGGGGAGTTTCCAGGCCATGGACCCAAAATCTCTATGTTTTGTTCCCTGAGCCATTTAGTTATCACCTTTGCTTTATGGCAAGGTGCTCCATCATGCTGGAAAAGGCATTGTTGAGCGCCAAACTGCTCTTGGACGGTTGGGAGAAGTTGCTCTTGGAGGACATTCTGGTACCATTCTTTATTCATGGCTGTGTTTTTAGGCAAGACTGTGAGACAGCCGATTCCCTTGGCTGAGAAGCAACCCCACACATGAATGGTTTCAGGATGCTTTACAGTTGGCATGAGACAAGACTGGTGGTAGCGCTCACCTCTTCTTCTCTGAATAAGCTGTTTTCCAGATGTTCCAAACAATCGAAAAGGGGATTCATCAGAGAAAATGACTTTACCCCAGTCCTCAGCAGTCCACTCCCTGTACCTTTTGCAGAATATCAGTCTGTCCCTGATGTTTTTTCTGGAGAGAAGTGGCTTCTTTGCTGCCCTCCTTGAGACCAGGCCTTGCTCCAAGAGTCTCCGCCTCACAGTGCGTGCAGATGCACTCACACCTGCCTGCTGCCATTCCTCAGCAAGCTCTGCACTGCTGGTAGCCCGATCCCGCAGCTGAAACACTTTTAAGAGGCGGTCCTGCCGCTTGCTGGTCTTTCTTGGGCGCCCTGGAGCCTTTTTGGCACCAATGGAACCTCTCTCCTTGAAGTTCTTGTTGATGCGATAGATTGTTGACTGAGGTGCAATCTTTCTAGCTGCAATACTCTTCCTAGTTAGGCCATTTTTGTGCAGTGCAATGATGACTGCACGTGTTTCTTTAGAGATAACTATGGTTAACAGAAGAGAAACAATGATGGCAAGCACCAGACTCCTTTTAAAGTGTCCAGTGGTGTCATTCTTTCTTAATCATAACAGATTGATCTCCAGCCCTGTCCTCATCAACACCCACACCTGTGTTAATGGAGCAATCACTGAAACGATGTTAGGTGGTCCTTTTAAGGCAGGGCTGCAATGATGTTGAAATGTGTTTTGGGGGATAAAGTTCATTTTCTAGGCAAATATTGACTTTGCAAGTAATTGCTGTTAAGCTGATCACTCTTTATAACATTCTGGAGTATATGCAAATTGCCATTAGAAAAACTGAAGCAGTAGACTTTGTAAAAATTAATATTTGTATCATTCTCAAAACTTTTGGCCATGACTGTAGTGTCCGTATGAGGCATACACGACCTGTCTCAGGTCGTTCTGTCTTTTTTTTTTTATTTTTATTTTGCTTTCAGGTGCAGGGGGGGGGGGGGGGTCTTCAGCGTTTATGCCACATCAGACGTACCCCCCTGCCGGCGCAGCGCTCTCGAAGTGCACCTAGTCCCCACTTCTCACTCAATGCATTGGCAGCCGGATTGCTGGTGACCCCACTCCCATGTGCAAGGTCTACTGATGGTGTGACACTGTGGTGCCTGAAGTCGCCAGTCAGGTGAGTATGAGAAGATTAGAAGATAGGCGAGTATGAGATTTACCTCAGCGTCTCTCCTTCTCCAACTCAGGCCTCCCTGAGCCCCTCAGTGCTTCTGCAGGGGATAAAATTATGGGTCCTTTTTTTTAGGGGGGCATCACTGGGGCCCCTGGAGCTGGGCCATAAATTTTAGATAAGCCCCTTTTTTCTGGGGCGCTTTTGGGCCTTCCTGAAGTGGCCTCTGTTGGGGGGGTGGGGTATCCGGTTCCCTCTTGGTGTGGGACCCCCTTTCCTGGCCCCTTGGTATGTTTTCCAGGCCGCCGTCGTGCCTTCCGAAGCCCCCGGCCGGGCCTCCCTGCCAAGGGTGCCTTACACCTGCGGATCCGTCTCTGTGTAGCCATCTCTGCAGCAGTCGGCAAGCGGGCCATCTCCTGCGGTCTGGTAGGCTAATCCCCTGGGTTAGCCCTAATTTCCCTGGGCCCCCTCCGCCTTGCCCTCCGGTACCGCTACGTTTTATACATGCGCCTGTATAAAAAAAAAATTGTTATGCGGACAGCCTGAGCCCATCTGCTCTCTCTGCCTTCCACTTCAGCCAGTTCTGGAACCTCCTGACCCCTCTTCAGTTCATCCATCTCCAGATTGGGCGGCCTCCCTCACCTGGGCCATGGTGTCCTTACCAGACTTAACCAGTTGGTGGTGGAAACTTGAAATGGCTGCCTTCCCAGATCGCCGCTCATTCGGTGGCTTCTAGGGATCTCCCCGGACTCCCTCATAGTTCCCGTTCCAGCTCCAGGAACCATCCCCATATAAAGACCAGGAAGTCTTCCTACAGGTCACGGTCCTCCACACCTTCTTCTGGGCACTCCCCAGATAGGGGCCTCAGCTCACAGCTCCACTCTGACAGGCAGACCCTGCCTCCCCTTGCTTGGTCTGCTTCTCCTGGGGACGCCTCTGACTACTAACCGGATCTTCAGCTAGGCTCCTCTATATCTGCTGCTACACAGGAGCTCATCTGTGCGGTCTGGGGACCCGGATCCGTCCTCTCAAGTGGACATCTCCTTTTGCCACAGTTGTCACCCTCCACTGGTCTTTCCTATCCACTGGGCATATGATCACATCTTGAGGGAACAGTGGCTTCAACCGGACCGTCCTGTTTTCTACTAGAAAGTCGGACGTCTCTTTTCTTTCCCTGACCTGTGTGTCTCCAAGGGAAGGTGAGCTTAGGGGCAGTATTGCCAGGTTAAGCTGTAACACATGTCTCTAGCTTGGATTATCATCATTGCCAGCCAGGGGGAGCTAAAGGAAGCACATAGTGCACTATCAAGTCGACCTGACTTGAGCTCTCTTGTCAGTCAGCTACCCCATGTGGCCCTTCCTATAATTTAGAGCATCCCGCTTGGCTCTCCAAAGCTTCTATTCTGCCTTCAGCGGACTCCGTCTCCCTCAGTCATCCATCGCACAAGATGGTGAATTCCCTTGCCAGGGTGGCCTTCGTATCGGCTGGTTTTCTCCCTGCAGTCTTTCTTCGCTGCCTCTTGGGTCAGCAAGGCCTGCATTTCCTGGGCCAAACTGCTCCAGACAAACCTCTCTGATGAAGTACCTGTGCGATGCCTCCTAGATCTGTTAAGACTGCTGCCAATGCCGTGTCTATCCACCATACTGTTTGGATTCATTTGTGGAACGCTGAATCTGCCTCCAAGAAGGCGGTCGTGGCCCTTTTCCTTTCCCGGGATGAACAGGGCCGACTTTTTCGCAAAGGCCTAGAGAAACTTATCTCTGAGGCCACAGGGGAAATAGGTTCTTCCTCCCCCAAAGATGTCCTAAGCACCAGCCATACTCTGCCAGCTGTTCTCAGCATTTTTGCTCTTTTTGTGGCTCCATCTCTTGCTCAGACAGCCTTCCTGTGTCTCCTGTTCCAAGAAGCCTTCTTTCAAACCCAGACCTGCTTGGTGATCCTGCACCAAGTCGTCCAGGACTTCTTCTCCCAAACCCTCCTTGGCATGAAGGCCTTCCCCCACTCGGGGCCTCTCGAGTGGGGCGACGAATGGGTCCGAGACATGTTGTCCTCCGGCTACTCCAGCTTCCGCCGGTGTCTCTTGTCCTTCCCTAAGTCGGACAATCCAGATTGTTTCCACTCTCCAGCAGGGAGTCAGCATCCCCATTCCAGGGTTACTAATTCCTACCTGTTCTCCATTCCAAAGTAGGACGGCTCCCTTTGTCCCATTCTGGACCTGAAGGGGCTCAACAGGTTCGTCCTTGTCTGCAGGTTCTTCCAGAGTCTCTGTAGTCTGTGGTGGCATCCCTGGAGACGGGCGAATTCTTTCGTCAATCAACATCTGCAACACTTGTCTTCACATCCCCATCGCGCTGTGCCATCAGCGTTTTCTTCATTTTGCAGCAGATACGAACCTTTTCCAGTTTGTAGCTCTCCTCTTTGAGCTGCGCTCCAGGTATTTACCAAGGTGAAGTCTTTCATGGCCATCCTCCGCTCCAGAGGTGTCGCTGTGATTCCATACTTTGACCTTCTGGTGAAGCCCCCTCCAAGTTGGACAATCTGACCAGCTTGCGGATCACTTTGGTTCTTATTCACCGATTCGGCTGGCTCATCAATGAGGAAAGGTCTTGTCTCGTGCCCTCTAAGCACATCAAATCTGGGACATGTTCCTCAACAAGATCCTGAGATTCGATGTGTCCCACCTTTCGGGGACCTCTCCTTGTTCTCTTCAGTTCTGCATGCGGGTCCTGAGCACGATGGTTTCGACCTTCAAGGCCATCCCTTTCGCTCAGTTACACTCACGTCCTCATCCTGCACTTGGTGATTCTGACCTGCTGGAACAAATCTCCGTCCAGCCTTGACTGCCTGATTATTTTTCCTCCTCAGGTTCGCCAAGAGCTTCTCTGGTGGCTCTCCTCCAGGAATATCTTAGGGGAAGTCCTTCTTCCTCTCTGTTGGCACAGAGTCTCACCAACACCAGTCTCTCTGGCTGGGGAGTGGTCTTTGGTGCCTTGACCATTCAGGGCCTGTGGTCGAGTCCTCCCTCCGATTCAACCTGCTAGAACCGATGACTATCTTCTTAGCTCTGTCTCATTGGACTGCTCTCCTCCAAGTACATCCGGTCACAGTCCAGACCGACAACTCAACCGTGGTCGTCTACTTTAACCCGCAGCGGGGCACCAAGAGCCGTGCGGCCCTCACTAGAAGCCTCCTGATCTCTTCCTTGGGTGGAGTGCCATGTTTCGACTCTTTCAGCAGTCCACATTTAAGGCGTGGACAGTTGGGCGGCAGACTACTTAAGTCAAGAAAATATCGCTCCGGGCGAATTGTCGCTTCATTAGCAGATCTTCCTTCAGCTGTGATCTCGCTGGGGTACGCCAGATGTGAACCTCTTTTCCTCCCGACTGAACAACAGGTCCCAGGATACATGGCCAGGTCTCTGGATCCTAAAGCCATTGCTGTTGATGTTTTCATTATTTTGGACTTTCGCCTCCTCTTCTCCATCGGGTCCTCAAGAATCTCAAGACCGAGGGGGTTCCAGCTATCCTGGTGGCACCGAATTGGCCCTGCCGGGCCTGGTACGTGGATCTCCTGTTCCTGCTGGTGGACGCTCCCTGCCCTTTTCCTCTGCAGGTCGACCTTCTGTCTCAAGGACCGCTATTCTACCCCACCTTGCCTCAGCTGTGTTCAACGGAGCGGCTATTGAATCCAAGGTTTGAGGCGTTGTGGATTTTCAGAGCCTGTTATCCAGATCATACTCAAGGCCTGGAAATCCCAGATCTACCATCGCACGTGGAAGGCTTATGTCTGCTGTTGTGAGAGTAATGATTCTCATCCGATCTTCTCCAGTCCAGTCTTGATCAAGGTCTTAGTCGTCTTCCATTTAAAAGACTTTCCTACAGGGAGTGGTGCACACTGGCCCCCCCCCCCCCCCACGTCCACCCTTAGAACCATGGGATCTTATCCTCGTCCTTGAAATGCTTCAGATTCCCCCCCTTCGAACCTTTGATGGATATCCCTCTTTGCCTTCTGTCTTGGAAGATCACGTTCCTGGTGGCCATTAACTCCAACCATAGGGTCCCGAGCTGGCTGCCCTTTTCCACATCCTCCCTTTCTGGTCCTTCACAAGGATAAGGTTGTCCTCCGTCCCCCATCGTCTTTTCTGCCTAAGGTGGTTTCCTCCGTCCACGTCGAGGATTTAGTCTTACCCTTTTTCTGCCTGGACCCCAAGCATCCACGTGAGCGTTTTCTTCTCTGCCTTGATGTTGTCCGGGCGATTCGGGTCTATTTGTCCCTCACTGATCCTTTCTGTTGTTCGGACGCTTTGTTCGTTCTCCCTAAGGGCCCTTGCAAGGGCCTACCTGCTTCCAAGGCTTCTATCTCCCAATGGCTTCAGTCTGCGATTAAGGAGGCCTATCGGTTTAAGGGTAGGGCTCTGCCTTTCCATGTGACTGCTCTCTCCTTGAGAGCTGTTGGAGCTTCCTGGGCTGTTCGGCATCAGGCTTCCGCTTCCCAGGTCTGTAAGGCTCCCACTTGGGTCTCCATCCACTTTCTCTAAGTTTTACCAGATCCATTCTGTGTCCTCTGCCGATGCCAGTTTAGGTCGGAAGTTACTGCAAGAGGCTGTGTGCTAAGTGGCTCATATGGCCGTGTTATTCCCACCCTCTTGGATGTCTCCTGGTGCTGTGTCCCTCAGTGAAATAAGTGAGAATATGCGATTTTTGTACTCACTGTAAAATCCTTTTCTCGTTGAATTCACTGGGGACACAGATCACACCCTTGTTTTTCATTGCTGTTCCTACCCGAGCTGTGTTTTGGTTCCTTTTAGGGATCAGGACATGGTGGTGGTTGTTGGTTCAGTGTTCCTTTTTTTTTTCTTTTGTGTCTCTCTCCTTCTGCGATACAAACTGATTCATGAACAGTTCCTGTGGCAGGGTATAGCCTGGTGGCAGAGAAAACATCTTTTCATTTCCCTAGTGTCAGTCTCCTAGTGGCCAGGTCTATACCCATGGTGCTGTGCACCCCAGTGAATACAACGAGAAAAGGATTTTACGGTGAGTTCTGTGAAATCCTGCACTTTATTCTTTCCCTTGCTTCTCTACTGAGAACTGTCTAATTTCCAGAGATATTATCAGTTGAAAATCACAGTTAACATTGTGATCTGTATATGCAGCAGCTCATAATCCCGGCTTTGTTTTCAACTGATATATATCTGGAGATAATAGTATAAAAACCTTAGGCTGGGTTCACACTACCATTGTTAGTGTCCATTACTATTACAAAAGTAAACAAATGTGATGGAAGATAGCCACAGTTAAAGGGGTTTTTCGGGCAAAAAAATCTACTTTAAAAAAAAAAAAAAAAAGTCAGTGCTATTAATGGGTTAATAAGTGCACTCATATCTTTAGCAGTATTTTGAGTGATTTCTGGGTTTCTCTGGGAGCTTCTGGCATCTTCTGCATTTGTTTACATGGTATAGCTTTCTGCTGTCTTAGCTAATGCAATGCATCATGGTAGTTTTAGGCTGACTCACACTATCTCCCCTTCACTACCACCTCCTCCCTGTCTCCCTAGCTATCCCGCTCACTACTAGCCCTTCCCAGCTAACTCAGCCCACCCCATCATACTTGCCTGTCTTCCTTCCAGCTTTTCTTCTGCGGGAAGGCTCTTCCTCTTCTTCGACTCTGCCGCTCCGAGCACAATAATCCCGATGCTGCGCTGCAGCCGGTAATCCACCTCTACTGCGCAGGCGTGGGAGGCTCCTCCAGCCTGCGCACAAGCTGGCAGACTTCACGGTGGAGAAAGAGCCGTCCTACAGAAGGAAGTCTGGAAGGAAGACATGTAAGTATGACGGGGTGGAGGGGGGGGGTATTGGTGGTGATCCGTTTCCGGAAACCATCCCAGGGATATGGGTAAATATTCATTTTTGCTAAATTATGTAATTTAGAAAGTAGGCGGGGGAAGGGTGTTTAGATTAGTGTAAGAATTCAGTTTTGTTCCCTGACAACCCCTTTTAATGTCTGTCGCTGTCATCCTATGAGGGAAGATAGCAACAGACCTTAACAATGTAGTGTGAACGCAGCTTTAGTATAGTATGAAAAATGAGAATCTCCTCTTTCATAGGATACCAGAAGCACACTTCTAAGTATAATGACCAAGATATAAATGTTTGAAGTAACTCTCCCCCCATCCACACACAAGCTCATACACTATACACAGTGAGAAGCAAGGGAAGGAATAAAGAAATGCAGGATTTAGCATTAAGGAGCCAAAATTTTGTTTAAAGTATATTGCAAAATTTATTTTTGACACACATACTGCCAGAGAATAAAAAGTTCCTTTGAAAGTTTAGTTACACAAGACTGTACAGTGAAAAAGAAAAGTGATGTTCTAAAGGGGTTATGTTGATGTGTTCTAGGTTTGCTGTTAGTATTTTATCATATTATTCTCTCCCCATCAATTAGTGCAGTATCTGACAGTTCAGCCACTGGACAATAAATGTTTAGTACCCTTCATCTTCAGTTACATCTAGTATTCTATTACATGAATATGTTGGTTGTCCACATTTTTTGGTTATCTGTAAAACATTATTGTATGATTCATCCTTCTTATCTCACCCAAACCTCTTATATTTTTTATACTTTCAGGGAAGTTGTGGAATACATGGTCCAACATTTCAAGCCACAGATATTTGGAGACCGGAAACCAGTATATGATGGAAAGAAGAACATTTATACAGTCACAGCATTGCCTATTGGTCATGAAAGGGTAAAACATTACATGTAGCCTTGGGAACTGTAGGTATCATGAAACATGGTGTACCATCATATAGATTTATATATATTTGTATTTGCAGGTTGATTTTGAGGTAACCATACCTGGTGAGGGAAAGGATAGGATATTCAAAGTATCTATTAAATGGATGGCCGTGGTGAGCTGGCGTATGCTTCATGAAGCCCTGGGGAGTGGGCGAATTCAGCTTCCTCTGGAATCAGTGCAGGCACTAGATGTAGCGATGAGGCATTTAGCCTCAATGAGGTAGGCGACTTAAATAATTTCTATGCCTTTTGACTTCTTAGAATATTTGTGCTGCAGCCTCTGGAATGCACTTGATGTCTTTGTAGGTATACCCCAGTAGGTCGCTCCTTTTTTTCACCTCCTGAAGGCTACTATCACCCTCTTGGAGGAGGACGTGAGGTCTGGTTTGGGTTCCATCAATCTGTACGTCCAGCCATGTGGAACATGATGCTAAACATTGATGGTGAGAGGAAATCCTCAATATGTTTTGTATTCAAAAAGATAAACTTTTTTTTTTTTTTTTTTTTTTTTAATCAACATGCCCAATTTATACTTTATGTATCTGTGCACAAGATTGCTTTATACATAAAGTCACTACTGGAAGAAACTGTGTTTTTGTCATTTTAGACACTTATTCCCTATCCATAAGATAAGTATAATTCCTGGGGGTCTGACCGCTAACACTCCCAGCGATCAGGAGAACGGAGGTCTGAAATTCCCCTGCGCTTCATACACATTGAAGATGCGCAATGTACATGCACAACTGGTACTCCATTCACTTCTATGGGGTGCTTTAGATTTTAGATAGTCCCAGAAGCTTCAAAGATGTGAATGGAATGTCAGTTGCACAAGCACACTGGTGCTTCGTTCACTTGGAGTATGCAGGGAGTCTTTCGAGCCCCCGTTCTCCTGCTTGTGGAGAGTCCTATGAGCAGGGAATAAGTCTGTATTGGCAAAACTCTTTTAGGCTGAGGCCCCACGTTGTGGAAACGCAGCTTTTTTTGTTTCAGATTTTGATGCAGTTTTTTTCAGCCAAAGAGTAGCTGCAAAAGAAATGGAAAATTATATAGAAATACTTACACTTCTACCTTCTGCTCAATCCACTCCTGACTTTGGCTCAAAAAAACAGTGTTTCCACAACGTGTGGCCTCAGCCTTAACCTTAATAGTTAAAGGGTTTCTATCATTGGGAAACCAATTTTTCACGAACAGCACGTCGGAATAGCCTTTAGAAAGACTATTTTTCTGCTACGTGCAGCCATTTCTGAGAATTTTCGTTTTTCTTCCTTATGTAAATAAGTCTTCAGAAAGCACAGGGGGCGTCCCCTGTGCGCAAAGAAGACGCTCTTCTGAAGATCCAGCGCTGCCTCGCTCTTCTTCTGCTGACGCCTGTCCGCCGCGTCATCAGCCGCCGAGTCTCTGTTCAGGATCCAAATCCACATGAAAATGGCCGGCTGGACATGTGCAGTCGGCTCTGTCCAACGCGAAATGGCAGAGCTGACTGAGCATGCACGGGATTTGAGTCCCGAACAGAGTCACGGCGCGCGGAAAGGTGTCAGCAGGAGAAGAGCGAGGCGGCGCTGGATCTTCGGAAAAGCATCTTCTTTGAGTACAGGGGACACTCCGTGTACTTTCTGAGTACGGGGGAACGCCCCCTGTGCTTTAAGACTTATTTGCATAAAGAAGGCTAAAGGCTATTCCGACGTGGTGTTAGTGAAAAATGGGTTTCCCAATGATAGAATCCCTTTAACCACTATTAATAGTTAACCACTGTTTTGACAAACATTTAGCTTATTGATAAAATATAATCTATCTTAGTGTAAATGGGGAAAAAAAAAGTCAATTTTGCCATTCTTATTTGTGTTCTAAATTTTGTGTGGGGCACTGGTCTTCATAAATAACATGTTCCCTTTTAATCTTCTAGTCAGTCCGGTTATGGTGATACCAAGTTTATGTAGGTTTTATATTGTACTACTTTGGCACAATAAAATCACTTATTTGCCAAA
Source organism: Leptodactylus fallax (assembly GCA_947044405.1). Lineage (NCBI taxonomy): Eukaryota > Metazoa > Chordata > Amphibia > Anura > Leptodactylidae > Leptodactylus > Leptodactylus fallax. The sequence continues at coordinate 90,530 of CAMRHE010000065.1, read as the reverse complement.
AATAATTTTTATTTAGTGGCCATATTCTGAGAGCCATAACTTTTATCTTTCCACCATCTGAGCTGTGTGAGGGCTTGTTTTTTTGTGGGAATGTCTATCATTTCTATTGGCACCTTTTGGGGTTATTTGTGACTTTTTGATCAGTGTTGAGTTGAACACTAGATGACACAATGGTTACTATAGTACATTATGAAGCTTCTGCATCACAATGTACTGCAGCAACTAAAATGAAAGTGAAAGCATTTCTATAACACTATGGTTGATGTGAGGGTCTTAGGGAGGCCTACCTATCAATATGACAACTCATCCGTACCCTGTGATCGCATCGTAGGGGTACCAATGAGAGACGGGAGATGCTAAGACACCACTTAGATGTCACCATTATTATTTATGGTTAAATGAACTGTGTTTTCATGATGTAATAGAACAATAGTTTGGGGGAACTGTTTCCCGCCACTGACTTAAAAGTACATCACAAGATGGGAACCTGTTAAGTACTTGTACGTTATGAGATCTGCTCCTTATATGACCTCGGTTTCTCCTTCAGTGTCTGCTACTGCTTTCTATAAGGCTCAACCAGTCATAGAATTCATGTGTGAGGTTTTGGATATTCGAAACATTGATGAGCAGCCCAAGCCACTTACAGATTCACAAAGGGTACGATTTACTAAGGAGATCAAAGGTAAGCCATACATAACGGATAAGAAGGGCATAACTAACATGCTTACATAATCCAGGACTGTCTGCCCCAAAAAGAAAATGTTAATTAATTTCCTTTACTTTACCTTTTGCATCTTTGGGTTGGTTAATTTTGATGGATACATGTGTTTCTCTCTTCCCGCTGGCCTTCTGTATTTTTTATTTTTTACCATCTTTTACCCATATACTAATATTGCAAAAAAAAAGTTCATATAAAATATTTACTTGCAGAATAACCATGGTGTTTTCTAAAAAAGACATGTGATACTACTTTGATGCCTACACACAGGTTTAAAAGTGGAAGTCACACACTGTGGACAGATGAAGAGAAAATATAGAGTATGTAATGTCACCCGTAGGCCTGCTAGCCACCAAACGTAAGTAAATATATAGGTGTTTGTACGTATCTTGTGCTAAGAAACTGACGTGTAAGTTCTGTAACTCCTCTTTTATTTTAGGTTCCCACTACAGCTGGAGAGCGGTCAGACTGTTGAGTGCACAGTAGCCCAATACTTTAAACAGAAATACAATTTACAGCTAAAATACCCTCATCTTCCTTGCCTACAAGTGGGGCAAGAGCAAAAGCACACTTATCTACCTCTGGAGGTGAGTGCTGAGAGAGTCTTGTTAAACTATGGAATGGTTCTAAGAAAACTCCTGATACAACTGTATTATGCCTATTGCAGGACCTGAGGGGCCATTCATGATATTGTTCAAAGAACACCTAGGGCAAGAATGTTTTTTTAAATAAAACCCAGCTGTGGCTTGTTAGACGGGTACATGGTGTAAATTGTAGTGAAGGTAATCTTACCGCTGGTTGTACGCCATTTGTTTTGATCCTCAGCTGTGTCACTTGACCAACTTTTTATGTCAATATAAGAGTCAGTGTTTCATTTCAATGAACAGGAAGTCAGTTTCTCTATTCATTCATATGAGACCCACCTCAAAGCTATCATCGGAATGAACAGGGAAACGGAGTTCCTTTCCACACACAAGATGACGTGTCAGTTGGAGTGTCCCAAGTGTCCATCATATGGCACAGCAGAGGATCAGAACAAAGTGGATAATTCACACATACAGCCAGCGGTAAGATTACCTTGACTATAATTTGCAACATGTACCATTCTAACAGGCCAAGGAACAAATTCTACTATAATGCCACAGTTTGTGGCAACTAACATAATGCTGCTTATTCTTTCTTTCTATCTATCTATCTATCTATCTATCTATCTATCTATATATCTATCTTCTATATATAAAATCTCAATCATCTTCTGGTTTCATGCCCAGGCTAGTCTCATATTATGGCATGGTTTAGTAAAACCAGTGAATGCTTTAAAAAGCCGCATGAAAGAGAACCTGTCAGGTGCATTTGGGAGACTAACCCCTTCATACCACAGCCAATTTCCATTTTTTCCTCCCCCCATTCCAAGAGCCATAACTTTTTCATTTTGCGGGATGAATTGTACTTTGTAATGGCACCCTTCAATATCCTGTACAATGTACTGGAAAGCTGGAAAAAAATTCAGAATGAGATGGGATTGGGAAAAAAATTGCATTTATGCCAATTTCTTATGGGTTTAATTTTTACGGCATTCACTATATGGTAAAAATGACCAGTTACCTGTATTCTGCGGGTCAGTACGATCGCAGTGATACCAAATTTATATAGTATTTGTAATGTTTTGGTTATTTTTAAAAAATTAAAAACTTTTTGTGTCGCCAAATTGTGACACCTGTAACTTTTTATATTTATGTGTATGGAGCTGGGTAAGGTGTCTTTTTATGCAGGACAAGATGGCATTTTTAGTGATACCATTTTGTGGAAGGTCTGATGGTTTGATCACTTATTTTATTCCATTTTTTTTAAGGGAGGCAAAAAGCTGACACAGCCATTTTGATTTTTTTTCCCTGCTACGCAGTTCACTGTATGGGAGAAATATTTTAATAGTTCGGACATTTTGGAGCGCGAGGACACCTAAAGTGTTTTAGTTTTATTTATTTTTATATGTGATCTAGGGAAAGGGGGGCGATTTGAACTTTTATATAATAATGTATTGCAGTGTATAGCGAAATTCATTCCCTTCTATTACACGATGCCTCTGGCAAGCCTGGGAGCCTTCAATAGGATTCCGGCTGTCATAAAAACCAATCACCGCCCTCCGATGACGTTCAGGAGGGTGGCAATCCGTGAAAGAAGGTGGCACCCGTGGCGGTTGCGCACTTTAGATGCCTCGGTCACGTTTGACCGTGGCATCTAAAGTATTAATAGCTGCGATCAGTGTTGGCTGTTAGCGGCGGGTGCTGGCTGTGTTATACAGCTGGCACCCGCTGTGTATGGAGAGAGCTCAGCTCATGTACGTGATTTTGTGTGAAGGGGCTAAGCTACCAGCAGGTTCTGGTGTATTAGTTTCCCAAATATTTCTATACTGTACTGGTTTGTGCTTACTGGGCAGTGAGTTCCCTCTGTGCATCTGCATTTTATGTAAAGGGACAGTTTCCCTCATCTACACTGTACAAGCATTGTACTTCGGGTGCACCAGAGATGAGTGCAGCAAGAACATCAGACTCCTTTCTTTGTGAGTATAAAGGTTGGTGTTTTTTTTGTTTTTTTTTGGTTTTTTTTTTCTGTTTTTGTTTAAAAAAAAAAACAACAAAAAAAAAACCTCCCTCATGCAGGTGCATTGTGTTTTAGACTATAGCAGCAGTTTGTTACCAAACTATTAGATTAACTAAAACACATTTTATTCCAGGTCTGTAACATTGTGGCAGGCCAGAGATGTATCAAGAAGCTGACTGATAACCAGACCTCTACTATGATCAAAGCAACCGCCAGGTCTGCTCCAGACAGACAAGAAGAGATCAGCCGGTTGGTGGGTGAATTATCCCTCATTTAGGAACCATAAAATGTACACTGCCGTTCAAACATTTGGGGTCACCCAGACAATTTTGTATTTTCCATGAAAACTCACACTTTTATTTATCAAATGAGTTGCAAAATGAATAGAAAATATAGTCAAGACATTGACAAGGTTAGAAATAATGATTTTTATTTGAAATAATACTTTTCTCCTTCAAACTTTTGCTTTCGTCAAAGAATGCTCCATTTGCAGCAATTCCAGCATTGCAGACCTTTGGCATTCTAGCTGTTAATTTGCTGAGGTAATCTGGAGAAATTTCACCCCATTCTTCCAGAAGCCCCTCCCACAAGTTGGATTGGCTTGATAGACACTTTTTGCATACGGTCAAGCTGCCCCCACAACAGCTCAATAGGGTTGAGATCTGGTGACTGCGCTGGCCACTCCATTACAGATAGAATACCAGCTGCCTGCTTCTTCTCTAAATAGTTCTTGCATAATTTGGAGGTGTGCTTTGGATCATTGTCCTGTTGTAGGATGAAATTGGCTCCAATCAAGCGCTGTCCACATGGTATGGCATGGCGTTGCAAAATGGAGTGATAGCCTTCCTTATTCAAAATCCCTTTTATCTTGTACAAATCTCCCACTTTACCAGCACCAAAGCAACCCCAGACCATCACCTTACCTCCACTATGCTTAACAGATGACGTCAGGCGTTCCAGCATCTTTTCAGTTGTTCTTGTTATCTTCATTGAAAAAAAACTGTGCTTTTCTTTCAAAAATAAGGAAATTTCTAAGTGATCCTAAACTTTAGAACGGTAGTGTATTTCTAGTTTTCATTGCAATAAACTATTGTACCAATTAAAAAACTCATTGTTTTAGAACAAATGTATCATATACTTCAATGGATGTGACAAAAGAAGTATTCAGATCTCTATTTCAGAATACTGGAGCTCAAAACCATTTATAAAAATATGTAATCAATACTGATATATGAACATGAAAATTAAATGAAGTTACACTTTAAGGAGTTATCATCAAAAGTTGAAAATGTGTAGGGTCTTGCTGTGCAGTCTTTTTCATGGCTGTATAAGTTTTCATACATTGTGTCGTACCAGTTTTTCCACCTGTGGCACATCTTACATTTCTCTTTGAGGCGGGGGACACTACTGCTTTCTTAACATGTATGTAACTGTAAAACAGCAAACGAAAAGCTGGGAGAAACCCAAGTGTACGATCGCTGAAATCCAAGTTTAGGTAATGATGCAGATAAAAAAAAAAATAAAAAATCCCTAACACAAAAAAAGATAACTCTGAGCACAATCAGGAAAGCTGCTTTCTGTCCGTGACTAACATCCCATCAGCAATAACACAAGCCGCTAGCCAGATGTAAATGCACTACCTTTGAGCTGTGAGTGGCTGCAGACTGCTCTGTGTACTGTAAGGGAAAGCTGTATGGAAAGCTGCAAAAGTGCAGAGGCAGTGAAGTGAGACCGGCCACCTTTCCCACCTCCACTCACTATGTCCTACCTTGAGCTTGCTGATTTCTAAAGACAGAAAATCTCTAGTAACAGGGAATGAACAGCAAATTAGCAAGAAGGGAAACACCTAGTGGCAGGTACTTTTAGGCTGAGGCCCACATTGTGGAAAAGCAGCTTTTTTTGTTGCAGATTTTGTTGCGTTTTTTTGAGCCAAAGCCAGGAGTGGATTGAGCGGAAGGTAGAAGTAGAAGTGCTTCCTTTATCTTTCCCTTTCCTTTTGTAGCCATTGTTGGCTTTGGCTCAAAAAACCGCAACCAAATCTGCAATAAAAAAGCTGCATTTCTGCAACGTGGGGCCTTAGCCTTAGAGAGGTTTTCTAGCAGAAAACAGCACCATTTTTAAATAAAGCACATTACGCTTTATTCCAGAATCACATACTCTATTAACTGAAACTACATTGTTTGAAAACTTGACCATTTAAGTGGTTTCTAAGTTTTCAACAGACTTTGCATAAATCATTACTACAGGTGACTATATGAAATTTCTCCACTTATCAGATTCCTTTACTCCTCTTTCTTGCCTGCTAAACTCTTCACTCACTTGAAATCACGGCTCACCCTGTATTGGTTTGAGACTGTAAGAATTAAATTAGATGTGCCCATAGAAGTCTATGTAGAGGGGAGAAGGAAAGATACAGACATGCATCTGCAGCTAATAGTAAGTTTTCTATCTCACCCCAATTTATGTGAGATTCATGTTCGAAGTTCCGTTAGCAATCAGTTTAATTCATATGTTTTGTGCCTATATTTATAACTATATTTTTTTTTTACCAGTGTTTTTTTGTACTTTCCAGATGAAGAATGCAAGTTACAATTTGGATCCATACATCCAGGAATTTGGAATCAAAGTTAAAGATGACATGACAGAGGTTACAGGCAGAGTCCTTCCAGCACCCATTTTGCAGTATGGCGGAAGAGTAAGCCGAGAAATTCCTTGCAGCTGGTTTACATCATTGACACATAACATACATTGACGTTTTCATAAACTGTTTGCTTTTCCAGATATGCAGATTTAAATTACATGCTTTTAAGCTGAACAAAGTATCTTACATGAACTTGTGGAGCCACTTAACTTTATTAACTTCAGGTATCATAATGGTACCGTGCAGCTGCCAAGGGGTTTGTGCAAAACACCATTACTATTATTATATGAACATGGCGCCTTCTCAGAAACTGAGCAGGTGTCATGGAGAGCGGATGTCATCTAAAAAAGAATCATTCCTTATGAGGTCTCACATCATCTCCTGATTTTTCTTGCTCTATTATCTTGTATCATAATAAGATAGCATGAAAAATAAATTAGAAAAGCAATATATTTTTTTTTCTTTGGCAGCAGCCATGTTTTTTCCTCAAGTAACTGAGAGATTGAAATGGTTACGAACAGTAGTGCCACTAGTACCATATGCAGTAGCATACACAATGATACCAGATGACTGTACTTCAAAAACTCTCACAGTAACAGCATTACAACCCAGAACAGCTCCACAGGGAAAGTCACAGAGCAAATGTGTAGTTATGCTTTGTATGCTTTCCCCTCTTTTCTGTATCCCTGCAATATTATGCATGTTTACCTTTCAGGAGCTTTGGAAAGTTGAGTAACAACCAATGAATAGGTATTCTAAATACCAGATCTTCCTATTGCCCTGACACTATATGTATATGTACTAAATAGTATTGCATACCATGCCAGATTTGCTTTTCAGGGTCTTGGGAAAGCTGAGTAAGCATACCAGGTAATGCTGTAATAAATCTATCTCTGTGCGTTATAATCTTACCTCAGCTTTGTACTATTTCCCTTTCAGGCTTCTGGGAAACCTGGGTAGCATAACATGTGGAGCTGTAATAGTGAACTGTAATACTGAATCTAGATAAATCCCAGTCCTTTCTCCATAATTGTGCCACACCTTGCTAGATGTCCCTTTCAGGCTTCCAGGAAAGCTGGATAACTCATCAGGCTGTATAGGAACTGCTAAGTATTAAATCTCGCTAAATCAGTGGTTCAAATCTGTTGGTCGCAACCCCCTGAACCACACAAATATTCGTTAAAATGAAACTTGTGAAGTTTGCCCATCTCTACTAATGAAGCAGTTTGAGGCTTCTAGCATTATACAGTGGAGCCACTGGGTGGGTTATAATGTGGATTATACTGTGTGGGGTCACTGTGGTGGGTTATAATGTGGAGGGGGGGCATATACTGTGTTGGGGCACTGTGGATCATTTTATGCTCCGGCAGGCACTGTGAAGCAGGATACGGTGTGATGGCCACAGGACAGGAAACTGTAACATACATTGGAGAGGAGGGGGAACCACAGATTTTGCCGATATTGGGCCCCAAAATTCCCAGTGGCAGGGTACTAAAAAACAGAATAATAGGAAGATTACAATGGAATAAGAGATTACAATTTGAAAGGCACAATAGGAATTAAGAGCCAGAATACAGGTAGAGACGTTTATTTTTCAAATGTGGCACAGTACAATAGAGAGGATTCCCTGGCAAAATTCTTGTCCAAAACTGGGTCCGGCTGTCAGAAAGTTTGGGCACCACTGTTTTAAATTTCTTCTCCTAGCTACGTAAAGAAACCTCTTCCCTCCTGCTCTGTAATTGTTCCTTAACTTGACATATGTATATTTCAGACTCTCAAGAAGCTGTGTAACATAAAATTTAGTGCTGTAATATACAGACTGTTACTGAAGCAAAATCTACCTATGTAAACCTCTAAGTAATGACACAGCTAGCTAATTTTGGATTTCAGGAAACTGCGAAAGCTGGGTGATTTGCACAAAGTGGATGAAAGCCATCCCTCTCCCTGGTGTAATTCATGCTTTGGAGCTGCACTGTCTCCATTGCACTCAATGGATTTCCATTACAGAATTTGACTTAGTGGGAGCTAAGCCCCCGTCTCCTCCCAATCTTTCTGTGATGTCATGCTAGTGCTTGTCTCCAGCAGTAATGGCACTGCACAGAGGCACAATGCGCTGTCTGTCCAATCTACGTCTGTAAGATTTCTTTTAAACTGCTCAGAGCTTAATTTAATCCTGCAGACATAACTAGAGATGAACTATATCATGTATATTTTTGTTTTTATTCTTGGTTTTCAGGGTTTAACAGTCCGAACAATAAAACTAAAATATTACTTAACCGGTTGACGACCGCCGGCCGTAAATTTACGACCAGCGGTCCTGGTCTCTGAAGTCCACCTAATTGTAAATTTACGGCCGGCACTTCAGAGACACAGTGAGCGGATTGAGAGCGGGTGTAAGCTGTAACTGACAGCTAACACCCTGCTCCATAACCCCCGGTCGGAACTGAGTTCCAATCGGGGGTTTTAACTCCTTGGATGCCGCGGGCAAACATCCAAGGGGTTCCGCTATGTTGCCGACCACCCCGGCACCCCCCGCGGCGAGATCAGGGGTGCCGATATCTATTATCTGCAGCCCGGGGTCTGGCCAGTGACCCCAGGCTGCCTGGAGCCCCCACTACCTGGTTGATCCTGCCGGCACCTCAGAAAGTCAGGCTATGCGTCTGCATAGCGCTGACTTCCTGTATAGACTGAAAGACACCGTATGCTCTGTATTGCAGTCTATAATACTGAGCCAGCAATCAGTGTAAAAAATGTAAAAAAAAAAGTGCGTAGTAAAAAAAAAAAAAAAAAAAAAAATTATAAAGCCCCCAAAATTCCCTTTTCCTATATAAAATGAATTATATAAAAAAAAAAAACCCTAAAAATTTATAAAAACAATACATTTTTGGTATCACCACGTCTGTAACAACCTGTACAATAAAACTGAAACAATATTTAACGTACACTGTGAACATCGGGAAAAAAAAAAACGGGAAAAAAACTCCGGAATTAATGATTTTTGGCTATCTCGCTTACAAAAAAAATGCTATAAAAAGTGATCAAAACCTCATATGTAGCTCAAAACAGTACCAATAAAAAGCGCATGTCCTCCTGCATTAAATAAGCCCTCAACCAACTCTGTCAACCGAAAGCTAAAAAAAGTTACGCATCTCAGAAGATGGTGATGCAAAAACAATTGATTTATGTCCACGAATGGGTTTATGTTCTGCAGAATTAGTAACGCATAAAAAAAAAAAAACAATATAAATGAGGTATCGCCGTAATCGTACCGACCCGCAGAATAAAGGTAACATGTTACTTATGCTGTACACTGCATGGAAAAAAAAAATTAAAAAGGTGAAAACCAATGCCAGAATTGATGTGTGTGTTTTTTTTTTTTTTTTTATCCACCCAGAAAGAGTTAATATAATTTATTCAATAAGTTATAGGCACCCAACAAAATGGTGTCATTCCAAACTGCATCTCATACCGCAAAAAATCAGCCCTCATATGGCTACATCACCAGAAAAATAAAAAAGATATAGCTTGTACAATAGGAAGAGAAAAACCCCCCCCCAAATCACCAAATCATTAGAATAAAACTGGCTGTGTCAGGAAGGGAATGTATAAGCTGTACGAGTGTATATCAGGGGAGAGTCCAATTTTATAGCTTACAAGGGAAAATAAACTAAAAGTGACCCCCCCCCCCCCAAAATCATAGGAGCTACTGGAGATATAGTAGGGAATTTGCTGTTCCCAATGTACTCCGCACAGCTTACATATTCACTCTTCACCATCCGCTGTGCATTCCCGCCTGGGAAACTAATGCTTATTACAACCCCTGATAAATTCTTTGAGGGGTGCAGTTTTCAAAATGGGGTCACTCCCTAGGGGATTCCACTTTACTGGTACATTATGGGCTCTGCAAACATGACATGGCGTCCAGATACCAAACATCTGAATCTGTGCTCCAAAAGCCACATAGCGCTCCTTCCCTTCTGTGCCCTGCTGTGTGCTCAAACTGCAGTTTATACCCACATGTATGACACTGGTGTACCCAGGATAACATACTTAATGTCATATCTGGGTATAAATTGCTGTTTGGGAACAGCCGGGCGCAGAATGGAATGAGCGATATTTGCTTTTTGGCGCACAAATTTAGACAGTTTAGCTTTTGGACGTCATTACACTTTTGCAGAGCTCCTGAAATGCCAGTAAAGTGGAATCCCCTGACATGTGTCCCCATTTTGGAAACTACACTCCCCCCAAAGGAATTTATCCAGGGGTACAGTGAGCATTTTTAACCGCCAAGTGTTGCTATACATTTATTCTCCAGAAATGAATACGCAGCTGATTGTGAAAGCTGAAAATGGCAATTTTTCCAGGAATAGCTCATTTCAATGCATAATACGTTGTGCCCGGCTTGTATCAGATATGAATGCTCCAAAAGATGTTGTGCCCGGGATACCCATTTAACAGTTTTTGGAGTGTTTGTGTCTGCTGACACAAGCTGGGCACAAAATATCAGGCAATGAAATGGCGAATCTCTGGAAAAATTGCAATTTTCACTTTTCATAATCAACTACGCATTGATTTATTCAAATTTAAATGAATGCAGTACTCAAGGGTTAATAATGCTCGCTACCCCACTTGATAAATTGCTTCAGGGGTGTAGTTTCGAAAATGGGATCACAAGTCTGCAGATTCCACTTTACTGACAATTCAGGGGCTTTGCAAGTGTGTCATGATGACAAAAAACCAAACTGTGCTCCAAAAACCAAAATAGCGCTCCTTCCCTTCTGTGCCCGGCTGTGCCCAAGCAGCAGTTTATACCAAGTACGTTATCCTGGGTATAACAGTGTCATACATGTGGGTGTAAACTGCCGTTTGGGCACACAGGAGGGTGCAGATGTGAAGGAGCGCTATGTGGCTTTTGGAGTGTAGATTTAATTGTTGGATTTTGGACGCCATGTCATATTTGCAGAGACCCTAAAATTGCCCCTACAAAATGGGGTCACTTCTTGGGGAATTCCAATTTACTGGCACTTACTGGGATCTGCAAAAACAAAATGGTGTCCAGAAAGTCCCTCTAAATCTGTGCTCCAAAAGCTAAAACACCCAGTGCTCCTTCCCTTCTGAGCCCTGCTGTGTGCCCAAGCAGCAGTTTACACCCACATATATAATTTTTTTTTTGTACCCGGGATAGCCCACTTAATAGTTTTAGGAGTGTATGTGTCTGATGACTCAAAGTGGGTACAATGTATTGGGCACCAAAATTGCATATTTCTTTAAAAATTTCAATTTTCACTTAAATTTTTGGGAAGCATTTTTAGGCTCAAAATGATAATATCCCTTGAGAAATGCAATATGGTACCTGAAAACTATTCCTGAAAAATCTGCCCTCCAAAAGCCAAATAGCGCGCTTTCCATTCTGAGCCCAACCATGTACACATACAGCAGTTTCCAAAATGGGGTCACTTTTAGGGGGTTTCCACTGTATTGCTACTCTAGGGGCTCTGCAAATGCGACATGGCACCTGAAAACTATTCCAGCAAAATCTGTCCTTCAAAAGCCAAATAGCGCTCTTTCCATTCCAAGCCCCTCCATGCACCCATACAGCAGTTTACGACCACACATGGGGTATTGCTGTGTTCAGGAGAAATTATTTAACAAACTGTGGGGTGCTTTTTCTCCTTTTAACCCCTTGTGAAAATGAAAACTTTGGGGATTTAAGTGACGTTTTAGTAATTTTTCATTTACACATCCCAATGTTAATAAAATCTCTGAAATGGCTGTGGGGTCAAAATGCTCACTATACCTCTTCATAAATTCTGTCAGGGGTGTTGTTTCCAAAATGGGGTTACTTTTGGAGGGTTTCCATTGTTTTTGTACTCCTAGGGGCTCTGCAAATGAGACATGGCACCTGAAAACTATTCCAGCAAAATCTACTTTTCAAATGCAAAGTGTCGCTCCTTCTCTTCCATGCACTGCCGTATGCCCAAAAATCAGTTTACACCCACATGTGGGGTATTTCTGTGCTCGGAAATTGTACAACAAACTGTGAGATTTAATTTCTCCTTCAACCCTTTGTGAATGTGTTAATTTTAGGGATAAATGAATGTATTCTTGGATAAAAATGAAAAGTCTAAATTTCACCTCCATATTGTTTAATTCCCGTGAAATGCTTAAAGGGTTAACAAACTTCCCAAATGCTGTTTTGAATAATTTGAGGGGTGAAGTTTTGAAAATGGGGTGATTTATGGGTGTTTCTAATATATAGACCTTTATAATCCTCTTCAGAACTGAAGTGGTCCCTAAAAAATGAGTTTGGGAAATTTTCTTGTAAGTCTGGAAAATCGCTGTTACACTTGTAAGCCTTCTAACATCCAAAATAAATTAAAGGACAATTAAAAGATGATGCCATTCTAAAGCAGAGATATGGTAGATATTTATTCATGTATTTTGGTGGCATGGCTATCTGTTTGAAAAGCAGAACATTTCACATTTTAAAAATTGCGATTATTTTTTTTTTTTCTCCAAATTTCCATCATATTTCCTAATTTTTTATAAATAAATACAAAAATATTGATCAATTGTTACCACTATCATGAAGTACAATGTGTCATGAAAAAACAGTCTTAAAATCACTTGTGTAAGTTATAGCATCTCAAAGTTATTGCCATATAAAGTGACACGTCAGTTTTGAAAAATGAGGCCTGGTCCATAGGGCACTTTTAGGCATGGTCCTTAACCGGTTAATGTATGGTGATGCCATCTCTCATCTCTACTGTAAATTGATCAAAAAGTTTTATGTACCCCAAAATAGTACCAATAAAAGCCCACAAAAAGTAAGCCCTCAACCAGCTCTCTCCAATAGAATAATAAAAATGTCATGCCTCTCAAAAGATGGCGATGCAAAAACAATAGAATTTTTTTTTTTCCCACAAATGGGTTTTTATTTTGCTAAATTAGTAATGCTTAAAAATGTATACATAAAATATCATAATCATACCAACCATTAGAATAAAGGTAACATTGCGTATGTTGTACTGTGAATGTTAAATGTTAAAATGTTTTTTTGTTTCTTTTTTTGGTCCCAACTAGAAAGTTAATAAAATGTTTTCAGTAAGTTTTATAGGCATCCAAAACATTTTGTAATAGAAAAGTCCACCTCATCCCTCAAAAACAAAACACAATACTCTTAAAGCTACATCATCAAAAAGATGAAGCTATAGTTTGTACAATACAACAACAAACAAAAATCGCCACATCCTTAGATCAAAACTGGTTACAGCAGGAAGGGAAATGTAAAAGTTTGTGTGACTGTGCATCAGGTTACACCCAAGTTTACAGTGTGCGAAAGTGATGACATGGCATCCAAAAACCAAATCCTCTAAATGTGTGCTCTAAAAGTGAAACCACTCTCCTTCCATTTTGCATCCTACTGTGTACCCATTGTTTGGCTTTTACCTCACTAAACCATATGATACGTGAGCATTAACTGGGCTTTGGGAACACAGCAGCACTCAGAATGGTAGGAGCGCTATTTTGGTTTTTGGACACCAAGTAACATTGTCAGAGCCCCAGAGGTGCCAGTAAAGTGAAATCCCTTGAGATGTTACAACATTATCCATCGAATGCGCAGCTGATGGTGAAAGGTCAAAATAGCAAATTTTTCCATAAATATGTAATTTCAGTGTCCAATATACCCAGCTTGTGTCAGAGACCAAAGCTCTAAAAGCTGTTGTACTGAGGTTAAACCGCTTAACAGTTTTTGGAGTGTATTTCTCTGTCACAAGCTTGGCACAACATATTGAGTACTAAAATGGTGTATCTCTGGAAAAATTCTAATGCTGTGCATTATTGCTGGGTGATTAATCGAAAAATAAACAAAACCAAACATCAACCAGGATAACCAACGTGATTTTGTTCATATCGGTTATTTTGGTTTGGTTATTTAAAGTATCTGCAGTGATGTTCGGACCGAACACGGCTGAACTGAAAATGCTATTATTTATACTCTGGGGTCAGCAGGGAGTTGCGCAGGAGATATGAGTAACACTGAGTTTTTTGTGTGTTCTCACGTCCCCTGGGCCTTTGTTTATAATACTCTGGGGGCTGAAGAGGGGCTCTTCAGTACACGCTCTTTGTTGTTCCCTGGGCTCTCTTATCATACAGAGATGTTTAAATACAACAAGCAGCATCCCACGCTACATACCGTGTTTCTCCGAAAAAAATACAGGGTCTTATAATATTTTTTGCTCCGAAAGATGGGTTAGGTCTTATTTTCAGGGGATGTTTTATTTTTTTCCATGAACAACAATCCACTCACCAGAGCCCCTTACACCCAAAACTATTTAGAGTTGGTAGGTGCTAATGGTGGATGGGCTCTCACACACAGATCTGTGTCACTCGTGTCTCAGGCCCCTTGCCATTGCAGCAGTGTTCCACTGCAGCCAAGTGTAGAAGTTGGCTCCCCCTGGTGACCGGAGGCAGCCACAATGTAGTCATGCCAGCTGGACTACCCAATCTGTGTGTGAGAAACCAGCACTACCTGTAGTCAACCCTTATTGTTGTGGAGAACTCTCTCACAAGTGCCATCTTGTACAGATAGCTTTCGTAAAGTCAATGTGTGATTCTCTTGGGGGTGCAATTCTTTTTGTGGTGTCTGCTTTCATTGATGAAGGGTCTACTGTATCTCTTCTGCTGTATTCTATTTACTTTTTTACATGTATAGCTGTCTGGACACTTTTTTTTTTTTTTTTTTTATATATATAATGAACTGAAGCTAGGGCTTATTTTTGGCGTAGGGCTTATTTTCGGCGTAGGGCTTATGTTTCAAGCATACTCCCAAAACTCCTGAAAAAATCATGCTAGGGCTTATTTTCGGGGTAGGTCTTATTTTAATACTACGGGTGCCAGAGGACGTGAAAGGTCCTCTTGAAATTGGCGGCGAGAAAATTTCTCCATGGAGGACTTTTGTCTTTGCCAATTTTAAGTGGTTTCTGCAGACTTCGGCGCAGATGTGAACTTAGCCTTAATTATACATGTCTGCAACATATGGGGGACTACCTGACCTGATTCTGCTTTGGTTGGGCAGGCTGGCCATCTTCTAATCGATCATATCCTTTCCTCAAATGTCTCATCTATATATCCACTGATATAATTCACTGATCATCCCTACGGTGTTTGGTGCAAATATTACAAAAATTTTAGGTTCGGCAGAACCCCAAAATTTTTGAGGATCACAGCCCATGACCTATTATTATACTCTGGGGTCTCTTCAGAACCCAGAGTATAATGTTCGGAGGCCCAGTGGAGGTGAAAAAAAAATGAAAAAACGGTCTTGCCTCTCCTGTGCTCCAGTGCTACTTCCTGCTGTCTTCAATGACATCACAGACGTGGGTTACGTCAGCTTCGTTGTGCATCAGTGACGGACCCACATACTGTGACATCACTGAAGAGGGCCAAAGACAGCAAGAATTTGCTCACCTCCCCTGGGCCTCTGAACATTATAATAATAATGTTCAGAGTATAATAATAGCAGTTTGTTAGAGCAAAACTGCCATGCAAACCTCGCGAGACGGATCTTGCGAGGTTCGCACAGCAAATACCAAGTACCGCAGCCATACTCCAGCAATTAATGGACTATTTAAAAAAACAAAAGCAAATGAGGCCAACCAGGCCCCCTATGGTCACGGGACTCATAGAAGCTGCTATGGCGGTAATTCCGATACTGGGTATGTCTTAGAATTTAGGGACCCACTTTGTCTAAAACCGTCCCTGCATTCAAGTGAGCCTGACCTATCTAACCCTTATGTTAGAATATTGTAAATTTTCCATTCTATAAAAGAATTTAAAAAAAACAAAAAACTTTAATGTATATTTTTTGGTTTTTTTTTAGAACAGAGCGATTGCAACGCCAAACCAAGGCGTGTGGGATATGAGAGGAAAGCAGTTCTACAATGGCATTGAAATTAAAGTTTGGGCCATCGCCTGCTTTGCTCCACAGAAGCAGTGCAGGGAGGAAGTGCTAAAGTAAGTTTGATCATGTGAAAGAGATTTCTTTGAAGTACATATGGTTCTCCTAAATATAGCCAGAAAGAGGGAAAAACTGAAGTGTATTTAGCCCTTTTAAAGGAGTTTTCCAGGAAATACAGAACTAGGGCAAGAGGCTGGGGAAGGTGAAACCTAAAAAAAAAAAAAACATACTCTTCTGTCCCAGGCTCTCAGGTGTCCCCCGCAGCGGTCCCATCCAGCAGTGCCCAAGGGCTTCTTCTGGTAGACCATATAGCGGTGGAGATACCGGAGCTCCGGGGACAGGAGAGTATGGAATTTTTCTTTATATTTCACCTTCCCCGGTCTCCTATCCCCGTTCTGTATTTCCTAGACCACTCCTTTTAAGAATGCAACTTATTTTGGCCCCTCTTGGGTTTTTTCTTCCTATTGACATAGCTTTGTCACTATTATTCCATTTTTTGGGGTCTGTTTTTTGGTTTTTGTTTTTACTGTACCTTCCAAGCAGTATAGATGACTTGTTAGATTTATTTTGCAAGTCACTATGATTATGGGTATACTAAATGTATAGTGTGTGTGTTTGTGTCCAATCTAAACACCCAATAATTTATTGCTGCTTGCTACAGATTGTTGATGCTGTATGCTTATATAATGGGCTGTTGGTTCTGTTGATGCATTACAACTTTTTAAATCTCTTATTGGATGTCAATATAAAATCGTGATGTGTTAGTTTTTTTGGCTAATAAAACTTTACAGGAATTTCACTGACCAACTGAGGAAAATATCAAAGGATGCTGGGATGCCCATCCAGGGTCAGCCATGCTTCTGTAAATATGCGCAGGGTGCGGACAGTGTGGAGCCGATGTTCAGACACCTCAAAAACACATATTCTGGTCTCCAGCTGATAATCGTCATACTGCCAGGAAAGACACCAGTATATGGTGAGAATGATAAGGGGTTTGTTCATGTCCCATAAATGACAATATTCTAACAGTAATGCCAATGATGGTGTTTAAGGGGGCGTTCACACTACCGTTGGTGACAGTCAATAGTGTCTGTTGCTATTGTCCGTTACAAGATTTTAGCAACGGACACTAGCTGAATCGTCAGAAATCAGTTAAAATTTCCATTAATTTCAATGGGTTTTTATATTGTGTCCGTTTACACCCAATCCATCAGAAGTCCGTTTTTTTTTCGTGGACAAAAAATCCTACATGCAGGACTTTTTTGTCCATTTGAAATAACGGATTCTTGACGGACAGCAAGTGTCCATTATTTTTTTAACCTTGAAGTCTATGGGTAACGGACTTATAATGGACAGTAACTGATAGCCATCAGTTACTGTCCGTTATTTTATGTCTGTGTTTTTTTGTTTTTTTTTTCTGCGCATGCTCAGAAAGTACAAGGGGAAAAAAAAGTTCATCACCAAAAAAAATATAAAAAGGTGTTCAAACACCAAAAAAAAAAAAAAAAAAAAATGTTTTGCACTCCTGTGCACTGTACCTCCACCACTCAGTCTGAAAATCTACCTCAACTGTTTCACTATATGTTTAACTAAATTTGTTTTTCATGACAGTGATTTTTGAAGATGATAAATTTATACACAATAAAATATTTTAATATTTACGTAATATTTAATATTTTACGTCTTTTTTTAATCCACAAAATTACAAACAGAGCCAATAGGATGAACAAACACGCTTTCTTTAAAAACAGTGTCAGGAGAGGGACCCTCTGTGGAAAAAGTGTATATTTACACTTTGTCCACTGAGGGCCACCCCCCCCCCCCCAATGACACCACCCTTAAGAAAGCATGTGCAAAAGACAACTGAGGAATAAAAAAAAAAAAGTCTGTGGCAGTTGCAAGCATTGAAAATGGAGCAGTCTGCATGCTGAGTAATAAAGTTTCTCATTTTCAGTGCTCAGGACTTTAATCATCGAGACTTTTCAGCACAGTTGACTGTCCAAAAAAGTTTAAAAAAAAATTCCAAGGAAAACACTTACACTCTGCCATCCTGCCAGTCCACCCAACCTGCGTTGGAAAGAAAAAATGCTGCAAAATTGTCCATCATGCGGCTGACATCTACTGTAGATCGTGGGCCAGATGAGTCGAGACCATGTAACCCAGACTCCAGTTCCTGGGTGTCAACTGGCAATGGTTCACTTGTCAGCAGGAAGTTATGGAGGACCATGCAGGCTTTCACAACGTCATCCACAGATTCTGGCTTCAGCTGGATAGCAGTGGTAAAAATTCGCCATTTCGAAGTGAGGATCCCAAAAGCGCACTCCACAAGTCTCTGGGCTCTTGATAGTCTATAATTGTAGATTCTTTTCTGGAAGTTGTCCACGGCAGGAGTACGGTTTCAGAAGGTTTCCACACATCTGGAAAGCCTCGTCGCCAACAACCACAAACTGCATAGAAGGTCCATCAGTTCCAGGAAATGGCTTTGGTGCTGGCAATCCGAAATTTCCAGAATAGATTCTCTGTCCCATGTCAGAGTCCTTGAAGATTCTGGAGTCGTGGGTGCGGCCGTATGCCCCAATGTCCACAGCCAAAAATCAATACTGGGCATCAGCACAATGGAAAAGTACTTCTTGTAGTTGAAGAACAGGGAGCCACTCCTTGCAGGTTTCTGAATACGGATGTGCTTTCCGTCAACTGCTCCTACACAGTTTGGAAAACGTATCACCTCCCAGAACTTTTCTGCAATATCCTTCTATTGTTTGGTAGATGGATGTGGCAGAAATTCTTCACGCAGCAAATCCCACAGGGCCTGGCAAGTATCCCGGACGATGTAGGAGATGGTCGACTTGCCAAGGCGGAACTGGAAGTGCATGGAGGAGTCTGTTGCCAGATACCTTGAAAAAATAAATATATATATATATATATATATATATATATATATATATATATATATATATATACATACATACATACATACATACATACATACATACATATACACACACACACACACACACACACACACACACACTTGAAATACAGTGTTGATATTCACTGAAGGGTCACTATCAAGCACTCCTCTGGTGTGACGCTTTTCCTCAAGTGGGTTTCCTGCCTCTGGAGTCTGGTTGACAGCCGCCGAAGAAGTTCATCAAAGCTGGGAATGGCAGATAATCATGGCACTTCTCTGGATGTTGTCGCAGTTCTCCATACAGGCTTGAATACACTCCCCTTGTCATGCGGGCAGATGTAATGGGATGGACCCAGAAGCGTCGCCTTTGCCGCCGCCTCTGCCGCCGCCTCTGCCTTCTCCACTTCGCCCTCAGCCGGATCACCTCTAGGTCAAATAAAAGAGATGGAGGACTCATTTTCAAAAAAATTACAGCAGCACTACAAGAAGAACCGGAACACAGGAACGATACTCAACCTCTCCAAAGTTGGCTCCAAACTGAATTGTCAGCTCTTCTTCCTGCTTTTATATTATCTGTCGTCATTCTCAGTTTATGGCAACCAATTAAGCAAAAAAAAGGACTAGAAATTAACGGACACAAACGGATGGTTTACTGTCGGTTTTTTATGTATTTTTAACGGACTGAGTTTAACGGATCCATTAAAAAAACGGACACGTAGGTATAATTTACTGTCCATTTGTGTCCATTATTGTATGTGTCCGTTGTTGTGTTTTTTTTTTTTTTTGTTTTTTGTTTTTTTTAACGGACACCTTCATAACAGATTTCCAATGGTAGTGTGAACCCTACCTAAGTGAAGGGCATAAATAACTTTCTCCCTGTAAATTGTAAATAAATTTATTATGTATTTTTTTGTTTGGAGTATGAGGTTATTTTTGTGTGTGCAGGAAAGCTCAATGGCTTTTTAATGGGGACACATTTTTCTAGTTCTACCAATGGTTACTCTGAGCAAATACTCCACTAATTTAATAATTATTTATTTGGTTGTCATGTTTTTATTTCAATAGCTTTTTAAACACCTTTTATTTCCAGCTGAAGTGAAGCGGGTTGGAGACACTCTTCTTGGAATGGCCACTCAGTGTGTCCAAGTGAAAAATGTTGTGAAGACCTCTCCACAGACCCTAAGCAATTTGTGCCTAAAGATCAATGTCAAACTAGGAGGAATCAACAACATATTAGTGCCTCATCAGCGGTATGTATTGCCTTTATTAAACTTGTCAGCATATTGAAAAGTCTGTAGTGTGCAAAAGCTAAAAATAAATGCGCTACTCAGACGTAGTCTTTCCTGCATGTTTCCCGTGCACCTTGTCTATCTCCTAATATCCAAAGCTGCATATTTATTAAACCATCTATAAGAAAAACTGTCTTGGTTGCCCATAGTAACAAATCACAATGCGGCACAGAAGCAAAATACAAAATAAAAGATTTGATTTGATTGGTTGGTTGCGCAACGAAGACACTTTTACACAGTTTTAATCTAACACACTATCTGCAAAACAACATTAAAAATGGCCATACATATTATTTATTTTTTTAACACGACTGGATACATTTTCAGGATTTTTGGAATTGACAGTTTTGAAGGATATAGCACAAAATGCTACTAAAAAAAAAAATTTTAAATTAGTTTTTCCTTATGCAAAATTTATATGTAGGAGATTCATAGTTGTGTGTCACAGGGAGTGGCCACAAAATGGCATTGGCATTCTTTTAAATTATTTTAATGTTTTGTTTTTAACTTTTTTTTTTTTTTTTCAGTTTTTACTTTGACTTT
Source organism: Leptodactylus fallax (assembly GCA_947044405.1). NCBI lineage: Eukaryota > Metazoa > Chordata > Amphibia > Anura > Leptodactylidae > Leptodactylus > Leptodactylus fallax. The sequence goes on along the minus strand of CAMRHE010000065.1, from coordinate 69,866 downwards.
GTGCACTGTGTATGCAACAGTAAGGAAGACAGAACCATTAATAAACTTTCTTTGTGGGAGTTTGGCTGTCACTGACAGCCATCTCCTCACTCCTGCTGCTACACAATATTGTAGTAGTACATCCTTACAGAATTAAACGTAGACCATCCAGCTGTATTGGCCAGCAAGTGGTTAATGTTGGCTGAATCACCAATTTTTATGGCACCAACGGACCATCTAACGCAGGGGTAGGCAACTTTTTTTTGTTCGGCGTGCTGATTTTAATTAAAAAATCAAAGATGAGGTATTCGGAGTGCCAGTCAATAATTGTAAGTCTGTCGACCCCTAAACTAAAGTCATATACCACAATCCATAACTAAGAAGTGCTGCCACCAGATGCTTTAGGACACATGCGTTTACTGCTATTTCCTGGGATGCACCTGTACTTTCCGATTAGAAGCAATGAAGGTCCATGTGCAGCCCCCAATTAGTGGTAAATGTATGTGTCCAGGAGCACCGTATGGTGGCATCCTTATGGTGAATACACACTATGTATCTGGATGCAAATATAGTCTTAGGCCACTGGAACTTTTACTTCAATGTAAAACTGCGTTCACATGGTGCATTTTTGCGCAAAAAAAATGCCTGTGTTTTCTGTGCAAAAACACATCCTTAATGCAGAAAACACATCGTTATACAGAATAATGTCCCATAGTGGCCCCTGCACACGGTATTATGTCATATAGTGGCCCCCGCACACGGTGTTAGGTCCCATAGCGGCCCCCGCACACGGTGTTAGGTCCCATAGCGGCCCCCGCACATGGTGTTAGGTCCCATAGCGGCCCCCGCACACGGTATTAGGTCCCATAGCGGCCCCCGCACACGGTATTATGTTCCATAGCTCTCTTCAGACCCCCGAGTATAATAAGTGCAGGACCAAGAGAGGTGACAAACATAAAAAAACAATGCTGCTCACCTTTTTCTGCACTCTGCTGCCGCTCTGTTCTCTTCGGCACTTCTGCCTGACGTCAGCGACCGCTGTTTGGGTCTCTGGGGTCACGTCAGGCCCTGTCATCTGTCAGAAGCGCCTGCAGATCGCACAGCCGCCGCGTAGCACAGGGAAGGTGAGTATCATTGTTTTTTATGTTTCATCACTTCTCCTAAGTCTCCGCTTATTATACTCGGGGGGTCTGAAGACCCCACAGTATAATAATAGCAGTTTCGTTTCGGCCATGTTTGGTCCGATCGAAGCTGCTGGGCGAGGACTCCGCTGCCGTGCCAGGGAAATAAGCCTCGCATGCCATTCTTGGCACGCGTGCCGGGGGTTGCCGACCCCTGATCTAATGTGTATGGGGTTGTTCACACTTCCCCCATTGGCATGGAAATTAGAGTAAACAAGGATCAGGCTATTGGATTTCAGTATGCCCAACACTGTTATATGCCGGAACAATAGGCCACCACCAGAGGTGTCTGCTAGCCACTTGGTTCACCTTTTAAAGCATAAGTTTGCTTGGCTGAGTATACATGTGTATTAGGAAGGTTGGGAGGAATGGCTATCAGTAGCTGTTCTCTGTCATTATTTGGCTGACAGGTATCTAATTGTATGATTAGTCTTAACTATTCCACCAACTTGCTTGATACCCGGTTTGAGTGTCTTGTAGATTTTACTACCAGTTTTAACCCCTTCCCTTCACAGGCATTTTTAGATTTTCGTTTTTGACTCCCTGGCTTCCAAGAGCCATTTTTTTTTTTTTTTATATATTTCCGTTCACAGAGCCATATTGAGCACATAATTTTTGCAGTACAAATTGTACTTTGTAGTGGTACCATGTCATATTCCGTACAATGTACTGTGAAGCAGGAAAAAAATTCAGAAAGGGAAAGAATAACTAACTTTTTCTTTGGATCAGTGCAATTCCAGGGATGTAGTGTGTTTGTGGTGGGTTTTTTTTTTTTGCTTTGTTTTTTTTATAAACAACTTAAAAAAAATCCAAATTCAAAATCCATTTTATTCCCTAAAAAATTTTTTTCATGGAGTTGCTAGTCACTTTTTTAGATTTCCATGTATGGCGATGCATAGGGCGTCTTTTTTGTGGGGCCAGATATAGTTTTTAGATATACCATTTTGGGGAATGCCTGTCACTTTGATCACTTTTTATAAAAAAATTTTATGGGAAGCAAAATGGCAAAACAAATTTTTCAGTCTGACCTTTTTTTTTTTTTTTTTTTTTTTTTTTTTAACGCTTTGTTCACCATATGGGAAAAATATTTTGATGTTTTATAGACTGGGTGTTTTTGGACATGGGATGCATAGTTTGTCTTTGTTTTATCTTTATTTGAAATCTAGGGAAAGAGGGGTGAATTTAAATTTTCATATGGTATGATTTTTAAATAATTAAATTGCATTTTATTGCATGAAATAAGTATTTGATACAAAAGAAAAACGGAACTTAATATTTGGTACAGAAACCTTTGTTTGCAATTACAGAAGTCAGACGTTTCCTGTAGTTTTTGTCCAAGTTTGCACACACTGCAGCAGGGATTTTGACCCATTCCTCCATCTTTCAGGTTTCGCGGCTGTCGCTGGGCGACATGGAGTTTCAGCTCCCTCCAAAGATTTTTGATTGGGTTCAGGTCTGGAGACTGGCTAGGCCACTCCAGGACCTTGAAATGCTTCTTATGGAGCCACTCCTTAGTTGCCCTGGCTGTGTCTGATTGTCATGCTGGACAATTCAAGACCATTCACCTATCTTCAATGCTCTTACTTTGGGAAGGAGATTGTTGGCCAAAATCTCGCGATACATGGCCCCATCCATCCTCCCTTCAATACGGTGCAGTTGTCCTGTCCCCTTTGCATTAAAGCACCCCCAAAGTATGATGTTTCCAGCCCCATGCTTCATGGATGGGACGGTGTTCTTTGGGTTGTACTCTTCCTTCTTTTCCCTCCAAACAAAGCGAGTGGAGTTGATACCAGATAGTTCTATTTTGGTCTCATCTGACCACATGACCTTCTTCCATGCCTCCTGTGGATCATCCAGAAGGTCATTGGTGAACTTCAAACGGGCCTGGACATGTGCTGGCATGAGCAAGGGGATCAGGCGTGCCCTGTAGGATTTTAATCCATGACTGTATAATGTGTTACTAACTGTAATCTTGGAGCCTGTAGTCCCAGCTCTCTTCAGGTCATTGACCAGGTCTTCCCATGTAGTTCTGGACTGATACCTGACCTTTCTCAGAATCCTCCCTACCCCATGAGGCGAGATCTTGCATGGAGTCCCATACCGAGGAAGATTGACAGTCATCGTGTGTTTCTTCGATTTTCTAATAATAGCGACAACAGTTGTTGCCTTCTCACCAAGCTATTGCCTATTGTCCTGTAGCCCATCCCAGCCTTGTGCAGGTCTTCAATTTTGTATCTGGAGTACTTTAGACAGCTCTTTGGTTTTGAACATGGGGGAAAGGTTGGAGTGTGATTGATTGATTGTGTGGACAGGTGTCTTTTATACAGAGAATGAGTGCAGAGTAGGAGGGCTTCTTAAAGAAAAACTAACAGGTCTGTGAGAGACTGAATCCTTGCTGGTTGGTAGGTGATCAAATACTTATTTTATGCAATAAAATGCAAATTAAGTATTTAAAAAGGTGATTTTCTGGATTTTTTTTTTTAGATTCTGTCTCTCACAGTTGAAGTGTACCTACGATAAAAATTACAGACCTCACCATTTTTTGTAGGTGGGAAAACTTGTAAAATCGCCAGTGTATCAAATACTTATTTTCCCAACTGTATGTATCTAAATTTATAGAATATTTAATTGTGAAGTTTGAGTTGGTATCTTTTTTCCAACTCCAGCCAAAATTGGTTCTGACTCGGTCTCCACAGCCTGGTAGTGGGGACGTATGGACATGGTCTAAGAGTTCATATTTGGCTTTTTTATTTTGCCACTTTTTTAATCTAGACATATATTATTATTATGTTATTATATTATTATTTTTTGTTTGTTTGTTTTTATCACTTATTAATCTGGACTTTTTAATGTCTTTAGTTTTACATTCATAAATTTCTTGTAATATTGTTTTTATAAAATGTATATGAGTGAACACACCTCTAAGGTGTAATATTGATCTTGATGTGTTTTTGAAGTACATAGTTAAGTTTCCTATTTTGCCTTTTGACAGCTCTGCCGTCTTCCAGCAGCCAGTCATTTTCCTTGGAGCAGACGTTACACACCCACCAGCTGGTGATGGGAAGAAGCCTTCTATCACAGCGGTTAGAAACAACATTAGATATCTCTGTGATGCATAAAATAATATGTTCAAAGAATAAATTAACACTGGTTCCCTTTTTTGCAATACAGGTTGTAGGTAGTATGGACGCTCATCCAAGCAGATACTGTGCAACAGTGAGGGTGCAGCGCCCTCGTCAGGAGATCATTGAGGACCTTTCATACATGGTGAGGGAACTCCTCATCCAGTTTTACAAGTCTACACGTTTTAAACCCACTAGGATCATCTTCTATCGAGATGGGGTGCCAGAAGGGCAGCTCCCTCAGGTACATTCATGGACGTAAATTGTTTAAACGTTATCCCTGTATGTGATATAAAGTTTGTAACTTCATTTCTTCTTTTTCAGATTCTACATTATGAGCTGCTAGCTATCAGGGATGCATGTATCAAACTGGAGAAGGATTACCAGCCTGGTATCACTTACATTGTTGTACAAAAGCGGCACCATACACGCCTTTTTTGCGCTGACCGCAGCGAGCGGGTATGTGCTATTTTGCAATATCTTTTTAATGCTTGCAAAGTTCTTGAGACTTGCATCTTTCCAGAAATAATGCTCCAGGATTTACACTTACAAAGATAATGATGCACTCCTTATCTATTGATAGTTGTACCCTTATTGTCAGAATATACACACATGGACAAAATTGTTGGTACCCCTCGTTTAATGAAAGAAAAGCCCACTATGGTCACAGAAATAACTTGAATCTGACAAAACTGGAATTTGCCAAACTACATGTTGACAAGCCACAAAGCTTCTGGGAGAACGTCCTATGGACAAATGAGACAAAAATCGAAATTTTTGGCAAGGCACATCAGCTCTATGTTCACAGATGGAAAAATGAAGCATATCTTGAAACACTGTCACTACTGTGAAACATGGAGGAGGCTCTGTTATGTTCTGGGGCTGCTTTGCTGCATCTGGTACAGGGTGTCTTGAATCTGTGCAGGGTACAATGAAATCTCAAGACTATCAAGGGATTCTAGAGAGAAATGTGCTGCCCAGTGTCAGAAAGCTTGGTCTCAGTCGCAGGTCATGGGTTGTGCAACAGGATAATGACCCAAAACACACAGCTAAAAACACCCAAGAATGGCTAAGAGGAAAACACTGGACTATTCTGAAGTGGCCTTCTATGAGCCCTGACCTAAATCCTATTGAGCATCTTTGGAAGGAGCTGAAACATACCGTCTGGAAAAGGCACCCTTCAAACCCAAGACAACTGGAGCAGTTTGCTCATGAGGAGTGGGCCAAAATACCTGTTGAGAGGTGCAGAAATCTCATTGACAGTTACAGGAATTGTTTGATTGCAGTGATTGCCTCAAAAGGTTGTGCAACAAAATATTAAGTTAAGGGTACCATCATTTCTGTCCAGGCCTGTTTCATGAGTTTTCTTTTTTTTAAAATTCTGTTGAAGCATGGTTGAAAAGCAATGTCTGACTTTCATTTGTTCATTTTCATAGAATTCTTATATATTATTACTTTTGTCAGATTCAAGTTATTTCTGTGACCATTGTGGGTATTCCTTTCATTAAACGAGGGGTACCAACAATTTTGTCCACGTGTGTATATCGAATTGTCTATTTTTACTATTGTGGTTTGTTTGTTTTTTAATTTATTTATTTATTTTTTTTATATATACAGATTGGAAAAAGTGGTAACATTCCGGCAGGGACAACTGTTGACACCAACATCACACATCCGTTTGAGTTTGATTTTTATCTGTGCAGTCATGCGGGTATTCAGGTAACATGCTGCCAAAGACCTGTGGAGACAAGTTATTCTCCTCAAATAGAGAAATACTGTATAGATTAAATGTTATAATAATGATAATAATGGTGCTGATGGAAGTCCTTTGTATCTTGTAAGTCTACATGAGTGTAAATACGTGCAAGGCCAGACTACATTGTATTTTCAAGCTTTGCTAAGGATGTAGGGACATTAACCCTTACTCGCACCAGGACGTACAGTTATGCCCTGGTGCATGTGATTACATATGGTGGCCGCTCTGAAACCTCTGCGACTGCACTAGCTGCTGGGTCTGTGCTGTTTCATACAGCAGGGACCTAGCAGCATTGCCTGTGATCAGAGTCATCTCTGATCATGGGCATTTAATCACTCAAATGCAACCACGGCATCTGAGTGGTTACATTCACTTTCTATTTGCTTATCGGTAAGAGGACAACCCCCCCCCCCCCACGGCGCGATAGCGGGAGGCGTCTGTTACCATGGAAGCTGGGAGCCTTCTGGAGGCTTTCATCCCTGCCATGGTGATGTAACTACTGAAGCCTGCGTGCAGCAGGCTTTGATAGTTACATAGCAAATCTGCCATAGACTGCAATACAGTAGTATTGCAGTCTATGGCACAGGCTATCTAAAGATCACATGTTGAAGCCACCTAGGGGGGCTAATAAAAAAAAAAAAAAAAAATAAAAAAAAAAAAAAAAACTAAGTTTAAATCGCCCCCCTTTCCCTAGATCACATATAAATATAAATATAAATAAATAAAAGTAAACATATTAGGCATCCTCAAGTCTGAAAACACCCAAACTATTAAAATATAAAAACCATTTGTCCCATATTGTAAACGCCGTAGCAGGAAAATAAATCAAAATGGCTGATTTGGTGTTTTTTTGCCAAATTACCTCCCTAAAAAAAAGGAATAAAAAGTGATCAAAACATAATACATTGCCCAACGTGGTATCAATAAAAACTACACATTGTCCTGCAAAAAACACTTTGCACAGCTCCGTACACTGAAATATAAAAAAGTTACAGGTGTCAGAATATGGTGATTCAAAGAATTTTTTTTTTTCTTTAACATTTAGAATTTTTGTAGCATTTTTACCGCAGAGTGGAAGTCGTAAAAGAAAAAGACATAAGGAAATGGCAGTACTTCGTGTTTTTTCTCAATTCCACCTCATTCAGAATTTTTTTCCCGGCACATCATACTAAATAATAAATAGTCCCATCTTGAAGTACAACTTGTCACACAAAAATCAAGCCCTCATATGACTACGTAAACAGAAAAATTAGAAAATGTGGACTGTAGGGAGTAAAAAATTAAAACACAAAATTGAAAAATGTCTGAGTCTCCTAATGGTCAAATAACATTTACATAAAACCATTCAATAGTTGGTTATAGATATTTAAAGCGTACCTCTAGTTATAAGCAACTGTTCATGAATGAATAGAATTGAATATAAGAAACTGTTTTCTTCACCACTTATTAAGCTGTTGTGCTGCTCCTCATCTTCAATCTGACAGTTTGTTTATATAAGATTTGTCTTGCACAAATCTTACACCTTACACATAGCCTTACACATAGAACTCTATGGAGAAGGGAGGGGTTTGAGTCATTTATTGCCTCATTTTGTGCACTGCTAGCCATCTACAAACCTAGTAGTTAAAACACACAAGTAGCAGAGTTTAGTAGCACCGAGTGTCTTTTGTAGCAAACCTCATCCTACTCCTCCCTTCTTCATAGACTAATATGTAGAAAGTAACACTGCCTGAAAAATGGAAAGTATACCTATTTCTTTAATAAGATATATTGCAAACATTCTTTTTTTCACCTGTACTATTCATTTATGAAAACTTATAAGTAACTGGAGGTACGCTTTAAGGAATGTGAAGGATATCTGGTTGTGTAGTTGTCCATATGCTATATTACAGTATGTTGATGTACTGGATCATGGCACTGATTTTGAGGCAAATTCTTCCTCAGAATCTGTATCTGATTCTTCTCTGATTCTGCCTCCCATTGCTTCTGCCACAGATACTGCTGAATTATACTCTAAATCTGTGGCCCAAGACACCCCACTGTTTAGGCCCATTCATCTGAGCCTAATTAGCGTGGTAAAGCTACAGCAGTAAGCTGAAGGGCCGGAAAATGAAGAAGAATCTGATGTCCTCAAATTCCCCTTCATTTTCTGCTGTGTGAACCCGGCCTGCTTCAAAAAAACACTCTAGAATCTACTTAACATTCCTTTCAATGGGAGTCTCAGACAGAATAATTATTTATTATTATTATTAATAATAATAATAATAATAATAATAATATTGTTTATATAGCACCATTAATTCCATGGTGCTTTTTACATTTGAGGGTTTACATACAGTACACAAAATATACAAAACAGATAATGCTAACAGTGACCAACTGGCACAGTGGGATAGAGGGCCCTGCCCGCAAGGGCTTACAATCTGTGAGGGAAGAGGGATAGAGACAGAAGGTGGGGGTAGAGGCTGTTCAGGTGGTGGTGTGGAGACAGTAGTGTTATTGGAGGTTATAGGCCTTCCTGAATAGGTGAGTCTTCAGGGCCTTCTTGAAGCTTGTGGGGGACAGTCTTATGTGTCTTGGTAATGAGTTCCAGAGTATGGGGGATGCACGGGAGAAGTCTTTGAGACGATTGTGTGAAGAGCGGATAAGAGCAGAGCGGAGTAGGAGGTCTTTGGAGGATCAGAGGTTACGTGCGGGCAGGTAGCGGGAAATTAGGTCGCAGATATATGGGGAGGACAGGTTGTGTATGGCTTTGTATGTCAGCGTTAATAATTTGAACTCTATTCGCTGGGCAATGGGTAGCTAGTGAAGGGATTTGCAGATGGGAGTGGCCGATGAAGAACGGGGGGGGGGGAGAGGTGTATTAAGTGAGCAGCACAGTTTAAGGTGGACTGGAGGGGGCGAGAGTGTTAGCTGAGAGGCCATGGAGAAGGGTGTTACAGTAGTCAAGGCAGGAGATTATGAGGGCGTGGACTAGTATCTTTTGTAGTGTCGGGTGAGAAAGGAGCGTATTAAATGGATGTTCTTGAGTAGGAGGTGTTGAGGTTTTTAATATGCAGCTTGAAGGATACGTCAAGGCAGTGGGACTGGGGTGAGAGTGGTTCCATTAATTTTGATAGATGGGTCAGGTAGGGGGGCCGTGCAAGGAGGGGTGAAGATTATGAACTCTGTTTTCTTCATGTTGAGTTTTAAAAAGCGGGAGGAGAAAAAGGAGGCTACTGCTGTTAGACATACTGGGACTCTGGACAACAGAGGTGTAATCTCTGGTCCAGAGAGATTTGGATGTCGTCAGCATAGCAATGGTAATGGAAACCATGGGATTCTATGAGTTGGCCAAGGCCGAGGATGTAGATGGAGAACAGGAGGGGTCTTAGGACGGAGCCTTGGGGGACACCTACAGAAAGAGGGTGTGGCGTGGAGGTGGTGTGTGAGTGGGAGACACTGAATGTGCGGTTGGTGAGGTATGAGGAGATCCAGGAAAGGGCCAGGTCTGAGATGCCAAGGGTTGAAAGCATTTCTAACAGGAGGGAATGGTCGACTGTGTCAAAGGCAGAGGAGAGGTCGAGGAGTAGGAGGACAGAGTAGTGACGTTTGTCTTTGGCAGTTAGAAGGTCATTAGTGACCTTGGTTAGGGCAGTTTCTGTGGAGTGATGGGGTCTGAAACCTAACTGTAGTCTGTCAAAGAGCACGCTGGATGAGAGAGGAGGATAGTTCAGAGTGGACGTGTTGCTCGAGCAATTTAGAGGCGTACGGGAGCAGTGAGATGGGGCAGTAGTTGGCTGGAGAGGACAGGTCGAGGGAAGGTATCTTAAGTATAGGTGTGACAGTACCATGTTTGAAGACAGAAAGGAAAGATCCATTGGTTAGGGATAGGTTGAAGAGATGGGTTAGGGCAGGAGTAATGACTTCAGAGAATTTGGGGATGGGGTCAAGCGCACAGAATTTGCCAGTAGAATAAGGAGGACTCTTCTTTTTTTCTGCTAGCTGAAAAATTCATTGAAATAAATGGGAGGCAGCATTTGGTGCTGATTTTGACACAGAATCTGCCTCAGATTATGTTCACATCTGCTATGGATTGTTCGTTTGTAGACTCCGTCGCAGTGTCCAAAAACCCTGGATGAAAAAGTCCTAGAAATCTAAATTTTTTTTCTCCGGTGGTTTCAATTTAAAACAAGAGCCACCCGACAGATCCCATTATACTTAATGGGCTCCATATGTGACCGCCGTTATAGTAGTCCGCCTATCTGTTGTATTGTGCTCCGATAGACCAGAACAACGGATAGGCCAACACTAGTGTGAACCTAGCATCAGAATGGCTCTAAATTCCTCATTGTGAACATAGTTCCCATAACATCCAGATCGTTTAACTCTAAAGTGTATTCAGTAACCTTTTGTTATATGTGTCAAAACAATACAAAAGTACATAAAGTGCAACTACAGTTTGAAAAGTGTGTGTATGTATGTGTGTGTATATGTGTGTGTGTGTGTATATATGTGTGTGTGTGTGTATATATATATATATATATATATATATATATATATATATATATATACAAACATATATTAATATGTATATAATTTATTTTTTTGTCATTTTCTCTCTTCAGGGCACCAGCCGTCCCTCACATTATTATGTTCTTTGGGATGACAACAGATTCACAGCCGATGAGCTACAGATCCTTACATACCAGCTGTGTCACACATATGTGCGTTGCACACGGTCTGTATCTATACCAGCCCCTGCATATTATGCTCGACTGGTTGCATTCAGAGCACGTTATCACCTAGTAGACAAGGAACATGACAGGTGTGTGGAAGTGTTTTGGTATTTACTTTTTCAAGTTAAAGGGGTGCAGGGACATAATGGTCAATAATAATAATGGACAAACTTATATCTGAGCTGTCAGTGAGCTGACTTTTGTAGATGCTGTGAAGTACTAAATGATGGATGTTAGATTTGACATTTGTAGTGAGTGTATAGTTCTAGATAGCTAGTTATTATTGGGAGCGTCTATGATAGCCAAAGAATTTAAATCCATGCCCACAACCAGCCATGATCTTTCCTCCATAGGTTAACTTTAAATGGATAATCACAAGTATAATTTCCTTTTTAAAATGTATTAGATTTTAAGTATCCCTTTAAGTATCCCTTTAAATATCCCATTCACATGGACCGGCTACTAGAAGGCTGACACTAGGAATAATAAAAGATGTTGGCTGTGCCTGTAGGCTATACCCTCTCCACAGACACTGTGCTAGCCAGTTTTAACTTAGTTTCCATAGGAGGCAGACACGACCTGACTCAGGTTTTTCTGTCTTATATTGTTTTTATTTTTTATTTTTATTTTAGGTGCAGGGGGGTCTTCAGCATGTACTCCACACTAGTCCGTACCCCCCTGCAGGCGTAGCGCTCTACAAAGAGCACCTCGCCGGTAACCTAGACCCCAGAATGCCAGTGACCCTACTACCATGTGCGAAGTCAATCAAGAGGGTGACCCTGCAGCTCCTGAAGAAGCTAGATAGATGAGTAACCGCTCCAGACGGGTCTCTCCAATGAAGTTCCCCTCCAGGACAACCAGCAGCTTGTTTCTCAGTCTGAACGCTTCAAAGTACCCGTGCGATGCTTCCCTGGAAGCAGCTTGCCATTCTGCCAAGGCGGACGCTATCGCAGTGGTAATCCGCCATACTGTTTGGATCCGTTTGTGGAATCCAAGAAGGCAGTCGTGGTCCTTTCCTTCTCTTGGAACTGACAGGGCCGGCTTTTTGGCAAGGACTTAGAGAAGTTCATCTCTGAAGCTACAGGGAAAAAAAAGGTCTTTGCTCCCCCAGAGGCGTCCTCCAGCCACCCTCCTCCAACAGTTCTCAGCGTTTTCGCTCTTCTTGTGAAGGACAGTCTTTCTGGGACTCCTGCTCCAAGAAGCCCTCTTTAAGCCCTGACCTGCCTGGCAGTCCTGCACCAAGTGCTTTCCTCTTCAAGGCCTTCTCTGCATGAAGGTCTTCCCCCACTCGAGTCTCCTCGGGTGGGGGGACGATTGCTCTCCCTCTGGGAGGTCTGGCTTTCCAGCGTCGACGACGCCTGGGTCCAAGAAGTGGTGTTGACCTGCTACTACGTTGAGTTCTCCTCCCTTCCCAATGGAAGGTTTTTATCGTCCACTTTGCCTCCTTCCCCCACTTGAGTGAGTGGCCTCCTTTCTTCAGGCAGTTTCCACTCTTCATCGGCAGGGAGTCATCGTTCCCACTTCAGAACATTTCCAGGGTTTTTATTACAAACTGTTCACTGTTCCCAAGAAGGATGGCGCTCTTCGCCCCATCTTGGATCTGAAGCGGCTTAACAGGTTTGTCCGTGTCCGCAGGTTCTGTATGGAGTCCCTGCAGTCGGTGGTGGCATCCCTGGAGACCAGTGAATTCCTGTTGTCCACAATGCTTGCCTCCACTCCCATCGCATCCAATCCCATCGCATTGTACCATCAGCGTTTTCTTAGTTTCGCAGCGTGTTCTCTACGTGCACCAGGGCAGGATTCTCCTCCCAGAGTCCAAGATCATGGCCCTTTGTTCTGGTGTGTCCCACCTTGGGGGAACCCCTGTGCTCTCTTCAGTTCTGCATGCATGTCCTGGGCACGATGGTCTCGACCATCGGGGCCATCCATTTTGCTTAGTTCCACTTGCATCCTCTGCAATTGACAATTCTGGCCCGCTGGGATAAGTCTTTATCCAGCTTGACTGCCTGATTCTCCTGCCTAACCGGGTTCGTCGAGAGCTTCTTTGGTGGCTCTCCTCCACAGGAATCTCACAGGGAAAGTTCGTTCTTCCACTCCGTTGGTAGGTGATCTCTGCCAACGCCAGCCTTTCCACCTGGGGAGTGTTTTTTGATGCCTTGACCGTTCAGGGCCTGTGGTCCAATGCCGAGACCTTCCTCCAGATCAACGTGCTGGCACTAAAGCACTCTCCTCCAAGGGCATCTGGTCAGAGTCCAGATCAACAACTCCTCCGCGGTCGCCTACTTGAACCATCAGGGGGGCACCAGGAGCCATGCGGCCTTATAAAAAGCCTCCTGCTCTCTTCTTTGGGTGGAGTGTCACGTTCCTGCTCTTTCGGCAGTCCCACTGGGCTTGGTACGCGGACCTCATGTTCCTGATGATGGATGCTCCTTGACCTCTTTCTCTGCAAGTCGACCTTCTGTCTCAATTTGCTGATTGTGTAGAGGAGACAGCACACAGGTGGTAGGGCATTTTTTTCTTATTTAGGGTGCCTGTTCTGAGTAGGGTTGGCCACCTCCCTACTGGACAGTTGTGTATAGAAAAGAAATATAGAACCACACTCCAATAGTAGTTGTGCTTCAAAATTGATTCTTTATTATTGCATCTTTTCGGGTGCATTCACCCTTCATCAGGCTAAAAAAATTTTATAAAAAAGACAAAACAAATACAAACGTGTTAAACACCATCATAATACCATCAGAATGTAAACTGAGATAGTGTCATTAAGCTAAGACATATAGAATGTCCATGGACAAAACATACCAATACAATAGACTCCCATTACATTATATTATCAAATTTATATAAAGATTAGCTATATTACAATCCCGTATTAGCAGGTGTAGAATAAATAGAGCACAAAATAGTCCAGAATACTGTAGTAGGAAGATGTATTGTACAGGTGAGCGGACACATATGTGGTGTCATTAAGCTAAGACATATATAGAATGTCAATGGACAAAATACACCAGTACAGTAGACTCCCATTCCATCATATTATCAATTTAGACAATAGACAATTAGCTGTATTCCAAACCCGCCGTAATAAATGCGGTGAGAATATAGAGTAAAAAATTCAGAGCAAAAAAAAATTAGCACAAAAATAGGATATATTGTACAAGTAAGCAGGCACATTTGTGGTGTCATTAAGCTAAGGCATATAGAATGTCAATGGACAAAATACACCAATACATTAGACTCCCATTACATTATACTATCAGTTGTCTACAGTAGTAGACAGGTAGCTGTATTACAATACTGCCGTGGTGAATGCATTAAGAATATAGAGCAAAAAAAATTTTTGAGCAAAAAAATTATTATATAATTATATACTGTACATGTAAGCAAACAAAACCGTGCATACCACTTAGAAGTATGTAATGTGAACAAGATCATCTGTGGATGTCAGCATGGAATGCTGGAGTCCAGATATGCAGATTCCCAAGCGATAGGGCTGGTGAGCCAAATGGACTAGTATCGACGGGTCGGCTAGGACGCTATAATGTAAATGAGATCAGGTAAATAACTCTGTTAAGTGCTGTGGATTATGATAAAAGGAGATGGTGGAAGGGGTGGCGGGAAGAATGGGAGGAGGGGAGGGGGAGGTAATGGTAAATAGAGGAGCAATTAGAAGAGAGTTAATGGCTTCATAGTGAAAGGGAAGTAAGGTAAACAGTATTAGAAAGAAAGGGAAAGGCACAGTAGATAGTTTAAAAAGATAAAACACTAAAATAATCAGTAAGAGCATGACATACCTGATGTGGATCTATTGCAGGGATAGTAGAGGTCTCAGTGTGTGGAGAGCCACTTCCTCCCTATATAGCGGGAAATGTGATGTCATGACGCTAAGGGGCGTGTCTACGTCAGTAAATATGGATACCATGCGTTCCAGCTTGGAACGCATGGAAAAACCGCTTATAATGGCCTAAATAATGTTCATGAGGAGATGTGGCAATGAGAACTTGCATCGATAAATGAGATGTACGAGTTAAAGTTAGTTAAATGGCCTTGGACTGGACCTTAGACGCTAGGCCGGAGCTATGCCTATGAGGGCCGCTCGTGTTTCATCAATAAAATTCAATCCCTTAAAGAGGACCTTTCATGTCCTCAGGCACATGCGGTTTTACATACCGCTAGAAAGCCGACAGCGTGCCGAATTCAGCGCACTGCCGGCTTTCCCGGTATGTGCCCTGGGGCTGGAGATATCGGAGGTGTAAGTTTCACGGTTTACTGTCAGAAAGGCGTTCCTGACAGTCTAGCTACGCTGTGAGGAACGCCCCCCCCTGACAGTTCTAAACCGTGAAACGTACACCGCCGATATCTCCAGCCCCGGGGCACATACCGGGAAAGCCGGCAGTGCGCTGAATTCAACGCGCTGACGACTTTCTAGCAGTATGTAAAACCGCCTGTGCCTGAGGACATGAAAGGTCCTCTTTAAATACGAGTGTGATAAAGTAATTCTTGCCACTATGGATGTAATCAGCTTATACACTAATATTCCAACAATACAAGGTGTTGAGATTGTTCAAGAGATGTTACAGAACAAAGCTGAGTACATGCCATCACAGATATCGTTTATAACTGACTTATTACTATTTGTATTAGCTAACAACTACTTTTTGTTTGGATCCCAATATTATCAACAGATCACTGGGACCGCCATGGGTTGTAATGTGGATCCTGCCTTCGCTGTAATATTTATGAACGCTTTTGAAGATAAATTTGTCTATAATCCTGTTTTGGTCTCCCAATTTGCTCACACATGGCACTGCTTTGCTGGATTTGGGCCTCTGGCCACCCTCCCCTCATTTGCCAGTACCACATCTAGCCTTGCAGGTTAATTACGGTGCTCCCCCATTTGCAGTCTGAGTCCCATTGTCTGCCCTGTGGCAGCAGTGGAGAACCCCTGGAATACGCCACCATCAGGTCCCATACCAGCCTCCGTCCCTTCAGCTCCCTGACTCTCTCACTCACTGGCAGAACCTTTACCTGCAGCGTTCCCACTAAGCAGGATTACAAAGACCTAGTGGATAAGGTCAGACAAACTTGCAAGAGGGAGATAGCGACCGTGAGACTAGATTTGCGCTAACTGGCTGACCAAGGTGAAGACACTTGAGAACAATCATGATGAGACCCGCCAGTATATATCTCAGTTGAAGGAAGTGGTGTATTTGCATCCTGAGGCATCCTTAGAGACACCACTTCTCACTTTTAGAATCTAGATAATAGGCCGCTGACAATATTGGGGTGAGGGTCATCCCTGAGGAAAGTTTGAAATTCACCCTGGAGGTCATCTTCAACATATTGGAAAAACCACCAGACCATCGTATCAAATTGGATAGAGCCCATAGGGCTCTATGTCCTAGAGGAGTGACCTCTACCTCAAGGGGCATGATTTGTTGTGTACAGGACTTGGAGCATGCTTGGGTCATAATGGCTTCCTTAAGCTCAATGAGAAACTTTTATTTTGATGGGGCCTCAGTTCAGCTATATTCTGATCTCTCCTGGATTACTCTTCAAAAGAGGAGGTACTTGCGACCCCTTCTGTCTGTACTACAGGAACACTAACTTCCTTATTGATGGGGCTTCCCCTTTGCCCTTACTGCCCGGAAAGATGGACGCTCTGCCACTTTAAGGTCCTATGCTGATTTACCTGACTTTTGTGCTGCCCTAGGCATTCCTCAACCCTTCCTTCAAGACTGGGATATGAATGATCCACCCCCCTTCTCCATCCCCGGTGTGGTTTTTCCACACCGGGGATGGAGAAGGGGGGTGCCAATAACCCATGGTGAGGTGCCACCCGGCAAGTGAATCTCAAAGAGTAACAGCAGGAACATTGAACATGGTCAACACGTGGAGTCCCGATGCAGTTGGCGAGAGGATCTATAGGTGGGTACGGATTCCGTGGATGATAGGCTGTGCATCTTCTGTTACTTCTAAAATGGAATCTTCCTATCCATATCTCCCTGCCCCATCTTGCTTGACTTCAAGCCTCATTTTCATATCGATGGCAGGAGTCCTCTCTCTCAAAAAAAATGTTGGTATCCACCCTACTAAACAATTCACCCTGCTATACCAGGCAAATTTCCCTCCATTCTTCAGACAAATTCAAGCACTTCTCACCAGGTAGATGGCTACCTGTTTGAGACCTTTATGATCTCTGTTCCTTTTGAAGGACCTTCGTTCTTTAAATGGCTCCATTCTGTGATTCGTCTGGGCCAGAGGGAGACATAGGCTCTCTAGATTAGTCATGATGACCCCAAGGCTAATGGAGGGGGGGGTCTTTCTTTTCCAAATTTGGTCATTTTACTACTGGGCCACTATGCTATGGCAGGAAAGGAATTATCAAAATGCATAAATAAAGTATTTAAAAAAAAAAAATTGAAGGCAGGGACTGCATGGTGATTTTGGTTTAGACACATGACACATAGATTGCAGTGTAGCTTTGCCGCCTTTATAAGGAAAGTGAATGCAATTGCGTTGCTACTTGACGACTCAACTGTCTCAATAAAGCCAAACCATTTGGTGTTGTGAATTGCAATGCAACCACGTTCGTGATCATTGGATGTGATTTTTGGCTTTTATGATTTTTAACCCTAGCCTACATGAACACTTTGGGCAAAACTGACATACTGTTATGCCTTGTGCCGAGCCTAAGGTGAAAGGGGGGAAGCCTGTTTTAGAGATTACACTGTAGAGAATTGTTTTGCACCACCCCTCAGGCTCTACCAGGCATGACAATGCGTCAGTTTTGGTCAAAGTGTTCAAGTAGACTTGGGTTACATCATAGATTAATCCATAAAGAATACCAGGTCTCATAATCACAAATATGTATCAAAAAAATATAAAGAGAACACTAGAGCAAAACTCAGTTAGAAAACCAATAATAATTATGTAACTATGTAACACAAATTTTGTTCCCAGCTTTAAATGTTATATTCCAATTGCTTATGTCTAAAACAAATAAAAAATTGCTGACATTCATCATAAACTTCGCTTTTGTGACCACGGCAACGAAAATTATGCATTTTCACTATAGAAACAGACGATTTTGCATCTTCTCATTTATACAGTCAGACTAAGAACACTATATGCATTGCAAATTTACACAGATTACCAAAAACTGTTCAGAAGTACGTGGTTTTCCAAGATTTATGACTATACTGCAAATCAGTTTCACGAATCAATCCTCAAATATAGTCGCCCATCATGTTTTCGTTATATTGTCCTTGGTAACGGCGTTCAAAGTTCATAATGTCCTGGTGAAAGCGCTCGCCTTGCTCCTCTGAATAAGCTCCCATGTTCTCTTTGAACTTATCAAGATGAGCATCAAGGATATGGATTTTGAGTGACATCCTGCAGCCCATTGCAGTATAGTTCTTTATCAGAGTCTGAACCAGTTGTACATAGTTTTCATCTTTATGATTGCCTAGGAAGCTGCGAACCACTGCGACAAAACTGTTCCAAGCTGCTCTCTCCTTCCTATTCAGCTTCTTGGGAAATTCACTGCACTCTATGATCTTCTTGATTTGTGGTCCGACGAAGACACCAGCTTTGATCTTTGCTTCAGACAGCTTAGGTAAAAGATCTTGGAGGTAATTGAAAGCTCTCGACTCCTTATCTAGAGCCCTTACAAATTGTTTTATGAGCCCCAACTTGATGTGTAGTGGTGGCATCAGCACCTTGCGTGGGTCCACCAGTGGCTCCCACTTTACATTGTTCTTCCCCACAGTGAACTCTGTCCGCTGAGGCCAGTCCCGCCTGTGGTAGTGCGCTTCAGTATCCCGGCTGTCCCAAAGGCAAATAAAGCAAGGATACTTAGTAAAACCACCTTGGAGGCCCATCAGGAATGACACCATTTTGAAATCTCTGATAACTTCCCAGCCGTACTCATGATACTTCAAGGCACCTAGCAATATCTTGACACTGGTGTATTCCTCTTTCAGCTGCACCGAGTGAGCTACAGGAAGAGACGGATACTTGTTCCCATTGTGAAGCAGCATGGCTTTGAGGCTCTTGCATGAGCTGTCTATGACGAGGCGCCACTCATTCGGGGTACAGGTGATACCTATAGCCTCGAATAGACCGGCCACATTGTTGCAGAAGCACAGTCCATCTTGATGACTGAAGAAGATGGAAAAAAACTTGGTGACGCTTCCTCTGATCTGTGACTTGGACGCTTTCATCTAATAAGTTCCATTGCTTGAGCCTTGATGTCAGAAGCTCAGCGTTGGATTTGGTGAGACCAAGGTCTCTGATCAGATCGTTGAGGTCTTTTTGGTTAGGGTAGTATGGCTTCCGCTCCTCATCTGCATATGAAGAGAAATCGTGATCTTCAACGTCTTCCTCTGTCTGACCTGTTGTTTTCTTTTGAAGGTGGTGTAGCTCTGTCTGGAGGTGTTGGTACAGGAAGTTCAGGGCAGTGTGGTACTGGGGCAATAGATGACGGAATCTCAGGATACGTTACAGGCGGTGCATTTTTGCCAGTGCGACGTTTGGAAGGGTCCACCATGCAGAAGTAGCAATTTGTTGAGTGATCAGTCGGTTCACTCCAAATTCTTGGGATAGTAAAATGCATGGCTCTCTTCTCTCCCCTGTACCAACCTATAAGCAAACAAAATAATATTTGGATTGAGAATTTGATTTAGACCTATTTCACACTAATGCCTAGTGATATTTACAATATTAACACCGTTAATCTGCTATTTAAGAGAGTAGCATTTATCCACTTACCTTCAAGAGTTTTCTTGCAGTGCTCACATGTGAAATGAGGAGCCCATGGTTTGTCTTGGTCAAACAGTATGCTTTGTAGGCCTCACACATCTTAGCAGATGCTTCCACAGAGTACTTTTTCGCTCTTGTCTTTATAAACTGGCCACATACGTAGCAAAATGCGTCTGCTGGATGTATGCAACCTCTTGATGCCATCTAAATTAACTAAGTTGCTGTGAACTGTATGGAAAAAGGATGTCTCTCCAAACTTGATAAAAATGGTCTTTATTCCATGCAGTATTAAAGTTCAAGAGTGTACTGAGGATTCAGCAGAGCAAGATTGATCACCCGGTACCAGAGTAACACACAGTATATATACATTTACATTCCTAAGCTCCTCCTGTAATGGGTGTGGGGTGAAGTGTGAATACTGTCGTTATCAGAATCTGAATAGATATTGAATTCACACCTGTCTGTCTAGGTCAATTCCCCTTTGTCTGTGATGGCCATTGCCCACTTACTATGCAATCCCAATCAATTAGATCCTGTCTCTCAGGAAGGGCTATAGTGGCCCTATATAACTGTAGTTATACAGCTACCTACAATTCTGTACAGTCCCAGAAAGTTCTAGATAATTCTGGGCAGTTCTAAAAACTTCTTGATAGTTCTCATAATTCCAGAAGCTTCTTAAGTATCTTGAAATATTGCGAATATCCTTAAAAATAGATCAATTTCAAAATATCATTGTGCTGACCACAAAAGCAAAGTTTACAGGGAATAATAACTTTTTTCTATTCATTTAAGGTACAAACAATCAGGAAAACACACTTAACAACTGGGAACAAATATTTTTTTGAAAATTGTTACATGATTATATAATCAATTACAATAAATCATATATAATCAAAATTCATCTTTATTAACAAATCAATTTCATTATGTTGCAAGAGTTAAAAACCATTAAACAATAAAAAAAAAATGGTCCAATGTGGTACACAGAAATGGCAAACATATAATTTTATAGATAACACATGACAAAATTATACAGCCCAATTTACAGTCAATAAATTCATAAATAAATAACAAAATCGCCATAGCTGAATAGATAAATAATTAAAAAATCAACATGAATATAACAACCAGTAATAAAAGTGCACCAGTGAAATGTGCAAATATGCAAAAAGAGAAATGTAAACAGCTATAGCCAAGGGCTAATCACATGTACCCTATTGTAAGATAAATCAGAGCGTCCGTACCAACCAGCCATCATATCAAGCCACCTGCGACCACATGGACCACCACCCCAACGCACAATTCACGATAGCTTCTTCAGGAGGTGCTGGTTCAGTGTGTAATGGAGGTTTATATAGGTATAAAAAACGCTATCAGACTGTATAAAACTCACCTGTGTTTTACTATAAGACGCATGAGCCAAAGCCAGATCCCCATCACATCCCGACTGGCATTTCGATGGTGGCATAAGATGGTGCCGTCGCAATGGAATGAAGGAACCGGGTATCTGGCACATGCGCACAACACAGGTGGATAGCAGCGGCCACTGAAGTATGTCTATACAGTTATCAACCAATAAAGAACCACAATATCAATATATATACATATCCACAAGAAAAAGACCGCCATATATAGAATACAGTTCCGCATCTTCACAACCCCTTGCTTTAATATAATATACGCTACAAGACCTATACAAAACAAAAAAGAAAAGAAATAAGTAACAAATAATTAAATATGTACACCACCAAAACCAACAGAATTAAACAATAATCTATACAAAAAACATAAAAGTCAAGAGACTGATCCCCTATTACAAAAACGGGGAGAAACTAATCATTTCATTTAAACCCCTTGGGGCTACTGTCTGTAAAGTTATGATCCATTTACACTTTTTTTGAGCAAGGATCCTTTTAATATTGCCCCCTCTACTTCCCAATGATACTTTGTCAATACCTCTGAAATTCAATAATCTCCAATTACCTTGGTGGAATTCTCTAAAATGACGTGTAATAGGCATCAAATTTTGGAGATTTTCAGGATCATTATTGTTTAATTCTGTTGGTTTTGGTGGTGTACATATTTCGTTATTTTTGTTTTGTATAGGTCTTGTAGCGCTTATTACAGTGCTGGCCAAAAGTATTGGCACCCCTGCAATTCTGTCAGATAATACTCAATTTCTTCCAGAAAATGATTGCAATCACAAATGCTTTGGTAATAATATCTTCATTTATTTTGCTTGCAATGAAAAAACACAAAAGAGAATAAAAAAAAAAAGTCAAATCATTGATCATTTTACACAAAACTCCAAAAATGGGCCGGACAAAAGTATTGGCACCCTCAGCCTAATACTTGGTAGCACAACCTTTAGACAAAATAACTGCGAACAACCGCTTCCAGTAACCATCAATGAGTTTCTTACAATGCTCTGCTGGAATTTTAGACCATTCTTCTTTGGCAAATTTCTCCAGGTCCCTGAGATTTGAAGGGTGCCTTCTCCAAACTGCCATTTTGAGATCTCTCCACAGGTGTTCTATGGGATTCAGGTCTGGACTCATTGCTGGCCACTTTAGAAGTCTCCAGTGCTTTCTCTCAAACCATTTTCTAGTGCTTTTTGAAGTGTGTTTTGGGTCATTGTCCTGCTGGAAGACCCATGACCTCTGAGGGAGACCCAGCTTTCTCACACTGGGCCCTACATTATGCTGCAAAATTTGTTGGTAGTCTTCAGACTTCATAATGCCATGCACACGGTCAAGCAGTCCAGTGCCAGAGGCAGCAAAGCAACCCCAAAACATCAGGGAACCTCCGCCATATTTGACTGTAGGGACCGTGTTCTTTTCTTTGAAGGCCTCTTTTTTTTTTTCCTGTAAACTCTATGTTGATGCCTTTTCCCAAAAAGCTCTATTTTTGTCTCATCTGACCAGAGAACATTCTTCCAAAAAGTTTTTGGCTTTCTCAGGTAAGTTTTGGCAAACTCCAGCCTGGCTTTTTTATGTCTCAGACTGCAGGGCAGCTAGAACTTGTTTGGATGTTAGTCGAGGTTCTTTAGCCACCATCTGCACAATCTTTCGTTGAAATCTCTCGTCAATTTTTTTCTTCGGTCCACATCTAGGGAGGTTAGCCACAGTGCCATGGGCTTTAAACTTCTTGATGACACTGCGCACGGTAGACACAGGAACATTCAGGTCTTTGGAGATGGACTTGTAGCCTTGAGATTGCTCATGCTTCCTCACAATTTTGCTTCTCAAGTCCTCAGACAGTTCTTTGGTCGTCTTTCTTTTCTCCATGCTCAATGTGGTACACACAAGGACAGAGGTTGAGTCAACTTTAATCCATTTCAACTGGCTGCAAGTGTGATTTAGTTATTGCCACCACCTGTTATGTGCCACAGGTAAGTAACAGGTGCTGTTAATTACACAAATTAGAGAAGCAGCACCTGATTTTTCAAAGGGTGCCAATACTTTTGTCCACCCCCTTTTTTATGTTTGGTGTGGATTTATATCCAATTTGGCTTTTTGACAATTCTTTTTGTGGTTTTCCATCGAAGACAAATTAAATTAAGATATTATTACCAAAGCATTTGTGACTGCAATCATTTTCTGGAAGAAATTGAGTATTATCTGACAGAATTGCAGGGGTGCCAATACTTTTGGCCATCACTGTATATTAAAGCAAGGGGTTTTGAAGATGTGGAACTGTATTCTATATATGGCGGTCTTTTTCTTGTGGATATGTATATATATTGATATTTTGTAATGCTGTTGTGGTTTCTTATTGGTTGATATTTGTATAGACATACTTCAGTGGTGGTCATTAGTTATCATGTATGGTTAATACATAATAGTAGAGACATACTCTATTAAGAGGCCATTAGTTATCATCTATGACCAATAGTCATAAAAGGAAAAATTTATACATGCACTTTAATAAACTTCACAGTATTAGTAATATGAATATACATTCATTTTATTTATTTGTATTTTTACACCTATCAGTCACAACACTTTCACTTATAGACTTATAAATTTTATAATATAAATAAAAAAAATTATAAAAAACCTTTTTTTTTTTTTTTTTTTGCACATTTTTTGTGCCTTTTTATATTTTTCTTCTAAATGGAAATATTTTTGTATGTCTTGTAAATTTGTTTTTGTATGTTTATTACTGTTATGATAGTCGATATGTATGGTTGGAATGCACAATTTTTGTGCATTTCTAGTTTCTTCTTATTTTCATGTATGTCTTATCATTTTGTTATTTTGTCTCTGTATGTCTATTATTTTTGTTATAGCCGATAAGTTGCTTCCTATAATTATTTGAGATAATTTCCAGCTCTTTTATGAGCTTTCTCGGTTCCAAGATGGCTGCTGCTATCCACCTGTGGTGTGCGCATGCGCAGGATACCCGGTTCCTTTATTCCATTGCGACGGCGCCATCTTATGTGTCAGTGGAACGCATATGCATTCCACGGCACGGGATGCCAGTCAGAATGTGATGGGTATCCGGCTCCGGCTCATGTGCCTTATAGTAAAACACAGGTGAGTTTTATACAGACTGATAGCGTTTTTTATACCTATATAAACCTCCATTACAAATTGAACCAGCACCTCCTGAAGAAGCTATCGTGAATTGTGCGTTGGGGTGGTGGTCCATGTGGTCGCAGGTGGCTTGATATGATGGCTGGTCGGTACTGACTATGTGATTTATCTTACAATAGGGTACATGTGATTAGCCCTTGGCTATAGCTGTTTACATTTCTCTTTTTGCATATTTGCACATTTCACTGGCGCACTTTTATTACT
Source organism: Leptodactylus fallax (assembly GCA_947044405.1). Taxonomy (NCBI): domain Eukaryota; kingdom Metazoa; phylum Chordata; class Amphibia; order Anura; family Leptodactylidae; genus Leptodactylus; species Leptodactylus fallax. The sequence continues at coordinate 45,545 of CAMRHE010000065.1, read as the reverse complement.
GGTTGTTATATTCATGTTGATTATTTAATTATTTATCTATTCAGCTATGGCGATTTTGTTATTTATTTATGAATTTATTGACTGTAAATTGGGCTGTATAATTTTGTCATGTGTTATCCATAAAATTATATGTTTGCCATTTCTGTGTACCACTTTGGACCACGTTTTGTCTTTTTATTGTTTAATGGTTTTTAACTCTTGCAACATAATGAACATAATGAGCAGTTTGCTCATGAGGAGTGGGCCAAAATACCTATTGAAAGGTGCAGAAGTCTCATTGACAGTTACAGGAATCGTTTGATTGCAGTGATTGCCTCAAAAGGTTGCACAACAAAATATTAAGTTAAGGGTACCATCATTTCTGTCCAGGCCTGTTTCATAAATTTTCTTTTTTTAAAAATTCTGTTGAAGCATGGTTGAAAAGCAATGTCTGACTTTCATTTTGTTCATTTTCATAGAATTTTTATATATTATTACTTTTGTCAGATTCAAGTTATTTCTGTTACCATTGTGGGTTTTTCTTTCATTAAACGAGGGGTACCAACAATTTTGTCCACGTGTGTATCTGCAACAGAGGCACAAATTTTCATCGGGGAAAAAAAAGTGTTATATACCAGTGAACCTGACCTATTTAATTGTGTTGCTGGTTTAATATGCTCCACGCTGGTGAAAAATTGCTTTAAGGATTTTATACAGATGTGCTAGGTTACTTGGTTTGTACTTGATATCTGTTTCACTTTTAATAATTTGGTGTTTTTCCACTCTTCTTGCAGTGGAGAAGGCAGCCACATTTCTGGACAGAGCAATGGAAGAGATCCACAGGCCTTAGCAAAGGCAGTGCAAGTTCACCAAGACACTTTGCGCACCATGTATTTTGCCTGATAACTTGTCACATATATTTCCTAGTGGACTATATCTAAATGTGACTTGTTGCCACATCCCGTACCTCATTGGCTCAGAAGAGTTGTGCTCCTGGAATCATGAGCTGTACAAAAGAAGGGTACCTCAAAATAAACTGACAAACCTGGTTAGGTCCTGTGGGACAAACATGGGAATCACATTGGACAGTGATTACATTTTTTTTTTTTTTTTTTTTGCATGTTGTGGAACAGTAAGAGAGCACCACTTCAGCAGGTCTCCTCTGACTGCCATGGCAAACTTCTCGATGACTTGAAAGGCAATACTGCAGGCGGAAAAAACAATGAAGCGGAGCCTCTAGCTTTAGTATAATAGACTGAATGTGCACTGCAAAAAATGTACGAAAAGAGCTACAAGAAAAGACACAGTTTTGAGCCTTAAAAGATAAATGCTGATTCATATAACCAAGAATCTACGAGGTAAAACATAAGCGTTGAAGATCTCCCTTGACAATGCTCCTTCATCGTGTTTTCCACATAAGACGTTCTCATCCTTAGAACGTAACCAGCACAAGAACATTGCTTGCTCAGCTAACTTCAGGTTATCCAGTAGTTCTGTTGTGATATGCAGATGCAAGTCTTGGAATAGTATTGGGTTTAGATTGTCTGTAGGGAAAAAAAAAAAAAAAGAGTGAAACCTATCCCAATTACAGAGCAAAGACGACTTTTCACCTGACGTGACAAATTGAATACTTGCCACTTTTCCCCTGGAATCCACTGGTGCCATATGGTCTTATGAGGCAGAATGGAGCTGGGTTACTCAAAGCAATAGGGTGTTGTTATCCAGTGATGACCTGACTCCAGCGTGCCTTCATATCATGGAACCGTTTGATAAATTCACATACCGTCATGTCACTAATTTTAGTAGGTAGCGGTTAAAGAGAATTGTGCAAAGTGCCTTGAACCATTAAAGTGCTAGACGAGTAAAATAATCCTGCTTCTCCAGCTCTGCAGAGTGTACATAGTGGCACTAGAAGCACTAGCTCATCGTTGATAATTTGGCTAGAGCTGTGTCCATCACTCTTTGCGCAATTACTACAAGATGGTGTTTGCTGTATGTAGTGGCTCTGCCCAATGGTTTCTGTTGGCTTTTCTGGACAACACATCCTGCCTTTGCTAGGTTCAGGATTATTTTGCAGCTAATTTGTATGAAAATGCTGCAAACCAGTGTGGTGTCATGGAAACAACACTGCTGCAGGCAGTATCTACAGTACACAGAAGAGGAACATTATGGCTTGTAACTGTACGCTGGAAGAGGATCACTACAACCAGCAAGTCTGCAGCTGACAGAAAGATGATGCTTAGTTTGCCATGTAAATGGGTCTTTTACTCCTATTAGGATTTAGGGGTTTACACTAGGGAGATTCCTTCTTGACATACAGGACACTACGTAATTTCCTGATATTACACACAGCACTAAATCGTTGTAAATTTCCCTGAATGTGGAAACTGCATATCTGGGACAGGCCTAGCCACATGACTGGAGTTTAGAGACTAATCCCTGAATGAATTGTTCCATATCATAACCAATACATGGGTGTCCTCCCCGATGGAAATTCAGCTCTGGTTTGGTTCCACTTGAAGTAATATATTGGGGAACAGTATTATAAGCAGACCTCTAATATACTGCTATAGGCATATAATGGTAACTATCAGCTCATTCCAGAACAGATTGCTATAATGCATACAGCATTTTCATGGTTTGAAGCCTCTTAGGCTTATTAATGTGATTTCTATTGCTCATAAAGATGTCAGAAATTGTGATAATGCAGTTCCCTAATGTAAAATGGCTCCAAACTGGGGCTTGACTTGATGATCTGCCATCATGTCAGATTATTGTATCTAACAGATTTACTATTAAGGGTGGGTTCACACTTGCGCTGGAGTCTGCCGCGAATCCGACTGAAAACCTCGGAAAACTGGATAGGGACTGGGTAGGAAAAGGTTTGCGACGCATTGCTTAAAAACCCATACACTTGAATGGATTTTTAAAGCAATGCGCGGTTGTGCGCTTACACCCTCTGGGCCGCGAAGCTTGTTTTTTTTCGCTGGAAACAAAGTCCTGCATGTCCAACTTTGTTTCCGATGAAAAAAAACAGCTTTGCGGCGCAGAGGGTGTAAGCGCACACCCACGCATTGCTTTAAAAACCCATTCAAATGAATGGGTTGTTAAGCAAAGCATCACAAACCTTTCCCTATCCAGTCCCTATCCTGTTTTCCAAGATTTTCAGTTGGATTCGCAGCAGACGGACTCCAGCGCAAGTGTGAACCCACCCTAACACTGACCTAGTGAACGCAATTGTATCCACATTACCCATTTAATATCTCGGTCATGAGGCCAAAACAAGAAATGTACTATATGCAAAGTGGCACAACTGTTTTCTAATTGGTTTTTAGGGATCTTGAGGTTGGTTTGTTTTTTGTTTTTTTTGCACTTTTCTTATAATGGACACAGTCAAGTAATCCTTCAAAACCATTCAGCCAAGGTAGGTTGCTTTCCTTCAGTCCCTTTTAAGACTTAAAAGTACCTATCAGCGGGTAATTTTTATCCACTAGTCTAGTGTTACCACCACTAGTCTAGTGTAATTCCATCTAATGGATGCGCAAATTCAACCTTCAATTAAAGGTGGGGTGTCTTGCTAACACATCCTCTGCCACTACTACAACATGTTGGGTCCGATCTCTCTACTAGATAATTTGTATGTCTCTTTTTTTTTCTTTTAGTCCATGGGCATGGAGGTAACCTATTGTGTAGAGAGGACGTATAAATTCAGTTCCAGTCTTTTTGACAACATTAACAACGTTTTCTATTCGTCTATTTCTGTAACAAAGGTGTTAAGACTTTTTAGGGGTTGTAATAGAACAATGCATTGTGTGTGTGTGTGTGTGTGTGTGTGTGTGTGTGTGTATATATATATATATATATATATATATATATATATAATAAATAAATATATAGCACTATGGGGTATATTTAGGAGCGCTTCCTAGATTTCTAGGGTGCATCACTTTAAGGTTCATTTGATAAAAAATCTTCAATGACAGCTAGCCCTATCAAATAATGGGTTTTCTCTATGTTATAAGGGTGCTTTGGGATTACAATCCCTGCAGAATGTGTTCAAAGAGCAGGTGCTGTATTTGTGTATAATGCTTGGATGAACTAACATCACATTGGCTTACATATAAGTAACCCAAAGGAACGAATTTGCTGTTGTTGGGTTTTTTGTTTTGTTTTTTTTTTTCCTTCTGACTTAGACAGCTTCTTCTTCCTTTTTTTTTTTTTTTTTTTTTTTCTCCCAAAGCTGAAAAGCTGCCTTTTGTTACAGTAAGGACCTCATGGCGTTTGTGTTGTGCAGCTGAGTCAGAAAACTGGCGTAATTGTACTGAGAAATCATTGTTTAAACCCAAGTAAGAGCCTCTCTGCTTTTATCATGACTAAACTTATCTGTAGTCCAAAAAAATACAATAAATTCCAGTAAATTTATTATTTTTAGTTAGACTTTCTAGACATTATATCTTGGTGTATAGATGACATGATTTCTCAAAGTTCTTATAAATTCACTTATTTCCTGTAGGCTTGTTCAGATAAGTAATGTGTTTGAGCAGCTCTCAGAGACTGTGATATTCAGCATCATTACATGGCGCATCAAGATGCTAGGTTACACTGTAAAGTTCTATAAAACCAATAGGGCCACATTGAGAAAAAGCGCCATACTGTCAGGTTTTTTTTTTTTCCTAATTTGTGTCTGACATTGGACACAATTTTGGAATTTTGGTACATGGATGTATATTAATATGAGGCAAACCCCACCTGTAGGAAACCTATGACAGGTCTGACATAGGCATTTTTTTGTTGCGCGTTTGTTTTTGTTTTTTGATTTTTTTGTAATACATGACATTGTACAACATAAATTTGTAGCATGTTTTCAACCATAGAAACAATACACGCACCATTTTAAGCTCTGCCAATATTTTGGGCAAAAATGAATGTGCCTAATACATTCTGATATAAACTAGAGGGCAGCATATAAATATGAATTTCAAGAGCTATCAAATTTTTTCACATGCACAAAGTCAGTGCCCTGAAATTGTACCCGACATGTACACTGCTTTCTACATGCAGCTTGTACAATAAAACACTTGTTTGAACCATATATATATATATATATATATATATATATATATATATAAAAAATTCTTATGTCCATGTGATTATCAAGGAAATAATGTTTACTGTTAAATAAACTCTTAAAGTGTCAGTCTGAGCAAAATTTGAAAATCCACATCAGGTACTGCAATTGCTTTTCCATTTTTTTCTTAGTGTCACTAAATTAAAATCTTCACCAAAACAGTCTGGTCATGGGATACCTCTGATAGTGTTTATTATGCAGTAACTTGGCAATACATGTATTATGAGAGTAGGGATTGTTGAAAAAACATATTGAGCTATGAGTTATTCATATGAAGACAAATAATGGTTAATTGATTTACAGGCCAATTTTACTGTATATATGAGAAATCCTGGCAAGGTAACCATAGATGGGTCTGCAGGCCAAAAGTCTTCCAAATTCAGCCATAAAGTGTGCATGCCATGACTGGCTGTGCTTACATGATTATTACATGGTGGGGGGAGCATAAACTGATATCAGACACCTTTTCCAGGGGGAGCAGATGAGACATTGGATCTGCAAACAAAATTCTACTGTTTATGGGCAACTTTAGTCATTGCATATGTGATCAAATGTCTTTTTCATGGTTATAGAAGACTTGCACAATTCCAATATATGATTCATACATTTAAATCAAATGAATGTTATTGTTTGTACAGTGAAAACTTTTACAATTTTCCAATATACTTTCTGTCAATTCCTCCAATGGATTTCTAGATCTCTGCTTGCTGTCATTCTTTTACTGCCACTGGATAAAATCAGTCCAAGATTTATAGCAAGCAGAGATCTAGAAAACCATTGGAGGAATGGACACAAAGTATATTGGAAAATTGTAGAACTTTTCATTATACGATGACCTTTATTTGCTGAACTTGGATCTTTTAAGGGCTGGCATGAGTGGGAATTTTTTCCATTGCTGTCTGTGATGCTCGTTGTTTCTGAATACATAAGAGCACTTCTTGAAATTGGAAAATAAAGTTGTATACAAATCAACTTTTATAGGAACACTAACTGCATTTATTTTTGTACTTTATATAAGGTGAAGAGTTCTGTGTATATCTGTTAAAAGCCATGAGTAGGTAGCCATTTTTCTTCCTACAGTTCTTCACCTTATTTGAAAACTTATGTCTAGGACAAATACCCCTTGTAGGTGGTTGTTCATATAGGACATTGACTGTTCATATAGGCCTTTTTAAAATGCACATTGAAGGATTGTGAAAAAAAACATGTATTTATGGCTCTTAGTGACTTATGCCTTTAAAGGGAGTCTGGCATTATTTTTGTCCTTGACAGCAATATATGGTCTTCTGGAGAGGAGTAAGGAGGTAAGAGATTTCCTTTTTAACAATGGATTTGTGTCATGGATCACATATATACTAACAAAGCAGTCCTCTAAATGATAAGCATAACCATATCACTTCTGTTGGAGGTGCATGTTATGTTAAGGGTGTAGCTTTCACATGCCATTGTTTGTCAGGGTCTGTACCAAAATAGCAGTGTCATTTTCATGTGGGTGAAATAAAGCGAGAGAGTTCCCCATGTAAGAGAGAGATCTGCTTTTTCATTCAAAGCATTTGAAAGAGAAATACATGCAGTTTCTATAACACTATAATGGAAATTCCCCAGAAATACATCTTTTTAGGCAGGGTTCACACTACCGTTGGAGTCCGTTATGAAGGTGTCCGTTAAAAAAAAACAAAAAAAAACCAGACACCTATCATAACGGACACTAACTGATGTTAAGGTGTCCGTTTTTTTTAACTGATCCAATTAATGGTTCAGTTAAAAAAACGGACACATTAGCATCAGTTAGTGTCCGTTAGCATCAGTTAGTGTCCGTTTTTTAACACTGTCTGTTTTTTTTTTGTTTCTCCTTTCTGAGCATGCGCAGGAAAAAACGGACATAAAATAACGGACAGTAACTGATGGCTATCAGTTACTGTCTGTTATAAATCCGTTACCCATAGACTTCAATGTTAAAAAAATAACGGACACTTGCTGTTCGTCAAGAATCCGTTTTTTTCAAACGGACAAAAAGTCCTGCATGTAGGATTTTTTGTCCGCGAAAAAAAAACGGACTTCTGACGGATTTGGTGTAAACGGACACTAACGGACACTATATAAAAACCCATTGAAATGAATGGAAATTAACTGATTTCTGAAGGGTCAACTAGTGTCTGATGCTAAAGTCTTGTAACGAACAATAGCAACGGACACTACTGACGGTCACCAACGGTAGTGTGAACGCCACCTTAGTCATCTGAAATGCATTCTGCCTGAAAGGGTCTTTTTCAACATAGCACAGCTACTTGCAGAAGGACCTTCACCTGCATGCAGCCGCCAATGATCACGTGATTATACAGGTAAACACCTATTTGTTATATAAAACCATTTAATGATGGTCGGCTGCATGCAGTTTGCAGTTTTGTCCACATGTAACTGCTGCTGTGTTGCAATGTACTCATAGAATTTGGGGCAGAATGAGTTTCAAATGACTGAAAAATGTATTTCTGGGGAATTTCCACTATATAGAAACACTATCTACATGCCTTCCTTTTCCAGATATTTGCCAATTGAAATAAGATATCACCTACATGGGGAATTTTCTTATCTCACCCAAATGAAACTGACACTTCATTAGATACTTAATTATGGTTACTCTACTGAATAAAGGAGCCGGTGTAGTTTTTATGGGATCAGTATGACAGCCTTCATTTATATATCTTGTTTTAATTCAAGGGATTGTCCTCCTTATACAATATAAAGGGCCTTCTGGCTGATAAAACTTTAAAAAAGGCACACAGTGGTGTAAAAAATAAATAAAAACTTAATCAAATCGCCAATCCTTTGCTGTTCCCACTCTGATGCTTCCACAGCCTATAGCATTCTCTACTTCCTGGCCCCTCTTAACACACAGGAAATGATCTCAGTTTGTCGCCAGTGACAACCATCCTTAGTAAGCGATTGCCTGAGCAGTCATTTCTTTGATGTCGGGAGGCACTAGGAAAGAGAAGCCGGCGGTGGACTCAGGGAGCATTAGAATGTGTATCACCCAGACAACCCCTTCTGAAGATGTCATAAAGGTTGCATCAGTGGAGGTTTGGATGTTGGGAATATTACTATTAACAATAAAGAGGTTACAACACTGTATTTTTATGAAACATGCCACTTCTCTGTTAAAATCAGTGGAAATGACAGAAATCGGCTGACTACAATATGTTCTACAAAGGCCAAATTTGAGTTTTGTCTTTTTGTTGTAATAGAGGTTTCTTTTTTCAGGTTTAGAAATTAACTGGCATTTTGCTCCTATGTGTAGTGCATCTGCTGTAGGTTAGTATAATAAAGCTGGGTATTCTGTATAGTCTAATGTCATGATATTGCAGTAAGCTTGGAGTGATAAAAGCAGCTTCCAATAACATTGAGACTGAACATAGGAAATGTTCTACAAGGTATTTTATTAGAAACCATTCATTAACGTGTAGTCTAGTTTAAATGCCAGTCCTGTTTGCTACTTTGTTGTTTATTGGGCAGCTGCTGATAATTCTTAGGGCCCATGCACACGACAGAGTGTGCATCCAAGTTGGGGACAGAGTTTATCACAGATTGCAGTCAAGCGACATCCGAGTGCATTCCATGATGTATTCACGTCTATGGGGCTTCTGGATCCATTCTGTTCCAATAACTGATGATTATAGAGCAGGTCCTATTCTCCTCTGTGTTGTCGGAACAGAATAGATCCAGAAGCCCCGTAGACGTGAATAAATAACGTAATGCACTCAGCTGTTACTCTGAGTGTCATCTGCATTCTGTGATAAACTCGTCCCCGACTCCGATGCACACTCAGTCCTGTGCATGGGTCTTTAAATGAAACCTGTCGCACTGAGGCTTCGTTCACATCTGCGTCTGAGTCTAGACTCCGTCGCAGATTCCGCTCTGCCGCTTTCAGTATAAAAGCCCTAGTCTATGGGGTCCATGAGTAACCGCTGTTTTAGCGAGCGGGCTCTGTCGTTCAGGTCCTTTGGCGGATCCGAATGACAGAGTGCGTGGCGCAAGTGTGAACCTAGTCTGAACATGTCTTTCATCTGCCTGCATAGAAAGAACAGGGACTTCAATCAATAGGTTATTTGTACAATAATGTGAAGTTGTATATTAACTACTCTGGGGGGAAGTTCAGTTGTCAAAATAAAAAAAAAACAAAGCAAAGTAACTCTGCATAAGTTAGCTGATGATTGGCCAATCGTGCCAAACACTGAGATTTTCAGCCGAAAAAATGTTTTCAGTATTTTCATGGTGACACTTTAAAGTGCTTTGGTCCTCCGAACCCAGTTCAATACAGTAGCAATCTGCCAATTTTGGAGCTCGCTCGCATAATAACTGTCTATGATGCACATTCACACAACCATGGTCAGTCCATGAAATGTAGCCTCCACACAGTGTTTCACGGATATAAGATAGTTGTATGAATCGGGTCTTAACCTAAAGCCAATCATATTTTGATTTGCAATGAAAATGTGTTTGTGTGGTTAAAAAAGTCCATTACAGCCCAATTCCCTTAAATAGGAGAGTTGCAGTATCGGGCATAACCACTACTGTGTGCAATGTAAACAATGACAAAGACAATAGCTCTCACACATGCAATATGGTCCCTTTAAACCGCTAATTGCCAAGAGTTTGACTCCCACCTATCTGATATTGATGGCTTATCTTAAAGAACCTAAGGTGAAACAAAAAAAAAAAAAAAAAATGAACATGACAAAAACTGATCAAGCCCTTGAACATACTTTTTTATTTCACTTTTTATATTCTATTTGGAAAAGTAATCTTTTGCCCCTAATAATAATAATAATTAATAATTTAATTATTATTATTATTATTATTCGGGTGCCTACAGTAGAATGTGGCAATGTTTTTGACTGTGCCCTATATGCCTCTGTTTCTATGGCAGGTTGCATTACGTGGGCTCCAGACTGCCTCTGCCAAGATGACTCACTCAAATTAAATTTCTGACCGCTCCCATTTATTTTTTAACTTCTGTGGGACACACCAAAGGTAGTAACCTGAGGGGTTAACACCCTGCAAGGAAGACTCAAAACACAAACATAACTCTGGGTGTGATGCAGAGGAAATGGTATGGAATAAATGTTGAGGGAGAGGCTGTTTTAGGAGCCATAATTTGTGGCATAGGTATATAATTATTAGACATTTATAAATATTTTTTTTTATTTATTTTTCTAGCTTAGTCAGTTTCCTAAGGAGTCAGAAAAAATGCTCACTATTATCCAAATTTCTGCCGTATAATATATGTGAGGTGCTCTGTTTTAAAATGTGCCAAGTTCCCTTTTCATGTCAATGACAAGGTACGTAGTTTCTACAGATTATGTGTAAAAGTCTAAAAATAATTCTTATTGCCATTTTAGGTTAAGCTAATACAAAGTCAGGGATATTTATCAAGCAGAATTAGTCAGTACAAGAAAAGATGTCTATGAAGTCAATACTTTGTTTCTAATACATTATTGACACACTAGTAGGGGCTTTTATTTCCATCTGGTCCTTTTTTCTTATCTTAATGTTAGGAACACATTGGCTGCTGCACATGGCTAAAACCCTATCCTGCTCTGGCCAATGGCTGCACACTTTTGAAGGTAATTTCTCAGTTTTACCTACAGATTCATGCAGCCATTGGGTTCAACTAGACTTTCTTACCCTTATGAAAAAAAGAATGATCATTGTGCCCCATGTTAATGATTCCCCACGATTCAAGCCCATTAGAATATATCTGCATCCTGCCATATGGGCAAAACTTGCTGTATTGAAAGTAATCTGATAGGTGGAGTGTAGCATGTGACTGACTCTGAGTTAGTTCCAGCTTTTTCAGATGCGTCCAAGAAAAGCAAAAAAACAAAACAAAAAAAGGAGCTGTAGGTACCCAAATGAATGTATATAATGGGATGGATTCTATATACTATTGGCAAATCATTAGTTGTAGATAAATGTTTGGGTGGCAGAGCTGGACATCTGTCTCTTAATGTATAGGCAAGAGCAGTTGGTGTAAGAGTGCGGTTTGTATATGCTGCTCCTTGTAAGCAAAATCGGCCATACCTATTCCTACTCTTGAGTAGTTTTTCTATGTAACGCTGGGTTAGTGCTGACAGTGAGAGGATGTAAGGGTAGATTTATACAGAAGATTTTGAGATCTGTATCTCATATGTATACATTTTGTCCAATAATAGATCAGTGTAAGTAAAAATACAGGGCAAAGACAGATCAGAAATATGACAGTGTACACACACCCTAATAAATTCAAGATGAGGTATTGAAGCAACTTATTACAAACTGCAAGTAGTAGTATTATTCTTGTTCTACTTGGCAGAAGTAATATAATCTCATAACTCTTCACCTATTTAGCCAAAGGTGGCCTAATAAAACCCCCCACACTTCACAAATACTCTATGGAGGTAAGAAGAGGGTCAATACATTTAGTAACAAAGCTGTGTGTCTCTTTCTAATAAACTGTTGTCTTTGTCCTTCCTTGTACTGTTTGATTTGGTCTTGGTAAAGAAGTATTCCCATCTTGGCATTTATCCCCATATCCAAAGGATTTGCAATAAATGTATGTCCCACATCTTGGATCTGCATCTATCTCAAGAACAAGGCCCTGTTCATGGCCGCATGTGAAAGATAGATGACCGCTTGCTTAAGTCTTTCCATTCACTTGGTATTTATGGTGTATCCTATAGATATAGATGTGAATACTTTTAATGGTCTAGTTTTTTCCTATGAAAGCAAACCTTGGGAAGTGTCCTCTTTTTTTCATTTGCTGTGAAATATTCCCAATTAAAAAGACTGAGGACAAACCTAATGTAAGACTGAACTGAGACTAAACCAATTACATTGAGAGTAAAAGATCCACTGAGTAACTGTAAAATCTACACTTTTTCAGGTTGGAAAATGTTACATTCCACCAGGAATTTTTATTTTCCAGCTACATGAACTAGTTTTAACAATATTCTCTTGTAAAAATTGATGTCATGCTCTGAGGTGGATATGCTGACGCTTTCCTACAGCTGATTTTCTAGTTTTTTTTTCCCACTACAAACTCTATTCTAGACTTCGGACCGCCACCAAAATGGGTGTACTCCTCTAAAAATCAGTATGTGACAGGAATATGTTATGAAATGCGCTTATGCACTGTTCAACTGTGAGTTTTGAGACTATTGTACAGTACTTACTGGCAATGACTTTTTTTTTTCTCCATTATTTTATTTTTTTGACTTGTTAGGGACCGTTCACATGGCGGTAAATGAAGAGCAATTGATGGCGGACATATGCCTCGGATTCCTCTTAATTTTCCAGCCGCCTGCTCTCCGCGACTTTCCAGCATCAGCATTCTGGACATTTATTTTTTTTCAGCGTCCTGCTGCGATATCTGCCTAACACTAAAAACAATAGGATGCAGAATCTGGGTGGAATCCACCCCGAAATCAGCATCCGATACCTATGTGTGAACACTCCCTTAGGATTTTATATTTCTGCTTTTCTATTCCAAGGCTATTTCTAACTACACGCCACTTGTATGTTGCTCAATTGGCAGGGAAGTAACAAGTTTTACCTAACAAAGTACAGTATTCACAAGCTGGAAATCATTTGGGATGTTGTTGATGTAGGAGCGGTCAAATCCAAGCTTCATTTACTAACTTGTGGAGATCTTGCCACTTGTGGAATAATCATAGATTTTTCATGCCATCTTTGTATGCAGTTTAAAGCAGTCATATACAATCCTTATGATAGGCCATGAATATTAGATTGGTGGAGTCCAACTAGTGGCCAGTTGTCTGTGCGAGCGCTGCAGGCTCTTTATCTCTTAGCAGGTTTCAGACTGGTTCATGCTTAGAACACAGTATTTTCGGTAGTGGCTTTGCTCCATACAAGTGTAAATGTGAAAAAGCTGGCATCATGAAAAGTTCAGCATTCTGAGTATGATCTATTCAAGATGAACAAGATATATTTGCAATACTCTATGAAAAGTGCACAGTTCTGTAACATTGTGTAAACCTTGAAGACTATGTAGTGCTCACATAGGCACCATGGTCTCTTCAAACACCTGGTTGGAAAGGATGCAGAGTCAGACCTCCACTGATCAAATATTGATGGTATATCCTAAGCATCGGCCATATGTTTACCCAACTAATATATGAGGCTGACCTGCCATAACCCTCTAATAAATATTCTCTTCTGTTTGACTAAGCAGGGGAATATGGCCTCAATGTATTCTTGGCTTTTTAAGCAAATATTCTTCAGTATGGCTTACCTTTCACACTACTGCCAAGCTGGTGCCTGTAGAGAACTAAACGTTACAGCAGTTGCTTTATTGTGCCCAGGTTATACATGCCACTGACTGAGCATTATGGTTACTGTAACCCTACAGACCCACTGCTATGTGAAGACATTACTATGATGGCATGTGGGGACAGGGCATATACTGTATTAGTGTACAAAAGCTGATCTAAACAATATGGTATTCTATTTTTAGTGACCAAGGTGGTTTGCACTTTTTTTTTTTCTGCCAATTCACATGGATGGCGTACTGTAAATGAATAGCAATTATTTCTTGAATGCATGTTCATGGTCTAGTCCCAAGAAGAGGCATTGATAGAACAAATAGATGTTACTTTTGTTAAACCTGGATGTTTATATTTTGCTATGGTTTGTGAAGATTGTATAATAAGTATATCTGTGTAATAATTGAAGAGATAGTAGCTGCCTATTAGGAATGTTCTTCCCATTCCCTGCACTATTGGACACTAGTAAAGCAGCTGCATCGTGCTGATAGAAGTTCTAAGATATCTGCATGAAGTACAGCAGGGGTAGTAGTTATTTTTCAGTTAGTTATATTGAGACATTCCAATGCATGTTCTCACTGTGCCCTGGATTTGCTGCCTTAGTAATAGGGACTTGCTGTAAATGGGAATGGGCTGTGGATCAGTAAGGATTTGTGTACTTGCTAACTTTTTTTTTTTTTTTTTAAATCTAAAATTCTGTGCAAAATAATTTTCAGCATATATAGTGTTAGAGGTTATTTTATTATTGGTTTCTACAGCTCCAATTCCCCTGTTTCATTTCACACAGCCATAAAGTTACTATAAACTTCTTATTGCCTGAAGCCACCATTAGGGGGCACTTTGGATCATATTGCATATGGACTTTTATGTTTAGGCACAGAATTTTAGTCCTAATAATGAAGAACGTTGATTTTCATTGTAAAGCATTACATTTTGCTTTTTTGATTATTATAAAATGAATGGGAAAAAATGATATCTTATGTTTAAGATAGTAACACATTTTATAACTTGGCTTGGCAGTACTTATGAGTAAGCTGTGAAAATGGACTCAGTTTTATTTTTCGTCCAATAATCAAAATAGGAAAATAAAGAGCTGTCAGACTGAGCTTTCATAGAATGACTACTATCAAATGTGCAGCATGTGGAGTGTCCTTAAAGGGATTGTCAAAGATTTGGGGGGGGGGGGTTCCTCTCTCACCAGAAGCCATGCCACTTTTCACCACTGACACTGACACTGACTGTGACTGGTATTGCAGCTCAGTGGCATTCAACTGAGCAGCAAATACCATATCCAGCCTAGGGACAAGCATGGTGTTAGGAATTTTTGGTTCTCAGTTATAGAGGTGAGCAAGTTCACTGACCATTGAATTTCTCTTTCCTATTACAGAACTATAATTGCATCATGTAATATACACTACTGTTTTAGAAATGAATATACAATGGGAAATTCACTGGTCTGCATGAATAGTTTACTTTTTCCTTATTTTACTTGTCTGGTGGAGGATCTCCCCCCCCCCCCTTCCAAGTAGTAGACCCATAAAATGCAAGTGATGTGACAGCACCTAAAGCAATAATGACCAGCATGACATGTTGATAGTGTTGCACTAAATATATATTTGTGTGTAATTTACACTTGGCAACATGGGCCTATCACCACCTGACCATTACGTGCCCATCTTCATTCAAGTTTGAGTAAACTTTCCAAAAACTTTGTCAAACGTTTTGATGGGGGTTTGAATACAGAGGCCCTCACCAGTCATTCAGCTGAGCACTGTGCCCTTCCGCTGTGATTGGCAAGTCCAGATAAGTGCTTCTGCCACTTGAAATTGGTGACAAGTTGGTCTCTAAGCACCGTGACCCTCACTTCAGAACTTTTGCATGACGCGTCAATAGTGTTTTTTTTTTTTGTTGTTTGTTTTTTAGTGTGTTATAGTATGTTCTCAGCTGGTTTCCAGAGCAGTAATGCCCTTAGGACTACATCTAACAAGGTCTATGTTACACCCCTAGGCTTAGTAGGAAATGTTTTTGTAAATTAGTGTGTCAAAGACAAAAACAATACATGGGCCAGACCTTTTTAAATTTTTTTTTGTTCTGCACAATAATAATAAAAATAAGCCAAAATGAGCATAAATGGTTGCTTTGATCTGGGAGTGTTTTTAACTTTGCTTGCGTTATGGGTTGTGTGTGGACAGAGCATTGATCTGTGTGTTTGAGAGGATTTCAGAACAGCAATAACATATCTTTCATGTAATTCTCAATTCAGTTCTATAATAATGTGAGAGACCTTTTATATACCTCCAGATGTCAGCAATGTATGGAAATGTCATATGCACACAGGCTACCTTCTAACTCTTCTGAAAGAATTTTCTTTATTTAGGATAACAATATATATCAGCGGTAGCGACAAGTCTGGGATTACATCAGCAGCACACTTTTTTCTTTAAAAAAATAATGGATTAAATAAATAAAATAAATAACATGATCAGTTCACATTACAAAGGTATTGGGTGGAAGTTAGTATTTGAGTAAGAGCAATGAAATAAGTACAGTCGGTGGATGAAATAAAAACCCTGTTACTTGTAAATAAATTGTCTATTGTTTATAAGCACAGTCTGCATTAAAGCGTATACTGAATTGCTATCTCATTGTACTTTTATTTTCTAACAATGTTGCAATAATGGAGTTAGAGGCTTATAAAGAATGAAGCTGGCCATACACAATAGATGTATATTGGGTGAAACTGTTGACTATCTGATGCGTGTGGTAAATCCTGACTCTCCCCAAACAGTACAGTAGATGATGTTGAGGGATGAGAGAAGGGTTGGGCATATTGGATTGCAACAGCTAATTTCTATCTCCCGCAGCAGAACATGTGCACGACTTGTCAAGCTGAGTGTGCATGTGTGGTATGCCCAGAGAGATTGCTGAACAAGCGTTTGGGAATTATACTAAAGTTGCACAAATACATTACAGTTGTAATTTATATGTAACATCTAGGGAGGGTTCAGTGAGTTAAGTCCTTATGCATTAATATAAAATATTTGAAAGTCACGTGTTCATCTGTCATAATTTCTTTTTGAAACATAATGGGGCTGGTGTACAGAAGTCACAGCTTTTGCCACAAGCCTCATTTATGCAGAAAGTAGCAACGTTTGGGATTTGTGCTTCGAATGTCCCTTTTTGAAGTCCAACAGTTTTACTATAATTTACGCCTTATAACTGGCAACTTGCTTTTCTAGATGATGGAGCGCCAAATTTTTTAATTTAGTGCATTTTACACAAACTCACTTCAGGTTGAGATTGGTGTATAAAATGCCAATCTTAAACAAAATCAGTCTTAAAACAGAATTTGAATGAGATTAGAATAGTCATTTAGTACAAGCACTACCACTTAAAAAAGAAGTTCCAAAGTACACATTGCAGTACACTGAAACATGTGCGGGCCTATGATAAGAGGTCTTGTCCTTGCAAAGAGTCAAATGAAGAGGCATCAGAAAAGCCAGAAGAGGTATGGCAATGAAACTCCTGAAGTGGGAGTAAAGTCCAAACTGGGTTAGGTCCAGGAGAGGCCTCCAAAGCAGGGGCATTGCCATTACCCATTTTCTGCATTGGGCCCTGATAGCGGGCAAAGGAAGTTCACTACGTGGACCTGAACTTATCAGAAGGTAGGCTGCACAGGGGCAGGAGGTTGGGCAGCAGCAACGCCAAACTCAACTTCCACATGGCTGACTGGAGGTTAGTTCTGGGGATCTCTCCGTGTATACCATTTGCAGATGGGGCTAAACATAGCAGCCCTGTTAGTGGGGACAATGAGATCTGTTGGAGCTGACACTAAGCACTGGTGTGAGAGGGAAATGAGCAGTGGCTGCCACTGGAGGCTGTGCTGGTATAATCTTGGATTTAACCATCAGGCAAGGGGAAGCCAAGGAAGCACATAAATACCTGACAATACAGTGTTCTGAATGCAGGAAACCTGTTCTCAGATGCCCTGACCTCCTAACCACCCTCTGTCCAGAGTGCAAGCTGAAGGAGAGGTATGCTATAGGATTAATAGAAGCTCTGAAGATTACTTAAATTTTTATTTAGCTTGATAAAAACATTTAATGAAAACTACTCAAAATTGGAATTCTAACATACAAAAGTGATCCTCTCCCTCACCAATCCCCACAACGTTCTGGTTTTCACACTGCCCGGGTACCCATAGGTCTCTACTTCTGATGTGTCTTGTGAAAAGCAGGGAATGCCTCCTGAGGCAGGTAATTTTTTTTCTTTTTAGGGACCCATTTTGAGCTTTTTCAATATACAGAATTTTTATTCAACTGAAAAACCCCTTTAGGTGAAGGCTCCACACAGCAAAAATTCTGCTGAATGTCCGCAGGGAAATCAAGCAGCATTTTCCTGTGTAAAGATGTCTTTGCATTGCAAAAGTAAAAATCTATGTGTAAAATCCGACACTATAATTGACATGTTGTGACTTTAAAACCAACAGCATAAGTCACTTTATGCTGCTGATTTTGGATATGGATCCATCATGCTGTAATTGTAAATTGCCACCGCAAGTTTCTCAATGTATTCCTGGCCTTAAAGAGGATATTTGGCAAACTCTAGTTCTTTGTATTCTTTAATAGGCTCTGCTTCACTGGTTTGCCACAGTTGGAATTTTTTTTTGTTTAGCCCCACCATCCTGAGCAATTGTTTAACTTTCAGCACCCAACATGATAATTAAGCTCTCTGTCAGGTGGGCGTCTCTGGGCAGAGGATATCCAGTGACCACTCCCCTGACCGCTTCTGCCACCCAATATTCTAGACTTTTTACTAACAGCACCAATTGCTCGGGAACGGTGGGGGCTACAGAAATAATACCAACTGTGCTGGAATCGGTGCAGTGAAGCCTATTGAAGACAGAGTACTTTTCTTCTTTCCAAAACTGGAGCTCCACTTAAAATATCTTTGGGATGCTTTGAAATCAAAGGGCAGGAACAAAGATGTTCTAATGCAGTCTTCGATCTGTAGATTTAAACAACAAAGCTACAGTACAAGCTTACAATACAACATTCATCTCTACCACTGATGACACAAGTTTTAACCCCTTCCTGATCTTTTCTGTACTATTACGGCAGATGTCGGGTCTTTAAAGGGGAGTCTCATTCGATATACACTTTTTAAACCAAACACACGTTGGAATAGCCTTTAGAAAGACTATTCTGGTCCTACCTTTCTTGTTTTCTTCCTCCCAGCCGTTTTTGAATGATTTTGTTTTTTATTGGGTTATGCTAATGAAGCTCACAGAGCACAGAAGCATTATACCATGCATGCCACCTCCTGGCCCTTTCTTTCATGCCCCTCTCTATGCAAATGAGAGCTCCTCATCATCCTCCTCGCTGCTTCAGCAGCAGCAAGTGTCTCAATGAGCATACTGTGCAGATTCAGTACGCTCGTGCAGTTCTAAGCAGCTCGGTACTCCTTAAGAACTACATGAGTGTACTGTGTCTGCGTTGAGACACTTGCTGCTGTTGAAGCAGCGAAGAGGGTGACTAGGAGCAGTCATTTGCATAGAGAGAGGCATGAAAGAATGGGCCAGGAGGCGGCATGCAGGGTATGATTCTACTGTGCTCAGAGCACAGGGGGAACATGCCTGATTAAAAAATGGCTGGGAGCAAGAAAGGTAGGACTAGGATCGCCTTTGTAAAGGCTATTCCAACGTGTGTTTAGTTAAAGGGAGTCTATCATTCAATATACCCTTTTTTAAGTATGGCTGTCACCCAGGAGCTAAGCAGCCGCCATGTCTTCACTGTATTATAGAGCAGAGACACTGCAGCAATAACAATTATTAGTGCATCAGGTCCTTAACCCTTGTGATGCCTTGGTCAAAGCTGACAGAGGCAAAAAAAATTTTCTGGTGGAGCATAGGCACTGTCATTTTGGTTTGTAACAATCCATTACCATGACGGCTGGAAGCCAATTGAAGCGCTAGTAATCATCACCTAGAGATCTAAAACTTTTTAAAAAATATATATAGCAAATGTTCAAATCACCCCCCTTTCAGATATAAAAATAAATAAATAATGTAAAACATATACACATTAGTTATCCCTGCATCTGAAAATGCCCAATCTACAAACTATTTTTTCTATACCATGAGGAAAAAAAAATGAAAAGAGCCAAATCACCTCCTATAAAAATTTGAATAAGCAATCAAAACAGCAGCCCTTCCCCAAAAATGGTATAAATAAGATCTGACCCCACATAAAAGATGCCTTATGTAGCCCTGTAAGATGTACAACTTCCCAGTACATTCTACAGAATATTAAATATCATTATGATGTACTTACTATTTGTCCTGCAAAAATTAAGCCCTCATACAGCACTTTAAACGGAAAAATAAAAAAGTTATGGCTGAAACGCTTTGAAACGTGTGGAGTAAAAATTGAAAAATGGGCTCAGTGGGAAGGGGATAAAAAAAAAACAAAAAAAAAACTTGTGCTCCCATAATTCTAAACACGGTGGAATGACTTCTAGGAGAGGACTTCTGACTACATGCTTAGAATTCCCTGGATCACTAGGTAATGAACATGTACAGATGTTTCAAGACGCTGAAAGAGAAAAGTATGTAAAACAAAAGCAAGGTGAAGAAATAATCCAAAGGACGTTGCAGGGCATTTATGCTAACCTTTACTACTATGTGGGTAAATGTTTATTCTTTTTAAAAAAGATAAGTATTGGATAGAATATGGTAAGTTATCAAGCATCTGTTCCACTAGTTGGCCAAAATCAGAATTTTTTTTTTTTCTACCCCAGAAAACGCACCACTGTTGCCATAAATTGTGCCTGGTATTGCATCTCATTCTCTTCAATGGAATCTAGCTGAAAAACTAGACACAGCCCATTGGCAAGAATGGTGCAATGTTTTTAAGATTATTATTATTTTTTTTTTTTTAATACATTCCTGTAGATGTCACATGTATCCAGTCACCAATGCTACGTTTATTTCTGCAAGTAGATGGGAAGCCAAGTTTTCCGCTACAAGGCTTCTGCTTTAATTTGTTTTATTGGATGTTTTTCCCAAACCACAAGCAGCTGTGGTTTACCCAGAAAGAACGTTATGTCCCACTGGTCGTCCACATACTCAGTAGAGACATGGACTTTTTTTTTTTTTTTGGTCTGTCTGTGACTTGGCTTTGCTTGTAAATGAGGCCCTCATGCCTGTCATCCCCCCACAACTTTTTCATTCTGGAGGATGGAGAAAAAAACTGGACTTAAGCAGAATCATTTTTCAATAAACAGCTGCTACTTGCAGAACTCCCGGATATAGAAGCCCCTGGCACATGGCTTTTTTTTTTTTTTTTCAGACTTCTGCTTTTATTCTTGTGCTTTTTGTTTTCCTTTTCAAAAGACAGGAACAGATGCCAGAATAGTCAGAGACTGAAGGACTTGTTTTTCCCCTACTTCTTGCAGTGATGTGTAGCTGCATGCTGCACTGTGGTTAGCTATATTAATATAATAAAGTAGTAAAGTAGTAATGAATCTGTAATCTGTTTTCAGAAGCTAAGAAATGTAAGAAGGCATATATTGACTTCATTCAAACAGCATTCTATGCATGTTTTAAAGGTTTTTGGGGGAATCTCATGGGTATGTCCATAAAGGACATCTCCTCTACTGAATTTTTGACATATGAAAGTCACTATTCCAATAAACTAGGGTAGCAGCATTCCTGTAGAAAGTGCCACAGTTCTTTCACTGCTTTCAACCTTTGCATAAACAAAAAATAGCACCAAAATAAAATATTGATCTTTTAAAACCTACATCGGTGTAGACTACAACATATAGGCGTATGTACGCATTAAAATGTAGGTAATTGAACGCACAAACAAACTGTCATCCTATCATAAGTGAAATCAAATCCACTGATCCTTATATGTATCTAGGATTGCCGTGGAGTTATCAATAATACAGTCATGGCCAAAAGTTTTGAGAATGATACAAATATTAATTTTTACAAAGTCTACTGCTTCAGTTTTTCTAATGGCAATTTGCATATACTCCAGAATGTTATAAAGAGTGATCAGCTTAACAGCAATTACTTGCAAAGTCAATATTTGCCTAGAAAATGAACTTTATCCCCCAAAACACATTTCAACATCATTGCAGCCCTGCCTTAAAAGGACCACCTAACATCGTTTCAGTGATTGCTGCATTAACACAGGTGTGGGTGTTGATGAGGACAGGGCTGGAGATCAATCTGTCATGATTAAGTAAGAATGACACCACTGGACACTTTAAAAGGAGGCTGGTGCTTGCCATCATTGTTTCTATTCTGTTAACCATGGTTATCTCTAAAGAAACACGTGCAGTCATCATTGCACTACACAAAAATGGCCTAACTGGGAAGAGTATTGCAGCTAGAAAGATTGCACCTCAGTCAACAATCTATCGCATCATCAAGAACTTCAAGGAGAGAGGTTCCATTGGTGCCAAAAAGGCTCCAGGGCGCCCAAGAAAGACCAGCAAGCGGCAAGACCGTCTCTTAAAAGTGTTTCAGCTGCGGGATCGGGCTACCAGCAGTGCAGAGCTTGCTGAGGAATGGCAGCAGGCAGGTGTGAGTGCATCTGCACGCACTGTGAGGCGGAGACTCTTGGAGCAAGGCCTGGTCTCAAGGAGGGCAGCAAAGAAGCCACTTCTCTCCAGAAAAAACATCAGGGACAGACTGATATTCTGCAAAAGGTACAGGTAGTGGACTGCTGAGGACTGGGGTAAAGTCATTTTCTCTGATGAATCCCCTTTTCGATTGTTTGGAACATCTGGAAAACAGCTTATTCGGAGAAGAAGAGGTGAGCGCTACCACCAGTCTTGTCTCATGCCAAATGTAAAGCATCCTGAAACCATTCATGTGTGGGGTTGCTTCTCAGCCAAGGGAATCGGCTGTCTCACAGTCTTGCCTAAAAACACAGCCATGAATAAAGAATGGTACCAGAATGTCCTCCAAGAGCAACTTCTCCCAACCGTCCAAGAGCAGTTTGGCGCTCAACAATGCCTTTTCCAGCATGATGGAGCACCTTGCCATAAAGCAAAGGTGATAACTAAATGGCTCAGGGAACACAACATAGAGATTTTGGGTCCATGGCCTGGAAACTCCCCCAGATCTTAATCCCATTGAGAACTTGTGGTCAATCATCAAGAGACGGGTGGACAAACAAAAACCAACAAATTCAGACAAAATTAAAGCATTGATTCTGCAAGAATGGACTGCTATCAGTCAGGATTTGGTCCAGAAGTTGATTGAGAGCATGCCAGGGAGAATTGCAGAGGTCCTGAAGAAGATGGGTCAACACTGCAAATATTGACTTGCTGCATTAACTCATTCTAACTGTCAATATAAGCTTCTGTTACTCAGAATATGAATGCAATTATATTTCTGTATGTGATAAAAACATCTGACAAACACACATAAAAACCAGAGGACAGCAGATCATGTGAAAATATAATATTTGTGTCATTCTCAAAACTTTTGGCCATGACTGTACACTTCTAATAGATGTAGACAGAATAGTGCTTCTATGATTTAAGGAGTTCTTCTCATAGATTGTAATATTAGTAAAGGGCGCAGAATATATTTGCGCCTATAATGAATGGGTGTTGCTCCTATAACTCAAAGATCCAAAGTCTAAAAGAATCTCCTATGTGTGAGTCCAATTGTCATGTCACTACAGAACAATGAAATATCGGCTCTTGTGATAAAGTCACCTGCTGTATGTAACAGGGACTTGAAGTCATATAGGATATTTATAATAGCAAAGGCAGGTGTCAATAATAAAACCACCTCGCTTTCACATATGCATATCTGGATAGCAGAATAGTGAGTGCTAATGAGTCATTATCTGCTGCATCTAGCTAGCACTCCCATAATTCACCTGCAGTATAACCTATTACAAAATTATCCCAGGGTTTGATAATCTATTAAGCATTAGTAGGATTGGTGAATGTTCACACTACACTCTCAGTAGCATAGTTCTAACTATATCCCTCAGTGCTAATGAGTCATTGCCTGCTGCAGCTAGCTAGCACTCCCATAGTTCACATGCAGCATAATCTGTTAATTACAAAATTATCCCAGGATTTTATAATCCAGTATAATCCAGCATTAGTAGCATTGCTGAATGTTCACACCATGCTATCAGTAGCAAAGTTCTAACTATATCCCTCTACGCGTTTCCCCCTACATTGGTGGGATCATCAGGAGGTTAGTCACAGATAGGGTGAGCCAGATAGAGTAGTTACAGTGAAAACTGCAGTTACTGGTGTCCTAAAGGTGGACATCAGTGAAATAATACAATATTACAATCTATGGTAAGAACTCCTTAAATCATAGATGCACAATTCTGTCGACATCTACTAGAAGTGTATTATTGATAACTCCACGGCAATACTAGTTACATATAAGGATCAGTGGATTTGATTTCACTTATGATAGGATGACAGTTTGTTTGTGCGTTCAATTACCTACATTTTAATGTGTACATACGCCTATATGTTGTAGTCTACACCGATGTAGGTTTTAAAAGAGCAATAATTTATTTTGGTGCTATTTTTTGTTTATGTTGCCCTTTGAGCACTAGATACACCCTTGTTTGTTTTCAATCTTTGCATTGGTCACTCACTGGTTCTACACTCCATGTGGATGTAGCCTGAGAAACTAAGCCAATAGATAGCAAGGCTGTAAGATAAAAGAAAAAAACACAGCTGGGGGGATCATGTCCTGGCATGGGAGATGTATAGCCAAAGGTCCTTTGAGCTCCAGTCCCAGCGCTTCACAAACTAGAGTAAACTCTGCACCCATGGGGAAGACAGGTAGAAAGGCACCAGGGGGACCCCCAATGCCTCAGCCACCCGATGTGCCTATATCTAATTATTTTCTCCCGCTGGAAGAACCCTGATCCTCCTCTGATAGCAAGGCCAGCTCGGATCCTATAGCCGCATCCTCTCCTGCTGCAGCTCCAGCAACACCGCTCTCAGATCTCCAGGCACCTCCACAAAGGCATCAGCAGGCTTCAGACCCTGGTGTATTGGGGGACCCGGCACCCCAATCTTCCACAGGCTCTGGGGTAAGTGCACTGGACCCCACTGTGCAGCCTCCCCTCTCTCCCCCCCCCAGGAAAGTGGTGGCCATCTTGGCATCCGCCTCAGGCCACAGACTCTGCACATGTAATGGTGTCTACACCAGAGGGGACTTCAGCTTCTCCCCCCCCCCCGCTTTGCTGCTGATCCCACAGTTTCCAGAGCACCCCCCTACCCCCAATAGAGCTGGAGGTGTTTGCAACCCTGTGAGCAGGGTTCTGCAGTTGGGTGCAAGCCCACCATCAAAGAAGGGTCACCAGAGCTCCTGAGACAATCTTGGGACTGCAGAGAAAAGGCCGAAGGAAGTGCCTTGCGCTCCAATTTCGATCAGCTGGGCTGGCGGCAGCCGGTGCAGAAGCAGGAAGACTTACACGAACCTGGAGACTTCAGGCTTAGCCGAGCCTTAGCCGTGCGGTTCTTCTGCTGCCAGGAGCTGGAGTTCGAGTGAGGTAATAACGGCCGCCGCTCGAGGGGGGGACGGAAACCCAGACCGCCACCCGGAGAGCAGCCCGCTGTGTCCCGGAGCCCTTCATAGCAGCGAACAGTGGCCCAGCACGGCCAGGAGCGAGTATTTTGGTGTGCAGCGGCATCAGCGGGACGGCATCGGAGCGAGTGTGCACGCATCGTTCGCCTGGTCGGAGGTGGGGGACTCGACACAGACGTTCCAGGCTAACTATTGACTGCAAGAATGTCCAAAGCTTGGTCAAAAGCTAAAATTTAATGAGCAATATGGAAGAGGAGAAAACCCACATGGTGAGCTGCAGCATATGTTATATGTTGCAGATCTGCCGGACCATAAAGCCAACTTCACCTGTATGAAATGCAAACTAGTGGCCCTTTTAGAAGAAAAAGTGCAGAGGTTGGAAGAAAGAATAGTGACGTTGAGAAGCATCAAGGAAAGTGAGGTCTTCATTGATGAAGCAGAAGCAAGCCTCCAGAATTCAGTAAGGGAAGAAGGTTTGAGAAAGCCTACAATGGCAGAGGCTGAAGCAAGCCTCCAAAATACAGTAAGGGAAGAATACTTGAGAGAACCTACAGAGGCAGAAAATTGGATACATGTGACCAAGAGATGCAAATGGATCACAAGGCCATCACCACTCACACATATAGGTAACCAATATGAAACTCTCATGCAGGCTGACGAAAATGACAAAAATAATCTATCAGCAAAAGTTGAAACAATAGTCACCCAGAGACAATCGCGTGCAACAAGAAATAGTGTTGCAAGGAAGAAAAGAAGAGTAGTGGTTATGGGCGACTCACTGCTAAGAGGCATAGAGGCAAGCTGTCTGCAGGCCAGATTTAACTGCACGAAAAGTATGCTGCCTCCCAGGAGCAAAAATCAAGGATGTGGCTGATAGGATTCCATGCCTCCTCAGCTCCAAGGACAACTACCCATTTCTACTGATACATGTGGGTACAAATGACACGGCAAAAAATGATTTACTAACTATTTGCAAAGACTTTGAAAATTTAGGGAAGAAAGTGAAAGAACTGGATGCGCAGGTAGTATTTTCATCGATTCTCCCAGTTGACGGTTATGGTATCAGGAGATGGAATAGAATACTAGAGGTAAACAACTGGCTTCGACAGTGGTGTAGAGAGCAAGGATTTGGATTTTTGGACCATGGCGTGAATTACCTCTATGATGGACTCCTTGCTAGAGATACATCTCACAAAACCTGGGAAACATATATTTGCCAGAAGACTTGCCACACTTATCAGGAGGGCTTTAAACTAGAAGAGGAGGGGACGGGAAGTAAAAGGAAAGACAAGAACATGCAGCTAAGGGACATACTAAACAGATTTACTAGAGGTGGTAAAGAGGACTCAAGACAGGATACTCAGAAGGAAAGTAAGAAAAAGGAAGTAATAGAGCACAATCTGAAATGTTTTTACACAAACGCACAAAGCATGGGAAATAAACAGGGAGAATTAGAGTTGATAATACAGAAGGAAAACTATGATGTCATTGGCATCACAGAAACCTGGTGGAACGACATGCATGATTGGAACATACAGATGGAAGGCTACAATTTATTTAAAAAAGAATAGAACTAATAAAAAAGGGGGAGGAGTTGCATTGTATGTTAGAAAAGAACACATCTCCACAGGAATTACAGTTTTACAGAATGATAATTTATTAGAAAATATTTGGGTTTTAATTCAAGGGAAAAACAATGATAAGGACATCATAATGGGCGTTTATTATAGACCACCAGGACAGTCAGAAGATATGGATGAGATTTTTTTACAGCAAATGACCACGCTCTCAAAGAAACATGAAATAGTTATCATAGGAGACTTTAAATTACCCAGATATTCATTGGGAAACCCACACAGCTATGAGTAAAGGTTCCATCAAATTTTTATCCTCTCTAGCAGATAACTTCATTGTCCAGCTAGTAGAAGAAAACACGAGAGGAACATCCATTTTGGACCTAGTTCTAACCAACAAGGAGGATATGGTTAAGGAACTAAGGGTAGCAGGGACATTGGGATTCAGCGATCATATTATACTTGAGTTTGGGGTTGTAAGAAGAAGACTTGAGAAGACACAGACTTTAACAAATAGGCTCGACTTTAGCAGGGCAGACTTCAAGGGCCTAAAGGCAAGGGTTAGTAGAATTCCATGGTGTAAAATTCTTAAACACAAAAATGCACATGAAGGGTGGGAAATCTTCCGTAGGGAAATCATTAATGCACAGGAACTAACAATACCTAGAAGGAAGAAAAATGGGAAGTACCTAAAAATACCAGGATGGATGACTAAAAAATGACATAACCTGCTAAAAAAGAAAAAGGAAACATACAACAAATGGAAGAAGGGAATTATAGCTAAGGAAGAGTACACAGCAGTTTGCAGATTCTGCAAGACAAGCGTCAAAGGAGCTAAGGCTGAATATGAATTGAAGCTTGCAAAAGAGGCAAAGAATAAGGTAAAAGGATTTTGGGGGTATGTTAAAAGTAAAAGAAAAGTGAAGGAAACCATTGGAGTCCTGAAGAATGATAAGGGTGAAACAGTTAACATGGTGGAACAACAGGTGGAGCTACTAAATTCATATTTCGTATCCGTCTTCTCCCAAGAAACTAATGTAAATATCAACATTAATGGTGATAGTGATGAGGGGAAGGAGGACTTTAAGCTGACTATAAGCGAAGGTTTGGTAAGAGAGTATTTAGCCAAGATAAAGGAGACCAAGTCCCCAGGACCGGATGATTTACACCCTAGAGTCCTGAAAGAGTTAGCAGAGGAAATAACAAAGCCCCTTGCTATAATCTTCAATAAGTCATGGGAAACAGGAGTGATCCCTCTAGATTGGAAAAGGGCAAATGTGGTCCCCATCTACAAAAAGGGGAAAAGGGACGACCCAGGAAATTATAGGCCGGTAAGTCTGACCTTGATAGCAGGAAAAATCTTTGAGCAAATTGTCAAGACACATGTACTTCGGTACCTGGATGGAAAGGTTTTAATTAATCAGAGTCAGCACGGCTTTATGACCAATAAATCTTGTCAGATTAACTTGATTTCCTTCTACAACAAAATCACTGAATGGTTGGACCAGGGGAATGCAGTGGACATAGTATATCTTGACTTCAGTAAGGCATTCGATAAAGTATCACACAACATTCTTATTGAAAAAATGATTAAGTATGGCTTTGATAAAAAATCAGTTAGGTGGATTCACAACTGGCTTAAAGATCGGGCACAACGAGTAATACTAAATGGCTACACATCAAATTGGAAGAAAGTAAAAAGCGGGGTGCCGCAGGGCTCTGTCCTGGGCCCAGTACTTTTTAATATCTTTATAAATGATCTGGACGATGGAATTATTTTGGAACTCATAAAATTTGCAGATGATACGAAGATAGGAGGAATAGCCAACACTAGAGAGGAGAGAGAGTGTATTCAAAAGGATTTAGACACACTGGAACAATGGGCTGAGGCGAACAGAATGGTATTTAATAGGGACAAATGCAAAGTCCTACATCTGGGTAACAGAAATGTAAAAAGCATATATAGTATGGGAGGAATAGAACTAAGTGATAGCACAGGGGAAAAGGACTTGGGCATAATAGTAGATCATAAATTCAACATGAGCCAACAGTATGGGGCTGTTGCAAAAAAGGCTAACAAAATTTTGGGATGTATCAAGACAAGCATTGAATCTAGATCAAGAGAGGTAATTATTCCGCTGTACTCTGCCCTGGTTAGACCCCACCTGGAATACTGTGTACAGTTCTGGGCGCCTCAATTCAAGAAAGACATCGAAATATTGGAGCAAGTCCAGAGAAGAGCAACCAAAATGGTAGAAGGTCTGCAAACCATGTCCTATGAGGAACGGTTAAAAGAACTGGGATTGTTTAGTTTGCAGAAGAGAAGGCTAAGGGGAGACTTAATAGCGGTTTACAAATATCTGAAAGGTAGTCACAGTGTAGAGGGCTCTACCCTATTCTCATTAGTGGAAGGAAGTACAAGAAGCAATGGGATGAAACTAAAGGGAAGGAGATACAGATTAGACATTAGGAAAAACTTTCTGACAGTGAGGGTAGTGAGAGAGTGGAATAGGTTGCCACGGGAGGTGGTGAGCTCTTCATCATTGGAAATCTTCAAGTGGAAACTAGATAAACATAGCTGGGATGATTTAGGAAAACCTGCACTCACAGGGGGTTGGACCCGATGGCCCTTGAGGTCCCTTCCAACTAAAAGAAATTGAAAAAAAAAAAAAAAAAAGCTCCATATTACCTTCAGGGGTCGCACCTCAAGTTCTCTGTCTCCCACTGAGGACTCGGAGTACCATTCTCATCAGAGCATGTATCAAACTTTCACATTCCGCAAACAGGTGCCTGGAGCATTGGCCCACATTGCTTGCCATTCTGCCAGCCCTTCTCTTCTCACTCATCTGCCACCATCTGAGGAAGTCAGTCATTCATGCCCTGCAAGGTCACCCTGAACTGCAAGCTCTTCTGGCCCTTATCCCTACTAAACGGGACATGGATGACCTGGCCTCTGACCTGAAAAAAGCTTGGCGCCAGACCTTAAGGTAGTGTAAGCGTATGTCTCCTCTTTGCAGCAGCGGGTTGACAACTTAGAACTGTTTCAGGAATCGAGTACGGCTACTGCACAATTTCTGCAAGAAAACCTCTCATACTACCACCACTCATTACTGCAACCTGCGGGCTCATGTGAATGACATAGAAAACCACAACCACCACAATAATATCCGTATCCAAGGTTTGCTTGAGTCTACACCATCTTCTGAACTCAAGCCTACCCTAACTGGTATCTTTAACTCCATCCTAGGCCAGCCGATGCCCATATTGAAATCGACCAAGCCCATGTAACTCTGACCCTGACAAACCCCGTGGTGTGATCTGTCATATACATTATTATGCTCTGAAGGAGGATATCCTGCAGAAGGCCAAGAACCTGAGATCTATTGACTGATGGAACCCAGCTATCTTTCTTCCCAGATCTTTCCCACTATACCCTGCAACAGCGAGCTTCCCTGAAACCATTTCTATGTTTCTATTCTACAAGAACGTGGCATCCCATACTGCTGGAATTTCCATTTGCTCTTCAGGTCAAGATGAGGGACCGCCTGCTGGTTCTATCGACCCCTGATGATTTACCTGCTTGCTCTAGACTTACCTTCAATGAAACTTCCTGACTGGGAACAACCCCTGGAAGATTCTGCCACTGCTGCTGGCCGCCAGACTTTGGGTCCTTCCATGGCGAACTGCCATCTGCACTCTCCCAGACCTCAGGAACCTCGCCATCGGCAGTGTGTGGCCTCAGACTGTGAACTTCAGACCTAACTTAGGTCCCCTCAGGTGATATCTACATCCTGGACTGTTGCTATTAAGTTTGCACTGTTTTACATTTCTTTGTTGTCTTGCCCTGGCTCTGTCATGCCCTTCTCTCCTTGTTTCACTCTCTTCTCTCCTCATCCACCTTTTCTCGTTGTAGCTTAAGTAAAACAAAGGAACAGCACTGAGCAGTGCAT